>JBAMBA010000166.1:0-728106 GCA_037043685.1 Drosophila hawaiiensis | reverse complement strand
TGCATTGCTATTAGGGTATATTTAAATCTGTATAAGCTGACCATAGCTAAAGAGTTGAACCTTCCCTGCTCAGAAAAAAGTTCTGAATTCAATTGGTCAACTTAGATTACGGGTTCGGTTCCGGTTTGGTTACTCTTCATAATGTGGCACCACATTTTAATCGGGTTAATTTTATCTCCCTAACTTTAAATGTAAGTTGTACAGAATATCTATAAGTCTGGCACTCCCTATTGTAATACCCTTACATGCTTTTAATTTGACTATGGTTGGTTTGTTCTGCGTTGTTTATTTTAGTCTTTGACTCGGATGCGTCATGCATACGATGTGACGACACCAAAGTGATTGGCGATGGTTGTTTTGCGATTGTTTGGATTTGAGATTTTGAATATTGGATTGTCGACTGATACACGGCATGCCGATGTTTTTTTGGCTTTGCTTAAAGACATGTGACCACTTCTAGCTGTGGTCGTTTCTGGCCAATAACGTATTAAATAATTTAAATTTTGATTTGTTTTTGTTTGATGTTGTTAATGTTGCTCGTGTTGTTGCCAAGCTTGTTATTGTTGGCAGCGTTACTTTATGTGTTTCATCGAGTTTTTTTTGGCGGTCGTCGCTTCTGCTTCTGCTGGTTGTTTCTCTTCAGACCCACATAGCGAACCGAACCAAACCGAACTGAACCGAACTGGACGGCCAAGCAGTTATAGTATAAATTTCATAGAAACTGCCCAACTCATCATCATTTGTGATTTGAACTTCTTGAGTGTAAATTGCTCGTGCGGCTCTTCTGGACGAGAAATTTTCCTGCATAACCAAAAACATACAAATATACAACCTCCAATCCGAAATGGTATGTGATCCTCGCATGCATAACTGAATAATAAATATTAGTGCTTTCAAAGTGTATCAAGGACAAGTCTTAAACCACAAAAGTGACAAGTGTTCAACAAAATATACACATTTAAATTTATGTTTAGGGTTTGTGTGTGTGCTTGTGTGTGTGGAATCCAGAACATTTACATTCTGTTGGAGTGCTCCCAACTCAAGTGCACAACTTCATTTGCGAACCGGACAGCCTCGAGTGGGGTACTCATAAATTTCATTCTCGCACCTAGACAACAGCTAAAAATAACTTAACTTAGCTCAACTCAACTCAATGTAGAAATGGATGTCTTTTTTTTATATAAAAATAAATAACCTAACTTAACTGAACTCAATATAGAACTGGATGGATTTTTGTATTTAAACAACAAGAAGTTTGACTTTTGATATTAAAAAAGAATTTAACAGTTTTAGAGATTTATGAAAGCTATTTCTTATTGAAAACAAGTTAGAATGCCACAGACGATAGTGCTCGGCTGGAAGATACGCTCAATCCTTGCTGCATATAGTTTATTCAGAATGAAATTGCTTTTTGTTTAACAAAAGCTGTGCTTCGTAAGCGAACTTAATGTTATTTTTAAGGTTGATCGACTGAATCAACTAAGCTGATCAAGAATATGTATACTTATATACATGCTTATGCAGCCTGTTACACATTCTTACACAACTTGATTATACACTTTTCACATTTTGAATGGGCTTAGGTTATAAAAATCAAATCAATCAACTTATATCTTTTAAAGGCAACTGCCTTAAAATCCGATCTGATCAGTAGTGTAGAAACAACATATAAAGTGAGCACCCTTTAAAGATGCAAGTGGGTATGAAAGGCTTTACACTTGGTCTAGAAAATACTTAACTGCCTTAATTAACTGAGCTCTGAGCCGACGAATGAAGACATGGCTTTAAGCTGCAAGTTGCATTGCATCATTTTAAATATTATTTACTGTTAAAAATACTATTAATGATATTCTGCTGTTCATTTCAAACTGAAAATATTGTTTTGCTTCTTATTTGTGGCAGAAACTATTCGTTTTTATTGCTCTGGCGCTGCTTGGCTGCGCTGCTTGTGCTCAGTTGCCGGACTCTGCCACACAGGGACCGAATCCGCAGGACATTGCCACACCCGAACCGGAGTACATTGATATCGATGAGCCGGCACCGGCACCGGCACCAGCACGACCAGTTGCCGCGCCACGTCCTGTGTCACATCCCGTGCAACGACCAATACTGACGCAGGCACGTCCCATTGCCCGGCCCGTTGCTATCGCCCAGAACTTTGCCTATGCCCAGCCTCAGTTGCAGCAGCGTGTACAAAATTTGGTGCCACAGGTGCATCAGCAGTTGCAGCAGCCAATTTTGCAGCAGCGTGTGCAGCATTTGGCGCCACAGGTGGCAGGACATGCGTACAGCAGCCAGAGCGGCTATCAATATCGTCGTCCAGTCTATGTAAGACGCTTCTATCGTCAGCGCCGCTATTAAAGACAGGGCCTCTAGCATATTAACAGTGTCTATTTAATATATACCTAATACTCAATATCAATTTCTTTTCGTTTTTATTTACATATACATATACACATACATATATATCTTTTTCCTTTCTCCTCTTTCCATTTCCCATTTCTGTTCCCGATCCCGCTTTCTACACTCTAAATGCTCGCTTGGAACTGCAAAACGTTTAGCTTTAATCCTCAACTATGCAATCTATATCCTCAACTATCGCATCCTAATCCAAATCTTTAACAATGCCGTTGCTGTGCGTTTTTTCTTCCCACGCACACAAAATAACAAAATACTAAACATCAAAAGTACAAAGAGACAAATGAAGATGAAATCGAAATCGAAAACGAAAACGAACTCGAGTCAAAGTATTTAGTTATTGTTGAATTGCAAACTCGAATAAATAAAGATAAATTATTTGTGAAAAAAGAGAAAAAAATTCAAATGGTTATGTTTTATTTGTTTTCTACAAGGTCTTTGAATGATACACCATATCAAGGCATGACTTTAATTACAGTATTCACAGCTCGTCAAACGATACAAAAAAATTGAAATGTGTGTCGAAATAATGTGCGAGATTCGTTCTGATTTTCATTATTGCCACCGATGAGAACTCTGAATGCCTTCTGACTGGTAGTTAGTCACTCATCATTAATCACGATTTATGAAAAATCCATTATAAATTTGTGTGTGTGTGTGTTGTGTGTCTCCGAAAACTGAGTACTATTTTTGCATACGGAAGCTGCTGCTACTATTTCTGGTTACGGCCTGAGAATTATTCCAACAGTTAAAACAAGTTGAAATGCTCCAGTCGTGGCAGCTCCACTAGAAAATACCCTATTAAATACCTGTTAAATGCTTGCTGAACATATTTTGTTCAATATTAAGATACCTTCTACTTACAGTTGTTCAATAAAAAGTCTGGGTATATCAAAAATCAATTGGAAGGCTATAAATTAACAATTGTGTCGTTTTTGCTAACGATCATTGGTTAGCATCGATATAATCGATAAATGGGAACAGTTATCGATATTATGATCTGCGTGTGGTATAAAAGAAATCATATTCCATATTTGAAGTCCTTAAACACATCTGAACTGACTCAGATGTTGATGCTGATCAATAATATATATATATAAATATCATATGGAATTCGAGTTGCCTCCTTTCACTTGGTGACAAAATTTTGCTTAACTTCATTATACACTTTTGTCAGTTTTTTCAGGGTATACTAAACCAGGTATAGATGCGCAATATATCAAAGGAATTTAAGAGAAGGCTTAACTAAAATATAAGTGGCGATTTAGAATGGGGATTTTTAATAGTTCGGCACATAAATAAATACGTAAGTCTGCCAAAATACTTTTAGAAATAAATTCAATTAACCGGTTTAAGATCTGATGTTATTCCGCTTGCTGCTTCTGCTCAATAGTCACCAAGATTGTAGGAGCCTTTCTAACTGTTCAGCTATTCATCTAGTTCTGGACAAAGTGCTATTGATTGATGAATTGATTGTTTTTTTTTTATTGGATCGATTTAATGGCTGCTGAATGGGCGTCAAGATTGTTGTAAGACTTCTTTCAGACAATTGTTGACCTTCTACTTTTGATTTACCACAATCTGAATTTGAATATGTCAACCCACTTATTGTTCATCAGTGATTGGCAGCTCTAAATTGGCTTATACACAGATTCCAAATTGAAACTATTTATAGCTTGATTTCTTTTGTGTATTTATAAATAGTAATACAATCAAATATATGCTTTTAAAGCATATCTTTAGGATACTCATAAATATGCCTAAAAGTTGGCAATAGTTTTGAGTAAGTAACAATTTATTTTATAAAAATAAACTAAGTTCAATGTTTGTTTTTGAGCTGAGATGCCTTTGTGATTGTTTAGCTTGTTTAGATAAAAGCAGCACTCCACTCTTAAGAAAACACATTTTTCGGTCTTATGTGTGCTTAAAGATGCATCAACCCTTTACTACATAAATAGTGTAAACTTATTTTATAGGCCAATTCAAATATCCAAACCTAAATTGTCATTTGTTAGAATAGAATATTCACCATAGATTCTTCAAAAAATCACATCTTTCACTTCAAATGTATGATTAATTGGAGGTCAAACCTTGATTAGAAAAAAATCGTAAACGGATTATACATTGATATTCTGTAGCTCGTATGGCAAAAAGCGAATATTAAATTTATTTTGCGTATTTATATCCTTTAGCCGTTAATGAAGTTATGTAACAGTCAGCTTTAAGACTGGAAGTCGAACCATGACAAAAATGTCCCACTTATGAAAGTCGATTATGATTTTTGGGAAATTATTATTCATGCATGAAAGGGAATTTTAATTTCTTAAATGAATGACGGTTATTTTGTTTTGTATATTTGTACATAGAATGGAGAGCTGATTATTTATCTGTTCATCAGCCTATGTATGCTATACTTTTCGTACACATATTATTGATAATCAATATAAAATCTACGATTTTATAAACTGATTGTCTTTTTGTATGTTTTTGCGCTCAATTTGCTGGAGTTTGGAAACCTTTCTCTTTTATTAAACGCTGATTAAATTCTTGCATAACTTAATCGAATAGTTTCATAACAAACAAAAACAAACTAGAAGTTGAAGAGGAAGAATTAGAAACCAGTTGCCAAATGAACAGAACTAATAGCTAGTAGAACAGGGAACTTGGAATCATTATAATTAATGGTTTGTATGTATTTTATACTAAACGGTGCTTCCAAAACGCAATAACAATTGTAGAATGAAAACATTTAAGGCTTTAAATTGAAAATTAACTAATTAATTAGCATATCACAAAAGTGAATGAACTGGTTCTGCAAAAATTTAGCATTCGATTATGCCTTAAATAGAAAATGAAGTTTGTCAACAAGTTTCCGTTGAAATTCAAGTGCCAACTAAAATTAGACACAGTTTATTATTCGTTTCCTCTTCGCATTAATTTCACTTTCACGCTTTGGTAGCCAGTGGGCGCTTAAGTTCGGAGAGGGGCGGGGGCGTGGCATCTTCACACTTTTTGTGGCCGAAAACAATGGGCCCCGTTTGTGCTGGCTGTTGACCATAAATCATCAGCTCCATTGGGGGCCATAAAGAATCAAATTTTGCTGTTAGCTTCCAATTACTCACGCCTATTAACAAATGAGCAAACGGTTCACAAAAACCCAAATCATACGGAATTTTGGATGAGAAGTGTGCTTCTATGCCCTGCAAATAGAGAATAGGTTATGATGCAGCAGACAAACCCCACGAACTATACATATTCTTGATCAGTGGAGTCGATTTAGCCAAGTCCACCTGTCCGTCTGCATCAACAAGTTGATCTCAAAGATAGAGACTTAAATTTGGAAAATAAATTTAATCATCTCATATTAGCTAAATTCTTTATCTTTATCTTTATTTAATGAACTCTTCACGTCCACATTTCTTAAATATATAAATACCATGCCCAGCTGAAGTTGATTTCACTTCATCGACAAGTGTTTCACGAATTTCGAAGCAAATCGATAATCGATTGCAATAAAAGTCACTTTGTTAAGAAGCACAGATTTTTCTATCCAAAAGTATTTTCTTATTGAGCACATCTAATATTTATTCAACAGGGTATACTCGAGTCGAGCTGTTCTACTGGCGTAGTTTAATTTGTTCGCTGTTGTGGGTGTTCAAATGCGAGCAGACTGACAGATTGATAGATTGACAGACTAGCTTTGCCCATGAATGAAACGGTTTCTATTTTGGAGTTGTTATTTGAGTATTATTCACGTTTAGATATAATTATGTTGTCATTGCATTGGAATCAAAGAGGAATTATGCCCTCGGTTGAAGTTCAAGTTTTGAGTTCGGTGTTTTTGTTTGTTTTATATTTTTTTAGCAGTATAAATAAACAACTGGGCAATTTACAATTTACAGTTAGAATACATATAAGTATATACACATTGCGGTTCGCCAATCACTTGTGGCTAATAGAAGAAACGCTTGGCGGTGCATCGTAATGATAGCCATCCTCACTGTGTGGCTCCACTTGCTCCTGTGGTGGCAGGTACGTGTTGTCCGGTTCCAGTGGTGCAGCATACGAGGGAATCGGTATTTTAAAGCTTGGGACAGGAGCAGCGACCTTGGCAGGGGCTGGTGGCAAGTAGTTGCTCTCTGGCTGATGAACGGGTGCTGCTACAGGAGGTACGTAGGCCGGCTTGGGTGCTACTGCCACTGGTGGCAAATATTCAGCCTTAGGTGCTGCTACAGGTTGCACATAGGCAGGCTTGGGTGCCGCTGCTACAGGTGGTACGCAGGCTGGCTTGGGTGCTACTGCCACAGGTGGCAGATATTCAGCCGTAGGTGCTGTTACAGGTGGCACAAAGGCAGGCTTGAGTGCTGGTGCCACAGG
This sequence comes from Drosophila hawaiiensis, assembly GCA_037043685.1. Classification (NCBI taxonomy): domain Eukaryota; kingdom Metazoa; phylum Arthropoda; class Insecta; order Diptera; family Drosophilidae; genus Drosophila; species Drosophila hawaiiensis. Next base: position 721,311 of record JBAMBA010000166.1, on the reverse strand, counting down.
TGGCACGTAGGCAGGCTTGGGCGCTGACACAGGTGGCAGATATTCAGGCTTAGGTGCTACTGCCACAGGTGGCACGTAGGCAGGCTTGGGTGCAGCTACGGGTGGCACATAGGCAGGCTTGGGTGCTGGTGCCACAGGTGGCAGATATTCAGGCTTCGGCTGTGCTGGCGGCAAATAAGTCGACTCTGGCGCCTTGGCTGGCAGGTCAAAGGGTATGCTGGGTGCCTCATAATTGTAGCCAGGATGATCGTGATGATGATGATCGTCTCCAAAGAGATGGGAAACATCAGCGGCTACCAAGGCCAAACTGCATAAAGCGAGCACCAGGACTTTCTAAAGGAAACAGAGATAGATACAGTTTAAATAATTACTTTTAATATTTATCATTTGAGTGCTAACCATTTTATATTTTTGGGATCTGCTGAGCAGTTCTTAGACAATGTTCTCGATGCGATGACTGGCTCTGAAATGATACAGTTACCGGGAAGTGCTTCTTTATTTATATACAATGAGCGAGAATCGCGAGATCAATGAAGTCTGAACTAAACTCAAGTCTCTCAATTTCAGTCTCCATTTCAGTCTACGCCGACGCCGACTTCAATCGCTGCTGCTGACAGCTTGAAGCGATGCGTTGTTTCCCCCCTCTTTGGGGGGACAGCCGTTATTCGCATTTTAAATTCTATTAAATGAGTTTTTTGAATCTCCAATCGCCTTATGCGATTGACGATTTGCTTTGTTTTTGTCGCCGCGTGAAGCGGACATCAAATCGCGGATCTGCACTTAATTATAAGCCTCTGGAATGGTAATGGACCATGTATAAACTGAGGCAATATAGTTTGTAATACCCTAAAATATTGGGCAATATGAAATTCGTACCGCATTTAAGGGGTATATTATATTTATAGCCCTGGATTTTAATTAGACTCAACTAGTGGCATACATGTGAAACCGGAACGGAAATTCAACATATTTTAAGAACCAGTTACAAGAACGAATATAATAAAAAATGTGGAACCAATTCGTAAGCTTTAGCTCTGCTAATCATATTAAATCACCGTCCTGTTTTTTAATTCAGATTCAAATTAGTGCCTGAGACTCTTAATAACCCCAACTAAACAAAAACAAATATTTAATAAATTTGAATATTGTTAAAAATACATAAAAACAAAAACTAACTCAATAAGTCTATTTCATTGTCTGATCAGTCCAACGGATTAGTATTGATATTAATTTAGCAACATACAAAAGATGAGTCATTTAAAATAGTTGCAATAATTTATTCTTTTATCAAATAACTTAATATTTTATGCAGACAATATCGTATAGAGCTGTCATATTATATTATTTCCGCTAGGGTATTTATGCATTCGACAACTCGCACAAATAGCGGTTATTTCTCGTTTTCTGGCTTATAGCTGACGGGCAATAAACGCCTCCCATTTAAAATGGATACTCAACAAAAAAATATCTTCTTTATGTTGGAGCTTGCTCTCCACATGCCCAAATAGTTTAGGTTTTATTGATTTAACTTTTTTTTAGAGTATTGACTCGATGGTTCGATGATGATCATCTTGGCGCTGAAAGAGGTCAACAAAATCAAGTTCAACGCTGCCGGCTGCAATTGGCAATTAGCGATTTGCTCAAATGAATTTGTAACAAAGAAAAAATATATGCTAATAACAGTTACTGAAGCCAGGCTCCAATCAACAACACCACGCATTCATTATTCATTTTCAATCAATAATTATCATATGGCAATTGCTGATGACGTTCCGAATGAAAACGAAACTGAAATCGAAACTGAAGTCGACTTTTAAAGTTTTTTTCTTTTGTTTTTTATTGAACTCTTTTGTTTTGACGTTCGCTCGCTGACCCATTTCCCCGCTAAGTGCATATATCATATATATACCGAAAGCTATGGCTACTATATGTCGAACGCTGGTCTCATTTGACTGTTAATTGTATTTCATGCCTTTCGTTTTTTTTTTTTCGAAAGAGATGCATTAGCTGATGTGGCTACCTGAACTTAACACCAAGCCAAATGGCTTGGAATTGGCTCAAAATACTAATGACCCGTTATATTTATTTTGTATTTTGTACCATTTTTGAGCTATTATTATTTAGCTATTATTTTTTAATTATTGTTTAAGATTAAACCTTTTATTAAAACTGAGTTGAAACTTGATTGAAAACTGAGCATTTTAAACTAGATAATACTCTTCACAGGTGCTCAGCTTTGAAATCATTAGTTGAAATTATATTGATAAGCTTTTATAATTATAAATAAAAAAATCACGGGATCAAATCAGAACAGGAACAGAAAACTGAGCCAATATTCAATTTTATTGACATTCAAAATCAATCGACTAAATACAGGGTATCTTATAGTCGAGCACTATCTCGCCTAGTTTCTTTCTCTCTTTATCTTTCTTTTTTTGGCTGATGTAAACCCATAAATTAAAGATGAATTGAAATCATTTTTATTAACTTTCAAAACAATTTGGAAGATTACAAAATTAATGCAAGTTAATTAACTGTGATACAATTTTTCAATACAGATTTTTACAAACTTTCAACACTGTGTGAAAATTACAAAAATCAAAAGCGATTAATCATTGAAATATTTGTTGATTTATTTTCGCCAGACTACTAACAAATTAAATGCATTGCTTATGACCTATTTTTTTTGGGAAAAGGGCTGCAAGCAGAAGGGAGAGGGGGCAACTACTTTTAAATAAACTGCATCCCCGCTTAGAACTTGAAGCGACGCTGCGGCGGATCGTAGCTGTAACCCGGGGCGGAACTGCTCAGGGGCAGAGCATACGATGGAATTGGTATGTGAAAACTGGGCTGAAAGGCAGACACACGTGGCTCAGCTGGAGCTGGGGGCAAGTACTTCGAATCCGGCTGAGCTGGTGGCAAGTACTGCGTCTCCGGTTGTGCAGGTGGCAGATAGGTTTGCTTGGGCTCAGGTCGTGGAGGCGGTGGTGGCAGACTTGGCGGAATCTTGGGTGGCAAGTACTTCTTCTCTGGCTGAGCTGCGGGCAGATAGACTTTCTCTGGCTTTGGAGGGGGCAGATATTTCACCTCTGGCTGTGCAGGGGGCAGGTATTTGGTGCGTGGCTTCTCTGGTGGCAAATACGTCGCCTTGGGCGCCTTCTTTGGTGGCGGTGGTGGTGGTGGTGGCAGCGATGGTGGCACCTTGGGTGGCAGATATTTGGCAGCGGGCTTTGCGGCTGGCAAATACAAGTTGCTTGGTGGCTTCGGTGGTGCCGATGGTGGTGGCAGATACTCGGGCTTGGGTGCTGGATAACTGTAGCCACCGCCGCCTGCCCCATCCAGCTGACGCGGCTCATCGAATTGCACATCGATGTGCAGCATGTGGGAACCGTGCTGCTGTTGATGGTTATGGTGCGAGTGTGGGTCCTCGTGGTGATGGTGATGCGAGTGTAGATCCTCGTGATGGTGCGAGTGCAGATCCTCGTGATGGTGCGAGTGTGAATCTACGTGATGGTGCGAGTGTGCATCCACGTGGTGGTGCGAATGTGCATCCACGTGCTGGTGCGAGTGTGAATCGTGATGATTGTGATGGCCACCACCGCCACCGCCAAACAAGTGGGAAACGTCAGCATGGCAAATGGCCAAGCAGGCCAAGAAGGCCAAAAGGATGCCCAAGTTTTCCTAATAGATGAAAAAAAAAGAGAAAGAGAAAAGAGTTAAGAGTTATGGGCTCAGCCGAGAAAAGAGAGCTCTTTTTTATTAGCTACCATTTTTGTGTTGAGTGGGCAACTTGGTTGTGCTGCTGTCCAACTGACAAGCTGAATTAATGCTTTAACCCGTTGACGTTTTGTCTTTTATACGCTGCAGCTCCCAAACACACATGATAATAATTATTGACTGTCGTTCTTCGTTTGTCGCTTTTCGTTTGCTACCAAAATAAAAATACAAAAGGTTAACACGTATAATTGGCCAGCTTTACACTTTTCTTTTTTGGGTTTTCTTGAACTTGCAGCTGGCCCAGTCCAATTATTGACGGGGTCCACACACACACATCTCTTTTTTTCGGGCCGAGCAATTAAACAAAATTAGGTCTGCCTTGCACACACATACACACACGCACACACACATACGAGTATACACACAAAATGAGCTCATCAATGTGCAGAGTATACATAAAAATAGAAGGAAATTTTCAATTTGATTAACAAATTTTTGTGATTTATTTCAACTTATATAAAATGGAAAATTAGGCGACTAGTTAAAAACGGTACAAACAGCATTCCGGGGCAAATAGTCAACAGGTGGGGTTGCTTGGGTGGTGGTGTGGGTGGTGCAGCCTAAAAGTGAAAGGGCTCTGCGGGTGGATCGTAGTGATAGCCCGGCTGTGGTTCGGGCACAATGACCGGTGGCAGATAAGTGGGTGCTGGCGTGGGTGCAGGTGTCGACGTCGTAGTTTTGGTTGTGATGATGACTGGTGGCAGATAAGTGGGCACTGGTTTCGGCGGTGGCAGATAGGTGGGCGCTGGTGTCGGTGGCGGCGTTGTGGTGGCCTCTATGACAAATGGCACCACAGGCTTGGGATAATCGTAGCCATAGCCATGCTCATTCTCCGAGTGCTGCTCCAGCTGCTCAAGTGGTAGATGCGAAACATCCGCAGCGGCCAAAGCCAGCAGGCAACTGACCAAAAAGCAGCTCAACAATGCGTTCTGCAAATGACAAACAAGTTAAGAATGACAGGTCAGCTCAGTTATGGCATATAGTATATATATTTATATAGTATTTTGTCAGTCCAGCACTCACCATGTTACACCTTTAGCTCGAAGACGTTCAATGATTGTCAAATTTCAAAAGCACCTGTTTTTTATAGTCACAATTCTAGACTTGAGCGACAAGACACAAGACACAATACATTTTGTGTTGTCCATGTCCATGGACAACATTATTATTTAAATCGATATGCTGCTACTCAATTATTATATTGTATATTATATTATATTGTATATTATGTACATGCACAAATTGGGTATTCTTTGTATCTGTATCTATTTCTGTATCTACGTATGTGTATCTGCATATGTATCGGTATTTTGTTGTTGTTGAGTCATTATGCATTATTTACGTTTTGGGGGCCTGCGTCGGTGATGTTGTACCCTTTAAGAATGGCCAAATTGGATGTGTTGAATGCATGCGTATCTATGTAACATTGTGAAGAAAATAGTTTTGTTCTTATAAGATACATATATATTCTTGATCAGCCAAGATCGAGACAGAAAGACCTGTTGACTTTAGCTGAAGTTTGTGTATTTTTATACCACTATTATTATAATTTGCGGCACTTCTAAGAGATTATAAGGTGAATTTTGTGTTTCGTTCTTATTAGTATTTGAGTGGTTTCATGCACTCCAACATACTAGATTTAATGTGCTATCTTTTGAGCCTTTCCTTTCCATGGAATACTACATATATTCTGGTTGAAACGACATATCTATGATGTCTATTAAGGAACTCTCGACAGATTACACTAATGACTTGTATAGTATAAGTAGTTGGCTTCTTAGTCTATCCACAATGTTAATGCCCATAAATACTTGAAATACTTGATTAAATTGTTTTTGCATATAGCTACTCAATAGATATTTGACAGTTTAATATATGTGAAATGTTGTGCCTCTGCCAAGATCGATTGCTGGTGGTGTCTCTCTTCGTTACTTAATTATAAGTTGAGCTACAATTGGCGTTTTTACATATTTCAACTAGCTTAATTTTCTTTTATAGGGCAACTTCCAGTCGAGGTCGCTCGACTAGATTTAAATAGTTTAAAATAAATGCTTTTGTGTAGCATCTTAACGGCTTTTAACATAAATGCTCGTGAGCATATTTCCATCAGCTGCGACTCAACGTCATAAAGACTCTGAATTCTTGTAGCTATTGTTGTTAATGCGTGCTATTGTTGTTGCTTGTGCTTCCAAGCTGTGGCTAAAGACACAGACACAGATACGGATACAGATACAGATACAGAGATACAGAAATACAGCTATAGATACAGAGATTCAGTTCCGCCGCTGGTTGCGTTGTAAGCGCACTGCGCTGTCTATCTGTCATAAATCATTTGAATTCATTTATAATAATTACGCTGCGTCGCTCAAGAAGTTGGATTGGTCAAGATTTCATGGCCCCAGCAAAACAATGAAGTTGTCTCTCTTTATTTATTTGCTGTATGTATATGGCACTTAAAGCTTGCGGAAGCGTTTGCGGATCAAACGCGTACTTAAGACACCCATCAAATGTCGGCTACCTATTTAAATAGCACACCTACATTTTATTTTAGGGCGACATAAGCTGCCTTAAACTGAGCGACACTTTGCGCAAAGCTCGACTAATTAGAATTTAGAAGTCACGAATCATTTAATAACAACAGAGATCGCAGATCGGAGATCGCATTTTTTTAGATAGTCTAAAGCAGTCAAAGCTGCTCGGCTGGCATCTTGTCTTGTGTTTCAACAATCACTTTTCATTTTTCTTGTTTTCTTATCGTCGTTGCTTGTTGGCTAATTAATGCGGGTTGTTGAACCGCCAGCGGCTTTGATCGATTACCAAAAAAAGAAGACGCAACACTAATAAAATTGATTTTAAATTTGAGTTTTTGTGCTGCTCGCATTTAGTCACAACATTTTTTGCGTAATTTATGTAAATCATTTTAATTAATTGCACACAACCCACAAAATATATTCATAGGCTGACAAGTGTTTCAAGCGTTTGCGAAATTGTCAGATTCTTAACTCAAAACTTGTTCATATATGGCATCAGCAAATACAAATACAGACTGCTTAAAGCGTTATGTGTTTATTAGAATACAATATAAATAAATAAATATATATCAATATTGTCCACCGTCGTTATCATTCTAAGCAATTGTCAAGGCAAGCTGAAGCCCTTGTAGCCGTTTGGTTGGTGAAAGGTTATCTACAGAAGCTATGAGTATAGTTATTCAATATTTATTTATTTGCTTTTATTTACTTATTTAATGTGCGCTAAAAGCAGTCCACTCATTTTTAAAATGAAAAATTAATTTTAATTAAAATAAAATAAAATTACATTTGAATAATTGAATTAAAGCCCAAAAATAATAATGATAAATTAAAGATTAATATAAGTATAAAATAAAATACTATCTGGAAATACTCAAATGTAAAATGGTTCAAAATGTATTGCAAGAATTGAGCAAATGCAAAACACTCCAAACGAAACCATAAATGTTTAAACGTTACTGATAAGGTAAGTTGTAATAATTATATTATTTATCAACTGTACAAACTGCATCAAACATTAAACAGTTGTCTTCAGGTTATTTACTAGTCAGGCATTCTAACTTTTGTTGTTTTTATTGTGATTAAACTTTGGTACAATGAAATTTATAGGTATATAAATTAATAAAGGTTTAACGCTCGATGAAGCGTGTGCTCGGCACACGATAGGCATAGCCATGACCCTTGGATGAGGCATAGGCAGCGCTATTATGGCTGGCAGCCACCACCTCGGGCAGATCCTCGGCCAGACCCAGTTCCGCATCGGAGGGTGCAACGGGTATGGCGTCCTGGGGAAACTCATCACCTGTGGGAAACTCATTGTTCAGCTCGAGCTGCAGCTCATGGACCTTGGGCACATCGTACACAAATCCATTGCCCGACCGAACCAGCTGCGAAACATCGGCCAAAACACAATGCTGCAGACAAAGTGCCGCCAGCAGCGACCAAAACAACAAACGCTAAGAGCCAAAAAAAAAGAAGAAGATGTTGTACAAATATTAATAATAATATTATTAAAAGTAGTATACTTTTACCATTTTATTAACTGGTATGTTGGAGGGGTGGGGGTATGCTACAATCTGAAAGAATAAATAAACGTTTTATCGCTTCCAGCAACGGGTCTGACGCGAATGCAGTCAGCGTTGTGGAGACTCAAACTATTTATACTTCTAAACATCGAGCGTGTTTTTCGCTCAGTTTATTAATTGTGCCGCTTGCTTTGGATGCTGCTGCTGTTCAGCTGCTGCTGTTTCTTTGCCAGATTGCGATAGTTGTAGCGGCCCTAGATAAACAAGCAATCACTAAAAAAAAAAAAAATAGTCAGCTCGTGTATGATGTTTGGGGCCATCCAATCGAATTGATTCGATTTGAAAAAGTATGCGCCTCATTGTCAAGGTCGAGACTTGTTTGGCTTGATGTGGGGTCAAGTGTCAGTGCGTTCGTTTCTTGTGTCTTCTCTCTGCTCTGCTCGGCTATTCTCTTGCCTTCTATATCTGTCTCTCTTCCTCTATTGATTCTATGAACGAGTATTTAAACTGCCTACTTAAGCAGCAGCAGCTTCATCATCTTGTCGCAAAGCTAGAATCAATTCAAATTTGAATCATTATGTCAACAGCTTGAGCACATTTCCGTTTCATTGTGGCTTTATTGTCAATCGATTTTAGATCGTAGTCGATTTGTCTCTGTCAGCTTTGGACTCTTTTGCATCTCATCACAGCTCAACGTTCTGACAGCCCTGAACAGAGATCACATCTCAAAATATTGACCCAAGAGAGATCCAAAAGTCGAACAACCTCCCAGCTGTCCCCATCTAAAGCAAATAAATGCGTTTCAACATTTCGACAGCGAGTCGAGTCAAACTTTTGATCTTTGACTTTGACTCCTCGGTAAGTTAAGCTGCTCTTCTTTATCTCTCTCTCTCTCTGCCTCTTCATCTATCTTTCTCACTCTCAAGCTGGCAGCTTTGATATTTTTTTGCAATCGTTATTTTTTTCTTGCTTGTTAGTTTCTTGGTCAATACACAAATATACAGACTTGACCACCTTTTGCTTAAGGTTATTGGTTTGTTAATGGGCTAGATTTATTGTGGTTTTTGTAGCATACTTTTAGACTTTTTATAGTTGTTAAAATTCCATAGTATATAAAGAGGCGATACTGATAACTTATTCAACCGATAGAGGGCGCTTTAATAGACTACAGCTGAGAATTACACATATTTCGAGAAACAATTATTTAAAAACTTTTTTTCATTGTTGTAGTAAGTAGTCTAATTCTAGTATCTGTTATTATTAAATATGAACATAGTACTAACCGATACATTATAAAGTAATACGACACTTGTGCAATTGAACTATGTTAAGTGAAGGAATCTTATAAGAACAACTAAGGAGTTGCGAGCATTAAATCTTATTCCTTGGTGAACATGCATACATTAAAGCTATTAATAAGCAATATATATATACTCGTATATATATATATTTACTAGTTTTCTAGATACTCACAAGACACAAAACACTTACTCTGTAGGACCTTTGCACTTGCTAGATATATTTTTTTTATAATTTTCGAGAATATATATTAATAATATATATTACTTATTTTTTTCAACTTTCCAAAATATTTTCCCCATTTTGGCCATTCCATTTTCATCACTCCCCCAATTGCAAATATCGAATAATTCGTTTTATGTTTCGTTTTTATTTGTTTCTAGTGACTTCTCATTCGAAAAAAGCATTTAATACTAGAGGAGAATAGTTTCTAATTAAAACAAGCGTTTCTTAAAAATTAAAAGAAGGCTGAGGGTTGTTGGGGTAGCTGTAGCCCTGGTGGCCATGATGGACAGGCTCTGGCTGACGGTAGACGGGAACGGGCTTGTTGACAACAGGAGCTGGTTGGTACACTGGAGCAGGCTTGTGGACAACTGGAGCTGGCTGGTACACTGGAGCAGGCTTTTGGACAACTGGGGGCAAGTACTCCTTAACAACAACTGGAGCAGGCTTGTGGACAACAGGAGCTGGGTTGTAGACTGGAGCAGGCTTGTGGACAACGGGAGCTGGCTGGTAGACTGGAGCAGGCTTCTGGACAACGGGTGCTGGCTGGTAGACTGGAGCAGGCTTCTGGACAACGGGAGCTGGCTGGTAGACTGGAGCAGGCTTGCGGACAACGGGAGCTGGCTTGTGAACAACTGGGGGCAAGTACTCCTTAACAACAACTGGAGCAGGCTTGTGGACAACAGGAGCTGGGTTGTAGACTGGAGCAGGCTTGTGGACAACGGGAGCTGGCTGGTAGACTGGAGCAGGCTTTTGGACAACGGGAGCTGGCTGGTAGACTGGAGCAGGCTTCTGGACAACGGGAGCTGGCTGGTAGACTGGAGCAGGCTTGCGGACAACGGGAGCTGGCTTGTGAACAACTGGGGGCAAGTACTCCTTATCGACAACAGGAGCTGGCTGGTAGACTGGAGCAGGCTTGTGGACAACGGGAGCTGGCTGGTAGACTGGAGCAGGCTTTTGGACAACAGGAGCTGGGTTGTAGACTGGAGCGGGCTTGTGGACAACAGGAGCTGGCTGGTACACTGGAGCGGGCTTCTGGACAACTGGGGGCAGGTATTCCTGTTTAGGTTCGAATTTGACGGAGGGCTGGCCGTAATGGTAGCCATCTTCCTTCAGAGTTCCAGCAGCCTCATGGACAACAGGAGCGGGTGCGTGGTAGACTGGAGCAGGTGCATGATGGACCACTGGAGCTGGTGCACGATGGACCACTGGAGCGGGTGCATGATGGACCACTGGAGCAGGTGCGTGGTAAACTGGAGCGGGTGCAGACGCATGGTATTGGGGAACATCGATGACAAACTGCTTGGCAGGCTGCTGATAATGGTAGCCATCCTCCTTCAGAGTTCCAGCAGCGACAGGGGCAACAGGAGCGGGTGCGTGGTAGACTGGAGCGGGCGCTTGATGGACCACTGGAGCTGGTGCACGATGGACCACTGGAGCGGGTGCATGATGGACCACTGGAGCAGGTGCGTGGTAAACTGGAGCGGGTGCAGACGCATGGTATTGGGGCACATCGATGACAAACTGCTTGGCAGGCTGCTGATAATGGTAGCCATCCTCCTTCAGAGTTCCAGCAGCGACAGGGGCAACAGGAGCGGGTGCGTGGTAGACTGGAGCGGGCGCTTGATGGACCACTGGAGCTGGTGCGTGGTAGACTGGAGCGGGCGCTTGATGGACCACTGGAGCTGGTGCGTGGTAGACTGGAGCGGGTGCATGGTAAACTGGAGCTGGTGCAGACTCATGGTATTGCTGCACTTCGAACTGCTTGGCAGGCTGCTGATAATGATATCCATCATCCTGCAGGTTATCGCTGTTCGAGAACAGATGGGAAACATCAGCGCTAACGGCTGCCACCAAAGCGAGAGCGATCAGGAGTTTCTGCAGAACGAGAGCAATCGATTGGGATTTATGATGGGGATTGGTATTGGGATGGGGATTGGGATTGATTTATTAGCACAATTCACACTTGGCAAGGTAATTCAATAGTCCTAAAAATCACATTGGACAGCTGATATCAAGCAAATATGTTTGCTTCACATTTGGTTTGGTTTTACTTTTCATTTTTTTTATTATTGCTTTTTCACAGCTCAGTTATCCTCTTGTATTATTTGCACAGTGTTTTGTATTTTTTATTTTATATTTATTTAGTTTTTTGTATTTGTTGCTTACCATTTTGCTCAGCTTGAAATTCACAACACGAAGGTTGAAATATTACTGTGTTGCTGCTGAAGAGTACGACATTATATATACGACGTCGTCGTCGTCGTCGTTGTCGCTTCAGGACCGCTTCAACAATCCAAAGTATGATTTTCGGCAAAAGCAGGCAGAATCTTCTCGACAACAACAATAGTAGAATAGCCGTCATCGATTAGCGGTTGCCGAGTCAAAAAAAAGTTAACCGAACCTGATTGGGATGGATAACTAACCGGCTATGACAACAGAATCGACACCCATAATTTTATTATGAATTCCGTTCACTCTTTTGGGTAGATCCCAAAGCGTTTTAGATTTAAGCACAATGAAATACCGAGATGATAGCCAGTCAAATTGAATAACTAAAAACTACAAAACTGCTTAAGAAAGTTTCGCATAAGCGAAAAAGCGAATACTCTTTTGAATAATCGAGTACGAAATCTTTCAATAATTCTGCTTTTGGTTCTAATATGCCCCAAATTCTAGTGTATAATGTTTAGAACACTGCATAAGGAAATTATCAGCTAAATTATTAAATATTTTATGAGAATATCGACTCCATAAAAGTATCATGCATATATGGAGCTGATGTTCCTGTTAGAACAACAACTTCCCAATCTTATTCTTGAACAGAGAAGCTCTTTATTTAAAAAAAAAAAACTGGTGTGACAGGCTAATCACATAAAATATATGGCATTTTATGGTTATGAAATGAAACAGCAAATCGATCTAAATGAATACATGTTTTATTTATGAGAACCCATTGAATATTAAATTCACAGAATTTGTATGATTTAGAAGTCTGCTAGACTGCACTCAGATACTCTACACTCCGAGACAGGGTCATCCTCAATTACTCAGAGGCAACAAGTCCAGAGACGACAGTGGCAAATCTGGTTGCAACCTTCGCATGTAAAACAGTGGGTCACATGCATATGTAGGTGTGGGTGTGTGCGTGTGTGTGCGAGGTGTGAAACCAGTTTGAAAGGAAGAAGGGCTCAGTGGTGACCTTTAATTCTGGACATTCCAAATGTAAGCTAGAGGACTGGCATTCTGGTCCAGCTATCGACTCTTGAACAGCAGTGGTATGCAAACATTAATATGAATACTAGTTGTTGCTTATCTATAAAGACAAAAAAAACTTTGAACGTTGATTTGTTGGTTAGCACGCAATTAACTCAACTTAAAACTGGCCTCGCCAAAAAGAAAAATAAAAAATTTAAAGATACTTGGGATCATGGTATTTGTGTTTTGTAGTCGATCAAGCTGTAGCTTAATGTTGAGATCACTGACGCAGGCATAATCTAATCAAGCTCCACTCAATGCTAAGCGAACATTGAACTAAGGCACTTTATCAAATAAAAAGCACATCCATACTTATTCTATTCATATTTATATATGCTTAATTAAAATGATCTAAAGATTGTTCTGCTTCCAATTAATAATGGATTCCTTTTTTGTCTCCAACTCTGTTACAAAAATTGATCTTTTTAGCATACATAAGTTTTGTTTAATTTTGACCAAAATTCGGGTGGTTTTTAACAAAGTACCATACTCAAAAAGCTGCTGATTTGCTTTTCAAAAAACATACCACGTAGCTAATAATTGAGAAAGGGTATTTTAGAAATGCTGAATTTTATGTGGGGCTATAAAATATTTGGTGTTTTGTAGGGTGTCAATTATGAATGAACACTCATACCCTAAAAAATGTTGAATTTGAATTCCGGTTCTGAAATCTTAATCCGAAAAGTTATGGTTCTGATTACGGCTTGGGAGTCTGATATAGATATAGCTCCATTTAGATATAAACAAATCGAAATATATATATATTTTTTTGTTGGATTTTTTGGGTGATATTTTTAATTAATTTTTGAAAAATATACCAATCTTTTACAGGGTCCCACATGCCCAAATTATTTATTTTATAATTCTATTTTTGTGAGCTTATGCAAAATACAAATGTGTGTTGGTTCTTGGCTCAACATAGAACGCGTTCTAGGCGGGTCTTCACCGTTCACAATTTTTTATTTTTTTCTTTTGTTTTTTTATTTTATTGATCGGGAATTTGAATATAGTTTTAATGTGGTTTTCTTGTTTTAATTTTCCTATACATGAAATCTGCTATTAAAGGCAAGTAAATTACCTTTTCAACAAGTATAAAGGCTAGCAAAGTACTACAACAGAAAAATGATTCGTATTTGTATACTTTGCTTATTCTTTTACAAATAATATTTACATTTAATATTAAATGAATGTGAACCTAACTAACTGAAAAATATTATAATCTTTCACATGGTTTCAGATGATAAATTTTTTTTAGTTTTGTGAGCTTATGTAAATACAAGATTTGGGCTTATTCTTGGCTCAACATAGAACACGTTCTGTGTGGGTCTTCCCCGCCACCTCACAATATCGAAAACCAAAATATTAAAATTTCAGCGAAGCTACTATTTTTTTGTACGTGGCAGAACAATGAATATGCCTGTCTCTGACTGGTTTTCATCATTAATCCGTCAGCAGTTGTGACCGTTAGTCGTTGCGTGGTAAATGTGATTCTCGTTGACCCTGAGGGCATCTTACTCATCATCATCGTCATCATCACAGCAGCAACAGAATTGTCAGTAGACTCATTCACTTTTGCTTTCTGAGACTGCAATCTTGTTTGACCAGCTGATCTACAACTATCAATTTACAACTAACAGGAGCTGTTATCTAACTGTATTAATTTCAGCCAAGTTTCCGGCATTTAAATGGAAGTCAAATCTAGATTATGTCCCATATACAAATTAGCGGCGATTACTTCATCGCATAAGAGCGAGAATTTAAAAAAAAATGTCGCATTTTAATTAGAGATTAAATGCTAAAAAAAACATTTAAGAAGAGAGGAACGCTGAACGAGTTTGAATCTCTTAGCCATAAATAAATATAATGATAAGAACACATAAGAGTATAATTATTTATGGGTTTGCCAATTGCAAAAATTAGAGGAGTTGGTGTGATATTAATGCATATATATATTTTTTTAATTAATTACATTTTATTTATATATTTATATCTATATCTAAAGTTATATTTTTATTCATAAATAATGCGCGCAAATACTTATTGCTTGTTGTCAGCAACTGAAATAAGCTGAATTGTCAAAAAATCGCCCAAAAAACCAATCAAAACCAAGCTAGAATATCGAAAATCAAAAACAAGTAAGAGTGCTCTACTCGAGAGGAGAGAGCCGGACTAGTAAATACCCTGCACCCAAGTGCATATGGCTTTTAACGTAGTCAGTAATCGATTGATACCTAGATTAGAAAGAAGGGAAAAATCAACTTGGTTCAGATAGGGTATATGAGAACTTTCATTCGAAAGTAAGAGCTGGAATCTATATACATAAAATGATAAATAATGAAACCAGTGCGTCCATCTTTCTGTCTTATAAATTTAACACCTTGTAGGCATTTTTTATTGGGAAGAGGGTATTAATATACAGCATATAAAAGAGCAATTTAATGCAACCGGTTCTATTAGTTTTTGTGAATTTTTAAACATTAAATGAACATAAATTTATCCCACATGGAATTAGATTAAAATATATTCTTGTTCTGTTTGTCTAATTTGGTGACAATCGGCAGGGTTCCATAAGAATGTTGTCGATATCACAAAACGTGCAAATCCGCTTGCTGAAGAAACTAGCCAACTATTTTGAAATACAAATATAAAAAATTAAATTCACTTTTGCAAATCAACAAATAAAATACCACACATGCCAACAATGATTTAATCTTCACAAAAATAGAAGAAAAAACAACAACGACTCAAGCGGAATAATGATCATTATTTGATAATATTACGCATACGCCGCGCGCGTCAAGATTAGCATAAACTTAAACTCTGCACATAACTGTCACTTAACATAGGTGGTTTGTGTCCATGCTGAGTCTGTTAACTGCTCTCAACTGGTTTTGAATTTATTTAGTTTCGCTTGCCGATTAATTTTGTACAATTGATGAGACAACCATTAAATTTATTAATTGGATTGTAAAGCACAAAGTGAGAGAATATTAATATGGCAATAAATATATTTACTTTTATTGATTGATGATTAAAAATTAACTTGTTACCTTCAGCCACCAAAAGCATCTGTGTTCGACATTCATTGCATATTCCTATACATATATATTATATTTATTACATATTCCTATATATATATACATATATATATACATATATATATATGTTTGTTGAGCAGCGTTCAGCTGTCAAAAATCTCTATTTCTGACATTTTTTACATATTCCATATTTACATTTAGTTATATCACAATATAAATATATAAATCCGACATTTATACATATTCCATATAGACATTTATTTATATGCCAATATATATATGTAAATCCTAAACCACTTATTCTTGTTCGTAATACTTCTAAATTTTATTGTTTTTAAAAAGTTTAATAAAATGTTTTTAATATCAGGTTTCTCTATATATAAAGAACCAAACAAATTAATTTAACTCAAACCACTTTGTTGGTGCGCTAAACATTTTGGACCATTACTCTTATCGTACAGAAACAATAACGCTTCATTAAAGCTGATTAGCACATTTCTATATGTGAATATAAACATTATATTTATTATTTATTGATTAATAAAACACTAATAGTTTTCTAGAGTTAACGAGGCCAATATCATTCTCTTGAAGCCAATTTTTGGTTGATTCCACGGAATGTACAAATAAGTCAGTCACAAGCCTAGATCATAAGTACTTGCCACCACAACTGAGTTTGTGTACGTGCCACACGTAGTTGCCGCCTTAAACCGCTGACAATTCTGCTCATTCCACAAAATGTTGCCTCAGTAAAATGTTAACTGGCTTACGGTTTTACCCATGCACACAACACAAAACTACATTCGAATGCTAATCCGCGATTAACAAAAGGAAAAAATAATAATAATAAACAGTTCTTTAAATGCAGATCCATTTCAAGTTTTATTAGCATATTTTAACCAAAAGCAGCAAACAAATAAAGAGAAAACAGAAACAGTCAAAAACTGTTATTATATATATAGAATTTAGTCAGCATTATCGCTGACCATCTGCAAAAAAATAAAAATAAAATAAAAAACAAGGAAAAAAAAGACAATAACCTTTTCGAGGCGGGAACAGCTGCAACAATGCTTATATGAATACACTCGGAACTTGAACTTCAATCACGTTCCTCAAGCGCCAGTCATTAAACTCTTGGCTAATTAATCAAGCGTTCGAATTATATGCTACCACTATTTGTATTTGAACTCAACTTGCTCTATGGCCTATATCTATTTATAAATATATACTAATCCCTGTTATCAAATCATCAAATTATAATATTAAATTAAATACGGTGCAGTATCGGTGTATCAGGTTTTAATGTATGAATATTCATATATATAGCCATTATCTCTGTTACGTACGACATCATAGAATGAGTGAGAATTAAAGAAGTTTTTTTGTTAATTGACCAACACACAGTCTTGCGTACGGCAAATGAACGGATTGGCAAAACACTGATTAATGATATATGCACTGCTTCTGTTCCGCGACGAGTCGTATAAAAGTTGAGATCCCCACTGATTATTAGTTATTGTACGAGACTTGTCGTCACAACAGCATCCCAAATGGTAAATAATTAGCTCTGTGGAATAAATTGTTGCTATTCTTGTTGTTATCGTTTTCTGATCCCATATAATCCTTGCAGAAATACTTTGTCGTCGTTTTGGCCTTGGTGGGTTGTGTGGCTGTTGATGCCGGCTACAACTATCCAGCACCTCAGGTGCATCATAATGTAGCTGCTCCAGCTGCAGTTCATCATCAAGCGGCCGCCTCGGCTCCAGTTCAGTCTTTCGCCGCTGCTCCAGCTCCAGCTCCAGTTCAGCACTTTGCTGCTGCCTCTGCTCCCGTTAAGACCTTCGCACCAGCTCCAGCTCCAGTTCAGCACTTTGCTGAAGCCTCGGCTCCCTCGCATTCATTTGCTGCTGCTCCAGCTGAAACTAATAGTTTTGCTGCCTCGGCTCCCGTTCAGTCGTTTGCCGCTGCTCCAGCTCCTTCTCACTCCTTCGCCCCTGCTCCTGCTCCAGTTCATCACTTTGCCGCAGCTTCCGCTCCGGCTCCATCCTATACAGCTGCCGCATCAGCTCCAGCTCCAGTTCGCTCTTACGTTCCACCTGTTGCTAATCATGCTCCTGCACCCGTTCATCATGCTCCTGCTCCTGTTCATCATGCCGCTCCTGCTGCCCAAGTGCATCATCATGCTGCCGCTTCGGCACCCGTGCAATCCTTTGCCCCTGCTCAAGTTCAACATTCCTTTACTGCTGCTGCATCTGCTCCGGCACCGGTTCGTTCGTATGTTCCACCAGCTCCAGTTGCCGCCGCCTCAGCTCCTGTGCAATCTTTCACTGCTCCAGCTGCACCCGCTTTCAACTTCCAAAGCCCGGCCTCCGATGCCACCTACGAAGAAGCTGCCTCAGCCCCAGCTGCCTCCACAGCTCACAATGGATACGAGTACAGGGTTGTCCGTCGTCGCGTCTACAGACGTCGCTACTAAACGAATTGTTGCCGACACTTGAAAGAATTTTATATGCAATAAATACTTCAAATTGAGTATAAACTTTGACTTCTATTCAATATGGTTAATGGTTAATCTACTGGACAACATAATAATGCAAAAGATAATTATAACAAATTATTCCATATGTAAATTATCTTAGATTTGACCGAACAATATGGCCTTGTGGAAATTTATTAGCGATAAAAACCATAACAACACTATAAACTCAAACTTCTAGTCATTGTGATTTTGAATATAAGGGAAAGAACTGCTTTTCAAGATCATTAAAAATATGCATAACTTATGCAAATGAAATTAGATCAGGTTGAACAATACATTTTATTTTTATTCAGCCTGTTAGAAATTCAGTCCCTAGAATTTTGCTTGACATACTTGGCAACAAGTTGACATTGCCAGTTTTCGATGTTTGTAATTAGAGCTATACCTAATTAGTCTAAAACGGTGTAACAATTATAGATTCAACGATATTTGAACGAGTAATGCCAATTTTAATATTGTGTATAAATGTATGTTCTAAAATACAACATTGATTATTTGTAAAAATTGAATTAGTCAAGAAACTTGAGAGAAAATCGGTTTTTTCATATTTAAGAAGTCTCCCTTATTGTTTGTGAAAGAATAAAACAACTCTCAGAGAGAATGGAATGAAAGTAATAAACTTTTTTTTGCATATATTAACCAATCTCATTAATATTTAGCAAAATGCTGCTTCGATTTAATTGGCTGACGGTTCGTGCGTCAATTCGAATCGCTTGCAGAACAATCAGCTCCAGAAAATCAATTGCCTTTGATCAGAGGCGGTGATTTTTTGCTTGTTTTGTCTTTTGTCTTGTAGCCTCATTTGTATTTAAATTGTGTTGATTCGATCCGACAAGATAAATGAGCTGATTCAATGTGATATGAATCAAATGGATCACATAAAGTGCCGTGACAAATTTCTACGCTCCACAACAGGTTCCATAGCTGGACAATGCAGTCCAAATTGGAACAATGCATAATGCAATATCAATTTCGTATATAATTGAAGTAGAAATGTTTCATTCGGCACAGACGCAATATGGTAAGAATCGATAGAAATACCAACTTGGGCAGGCAGTAGATAAGTCCAAAATGTATTTCACAGGAGCTGTTTAGAATACTGCTCGTTTTCCTGGCTGCGTTTGGCTTGCTGGCTGAGGCGACGCCATCGAAGCATCAGAGGCAGCACAGGAATACGACGATGATGATGAGGATAGTCACTACTTGCCATTGGAGAGACATGAGCTGAAGCCATTCTTCCGCAGAGATATGCACAAAAGCGAACATGTTGTCTACCACCACAGGGAGCAACAGGAGCATCACGACCCGAAGCGAGTGGATCATTATCATCACTACGATAAAAACCAGATATGAAGACCGAGCATATTCATTACCAACAGCACAATCCGCAATTGCCCAACGCTGGAATTAGAACCAGATCGTCGCCCACTCGGAATATTGTCGGTCGGCGTCGGCGTCGTCGTCGTCGTCGTCCCAATCGGCTGGTCTATGCAACGGCTCCCAACTCAGTGTTCCACACACAGATCAATGTACAGTCGCAGGACTCGGAGCTGAACTCACGAATCCGTTCAGATCCTGTGCGGCCGGTTGGGCAATTAGCTGCCAGTGCGCAGGCTCCGGGTGGTGCTCGGTTCTTTAGTCTGCTTGGCGATCAATTGGGAGAAAGTAGGTTAGTCCCTGTTGGAGGTCAGATACCGGGTAACGGATTGGCGTCAGGTAATGGGTTTCTTGCAGTGGACGGACAGCGTAATCGATTAGCTCCAGGTGGAGGTCAGTTATCAGTCAATAGATTAGTTCTTGGTGGAGGTCAGCTGATGGGTAATAGAATTGCTGCAGTAGGTGGGCAATTGTCGAGTAATGGCTTGGCTCTAGGTGGAGGTCAGTTGCCGGCCAATGGATTAGCTGCAGCTGGAGGTCAGTTGCCAGCTCGTGAATTGACCACAGGTGGAGGTCAATTGTCAGCCAATGGGTTAGCTCCAGTTGGTGGAGTCAATAGGTTAGCTCCTGGTGGAGGTCAGCTGATGGGTAATAGAATTGCTGCAGTAGGTGGGCAATTGTCGAGTAATGGATTGGCTCTAGGTGGAGGTCAGTTGCCGGCCAATGGATTAGCTGCAGCTGGGGCTCAGTTGCCAGGTCTTGAATTGACCACAGGTGGAGGTCAATTGTCAGCCAATGGGTTAGCTCCAGTTGGTCGACAACTGCCTGTGAATCTGGGCAATGTACCTAGCGCTGGCAATAACAATGGTGAGAATCTATTTACGCCGGCAAATGGAGCGCAGCTTTTGGTAGGGGCTAACCAGCTCTGGTAAATGGTAGACAAGCAGTTAACCAACGACCAAGCTCAGTTCTTATTCAAACTGATCCCGTTTTTGGTGGACAATTGCCTGCACCGACAGCCGGCAATCCAAATCAATTTGGACCCATTTTGGGCGCTCAACTGGGAAGGAGTCAGACTTTAGATGCTGAACGAACCTTAGCCGGTAGTCAAAATATGGTCTTGGGAAGACAGTTAGCCACCGGTGCTCAAGCGCTAGGAAATGCGAGTCCAAATCAGGTTGTAGCATTTGGACGAGCCAATGGCAGACGCCGCAATGGACGTCAACGCAATCGCTCCAACTACCAAGGCTTAAATGTGGTCCGAGGCAATATATTTGGCCAACCAAATGTGCAGGGAACCACAAATGAAGTGGGCAATCAGCAGGACACCAATATCATAGATGGCAACTTCTATAGCATGCAGAATGGTAACCAACGATCCGTTCTCGCAACTGATGATGATTATTACGATGACGACGACACAGATGGCATTCAAAGAAATATTGGATTTGTTGGCAGTGCACCAGAAATAGCCAACGCAAGGCCCGAGCGCAAAGGATCTCAACACAGAGACAGTCAGGATCAAGAAACAGCTGCATCGGAGCATCAGGAGAGATCCTATCACGATGATGGTTATCACTACAAGAATCCCAGGCATACTAAATGAGTTTCCAATTATGTCTTATTCGAATTTGTATGAATTTTAAAATATTTATAAATATATCAGCGCCTTTGTTTGAAGAGCAGAATTAAATGTGTAATTGGTGTTGCCTACTTTCAGGCTTTTCTTTCAAATTGCAAATTCCGTTTCCGCTTTGGTGAAGATAGAGCTTTTAATCTATATTGTGGCCAAGTCCGAGTAAAGCTGGCTAGCTAAAGCTTTTCAGCAGAACTTTACACAGAGCTACAGAGAGATTGAAAATCTGTATTAAAAATTATATAAACACTAAGTAAAAGCTGATTACGCATATTAGATATACACTTTTATAAAAAATATGTTGGTGAAATATTTTGCAAAATTGTAAAACAAAGTTGAAATTATATATATGTAGGGACTTCTATTAGGCAAATATTTATAAGAGGGTATTATATCTTTGTCGTGAATTTTGTAAATCGAATAGAATCACAGTACTATATCTTTTAGCTGCCATAGACTTTATTGATCGCAAGATGATTTCTTGTGGATAAAACTTTTTTATTTATCAAGCTGTTTTTATTTATCAAGCTGTTTTTTATTAAGCTCTTAAAATATAAATTTAAAAATGTATAAACCTTTAATTACTATATTATAAAGCAATATTATTTAGCTTTGGATTGTCGACGATTTTGGTTCTGACTTGTTTACTTGTTTTTATTTGTGTCTGATTTACTCATCATTCAATATCTGCTATTCAATATCTGTGAGGTATAGCGGAAAACAGCGGATTCGATGTGTGTGCATAGGAAACTAGTTCAGTGTTGGACAGATTTTGCAGCACAATGGAAATATACAGGTCATGCAAGTTTTTATTTTTTGTTGGACATAATAGAAAGGAAGATGAGCACACAAAGCCAATTGTGAGTATAAATTAATGCGTTCATTTAGATACGATTCTCATGCAAATTGAAAAAAAAGAAGCAAAAGCAAACAAGCAAAAAATAAACAATATTTAACCAATCGACTGTGTAAAGAAAAAACTACAAATAATCAAAGCATTTAAATAAAAACCTAATGCTGACGTGGGTACAGCACTGAATGGATCAGAGCTAAGATGTATTATGCCAATACAAACTCACATATATATATGTATATATATTTACATATATATAGCTGGTCAACTAAGGCAAGCCCACGCGTTCAAAATCTGCATATACTCGTACATACAATGTATTCAAAGTAATATTTTTTCGCTTACCATCGATGTCAATATTTGGCAGCGAACTCTTAAACCATTGTCGTTGAGTTGCTTAAAGCCGCATCTTTGTTTGACCAGATCTCTCAAGTTAGCTAAAACAGTGGTGCAGCTATTACACACGATGAGTTGTTCATTAGCCCATTGTAATAAGTAGCTGATTTTAGCGTTGGCTGGCCGCTGTTCAGAATCAGACAAGCTCTACACTGCAGCTACTACATTTAAACACAATTTAAAACTTTTTTTTTATACTAATATTTGATGACAATGTGGCATGAGTAAAATATAAGTTATGAATCTGAAAGATTTGCCTCCTCATGGCTGAATTTCGGCCCTGATTATAGATATAAATTTGCGAATTCTACTTGTTTTGCAAATGAGTAAAAAGGCTATTGTGAAGTTGTGTAACAAGTAGGAAGTACCTCAAAGTCCCATAAGGTATATATCTATATTCTTTATGGGGATCAATAGTCGAGTACATCAAGACAAACATATATCAGAGAATAAGAGACGAGTACGACTTTGGGTAGTTGAAGACTTGGGTTAAGGGTATCTTCAAGTCACGCGCTCTCGACTAGAGTATGCTTATTTGTTTTGTTTTTTGTTGTAGCTCTGCAAAGCGAGTGCGGATCAGATTTGATCGGATTCGATGAGATCGAGCATTACGCTCATGAGAGTTGAGAGTTGAGAGCGGAGTGGAGAGTTCAATGATCCGCAGCTGTTTGCCATTTGTGTACTGTGGTTGGTTTGGTTTTTTTCTTTTTGGTAATATTGAGCACGCCCCGCTTAATTGGCACATCAGTTCACAGACTCATTTATGCGGGCTTTAAGCTATTCATATTTAGGTGTGTGGGAACTAGCCGAAAGCAGGGCCCTATTGCCCTACTGGTTGCCTTACGTCATCTGTTAAATTTAGCCCAACAAACAATTACATTCAGCATATCGCAAGTGATTAATTCGTACTCAACTGAAAGCATCACATTTGAAGCATCTCCATACACACTTAAGTGCCCCTTGCCCCCTTAGCTTTACTCGCCAATGAACAGAAAAAAAAACTAATAAAATAGACAATTTTAAAGGAACTTGCCAAATTTCTTGTGCCACGCGTTTGAATTTTAAATGATGCCCATCGCCGCGTGTTGGAAGTGTGCGCGGTTATTATAATTCTATTTATGATTTCGTCTTCTTCTGTTTTATTTTTATTTTTATTCGGGTCTGAAAATGAGATCCATGTCGCTGTCGGCACTTTCTAGTTGCTGCTTAGATCGCATTCGAAGCGAGAAAGAAAACTGGTTTCCAGAATGATTTATCATACATTTAAATTAAACACAACAAAAAAGAGCAGCTAAAGCCAAAAGCTTAATTTATTATAAAAAAAACTAAAACTTGTACTTAACAAGAAAAAAACCAAATCTGTATACTCTAGTATGCTCTATTCACAATCAAATAAAAAAGTAATTAAAATGGGGATTATAGATGTTTCTATATATAAATATTATTTCAAGAATATTATTTGCATGCATGTTTTAATATATGCAAATACCAAAAATCCGTATTCACTTATAATCTATTGTAAGCATGTTATCAAAGTTTTAAGCCCCACATTCATTTAGGGTATAAGATTAGAAAACTAAATTAAGGCGCGCGTGTGAGTAAGGTGAAGGAAGCGAGACGAAGACAGAGATAAACACAGTGACAGAGAAAGAGAATGCCGCTGCTGCTGCTGCCTGTTAAATTGCTAATACCAATGTGAATAATATTAATTAAAGTGGAATTTGCATAAAGTAAGGCAGCGCAAAAAGGTTTCTGTTAGACAGAGCGACGCTCGTCTCGTTGCCATAGTCGAATTATTATGTATTTTTTTTGCAAACGTCAAGCAAAAAAAAAAAACTACAGTGCCAGCTAAAAATATATTACACTTATCAATTCAGAGCACAAAACAATGACTTCTGTTTTAGTTGTTTGAGCTGCGCTTTAATATTTTATGTAAGCGATCACTTGCCAAAAGATGTGGAACAAAAGCGTTGACTCAAGGATAATGATATCTGCTTGATTTTATTAATATTGATTGGGTTCAGACAGTCGTGGATCAACAAATTGATGTTTAAATATTGGCAAATGAGTTGCCTTATGCAAATAATAAAATGCATTTGTTGTAGGTCTTCTAAGAGCAAGAAAACTTGACTTGCTGTCATAGGATTTATTAAGCCCAAGTCCCATCAATAGCCTCTAGGCTGAAAAGGTGTCTGATGTGGGCTGCGGCTATTTAAAAAAGATTGCACTTCTTAGTCAACTGATGTCGAACAGATATGGAGTTTTTATTGTGCGTTGTTGTATACAATATATCTTTATACAGTATATCTTTATTCATTTCAGTATGACTCTTTGAACATGTTTTGATTTTTCATTAATTTTTTAAATACGGTGCTAATTTTTACAGCCTCAATTCGATTTTTAGCAAATATCTATCATATATCTAGAAAACCCTTTTCTTTTTCAATATCCGTGCTCAATATTTATTTGAATTACCAACAAATCTAGAAAATCTTTTCATTATATTTTGTTAGGGTTTCATATTTTCATTATCAAGCCCAGAAACATTTTCGAACAGTTTCTAGATTTTTTATTAATTTTTGAAAAATTGCGCTTCTATTTTTAAAAGCCTATAAACTAATTTCGTTACGTTGTTTTGGGTTATATTATTATATTTCCAAGCTCAAAGATATATGTTAATTGATCTATTCGAAAGAAATCGTCATACAAGGACAGTCTTTTATTTTAGCGCTATTGTTCTTCCGCAGCTACAGCTAAGGACATATAAATCGTAATAATTACAATTTTCACTTAACAATTATAAGAAGTAATGCAACTTTTGCAGTTTTTTTTGTTTTGAGAAATGTATATCTTTTTTTTTGGCGATATTTAGCTCTCCATAGCTGTGTATATATGCCATGGATTAACTGAAGCGTAGCTAAAAGACGACTCGGTTGCTAGTTGCTTACTATCGTATTCCCGTATCTTCTAGACACGTTTTAATGGGATGCGCTGATTTAAGCTGGAGTTTATCGACTGAAGCTGCTAACGTGAATATGTATAAATGTGCACACGTTTAATGTCCAATGGCCATTTGTATTATTATATTAAAAGTATTGTGTGTATGTGTGTGTGTGTGTGTGTGTGTGTGTGTGTGTGTGTGTGTGTGTGTGTGTGTGTGTGTGTATGTGTGGCGTGTGTGCTTGTGTATTTTTGTCTGTTCTCGATTTTGGCGGGACGAGTTTAAATAAGTTTGCTAGCAGCCATTCACTAATTTGCATATTTATGCCATTTCAGCATAAACATTAATGCCGAAATGGCACTTTTAAGTGCTTGGACCGGCTCATCGAGGGCTGCTGCTATACTAGTTACGACAATGATGTATTGTTGAACACCATTTGTGACGAGTAACTGAACCAGTACTACTATCAGACAGGCAACAACACAAATAGAACAAAACACAATAGAATAGAATTGTTTAAAGTGGACTTGTAAATGAGCTTTGATTTAGATTTAGATTTCGATTTAAACATATATCTCGATTTGGAGATTGTAAGTTTTATTTTTCGTGAAGGCATCAATTGAGCCATACAGGAAATGAAAAGTTCGTAGCTTCATTGTGTTTTCTGTTTTGTGTAGATTGTTTTATATGCGACAAACACGAAATGCGTATGCATTCAAAATTAATACTAAGAAAAAAACATGTTGATGGCCCATCACAATTTGGTTTATAGCACAAGTCAATTAGTCAAACGTGTATTTAGATTAACCAAGTCTAATGCCAACAAACTTTGAACTCAAATTGAAAGCCACCCACGCCGATCACAATGGTAAGCAATGATTGATCTCAAGTACTTATCGCTCTCTAGCCTTGACTAACAGCTACTCATATAAGTAATTATAAACATGATCTGAGTATCAATAACAAAATAAAAGTAAAGAGCGGATATTGGATGTGTTAGACATAAGAAAAAACCTGATCATCCTTCAAACCGTGCGGAACCAATTTGCTCGATGGGCGCTACTAACGAGCCTGATTTGATTTTTGATGTGGCACACTTAAAAATTCGCAATTCCTTTTCGCATGGATCATTAATCATAGCAACAGATCATCGTTGATGTTTGATCGATTGCTGCTGCAGAAGTAGGTTTGAGATCCCATTGAGATATATGTACATATTTCATCTTTCTTAGTAAATTGCGAATTTATATTAGATTGTTGATCGGAGTTGCTGCCAAAAAATCTGATAATTTGTAACGTTTTTTTTGGTTATTTTTTGCCAGATATTTCATTTAAATGTAGGGCAACTTGGCTTAGGTCTGTCTTATGATCGAACTTATTATATCCGGCATATAATTCACGCACTAAATAAACTATAGTGAATTGTGCCACCAAAATAACATCTTTTTGAATTGACTGCGGCAGTTGCTTTAAATGATTAATGAACAACGACGACAACCACAACAACAATAATAACAACACTAAACCGATGCACAATAGACGCAAAATATGAACATATAAAGTACCTAATCATCATATATGTCTGATCACAATAAGTAGATGACTTTTATTTGATACACGCAGCAAGACAGTTTGAAATTAATGTCGAACGCGTTTTTAGCAGCTTGAATGAACAACAAAAAAACAAATCAAATCAAGCTGTCTGTGTGTGGTGTGTATTGTGTGTGTTGTATGTGTTGCGTGTGTTGCGTGTTGTCCATCAAATATTTTTGCACAAAACTTAAGAAAACAATTAAGGGAATCAATTCGAGCGAATTCGCAAAGCGAATGTAAACGCTGACGTCGCCGTCGCCGTCGCCGTCGCCGCCGCCGTCACCGTCGCTGACCTGAGCTGAGCTGAGCAGAATGGTCAGCTAATTGGAGCCGCGGCTGCGGCTTCGGCTTAGAACTCGTGCAGAGTTCGAAGCCGTGCGAATTTTTACAGCGCGATCAAAGCAAATGCCGATTATGTTGACGTTGGCGTTGGCTTTGGCTTTGGCGTGGGGCAAAGCCACGCGCAAAGCAGAAGCAGAAGCAGAAGCAGAGAAAATACAGCGCTGCTGTTAGTGAGCAGGGCTGTAATGAGCTACGAATGCCGAGAAGAATTTGTATAAATACCAAAAGGTTCTGCGTATTTCTTCATTAGAGTTTCGATTTAACTGGTGTTAACAACAAGCAAAACTCAAGAAGCAGTCAACATGGTACGCATAACACACCCACATCTGGAATAACTAAAACGAATCCACCTAATCCACTTACCAACTTAATCAACTGAATATAACTAAATTCAACTCCCACTTTTGCTCCATAGAAATTGTTCCTGATTGCTTTCGCTGTGATCGCAGCTGTTGCTGCTGATGTCTCCAACGAGTATCTGCCACCCCTGCAGCAGGAGGCTGTCCAAACCGTTGCTGCCCCCAGTAATGAGTATTTGGCCCCAGTTGCCAACGATGAGGCTTCCTACGGCCAAGTTGAGCAGGGCAGCCTCGCTCAAGATGGTTACCGTTACAAGACTCAGCGTCGCCGTGTGCTCCGTCGCCACCGTCGTGATGTCAGCCACCTGCCCTCCAACGATTACCTGCCCCCAGTTCAGGAGGAGGCTCAAGTTGTTGCTGCCCCCACCAATGAGTATCTGGCTCCAGTTGCCAACGATGCTTCGTACGCTCAGGTTGAGCAGGGAAACCTTGCCGATGATGGATACCGTTACAAGACCCACCGTCGTGTCGTCTACCGTCGCAACCGTCGTGATGTGAGCCAACTGCCCTCCAACGAGTACCTGCCCCCAGTTCAGGAGGAGGCTCAAGTTGTTGCTGCCCCCACCAATGAGTATCTGGCTCCAGTTGCCAACGATGCTTCGTACGCTCAGGTTGAGCAGGGAAACCTTGCCGATGATGGTTACCGTTACAAGACCCACCGACGCGTCGTTTACCGTCGCCACCGTCGTGATGTGAGCCACCTCCCCAGCAACGAGTACCTGCCCCCCGTCCAGCAAGAAGTCCAAACCGTCGCTGCCCCCAGCAATGAGTATCTGGCCCCAGTTGCCAACGACGAGGCTTCCTACGGCCAAGTTGAGCAGGGCAGCCTCGCTCAAGATGGTTACCGTTACAAGACCCAGCGTCGCCGTGTGCTTCGTCGCCACCGTCGTGATGTCAGCCACCTGCCCACCAACGAGTACCTGCCCCCAGTTCAGGAGGAGGCTCAAATTGTTGCTGCCCCCACCAATGAGTATCTGGCTCCAGTTGCCAACGATGCTTCGTACGCTCAGGTTGAGCAGGGAAACCTTGCCGATGATGGATACCGTTACAAGACCCACCGTCGTGTCGTCTACCGTCGCAACCGTCGTGATGTGAGCCAGCTGCCCTCCAACGAGTACCTGCCCCCAGTTGCTCAGGCTGCTGCCCCAGTCCCCAGCAACGATTATCTGCCACCCGTCCAGACTGTTGCTGCCCCAGCCCCAGCCCCAGCTCCCGTCCAGTATGCTCCCGTACCGGAGGCTGCTCCCGCTCACGAGCTCGCTGATGATGGCTACCGTTACAAGACCCACCGTCGTGTCGTCTACCGTCGCAACCGTCGTGATGTGAGCCAACTGCCCTCCAACGAGTACCTGCCCCCAGTTGCTCAGGCTGCTGCCCCAGTCCCCAGCAACGATTATCTGCCACCCGTCCAGACTGTTGCTGCCCCAGCCCCAGCCCCAGCTCCCGTCCAGTATGCTCCCGTTCCGGAGGCTGCTCCCGCTCATGAGCTCGCTGATGATGGTTACCGTTACAAGACCCACCGTCGCGTCGTCTACCGTCGTCGTCATTAAGCCTCATCTGAAATGATTCACTAAGTGATCGGCTCGTACTCATTTTGGAGTATGAGTTTAATATACATTTAGAATATTTCCTCTTTTCGTTCACGTAATAAAAACATAACGAAAATATCCATAATTCTTAATGACTTTTATTTATTGAATTGAAATCGTTGATGGGAATTAAAAACATCTAAGAGGCTTGACCTATTACGTGGCCTATTAATATAACTATAATATTTCGAATATTTCAAATGCGGACATCAATATTCACACCACTGATCGTCGTGAACCGATTGACTCGCTGCTCAGATTCAATTAAACCTGATTATTAAAGTAGATTTATATAACACACTTATTTTTGGATTGTCAATTTTTGTTTGTTGTGTCAAATATTCATATGCAAATTATAATATTTAAAAACAAAAGCGAAATGTTATTTGTAAACAGAATCATTTCTATTTAGATAATATAATAGTCTGGTTGGGAAAATTTATAAAATAACTTATATAAAAGATAACGCCTGAATAAATGCATTGGTATATTGTTTTAACTGCTTGAGCAAGCAGCTCAATCAGACATGAATAAAGCAAATCCACAAGTCCCCTTAATAACATGTTTAGTAAGCTCATATATGCCTCATAGAACAATCCGACAGATCTAATTGCTGTCGCTGCTAATATCTTCAACGACTTTCTGCCCCAAGCTCGAAAAGGGTCAAATGATTTCCGCTTCCACCAACGAAGAAATCCGTCCCACTGGGAAACCTTGAAGATGTTAGTAGACCGGCAGGCAAGATTGCTGTAAGAATATATGAACTCGATTATAACAAAATTCAGCTTTACGAGACTAAGCAGGTTATTGTGTTAGTAATGTTTTACATCATTTTAAATATACATAAATATTGGGGACTTACAGAATACATATACACTAAATTATGTTCACTTTAATTGTCGTGTTGCTCTCTTCTCACATTCTCACAGAAGCAAGCATTTATCTGTGTACGTATGTATATAGACAACGTTTGCTGTTAATATTTTTTGTTCAAGAGTACCGTAACTTAATCATTAATTAAATTTTATTTTTAATGGTTAACAGAATTTGTACTTCCTCCCCGATCTTCGTATTTTTTTTACAGTTGATTAATAATATGCCACGGTATATTTATAAACGATCTTTAAAATTGCTTCTTTTACGGCTATCGGAATAAGATTTAATATTGATATTCGCAAATCGGGGGCAGTTATCCTTGAACTTGATCTGCCTATAATATATGAGAACTCATATACCAAATTATATTGATTTTATAAGCACTGAGAATCCGATCTCAGAATACAGATGGACAAAGTTTTTAATGTCTTTAGTGGCAGACTATAAAAATAAATATTAATTCTCAATAACGAGATTGACACGTAGAAGTCTAAGCAAAGCCTCTGTTCATATATCTATACCATATATATACTATATACTATATATATAGTGATTAGCCGCAAATAACCAAAGTGCTTGTTAAAGAATTTTTTTTAAATGTGGATGCTTACACACGATTATCTATGGAATAAGGATTTTTGTCAACTGCTTTTAGAATTATATATTTGCCATTTTAGCAAGTAATGTGTGTTGAATAACAATAACAGACTTGATTGCTCGGTCGTAGGCCCATATTTAACATCCGTGGGTTATGCAACATTATTTTTTAAGCACTGTCTGCCAAATTGTCTGGGGAGATAGGCAAGCTGCTAAACAAGAGTTATGCAAATTAAGCCATAATATGATTATACTGAAATCTAATTACAAATGAATAGCCATTAATTGGAACAAGTTGAGTGAAATTTGACAGTGAGGCAAAAGGAAGTTGAAAACCTGAAAGCACTTAACTTAGATAATTGGAACAGATTATTATTATTATACTGCCAATTAAAGCAATCAGTGAGCTGCAAGTTGATGCTGACATCAATATTAATACACCACTGGGGTGTATCGGCCCCGACCGATTGAGCCGCAGCGGATATACCATATATATAATATATATATATATGGATATACATGGATATCTGTATGGATGTATTGACAATGAGAAGAGCTTGCTAGCGAGCAAGCGCACAGAAACTTGAATTAAACCGGCTTATGAAAAAACTATAATAGATTTATTTTTGCGGCTGGTGTCTACAGTATATTTTTTTGTACAAATTATTTAAATTCAAAATACATTAATTTCATGCAAAGCCATATGCTAATGGGATTTTTTGGCATCAGCTTCAACCATTAGAATCATATAAAAATGCGACAGAAGTTTGTGAACAGCATCATTTCTTCTTGGATTCTACACATAGCTGGAGATCAAAGCAAGCGAGCAAAAATGGTAACTAAAAGTCCTTTTTTACAATCACAGCAACAGCAACAATAGCAATAATAATAATATATATTTTGCTTACCCTTGTACGATTTGCAGAAAGTGTTGTTGATCTGTGCCCTGATTGCTGCCGTTGCAGCCGATGTCAGCCATCTGTCGAACGAGTACCTGCCACCCAACCAAGCTGCATCGGCTCCCGTCCAGAGCTATGCCGCTCCTGCCGCTGACATTGGTGGTGCCTCCTACGAGACAGCCGCCTCTGCCCCAGCTGTGAGCTACTCTGGTGGTGCTTCCTACGATAACGGCGGTTCTTCCCTTGGCGGTGGTTCCTTTGGCGCTGCCTCTGCTCCAGTCCAGACCTACTCGGCTCCCGCTGCCGCTGAGAGCTACGACACCGGTGCATCTGCCCCCGCACACACCTTCTCGTCCAGCGATGGTTACCGTTACAAGACCCACCGTCGCCGTGTGCTCCGTCGCCACCGTCGTGATGTCAGCCATCTGCCCTCCAACGATTACCTGCCCCCTGTCCAGGGCGCCGCTTCTGCACCATCTAACGATTACTTGCCCCCAGTTGCTGCCTCTGCTCCAGTTGCCAGCTACTCTGCTCCTGCTGCTAGCTACAGCAGCGGTGGCTCATTCGGCGGTTCTTCCTATGGCGGTGCTGCCTCTGCTCCAGTTGCCAGCTACTCTGCTCCTGCTGCTAGCTACAGCAGCGGTGGCTCATTCGGCGGTTCTTCCTATGGCGGTGCTGCCTCTGCTCCAGTTGCCAGCTACTCAGCTCCTGCTCCCAGCTACAGCAGCGGTGGATCCTTCGGTGGTTCTTCTCTCGGCGGTGGTTCCTTCGGTGGCGGCTCTTCCTACACTAGTGCTGCATCTGCCCCAGCTGCGAGCTACGATACCGGTGCCTCTGCCCCCGCACACAGCTTCTCGTCCAGCGATGGCTACCGTTACAAGACCCAGCGTCGTCGTGTCGTCCTCCGTCGTCGTCATTAAGCTCCTTGAGGCTCCCGAAGAAGCCAGCCAGCAAAGACGCTAATGTTTACTTTGACTCCAAAGTTACCATTAAATAATTTTGTATGGCGATTGCCAGGGAACGAAATAAATAAAGAAATGCCTTGAAACCGATTTAATTGACAAACAAAATGTTTTAATCAGTTTAAATACAAGCTATTAAGCTAAAAGCTACTTAGAAACAAAGAAAAATCAATAATAGCTAAGCTTTAATAATTAGCGATAAGCAAATTTATCAACCAAAAATAAGTTTCAATAAAACAATATTTATAAGCTTTGCTAAAGTGCAAATTTCTGGTAAATAATTTCATTGAAAACTACATTTTATGGGGATTTTTAAGCACCAAAATGAATTAATTCTGTTAAGACCTCCTTTCAACGAAGGTCTTCAAGTTGTTCAAAATATGCAACATTTCGCTACTCCAAGCTTAAAAACAATTCAAAAAACAAATGGGAAAAAGTATGCTGAACATATTGAATCCGAAAATAATGACAGCAATTTCTAGCCTACTTTTCTGTGCCATTTTTGAATGCTCCCGAAAGTATACTCTTCTCAGTCAACAGAGTATTGTGTCCAAATTTACATAAGCTATGATAAATACTCCCCTACTATACGTGAATGGTAAAATGAGATTCTATTACAACAGTCATCTACACTTCTATCCACAAAATCGGAATACGCACATGGATCTAAACTTCCTAGCCTAGGCTTTTTATTCATAGTTTGACCTCCAGATTAATCATACATTTCAATTTGAAAACCTGATTCGAGAGTTGAGTCCAATCTTCCCATAACTTTGTCAAAAATTATGAGATTTTTAAAAACCAACGCTTTTTAGTCATCGCTTCACCTTAAAAATAATTCTGCATTTACAGCTAAATAACTCCGATTGGAAATTCATGTTAAAATCGTAATCGTGGCATATGCAATTGATCTAAACTTCTCAGTGCCAAAGCTCTTCCAAAATTGATCCGATTTTCAAATGCATGGGTGTTCTGGCCTCTAGAAGATATTAAATAAAATAAAATACATTTATGAAGTTCATTAAAATTCCAGAATTGTAATTCATTGATATCGTTCGTTTTATTTCAGCTGGATTCGCGCAGATATAAATGGTATAAACATATTTTAATGACTAAAATTCGATTACAGAGGCCCGAAGCGCGAACTCAGGTACAACATTAATATTAAATATTAAATAAAATTATTATAGTTAATTACAATTATTCAATATCGTACGTTCCTACGGGCACGGAGAGGCAATCGTGTCAATTAATTAGTGATTGGGCATCAGGGCAGGCGCAACGTAAGCCTAGTAATTGAAGGCGATCGCCGGCTTTGGATAGGAGTAACCTCCCTCGCTCTTGGGTGCCGCTGGTGGCAGATATTGCGCTGGGGTGGGTGGAGGGAAGGGAACTGCGGGCTTGGGATAGTCATAGCCCTGAGGCTTGGGCTGAGGTGGTGGCAAGTATTGTGGTTGTGGTGTCGTCCTCACTGGTGCTGGGAATGGAATCGCTGGCTTGGGATAATCGTAACCCTTGCTCGGCTGCACAGGCGGCAAGTATTTGGGTTGTGGTGGACTGGTTGGCCTAACGGGTGCAGGCGTGGGTGCGGGGAAAGGAATTGCCGGCTTGGGATAATCGTAACCTTTGCTGGGCTGCACGGGAGGCAGATATTTAGATTGAGGTGGACTTGTAGTCTTTACGGGAGGTAAGTACTGGGGCTTTGGTGGACTTGTCGGCACAATTGGTGGCGGAAATGGAATGGCAGGCTTGGGATAATCGTATCCACTGTTAACCTTAACGGGAGGCAGATATTTGGGTTGAGGTGGACTGGTTGGCCTAACGGGTGCAGGAGTTGGTGCTGGGAATGGAATTGCTGGCTTGGGATAATCATATCCACTGCTAACCTTTACTGGGGGTAGATAAGTGGGCTGGGGAGGATTTGTGGGCTTTACAGGAGGCAAGTACTTGGGTTGAGGTGGTTTTGTTGGTACAACTGGTGGTGGGAATGGAATTGATGGTTTGGGATAGTCATATCCACTGCTAACTTTAACTGGAGGCAGGTATGTGGGCTGGGGAGGATTAGTAGGCTTTACAGGAGGCAAGTACTTGGGTTGAGATGGTTTTGTTGGTACAACTGGGGGTGGGAAAGGAATCGCTGGCTTGGGATAATCATATCCACTGCTTACTTTAACTGGAGGCAGGTATGTGGGCTGGGGAGGATAAGTGGGCTTTACAGGAGGCAAGTACTTGGGTTGAGGTGGTTTTGTTGGTATAACTGGTGGTGGGAATGGAACAGAAGGCTTGGGATAATCATATCCACTGCTAACCTTCACTGGAGGCAGGTATGTGGGCTGTGGAGGATTTGTAGGTTTTACCGGAGGCAAGTACTTGGGTTGAGGTGGTTTCGTTGGTACAGCTGGAGGTGGAAATGGAATCGCTGGCTTGGGATAATCGTATCCACTGCTAACCTTCACTGGAGGCAAGTAGGTGGGTTGAGGTGGACTTTTTGTTACAACTGGTGGTGGGAATGGAACCGAAGGCTTGGGATAATCGTATCCACTACTAATCTTCACTGGTGGCAAATATTTGGGTTGAGGTGGGCTTGTAGGCTGCACAGGTGGCAAGTATTTGGGTGTCGGCCTAACGGGTGGCAAAGTCGGTGCTGGGAATGGTATCGCTGGCTTCGGGTAATCATATCCGCTATTGATCTTAACTGGAGGCAAGTATTGGGGTTGAGGTGGGCTCTTAGTTATAACTGGTGGCGAGAATGGAATCGCCGGCTTGTGATAATCGTATCCTTTGCTCGGCTGGGCAGGAACGATCTGCTGCTGCGGTGGTGGAATATACTTTGGTTGCTCGGGTGGGAAAGGCACCGCTGGTTTTGGATAGGAATAACCGCTGGTAACCTTTGGCTGAGGCGGTGGGAAGACAATCGTTGGCTTGGGATAATCGTAACCTTTGCTCGGTGGCTGAGTCTGCGGTGGGAATGGTACTGCTGGACGTGGATACGAATAGCCATCTGTGAAGGGCACCTTCGGCTGTGGATAGTCATAGCCGCCGTGCACATGATTACTCAAGTCCTAAAAAATATTGAAAGTCAGCGATGTGTTGAAAGGAATTTAACTATAGCACTTACCGGCTGTGGTTCAAATGCGGACAAGCAGTGAGCTGTCACAACGCCCAGAACGAGGCAGAGCAATTGAAGTTGCTGCAAAGAAAAAGAAGAAGAAACAAAATGAAATCATTGATTATGATGACTATTATTATTCAATCGACATTAACGAGATGAAACCGCTAAGCATTAATTTTATACAGCTGAGCGACAGCTTCAATGGGCAACTGAAAGTGTGTTTAATATATTGTCAATGACACGTAACACATATCTGCATGCAATTAAGACCTGTGGTACCTTGGCGACTGGCAATTTGTAATATTTTTGAAACATTTGATTTGCCAACATGCGCCTTTAGTCAAAAACAATTAAGGCTACAACTAATCGGGTCACTTAAAACAACACCAACTCTCCTACAAACTACATTTGATGAACAAGCTTGAAGCATTTAAAGCAGTTTATTATGGAATGCTGATTGCCTCCCCATAAATGATAGGTTGTCCATTAATTATGAACCAAAGGCGCCCGCATGTGGCATCAAAAAATAAACAAATAAATAAAACTGGTAGCTGTTGTTTTAACTGGTTCAATGTCAGCGCATCTGTAATTAACATGAGATAGTTAGACCCGAAGTCGAAATGTTCTAATTACATAAGTGCTAATGACTTTACGTGGGTTTTTTGTGATATTTTTATGCTCAAATCAAGTTCAAAGAACTTCTTACGCATGTCTGATTATTAAACGTGTCTTAATTAACAAACTCTGCCGATTCGTCAATTTGATTTATTTAAATTGACAACTGGCGAATTGCTTAAAAATTAATTTGTGGCAAGTTTTTATGTCAACCTTGAGACGAAAACACAAAAGAAAACTATTTGTTGCCATTAGAAGCGAACTAATTTTAAGACCTTCGCTTTGTGTATTCAATCACGATAAGAATTCAAATCAGCACCTCTGAATGATTATATTCGAAAAAACAAAGTTGTTCTTTTCTTTTTTCCACTTTTTTTTCGGTGTTGCATTTTTTTCTGGCTTAGTTTGCTTTCAAGCCGTTAAGCTGATTGATCTTTTGAGAGGCAAACAAACAAAGCCTGACGTTTAATTTTTGCTTTTATCGCAAATGAACCCGGAATTTCGGATCTCGAATTGAAGTACATAAGTTTTTGGCCGCCTTGAAGTGGGCTCTCAAAAGCCATAAAATCCTAACGACAAGCTATCAAGCCCGGCGCAAAGAACTCGTCTAAATAAATAAATACATATACACACATACTTATACATATATGTATAAATATAAATAGTTTTCAACTCCCACGCAACTGTTTTATGACTTCAAACAACTTGTCGAGCTGAAACAGAATTTATTATTAATTGTAATGAAAAAAAGACACACACACATAAAAAATGGCACTCCACACAGCGCTTTTTAGCGAAGTTGTCAGCAGTGATTACTTCACGCGGCCACTTGTCAGCTGTCAGGGCTAAAAAAAAAAACTACAAAACGAGTCGACTGTTTAAAAGTGCAACTGCACTAAAAACGATCTTTAGCTTCCTTCTCGGCCATGTTGAGATTCACTCTGTGCTGGACGACATTTATTATGGCTTAAATGATTTTGTTCGCCGCGAACAACAACTTTTGTGATATCTTGGCCATTAACTCACAGCCCAATTAAGTAGTTTTATTTTTTTTTTTATATGTATATGGCTGTGACTCAGGTGTCATACAATAAATTCTCAACGTGCCTCGCAGAAGGCGTACAGCAAACGATTTTCTGTCTCAA
Organism: Drosophila hawaiiensis; assembly: GCA_037043685.1. Lineage (NCBI taxonomy): Eukaryota > Metazoa > Arthropoda > Insecta > Diptera > Drosophilidae > Drosophila > Drosophila hawaiiensis. Next base: position 683,829 of record JBAMBA010000166.1, on the reverse strand, counting down.
GCTTTTATTTAATTAAACACATATGGAAATGTTTATTTTATTTTATTTTTTTGGCAACAATATACGGTTTCAAGATGAGTTTTTTAGATACTGGTATGCGTTCTAATTAAATAAAAATAACAACAAAAAAACTCTCTAAGCTTGACAATAAATTCTGAGTTTAAGTGCGAAATGTAGCAAAATTTATTAGATCATCAAATCATTTGTTTAAATTGAGTACTGCATGAGAATCCTTTTTCTTTACCTAGCTGTCCCAACCAGGAGGTTTCCGGTTTGTTGATATTGACGGATTAACTCCAGTCGGCAATCTTCCTGTGCTTATTGCCATTATTTATAAGTCCCTGACAAATGTTAGCTTTACTCAGAATTGCTGAATCTAAGATGTATGAAAAATTCTTCAATTAAGGTTTGCCATTATAACTGAATAACAAATGTTGCCTTACTAATTTTTGTGATTTCATTTGCAAGCATTATTCTCAATGCTCTTCGAATTGTATAATTACAATGCTGGCCCACTAGCAATTACGAAATCTCTAACAAATTGCCAAGTCATTGCAAGTGGCATAATTCTGTGGTGGTTCTGTCTGTTAACTGTTACAACAGAGCACCTAGCTGCACCCACAAGTGGGCCGAATCAGATTGTTAAATCACGACGAGTCATTTTCTACAACAATGCGTAATGGTGACAAAAGCAACAACAGCAGCAACAACAATAACTATCTTTGTAGCGCGTTAATTGTCACAATTGAGGCGTGTGAAATTTCCTTAACACAAAAAGGTATCTATCTGTGTGTGTGTGTGTGTGTGACGACCTTGAGGAAAATCTGGTTGTGGCTTTTTTATGGATGGCATTAAGACTGAATTGCACAACATCAGCACGAGTTTGTTAGTTCTTATTATGCTATATATAATTCATGCGGAATGTGAAGTTCAGCGCATTGCGCATACGCAACGTTGTCTGTCGGTGGTCATACAAATTGCCACATTTGAAGCGCCACAAACTGGAGGCCAAGAACAGGTAGTCGCAAAGCGTGGACAGTTGGTGAGGGGGGAGGAAAGGAGCTGGGGGTATTAGCGTATTTATGAGTGTTTCCGGTCAGTGGGTTTTGCGTATTGCTCATCCGCCCATCAGCGTTGAATTCATGCGATTTTTGGGTAGCAACACTTAGTGACTCAGTCAGGCATTAGACTAAGGGTTAGCCGTTATGTTGTTGTTGTAGTTGTTGTTGTTGTCATCTAGCGATATGCAACAACATAATGATTGAAGTTGCGGCAGGTCGTGTTTGTCGTTTCGTTTGCTATTGCTATTTGCTGTTTGCTGCCACCTGTTTTGTCAGTTTTGTGTTATTTTATTTGTACTTGTACCGATTTTCCTCAATTGTAGCGCCATTTATGCAAATTTTACGTATACGTAAAATCGTGGACTCTATTCGGTAAGTTGTTTGTTTTTGCTGTCGCTTTGTTGGCAACTCTGTTTTTTGTTGCTTTTCGTCTTCGTCGTCGGTTGGGCAATTTTGTTTGACAGACAAATGCGATGCCGACGAGTCGAAGTTGAAGTCGTTGTCGATGCCAGCTGCCAGCGGCAAATTTGCAAGCTGCAAAACTGCAAGCAGCAAACTGCAAACAACTGCACCCCAAAAAAGTGTGAACCTTTCTTGGATTCTAGCATTGGAGAGTCTTAACTGATATTGTTATTAGTTGATTGTTTAACACATTGAACTCACCATCTTTATTCTTGTGCTGGCTGCTGACGTTGTTGCAATAATGCGTATACGTATTTTAGAATATGGTAACACTCGCGTCAGCAGCTAAAAATATATATGCATATATATATTATTGATATAAATTTGTGGAACGTTTGAAATATAGCAATGACAGTCTATTGCTGGTTCTGTTTCTGATTCTGTTTTTGTCTCTGTTTCTGTTTAAGGCAACACTGCTACCCACTTGTCTGTTGGAAACACTCACACCAAAAAACGCTATCAAAACGCGCGCGTTTCGCTAGCGACCACAACGACAACAACGACGACGACGACGACAACGCACGAGAGTAAACGATGCGAACTCGAGCAGATTTGAAGTTCAAATAACAAAGGCTGTGCCGTTGTCCGCCTTATTTATAACAGCATCGGGCAACAATAACTTCGGCCACACTTCGACTTCGAATCCGAAGCGTCGGCTCTACGCATGTGCAGTTAGTATTATTTTCTGTTGTTGTTGTGGTTGTTGTTACCACTGCTGTTGCAGGTGGCAGAATTTTGAGCATTACTGAGGCGGCTGTGGTTTCCTCATGCGAACTACGCCCGCTAATCGATTTATTCAAACTGTGCTGTTGGCACCCATTTTGGCATTACTTCAAAGAGACCCACAATTTGTGAGACACATTCAGCCAGGGTCAGTTTCATATTTGAAACAGTAGTCTACACTGCAGAAAATACAGATCAACTAATCTTGAAAATTAGAAAACTATGTTGAAAGTTAGATTATAAAGTTTAACGTTTAGTTTATTAATTTACAATATAAATTTGCATATTCTTCAGACTATATAAGAAACGACGTTGCTTATAAAATTACAAGATAGATTTTCACATTTTTCATTTTCAATTTCTACAAATATGTACTTTTTACAAATATGTGGCTTAAAATATACACTTGTTCGTTTCTTAAGACATTGATAGATAAAAAGAAACGTTACAAATGGTCTTTTATGAATTTCTTAAAAAAACGAAAATAAAAGTGGTGTAATTTTTGTAGTTCATTTTCTCAGTGTAGGCTACTGTTTCAAATTTTCAAAGCGACCCTGACTGTCTGTCTGAAGCTTGCAGCTAGAGAACTGCCCCAATAGCAAAACTGGATTTAGTTTTCTTTTTGCCAAATATAAAACTCCTAAAGAGCTTCAACCTTAGCTGACAGTCTCAATTGAAATTCACTAGAGATTTGGGGCTTGTCGATTCGCAATGCGTGGCTATAAAAGTAATTCAAAAGGCGCAACAGATTTCAATTTCATCAATCATCAGAGTAACTGGAACTAACACCAAATCAAATTAAATACAATACTGCACCCAAAATAAAATGCAGTTAATATTATTTGGGGTCGGCTATTCATATTCTACAAAACCTTGTTCATATCGCTTCTAATTGCTAATTAATGTTTTCCCATTCATTAATAGCAGCGCTGACAAATTATGGCCCGTGTTATCGAGCGTTTAATGGATTGCTAGTTTGCAATTTGCCATTAATTGAAAACTGTAAGTGTGAAAGAAATGCTCGAGTCGAGATAGCTCGACCAGAAGATACCCTAAACCTAGGGATTTAACTATCCTAAGTCGTAATAGTGTCTTAGATATTCAAACTAATGCTTACTACAAAATACGAATTCTTACTTGCCTCTCAGTTGAACTTGATGACATTCTAATAGATGATGTCAAGCTATATATAGATTCTCGATTAGAAGAATATATCTTTAAAATATAGGTTTTATTGCTACCGGTTATTGATTATTATCGATATTGACCAAGGTTATATAAGATTAATTCTTTCTCTGAGATCGTAGTTTTCATATAGAGATAAACGAACTTAGCTAAATCGCCTTATTTATTGAAGTTTATAAAAAATATACTCACTTTACAATTTCGTAGATGCTTCTCGCTGCTTGCTACATACTTTTGTAGAAGATCATTATTCCCATGTGAAACATTTTCAATGGGTTCACTGCATACAAAAAAAATAACCAGTAAAATGCTGGTTGTTCGCAGCTCGTTAATAGTTAAAACTACAATTATTATTAATAATAACAACCGGAAGATACGCACAAAACAAATTCAAAATGATTTGTACAATTCGTTTTGAGCCAAGCACGCTTCAAGTATTTCAACTTTCAAATGCGATAGATTGTAGCTATCAGATCAAATAAATGCCATAAGCCGCTCCAGCTCATCAACTGGATTATATGTATATGCTACTAACTATTTGTTATATTAAAAAAGTTGAAACTAGAAACATTTAAATCCTCTTAAGTATTCCCAGTCAGCCTGGCATGATAATAAATAGTTTTAAATATTTATGGAAATAGGGAAAATATTTAAAATTCAAGCACTTAATTGCGCAATTTATTTGTCAGCATTTTGGTGCTGGCTAAGTGGACAGATTATCTCTCTCTCTTTTCTTTCATTCTGCTGCTAGTGATTTGTATGCTAGCCAAGTCACAGTCGCTGTCAGGATATGTCAAAAGCACTACGGATAGAATCCACTAGTTAAGATGCTCGTCGACTCGTCTCATAAATAATATTCATTTTTATGGATTTCAACACTTGACTCGAAACTGTTACTGGGACTTCAACTGCGACAATTTCGCCAGTGGCATACAAAATGACGTTCAATCAAAAACCGCAAAAGTAAAAGCAACAACAATAAGTGTAATAAATGAATCAGTGACAATGATTTTCACCCACTGTAAATCCGCGAACAGTTCATTAAACTCACTTTTAATACATTTTTGAAAAATGATACAATATACAAATACAAGTATATTGTACAACAAAATAAATAAATAAATAATTAAGCCGCAGAGTAAAGAAAGCTGACACCACAAGGTCGAAACTCGAATGCTCTTCGTACAAGTTGCTTTTAATTACCAAGTTGATATTGCTAATCTAACCACCCACATACAACAAAACTGCCATATTAAAGAAACACATCACAAATGTGTGTGATACAAGCTTAATGGCATAGTTGTTGAATAGCTTTTGCGACGAACTTCCATAAAATTGTAAGCTTTAAAAAAAAAAACAAGCAAATATTTTTAATTGAATTAACCAACAATACAAGCTGGTTGAGCTGTAACAAATTGTTGAGAAATTTGACTGCTCAATTTTTAGCAAACCAATTCTTAATGATTAAGTTTGCTTTGATTAGCATTACAAAAGTGTTCGAGCATAAAAACAGCAACAACAACAACAAAGCACAGACAACCATAAAAATATCAAGTTAAGTGCTTACATTATACACCGTATCGAAAGCAACAATAAAAATACTTTTGCCCCAAGGTCACATCAGAAAAGAGATCATCGTCATCTGTTTCACAATTATTTATCATTAGTCATTAGTGCCAAGAGAAGCGCTCTGATCCTGTTGCAAAGAAGGAAGCGAAACAAAAGAAATGTTAAGATCAAGTTCTGGTTCTGATTCCGGTTCTGGTTCTGATTTTGATTCTGAGACTGGTTCTCATTGGAAATACGCCGCGACCTTGCGTACAGGATTTGACCTTGTGCCTTTCCAAATGCAGCCTTTTGTTGCGTCGTTTCCACTTGAGTCAATTTTGTTAACTGGTTGCCAACATGGCCATAATTCAAAACTGAAACTTCCCGTCAGCATAAATACTAATAATATATGATTTAGAATTTGTGCTTAAAATGTAGAACTAGCTGTTGTCTTATTATGTCAGCCGACATGTACTTAAAAAAATGTTTCCTTCTTATAGTGCGATGAGCTGGCTCTGATTATATGGCTCACTGAACGGCACTAATCGCTTAAATCAAAATGAGATAATGGTTTCACAAATCAAACAAATGCCGTAAAATACACTTTATGAATATTTCAGCGCAATCATAAATCATTTCAGTGGCGCTTTGTGGGCAGGAGCGCACCCACAAGATAGATGTGGATGGACAAGCAGAACATTGCTGCAAATGTTGTCTGTTTGCGGAAGTTAATGGCTAATTAAAGCGCTTGACTTTTTGAATTGCTGGTAATAAAATTACCAGAGTTTGTACAAAAACCATTTTGGTTTTTCCTTTTATTTTTGTTGTTTTGGGCACGTTTCTGGTCGGATGCATTTAGAGCTACTCGGTGGGCCCTCAATTGATTGCCCTTGCTTTTGCCAACTCGAGCATGGGACAAGAGATAATTAAGGGGCACACAAGAGGGTGTAGAAACTGGGGGAGGCGAACACAGCAACAGAACACGCATATATTCCGTTGAGCGCCCTGCGGAGCTCCGCCATTCACACATGAAGATCGCAGCGAAGATCAGCGTGCAAGGTCAAACACGAAACTTAACTGTCAGAGACTGAGCGAGAGAAAGACAGAAAGACAGACACATAGAGAGAGAGAGAGATATATACAAAGCGACCGCAGCTCTTGGCCAGTTGGCTGCTGCTCACCACCTGCATGCCTGTAACCACAAAAGTCGCCAAATTACCGCAACGGCAAAACAAGTTTTTGCGGCCAGTTCAATGGCCAAGTTTGAGGGTCAACAACAGGATGAGGTTTAAGTGCGTCTGACACTGTGTCCTTGGTGGCAAGTAGGCAATCAGTTGCCTATGTGCGCCACATATCAATTAAGCCAGTTAAACGAAAGACTTAAGACACGAACTGGTCGCCAAACAGGAACTTTTCAACCCGCAGCTTTTTTATATTTATTTTTTAAGTTGACTCTAAACTGTTAATGCCACTCTGCATATAGATTGATTATTTACTCATAATTATACTTTACAGCAAGAAAGCTGATTGCATTTTAACGCGGCTGCATTCGAGCCGTCCTCAAGGCGCCCTCTAATGACGAGATTAGCGTCTAATTGAATTATAACCAAACCCACGCTATGCCGGACAAAGGAAAAATAAATTAAGTCCGAAATTGTGGGTTCGCTTTCAATTAAAGACAGTCGCTCGTCTCGTCTCGTTTCAGATCGTGCACTTGAACTCCAGTCAAAAATTTGTCTGCACCAATAAAAAAAAACAATATATCTATAAACGATTAAGAAATATATGCTTCTAGATACAAGCCGACAACTTGCTCATGACTTAACAGTTTTTTTGTTCCGTTTTTGTGAGCAGCTTGTCCGCTTTGGTAATGAGTGTGTAAAACCCATTTAAAATCATTTCTGTGCTTTATAAAATGAAAGCGTATTTCAAGCCGAGTCATGCTCTTTAGATTTGGGCCAATGCATCATTGCTCACTCAATCGATTCACTCAATGAGCAAAGCTCCAAAAATATATTCACTGGTCTCAACGGAATGCATTCCGATTTGTTTATTATTGTTGCTAATTGAGATAATGGTCTTGTATCATAAATGTAATAGGTAAATTCACGATTGAGGTGTCAAAACGGAACCGGAATCACAACATTCCTGATATAAATAAAGATAAATATATATGTAAGATTCAGCTTGACACTCTGTTTGTGGACCCTCTTTCAATTGTTTGATTACAGGGCATATTCTAATCGAACCCTCTCGCTACTGGATAACTATTAATTGTTTTGTGGGTGTTTTATGTGAATATTTATAGTAAATAATTAGACAACTGCTAACTTATTTAAATGCCTTTAGTCACATTTGCAAAAAAATTGGCAAGCGAAAATGATGATAAATGCTTAATATGCGATAACATATAATAGCCACGCTCCAACAACAACAAAACAGCAACAAATGCGAAACGTGAGCTGCCACAGATGAAATGATAATTTAATAGCCAATTTAGAAGCATTGTCTGCAAATGTGAATATGAATACAAAAAGGTGAATACAAAACGGAACAGCTTTTGAATGAATGAATGAATACACTCAGATGTTCTTGATATTGACATTTACAAAGCAAACTATAGACACAACAAATAAAGGGGGGAAATCAGCTTAAATATGAATGTGACTAAAGGTCAATAACGCATCGAATTCTTGGCTTCATTTGGCAATTATGATTTTGGCTTTCCTTTTTTATTTTTGGCAAGGTTCACACCAGTCAAATGCTTATATAAGATATATATACATATATTTGTATATACTATTCATCTATCATTGATTGATATATAAATTGTGTACGAAATGTTGATCGACTCAAATCAAACGGTTATTGTCTCAACATAAGTCTGTCACACAGCCGTTAATCTTGGCTGCAGTTCAACTTCCGTGACCTTTCGCCTCAGCTGCTGCACCTGAAGACAACACAGACTGACAGCTGGCCCAGACTAACGCGGCTTGCGTGTGTGTGTGTGTTTATTTATGGCCCAATAGCTAATAGCTAATTGTTTGTTGTATTTGTTTTTTCCGCTGCGTCTTGACCAAATGTCAGCTGAGGGCGCTTTGCTTACACAATCGTGAACGTATATAGCGAATATAACTCGTCTCGTCTACGCACATTTGTTTTTTATTATTCCCATAAATGACGCATACAAAACAAAAAACAAATACAGAAGCAACCACAACTGGAATTCTGTATGTGACAACGTTTGCACTTAATTCAAAAGAAATGTCAATTAATTTGGAGTTGTCGGTCGCTTCGATACATTTTATGTTTAATTTGTTTAAAATACCTGTTAATTAGTTCAAGTCCCATTCAGGTTATATTTGCCAAACTAATTTAAAATTTTTGAACATGTTTTGTGATTAATATCAGCGATTTTTTCGCCGAACATCTTTGCTAAGTTTCTATGAGCTCTAATACTAATTATAAATGTATAATACGTTTTCATTCTATCTTCTTCTATAGTTTTGCATATCTGTGTAGTCGTCAAGTTACTTTTTTTTGTGATTTTGTTGCTTAATTAAAGCAATTATCCTTGCGCACTTAAATTGAGGCTAGAGTGCAAACTACTAGTCTAGTTCAAGATGAGGAGTCAGTTGAACAACCATTTAATAATAGTGTCCGTAGTGTCCATGATGATGATGCGATCCATAGTAGCCGCCGTAGTAGGGATAGCCTATATATAGCAAAGCAGAGTTTAAATGGGGTATTTCTCTGGACAGGACTCACCAAACTCACCCAGGCCGTAGTAGCTGCCACTGTAGTGGGGCCAATAGCCACCAAAGCCTCCAAAGCCACCATAATAGCCACCGCCCAGATAGGGCGATGAGTAGTAGCCGTAGCCATAAGATGCAGCACCTTCCAAATCCTTGTCGGACGCGTCCGCCTCCAGCTCACTAACAGCCGGCTCCTCCTGGGGACGTGGCGCTGCCTCGCTGCCACCAAGGAGCAGGCAGATGAAGGCGCAGGACAGCAGCAGGCAAATGAAGCGCAAATTGTACATTTTTGTTGGATTACTTGTGGATGCTAGTTGCTTCTTTTGGTGTGGTGTGGTGTGGTGTGGTGCAGATAATGCCACTTGACAGTGTGTGTCCAACTGACTGACTCTGGGGCCGTGCTGCACGTTTATATAATGGCACCGATTCTTGCAACCATCGGCATCAAAGCGCAGCGACAAAACAATTGTCTACACAGCAAATTTGCCTACAACAAATGACAAAAAAAAAAAAAAAAGTTCCCCCCAATTGGGCTGCGTGTGCCCCAAACAACGCCCCACCAACCACCCAAGCAACCACCCACCCATTTGCCAGATTATCAATGAAGCGTACTCAGTATTCAAGTATTCAGGTATTCAAGTACTCGCAAGTACTTGCTGCGAGGCCTAGAGGGGTTTCTACTATTTCTTGCATGACCGATTACTAATTACAATACTGCATCTTAGTCTCTGTCTAACTATCTCTCTCTATCTCTCTCTCTCTCTCTCTCTCTCTCTGTCCCTCGCTCTTCTGTCTCTCTCTTACACACAGTCTGTCCAGTTTCTGGTCAGTGGGGTCAATGTCGCAATGGGCAAAATGCGCAAACAAATACAATGCTTTAATTATTATTCTACACGTTTATAAATTACAAAAACGTGGTTCAAAAACCTTTTTGCGACAATTTGGGAAAGTTGACGGATTACATAACGAGAACACGTTCTCTGTGTTTGCGTCGTACCCCCGAAATGATTTAATTTATTATGGAGAGCCGAGAACACCAACACACTTTCCTGTCAAAGCAATATAGATCTATAAATTAGAGTCTCATACGTCAAAGTGGCTAAACAACATTCTAAAACAATAAAAAATTAGAACTATAATGAACCCGATTAAAACTTTGTCGAACGCAACTAAAAACACTAAAATGTCGAAAAGAGAACGCTTCAATTTATTTATATATTTTTTGTACTAATAAAATGTAACAGTTGAAATATGTAAAACATCCCATAAATAAGACAGACATGCAAAAATTGATTAAAAGCTTTATTTTTGGCAAAGACGTTTAATTAAATTCAGATAGGAGGCTGCCACGGAAGTTTTAAATATATAATTATGTATATAGTTTGAATAATAGTTTATATATATATAATAATAAGCTACATCCAGATTCAATCATGTTACTTCCTATGGTAAACATAAATATATATCTCATTACAACTTCCAATTGTAGTTCACCTGATTCGTTCTGGCTAAAGGCCACTAGGTAACAAGGTCAACATTTGTTTATGATCTTTCGCTTTCCACTATCTTTCTCTCTGTCTCTCTCTCTCTCTCTCTTTCTCTCTCTGTCTGTCTTCTTAGTGCTAATTGTTGCCGGCTTAGCTGCGTTTCTCAGCAATTTGTGCATGTTGTGCGGGGTCAGGGTTCAAGACAATGGGCTTCTCGACAACAGCCATGCTAAGGTTTCAGCCAGCCAGCCAGCTAGCCAGCTAATTGCCAGTTTGCTTATCTAAATTGCCGCATTAACCAAGAACCTGCGACTCGGCCGTTGTAATTAGCCAAATTAAATGCTTGGCTGCCCCAGCGCCAAACAGAATCTCAAAACTCATTAAATACATAGAACAAGGGCTTTCAACATTTGATGTGAACTATTGGGAGCCAAGCCAAGAAATGTATATTTAAATTAGTTTATTATACGCGTGTAGATTTTTGTACAATTTTGTACAATTTTACCTTAAGTAGCTCATTGAAGCAGATGTCTCGGGCCTTATACAGTACATATGTATTCCCTAGTTCCGTCTGTGTGTCGGCTCACATTTTTTACGCCCATTTGTTGAATAAGTTGACCTCCCTCAGTTTTAAAGCTATCTTGTGGTGACTTGGCATTTAATCGTCTTCTTACTGCAGGCAGTATATATGTCTAAGCCGGATCGGATAACGATATCATATAGCTGTCATAGGTGCGATCGGTCGCAAGATGACTTCTTGTATGAGAAGCTTTTTGGTTTACCAAGTTATCCCAACCAAACGCAGGTATTTTGCTTGTTTGTTTGCTCTTAATATTTGAACAGAATATCTTTAAAATAATCCCATAGGAACAATCAGTCGTCTTTGAGAATTCATAGTGAAACTTAGAAGATGGCAATTTAAGTCCGGTCTCTCAGGGCATGTTCGGCATGCCTAAGACAAATGCTCAATCTAGTTTTAATTTAATTCAAGAATCTATAAATTAATTTGGCACGTTTGAAGATAAAATATTTATACATTCTTGTGGCTCATTCTAAAACATAAACAGTCTTGTTTTGGGATTCTTGCCTATCTTCTATATTCTTGATTCTGGGTTGCTTTCTTTTATGTTTATCAGAGCAAAGTGTAAATAACAATCATAAACAAAGCACCAATTAGTTATTTTGACATTTTTAAAAAATATATATAGAAAAATGATTTGATCAGATGAAAATGTTGATAATAATCATAAGTGAGTTATTTGTACATTTTCATAGTATAGAATATATCTTCAGGAACTTGGTTGTTTTCTGTTGCTCTGATCAAACGCAAATAATCAAAATCAAAACATTAGTTATTCTTTAATCATCATAAATTTGTGATTTATTTTGTGCGAGAAAGTAGAAACGAGAAACTAAATAATAAATAATAAATAAATAAAAGTTGCAACAGTTTTGTCTACTCCAGATCTATCGTGGTTATGGGTTCATTTGTCTGGGGCATATCTGGAAAGAGATGAAACAAAGCAGACATTGGCTTCGTATCGCTATTCAGATGCGTCTCATAGATCATGCCCTCCTTATTGATCAGATACCAATTGATCGTTGTTGTGGGCGTGGCCGGCAACAGCTCCCGCTCACCTGTCAATGAGGTTATGGGCGAGACACTGGGCAACCTTTTGGCAATGGCGTCCAACTCTTTGAGATACACCTCCAATTCACGATAGACGCTATTGTTATGCGGTGGGGCAACGAACTGTGCGGTGGCAACATCGTGCTCCTGCCACAAATTATATATATTCAACATTACATCCGCATAGAGCACGGAATCATCGCTGCGGGATGAGGGCAACTGCTGCAGACGATTGCCTTTATTTGCGGATTTGCGTGAGTTAACCAGCCGACTGGCCAACGGAGTTGCGGAAGTCAATCTTAATGTGGAAGTTGATTCGGCAGATGTTGTTGCTGTCGTTGTTGTTGCAGCTGGTACTGCTGCCGTTGTCGTTGTTGTTGTGGTTGCCTCATGGCGGAAGTTGCGCCCTCGCCTCGCTGTCGTTTTTTTAAGTGCGCCCTGCAGCTTAAACAGCCGCTGGCGACGTTGCCGATTTTTGTTATAGTTGCTTGAGTTGGATTTAAGTGTTGTCGTTGTCGTAGTTGTTGCTGTTGCCGGCGTTGTTGTTGTTGTTTCATGCTTCTCCAGCTCATCGGGCAGATAACGTGTGGCATTCTGCAGCAACTCATCTATTTGCGCCACCAGCTTTAAGCCCTGTGCCACATTGTACTCATCAGTCTGCCGCTTCACCCGCTTGCTCCGCTTGTGCTCCTGGCTGATTGTTGCACGAAGGCGTTGCTGCTGTTCCCGCTGGTAGCGTTGTTGCTCCAGCGATTTCTGGCCAATGATCGTATGTGCCTGGCGCTGTATATGGCGCTGTCTGACGACTGGTGGCTGCTGCTGTCGCTGACGTTGCAACAAACGCTCCGTTTTACGCACCGAGGCAAGTATTTCCATGGGGAACTGCAAATGGTTCTGTGTCTCCTGCGTCAACAAATCTGCATTGATTGGCTTCAGATTTAGCTTGGGTCGCTGCTGAGCTGGTGCTGCAGGTGTTGCACGATTTGTGCTCAGTTTGCGTGGCTGCTCCCAGACGACGGCTGTTGAGGGCTGTTGTGGCTGCCTCTGCCTCAAGCGCTTGAGCTGCTGAAAGTGCGGGGGTGGCTCAATGATGCGGATGACATCGCCAGCATCATCATCCACGAAACCGGGTCGTATATCCTGCAAATGTTGCGGGACACGTTTCACGGGCTGTTTGAGTTCAGGTCGCGAGACGCGATAAATTGGCAAGCTGACATTGCTTCTCGACTCCTGCGCAGTGTCAATTCGTAGGCTTAGAGTTAGGCTCAGTTGCAGCAGGAATAACAATCGAAAAAGGCAGCTAACATGTGGCGCCATTCCATTTACTCTCACTTTCAAGGCCAATAAAAATTAAACTCAATTGCTTTTCACTTTCGCGCTGCGGTTTTTGTGGAGTTTTGTGCAGTTTTCTGAAGGCTACGCAATTTCGGACAACGACATCGACGTCTGATGAACAACTGCGTTGCCAATGTTGATATCATTGCGCCTTTATAAAATTTTCATAGTGTTTTTGCACAACTTTTCCAGTTTATGGTCGCCACCCCTCCCCTTCCCGCCATTTGATGGGGTTGCCATTTCTTTCTCTCTACCACCAACAGCAGCAGCAGCCATGACGAAGTGTCTTTTTCAAAGACTTCGTTTTCGTCGTCGTCGTCGTTGTCTTCAATGAAAGCGAAACTGGCCAAAATGCAACTCCAGATGACGTTGCAAAGTCACACAACAAATGCAGTAAACATTCAATGTTATAACCGGTCAAAGACGCCGCCGTCGTCGTCCTCTCTGTGACCCCTTTTCTCTAGCCGCGTTTTCGATTTAGAAACCCACTTTGCATATGCAAACATCTCTTGTGTTTTGGCACATATCAACAATGACTGCAGCCGCAAAACACGTTTGAAATTAATTTATAGAAAAATATGTGTTTATTTGAAGTTCATATCTCATTAGTAGGCAGCAGGCTGACCCCAAACTTGAACTTTGTTTTGTTTGCCAATTTGGGTTGCTGCGGAGAAAGCCCAAACAACACAAAGTTATAAATCATTATCATCATGCATTTGAATTGTAAATCACGAGCAACTTTTCAAGTGAGTTGCATGAATTTGAAAATGCCCGCCTAAGCGGTGTCTTGCAAAAGCTGACAGCTACGGAACGCCATCAAGCGAAACGCTTGGAAATAGAACACAGCAAAATAAACGTTAAACAAGAGAAGCATTTACATTTTTAGAAATATTAGAAAAAAAGGTAAAATTCAACTAAAAGCTATGCTAAAAAGTCAGAAATATAAATAAATAAAATTTGTTTCTTACATTTTTATAAATTATTTGTATTTTATTTCTAAACCGCTTCTCACACTTTGTATATTTTGTATTATTTTTTTGCTACACGCTACAAATAAATAAATAAATAATTAAATTTATTGCTTTTTGTTAAACATTAAGTTTAGGTAAGATTAGGCATTATTACGTCATACAGTTGCAACTAACTAGACAAATTTAGGACTACAGGCTAAACCATAGTTAATACAATTAAAAACTGCTGCAAGCAATTGTTAGAAAAGGCTTCAAGTGAGAGAAAGGAATGAGAGAAAGGTGAGGTGAAAGCATGCGACTTTTGCAAATAATTTTGTTTAGTGATCCACAACCAGCGGCTGCCAAGCATTATCATTGACATAGCCATAACGTACAGCACCACTGGCAACACCACCGCCACCACCAGCACCAAAGCCCATTCGGCGCTCGTTGGCCGTTGGAAACGTTTGCTGAAAGTTGCCCTTGGACGCCGTCGTAGATGGATAACGTTGCTCCACCCGCTGTGTAGCACCCACCACAAACTCCTGCTGGTGCTGATCCACCCGGCTGTTGGCGCGCTGCTCAAAGAAATCAATGATGGGATGATAGCTGTAGTTGATGCGACGAGTGCCATTGTTATGATGATTACTATTGCTGTAGATGGAATTTAGATTTGATGCTGGCTGTGAAAACTGTGGCGTCGATTGCTTCTGCTGGACTGTAGTGGTGCTGCTGCTGCTGGATGGTGATAGTAATGGCGTCGCTGCGCCAGTTGGGATCGTGACTGGAGCAGCGGGCGTCGACGGGAGGGGCGCATAGAAGCGAGGTCGCGGCTTCTCGCCGTTGGCATAGTGACTGATCCGCTGACCCGGGTGGAAGGCAGCGTCAGATGATGCAGTTGCGCCGGATGCAACAGACCCGGCTGCTTGATGGGCATGGGTGGCACCACCACTTGCTGCTGCTGCTGCTGCTGCAGCTCCTGTTCGGGCTGGTAGGCTACTACTACTGGGGACTGCTGCTGCTGCTGTGGTCTGTGGTTTGTGGGATACGTGCTGTATGGGTAAGCGTGCTGTTCCTCCAGTGGTGGTGGTGGCTGTGTGGGTGGGTGTGGAGCTATAAATACGCTTGCGCTTGATCGGCACCCGCTGCTGCGGCTGTTCCCCAGCCAGCAGTTGCTGCCCAAATACGTTTACCTCTTGTTCCGACTGCGTCTCGCTGCCAGCCAAATCCAGACTCAGATCCACATCGACACGTGGTTCATTGTGTTGCTGCGGCCGCCGGCGGCTCAAATGTTGATAATATTTTTTCGAACTGGAACTGGAAGGGGAACTGGAACTGGAAATGGAGCTGGAACTGCTGCTGCTCTTGTGAGCTGGCTTATAGCTGCCAAACTGATTGTCATCGTCGGGTGGACTCAAATAGGGACCCACGCTGGAGGGCAGTGGCAGCTTGGAGCGCACCTTTTTGCTGCCCAAATAACTCAACTCATTCGTATCGCGATGATGATTGTATGGTGAATAACTCAAGCCCAGATCATCCTCATCGCTCTCATCGTTATAGTCGAGATCCTCCTCATTGATGGTGCTATACCCATTATCGAGCTTATAATTGTTTATCGGCGTATAATCCTTGGCCTGTATGGTGGAGAGTGGTGGGAACTGCTGGCGATAGCCATCCACCTGGCACGAGCAGCAGGTGGGCACCTTAAATATATCCACATGCAATCCGCGCACCTTGTCCCAACTCAACAGTCGATGATAGTTGTACACCTGCGAACAGTGCGAGCGATAAGTCTGCGCCAGATACGAGCAGCTATCCCCAGGATTACTACAAATCAAATTAAAGAAATCATTAGAATTAATTGGAGCAGCTCATTAACAAAATTCAATTAGGCAACTGTTAATATTAATAATATTTCGAGCAATGAAATAATTGTTAGAAGAAGAATCGTTTGTCATTATATAAGTAGTGCTAGCTTGCAGCTTATATAATTTTGTATGATATGCAGATGGCTTGGGTATAAATCGAGTATTATTAGTAAAATTAACTAAACTGATAAAAAAAATTAAAGCAGCAGAATTTTCAAACTAGTTTCGACTAAAAATCACAATTTAAAATTTAAATGTGGACATAATCTGGAGGCCAACCCATGATTAAAGCGCCCTTGCTTTTAAAAATCAATTAGGCGTTGACAAAGTTATGGCTATGGAAAATTTAGACCCATGTCCAAATGCACATTTTTTGGCTACAATTTGAAACAAAAATTTAAAAGCTGAAACATTCATTCATCTGTAAATGCAGGATTATTCTACAGATCAACTTTTGACAAAGTGTTGGCTGTGTACATTTTATACCCAGATGCATAGTTAATTTGTTGGGTTAGGATTTGTAAGATTTTTTTCAAAGTTTAACGTGAGATTAAAATATAGGTCAATCCATGATCATATTACGCTTTCATTAAAAAATCGGTTTAGTTTTGACATATTTATGTCAAACGGAAATTGGGTTTCATGCTTAAATGAAATTATCCATGGTAGAACATTTATATAAGTTTCTACCGAAGCCGTCTTTCAAATTAGTGTGAAAATTTTAATATACACAAAGTAATGGCGCCAAAAATCTTGGGCTCATCCATTCTTTTGATTTTTTTTCGGTTAATATATGGCTTTGATGCAATAAAAACACAAAAAGAAAGCCCCAAAGCGTTAACAAACTGATTTAGTTTAAATGAAACTATGAAACGAAACTAATTTTAATAGCGATGCTTCTGCTGCTGCCGCTGTTGATGATGATGATGATGGGTGATAGCATAACTGACAAGCCAGTGAGCTAAATAGTGTAATTTCCTTACGTAAGTTTATGAATTGATAAACTCTTTCTTTTTGGAGATACAGCAAGTGTGTGACAAAATTTGAACACAATGAAGCAATGAATAAAACTACATTTCTAGCCCATAAATGTGGCTCACCTGCATTTCTCGAGGCGCAGAGTTTGTGTGTGCTGACCCGTATTCACAATGAACTTCCATTCACCCGAGGCGGCTTTGGCTTTTTGGGGGCGGGCATAACGCACAACACTCTGGCACATGCCACCGGCACTGCCCTCATCCTCACGCCTAAGAAAAGGGGTATTAAATAGTTCTGGTTTGGCTTAGTCTTTCCATCTTTCAATCTTTCACTCACCGCTTTTTGTTGGCCACATAATCGTCGAACTCATCACCAAACTCAAGATTGTTGTTGGGCTTGTCGTAGAACTCGGCGAGAAGAGCACTCATCGCATTCTTGTGCCGGCGAATGCTGCCCATGATCTGTTCGCTGTGAAAGTGAAGAGTGGGTTTAACTGTATGCAATGGGTGTGTGTGTGTGTGTGTGAACCACCGAAACCACCAAGTGTATAAATATGTGAGTGTGCAATTAAATAGGAGCAGGTGAACCGCAAATAAATAAATTATATTTTTATTTTTAGCTAAAATTCGTGACTAAAACTAAACTAAACTAGTTTAAAGAAGTTGTGGAGGGATAAACGGGAACCGGGAAACCAACAAGCTAACGAAGTGGATCTTACAGCGGATAGTCGTCGGTGCGTATGCACATATTGTTCGTAAATCTTTCGCATTTCTTGTGCGTGGGCAGCACCACCGGGTTGTGGGAGCTGGCCGATGCTTTGGGTCGTCCCCGGCCATGCGATGGACTCTGCACCCGTTTGCGCTTAATGGCGGGCAACTTTTGACTTGGACGCTTGTGGTTGTTGAGGCGATAACGCGGACCGGCGATGAGTTCCTCGGGATTGGGCAGTGGTTCTTCAGCACTGCTGTTGTCACCACCCAGCTGATATTGTCGATCAATGGCACCCAAAGGCAACTCGGTGCCATTTAGACCAGCAAAAGCCAGATTCTCAATTTCCTCATAAGATCGAGTTGGCGTAACTATCAGGGTGGTTGTAGTGGTGCTAGTGGTGCTGGTGGTGCTTGGCTGCTGTGTGCCTGCAACGCTGGGCTGCTGAAAGGCAGTCGTATTCAGTTTGATGGTGCGCCCAGCTGCACCACCCAACAGCTGCTGCTCCGACACCGAAATGGGCGCCGAGCGTGTCAACTTGTGCACAAACTCATTGGCAGAGCGACGCACACGACTCGAAGTCGAACTGGAGTTGAAACTGGAGGTGGGCGGTGGATTGCCCGCCTGCTGCAGTGCCTCATTGATCATCTGTGGATCGAGCACCTCTGCTTGCATCTCATCGAAAAAGTCCTCCAAACCATCCTCAGCCTGTCCACTCACATCAATGGTGCCCACGCTATCATCCTGCTCCGATTCCTCCGCGGTTAGCTCATCCTTGCGTCTCAAAGCAGCCGCTGCCATCTCGCTGCCCAGTTTGATGTATTTGCGTGCTGAACTCTTGACCAGGTTGGCCAGATCGTAGACAACGGGTAGCAGCAGCTTGCGATCATTGCCAAACATCATGCGGACCTGGGCAGAGTAACATATATTTATATATATGATACGAGTGATAAGGTAAGTGTATTCAATTGAAGTACCTGCTCCAGCCGTAGCTCGTGCCCCTGCTTGGCATTCATTTGGGCCGAGATGAGGGCGGAGAGTGCCAACCGCTGCTGTGAGGATAGAACACGCAATATGGGCATCACTTCGGCAAATTTCTGGCGCTGTGCCCGATCCGTTAAGGCCTTGGCCAAAGCAGTGCGCAGCACCCGTTCACGCCAATCAAATTGGGGCAGCTGCTTCTCCGGCTCCGGCTCATCCAGATCCACACTAAAATCAAGCATATTGTCCTCGAGTTTCTTTTCCGCCTGCTGCGACTGCTGCTGCTGCTGTTGGTCATCGTCCAGTGGCCAGTCCTCTAGCAAAGCTGCTGAGTCGCCGCCTTTGACAACGGCATCGGCAAAATCAAAATCCATTAGCTCATCCTCGCTGCTGGCGTTGACCAAATCCAAATAAAGCACACAATAGAGCAACGCCCAAAAGAGGCAGCCAAAAGCGCGGCCCGCTTTCATTTTCGCTTATTGTTTTTGGTTTTTTGTTTTCTGTTGACGCTGAAACGAAAGTTGATGGGAAAATGGGCGGTCAGATTGCAGTTATTAAGACGCAATTAAAATTGCCAGAAATAAAAATAATCATACAAAAATAAACACTCGAAATCAACAGCTGTAACCGAAAAAACACACAGAAAACAAAACAATTTGTTGTCGCACGCTTTCAAGCAACCACTGCTCATTCTAAACGAAAGACTTAGGCAACAAACTTTTGCTTTCATTCGACTTGGTTTTGGTTGCTTCTGCCTTTCCACCGAAAGTAAAAGAAAAAAAAACAAAAAGCCATTAGCATGTGCATTAACAATCGTAATAAATGTGTAAGCACCACTAAGCCACCGTCATGCCAAAAACACCACCACATTCGGTGTCAGTGGCAAAGTCATAGCCATATAATCATAATCAAGTCATGCTAGTGGCTATTACAGCAGCAACAGCAGCAGTCACTACCACGGTTTCAGGTAATCGCCATTGCCATGGAGATGGTCATACCCACAGACATCGCCACATTGTGGCCAACGTCATCTTTGCCCGCTCAACAAGGCGTGAAGCACCACACAACTCATAAGTGTCGTTGTTGCAGCTGCTGTCGTTTTTCACTCATAACGCAGATAGCCAGTGCAAGCTTTGATCTCGCCATTAAAATTGAAAAGTACCTTGTGTATGGGAGCATAACAATTGTTAACTAGAACTATAATTTTCTTATTAAGTTACACTCAGAACTAATTATAATCATTACACTAACAATAGAATAATATGACACTTAGAAAGAAACAAAAGCCATATAGCCCCATCCATTGGTACTAGTCAGTGTTAAAGCCTTATTGATTAAACTAGGCACAGTAATTAAAACAAGAATGCAGGACAAAAGATTATATACCCTTGTTGAGCGGTACCTAAATTTCACTATAAATTTAAAAAAAAAACTCAGAAACAGGCGAACGAAAGAGCTTCTCTAGAAGGGTAAAAATCTTGGAGAAACCAAGAATATGCGATATATTTTAACACCTCCGGCAGCCAGACGATGAGGCTTAATTCGACATTAACTGTGAAGATGGTATTCTACTGCTTAACTAACAGCAGATGTATATGACTAAGCCGACTCCGCTTTTGATGTTGATCAAGAATGTATATTTATATGCTTTATATATATACTTCATGGGCTCGGGCATGCTTTCTTGCGCCTGTCACTGGCTTTTGCACAACTTAATTATACCCTTTTACCCATTTTTAATGAGCGAGCTTTAAGAGCTGCCGATTACAAATCGTAGATTTAGCTTTTTTGCACAGTGTAAACACATTGAATACTGCATTCTCGGGGTTAATAAACCGAGCTGATTTCCTGATTATTAAGCTAGACACGCTCGTACACTCGACTGGAACTTATCTACTTGGATTTCGTAGTATTTATTTTGCATTTTTTTGGGTAGGTGGCGATGTCGTCTGACAATGCAAATGAGCATGCGGCACCCACGGAATGCAAACAATTGCAATGGAAAGTGCAACAGCGACTTGTGAATGCCAATGTCATGGAATGGCTTACAAAATCAAATGATAGCTACACCCAGAAGACGTGGAGGATGGCCCGAGAGGTAGACTGCAGCTGCAAATGCAACTGAAGAAGTTGACCTTTGGTGCAGCAGCAGCAGCAGCAGCATCAGTTGAAAAGTGAAAACGAGCCGCCGGTTTGGCTTTATCTATTATCTATCGACTGGTTGACAGTTTAGAAAAGGCAGCGAGACGACATTTATAGTAACGAAGCCAATACAAAACAGAAAAATAAAAAAATATATACTCGTAAATAAAATGCTAAAAGCAGACAGGCAAGCAGGCAAGGCTGCCAGCAACTAGCTGAGATTTGTGCGCATCGCTTACAGCTCGCGACTTGGCTTCAGGTCGTGAAGATGCTGCCATTTATTTAATTTATTTTGCACACCTGCGCCACAGAGAAAGAAAGGCCGACCTAAGCGCTTCTGGTATTCGATGCAGCAGCCGCCTTTTGCATATGTGCATGCATTGGCAAAAGTTTTGAAAGCGCCATCATGTTGCAATAAATCAAATTAAGCCAATCAAAGCCTGCACATGGCTCCCACATGACTATGTTTGGTTCCCAGGCGCGAACAAATGCAAACAGGCGCCCACGTTTTAGTAAAAGTGCATACAGCTAAAACATAACATGGAGAGATGAGTTTCGATTTGAGATGCTGTATTTGAATGCAATTTCACTGCACTCTAACATTCTTTGGCAACATTAATTAACTTATAATTCGCGTGCGTTGCGCTGAAAAACGTTGCAACGAGGCCAGTCGAAAAAAGAACATAAGCACCTCAAGCAAATTAAAGCGTAGCAATGAGAGAAACAACAGCAACTAAGAAAGTCGCTTGTCGAACAGAATCCTCTAAGCAGACACAATATCGCAATAATAATAACAACAACAACAACAACAACTAACCGACTAACCTAGTAAGCGCAGAACCCGCAAAACGACCTAGACAACTTTACAAGATCGAACTGATTGTCAGTCTGTCTATCTGTCTGTCTCTCTATCTGTCTGTTTGCATCGAAATCATTATAAAATGATTGTTGTCGCGTGTTAACGGCAAAAAACTCCAAGCAATTCGAATTTAATTTGTCGGCCCTAAACGAAAGACTTGGGCAACGAACTTGACACCACTTATGCACAGCAGTGTAAACAAAAAAAAAATAAACGCAAAAACAAATATAACACGTACACAACACACAAACACACACTCACATAGAGAGTTTAACAAGTTGACACAATTTTCTTGGAAGAATGAAGAATGAAAAGAAGAATTCAAATTTTTTGATACGTCAGAGACTTTTGTTTGTTGTTGTTTGTTTTTGAGTTTTTGTGTGTTTCTTTTAGAAAGTTGTTTCCATTTCACATATTTAAAGATTCCATTTTCGATTTTTACGATGTGCCTTGGCGTTTTATGATTAATTAATTTATTTTTTTATCCAATAAGACTCAAGAAATCACCTTCGGTTCGATATCGGTATCGGTATCACTACGTATGTGTATATCAATATCTGTATCAGTATCGCTTTGGCCCGTTTATTTGCCGAAGAATTGTCAAACACTTTAAGCGACTAATTTTCACTTTTTATGTCTACCACTCTTCTGCTACTTGGCTGTTGATGAGTAGGCAAATTTTCTCAGATTTCACACGCGCCTTAATTTAGCAGCTTTTAAATACGATTTTCTACTTCTCGCCGCGAGCGAAAGAGAGCGCGAGAGAGAGAAGTTGAGCACCAGATCTGTTTAGAAAGAGAGTAGAGCAAAACTTGAACTTGAATAGTTTTGCCTTGTGCACAGCTTTGCCAGCTTGCACGTCTTAACGCTTTCAACACTCGCCGCCGACTGTTTTCTGTTAACGGCCTCCGTTTTAGTCTCAGTCTCAGTCTCTGGCTTAGCTGCTACTGCTGCTGCCGACTGCTGGTTCTTCTGCCTTTGGCTGCTTGCAATTTGTGGCCGCGACGTGCTTGCATTAAAATTGCCAATTGTCTAATTGCCATTGCTGCCTTTGCTGCCTGTGCTGCTCAATACAGTTCGCTGAACCGTTAGTTGGAATTTAATTCAACATATCATAATTTGTTAAAGAGCGCGCACGTAATGCGGAAGCCTTTATCCACGCCTCATTACAAAGTTCGTGTCTTAAGTCTTTTGTTTTATTTCTTTTTCATTTTTTTTTTTTTTTTTTTGAGTGGGTCAGGAAGCAAACACAGTTCGTGCGCCCTAACGGAAGCCCAAACCAATTTGCATAGATAAATAGCCGATAGCTATAACTATTTGGCTAAACAGGTTAGCTGGCTGCAATATTCAATCATATTCAATCAGCCTCGCGCCTCGTCAGGGTTCAAGCGTCAATCAATTTGGCAAACAAGCTGCCAAACTTTCGTTTTGCCCAAAATAGCCGCGGGCCAAGAGTTTAAGTGCACAGTTAGCGCCTCTGCCAACTGCAATGTCATATTTCGTTGGCTTTTTTCTTTGCGGTTATTGCACGATTAATGTTCGCCTTTAGGGGTGTTTCGCTTTTGTGCATTTTATGGTTATTTCTTTATCATTTAAAGGGGGAGGGGGGTCCGCAAATTAGATTAAAGACTTGTGCTTTAGTTCGCACCTGCTCCACACTTCAATGACCACTCAAAATTTCCTTCTTCACACTTTCTTGGTTAACCACAGTGGCAAAACGGCAGCATTTTCTTTTCTATTTCGTTTTTTTCACGCAATGCGTTTCAGCTGTTTAAGCCACATACGCACATTAAACCATGTTATCGCATCGCTGGCTTTTTATTTTATTGCAGCGTCATCAATCAGCTTGGCTCAAGTGACTTTTCAGCGAAGAAAACTTTTCCGCTAACCATTTTCATTGGCCATAAAAAATACCAACAATCAACAATACTTATTTGCAAACTACTGTCAAGCATTGTCGTTATTGTTGTTATTGTTGTGAGCAGCAGTTATCATTTTTATCCTCTGATTGATGACATCATTATCTCAGTTGCTCAATTGTGCAATAGTGGTTAAAATAAGTGAACTTCAACAAGCATTGGCTCATTAATATGCAGTCTAAATGCATGTTGAATGCTTAATTATGCATTGAGACTAGTTTAGAATATGATTCGCACTAATGATGCCAGCTTCTTCCGCGATGGCGATTCCTCAAGGTAATTAACTTCGGCTAAAATTATTCCGCTCGACTGAGCTGAAGTCGGTAAATGTTTGAGTTTGATTCAAGTTTTTTAACGGCTTTCAAATTGGGGCTAGCTCAAAAGTACCAACAGCAAAAAACGGAACCAGTTTGTGGTTGCCAGCTAGTTGAAAAATGTTGGAAGGTGGCAGCCTTACAGGCAAGTAAGTAGCGTTGCCAGCTAGGCAGAAAAAGATAACAAAATGGAGAATCTTGTTTTTATTTTTTGGGCAATTATTGAATATATAAAACTTATATTTAAATTACCTGAAAAATATATTTTTAATTTGTACTTTTTAGCCCGCAATTAAATAAAAGAAAAATCATTTTGGTGTAACTATAATTATTATATATTTTGTGTTTAATTTATTTTGTACAATTATATATTTCTATATAGATAACAATAAAATTAAGTCGTATGCGTATATATTCTATAGAGATACATATATATATATACATATATATCAATAACTAAACTTGTGTGCCATATTGCGGTGCAGTCAACTGGACTAAAGACTACGGTTATGGTTAAAGCGGCTCAACATGTGGGAAAATGAATTTTAGATACAGACTAGAAGAACTAACTGACTAATATCAACTAAGCACAAGTAGCGCCATTCATTAAATATACAGCCTAAATGGTAAATCATAATAAACAATTGCATAAGCAAAAACAAATATATATAGATAAATATATATATACAAAAGAGCTCGCAAAAAGCCGCTGGCAACCGAAAACGTACGAGGGGAGAATAGATACAAAGATAGAAGATACAAGATACAAATAATACTGCTCGACAAGCACGCGAATTTCGAATTAATATGAATTTTGGGGTATGCGAATGAGCCTGACCCTACATATACATTATTTAGTTGGTTGGCAATGGCGAAGTGGTGTGTAATTGGATGCTAATGTGGAGTTGGTGGTGCTGTTCTTTTATCGTTTTTTTTTTGTTGAGGTTGGTGGTGTGGATGGGGGTGTTGCAGTCAACGTCATATCTCGCACTCGAACTCTGAGATGCGATGATTGAAGTAGACAACGCCATGCTCGAGATCCTCGCTGAATCCACTGACGTCCATATAGTCGGAGGCGGCGGAATCATCGTCGACCCACTTGTGCAGCGATCGAGTGATCTCCAGACGAGCCTGCGCGAACGAGGGTCGCATCTGTGGATCCTTGTGCCAGCAGCGCGACATCAGATTGTAGAACTCGTGCCGGCTCTCCTTGGGCAGCTCCGGTCGCTGACCCTGCGGCACACGGCGTATGACCTCCCGTCCCGTCAGGTGAGAGTACGGCGTGGAGCCTAGGAGTATGGAGTAATTAGTAAAACCAAGTAACATCGTTGCAGTATAAGTCTAAGAGAGTTGGGAAAGAGTTTGCATTGAGTATGCTACAAAAATCAAACAAGATCTTTGCAGGATAAGTGAAAAGATTTGTGATAGAGTTTGCTATGGCAATGCCATAGAAATCAAGACAGATCAAGCTACCATAAGTTCTATAAATTATTGATCGTAGACTACTAACAAACATTTCAAGTTTGTAGTCTCGAACAGATACTCAATCGGAAACAGAGCTAATAAAATATAGTCCTACCCAGCGTGGCAATCTCCCAGAGGACAATGCCAAAGGCCCAGATGTCCGTTTCGGTGGTGAACATGTGAAATTGCAGACTCTCCGGCGCCATCCAGCGTATGGGAAGTGCATGCCGCTTGCCAATGGTGTCATGGCCATGCGACTTCTTCTCGGAGTGCGCCTGATCCTTGGAGCAGTGCTGGCCAGTCTGGCCGAAGGTGTGCTGCCAGTGCTGCAGAATGTAGCGACTGCCAAAGTCGAACTTAAACTTTTGCGCATTGCTGCGCAGCATATCGTTGGCGGCATTCTTCTCCTGTTCCTTACGCATCCGCTCCGCATCCAGATCAATGGACATGCCAAAATCACAGATCTTGCACATGCCATTGTGGTCCAGCAGCACATTGCGTGCCGCCATATCGCGATGCACAATCTGTGGGAGGGTGGATTAATATTGCTGATATTTTGATATTCACTGGAGTCTCTCTACTCACCCTGTACCGGCAATGTATCTCCATGCCGCAGGCAATGTCCAGGGCAAAGCCTGCCAAGGTGCGCGGCGAGAGCGGCGCCAGACTGCGTCCACCCGGCACCGATGCCGGCAGAATATTCGTTGCACTTCGAGCTGCCCGCAGCAGGGATAAAAGACGTCCTCGCATCGCATACTCCATAATTATCATATGGGGCTCTGTATACAAATATTTTCAAGTCGAGATTAGCAAGATTAGTAATCTAGTTGAGGTGTTTTGATTTTGGGTTATAGAGAAGTCAGGCTTGATCTGGAAAGTTCTGGTATAATTTAACATGAAATTGGCATTACAATCACGTGTCCAACTTGATATGTGGAATTAACGTAGAGGTCAAAACATGTTTAATAAAAACCTGATTTTTGAAAATCGGTTTAGTTTTGATAAAGTTATGGTTTACGGAAGCTCAGGCCATGTTTCCTATTTTTAATGTAAAATCCCTTAAGTCAGAAAATATCATATTTTTTAACAAAGTTATAGTTTAGTTGGTAGGATCTACCTTTCTGCCTATCTGAACTAATTGCAGGGTATACAAATACAAATTTCGACAACTTCATTACGCACCGCTTTCGACACAGGCACCCAGTAGGGTGACCACATTCTGATGGGAGCCCAGCTTGCGCATAATGCTTGCCTCATCCTTGAGGCTAACCTGAGCGCTGCATGCCCTGATTGTTTTGACGGCAACGATGCGTGTGGCACCAAAATGACCACTGAGGTCATCCGCTTCCGCTTTCCACACCTGCCCGAAGTTGCCTTCACCAAGCAGACTCTTTAAGCGGATATTGCTGCGATCAAATTCATGAAATTCGCTGGTCAGCGAAGTTTTGTCCTCATAACGGTTGTGATTGGTATCCCTGATGTGTTGTTGCTGTTGTTGTTGTTGCTGCTGTTGCTGCTGTTGCTGCTGTTGCTGCTGCTGGGCGTTAGAAATGGGCATGGTTTGCTGATGATGATCCACCTCGTCTTCGTCGTGCTCCAGCTGATACTTGGAGTCGACTTTCTTGACCGGGCTAATGGGCAGCTGATCGGCAATGCAAATGTCAAAGACATCATCTTGTTTGGTTTGGCGTCGCACCAAGTAGTTGCGCACCAAATAGAGTACAATGGCCACGAGTGGCACCACACCCACCGCCACCAGCACCAGTGTGACCAGATTCATGCGCCGCATCTCCAAGCCCACATCCCGTTCATCTGCTATCGCAGTGGAACTGATGTCCACAGGACCCGCAGAGGAAGTCGAAGAAGATTCCACAATTCCTATATAAATATTGCCAGTGGCAGCTGTTCTTGGTGGTGGTGGTGCTGCTGTTGTTGTTGTGCTGCTGGTGGTGCGTGGATTGACCGTGGAACGCACCGAACTCAACACAGTGGTTCGTAGTATCTTTGAGTTGGAGCTGGAGTCGGTGGTGGTGCGTGGTGCCTCACAGTTGGCGGTGCTATTGCAAAATATTATCAAATTATTCTGATCCTCAATGTTGATTTCTTTGGTCAGAGATGGACCCAAGGCACGCAATCTTTCCGTATCCTCTTCAATTATGGTTTTGGGTTTGCTCTGCACTGGTTGAGTGGTTGAGGCGGTTGTGCTGGGTGGTGTAGGTGTAGTTGTTGTGGTTGTGCTTGTCGTAGGAGTTGGTGTGGTTGTAGTTGTTGTTGTGGTTGTAGTCGTTGTCGTTGCTGTTGTTGTGCTACTTGTCGTTGGCTTCCTGGTGGTGAAAGGTATCGCTGTGGTGGTGGTGGTACTGCTGCTAGTAGTGCTGGTAGTGGTACTCGCTGTTGTTGTACTTGTCGTGGTGGTTGAGCTCTCCGTTTTTAATTCGGGCTGCAACACAGTTGTCTCCTCCTCTGCGCTCAGCACAGTGATTATGAGTGGTGTCGACGATGTTTGTGGTTTGCTGGCAGCCAAGCGTCGCACTACGACAGGTTTGACCAGCTCTGGACTCGTCTCTGGCTGGCTCTTTTGATCCACTGAAGTCTCCGTTAGACCCGCTGTGGGTCGACCAGAGCCCACATAGCGTGTACGACTGATGGGTGGTGCAGTGGTGGGCACCACACCACGTTCGCGCATGTGGTATTTGTAGCGGCTGCGACTACGCTCCACAGCGGTTAGCGGACGACGCGTGGAGATGGTGGGTGGTGCAGTCAACTCCAGCGGTGACGCAGTAGTTGTGGTGGTGCTGCTGCTGCTGACAGAGACTTCGAGTACGCGTGGATGCTGGTCATCGCCAGCGGCTGCTGTGATGGTCAAGGCGCCCGGCTTAATTGGCGGCAACTTGGCGCCAAAATACAGATAAGGCTGCAGTCCATCATTATCATCCAGCTCCTCCTCCTCCTCATCCTCTAGGGACGTGGGGGTTAGTGTAACGCTGACCACCGCTGGCTTGATACGACCACGATGCTTGGCCACATCTGCAATGTGGTTGAGGGTATCATTCTGTTCCTTGGCCACCACAAAGAGACCATGTGAGGATTCGTCGCTGAAGAGAATCTCGTTGGTGTCACGTTCGCCGGTGGCAACACTGGCCTTGCTGGGCGCACGCAGCACCACCGAACTGTTGTTGGTGGCTATATTGCCCGCCATTGCCATGCGGGTGAAATTGGCGCATTGTCGCATACAGCTGGCGGTGGTGCGGCGTGTGAAATTCTTGGTGCAATTGCGTATGCAAACTGTGCGTGGATCACTCGGTGATTTCGAAGTGCTCTCCACAGCAGCAGCAGCAGCAGCTGCCGGCGATGTGGCACTGCGGCCGATGGTTCCGATGCGCGTGCGAAAACCACCACGATGCAAGGCGGAGCGACGAGCCGCCAAAACATTCATCAATTTACGTTCACGCTCCTGCGCCGAGTTGTGTGGTGCAATCGAGGGTCGATTGCCGCCGCCAGCGGGTCGATAAGTGGTCGGCTTCTCGGCAACCACATCTGCAAGAGAGGAGAAAGAGCAGAGAGTGGGGCAACGATTAGTACGCAACGCTTAAGAGCTCCTCGAGGTTCTTGTTACCAAGTCGCAGTCGGATACTTGATGCCAGAATCGTGACGCGATTGGAAAAATAAAACGCCATCTCGATTGTGGATTGGTAGTGGGGAAAAATAAACATTGTGCGTTCGCCAAACAAAAGCGCTAAATAAACAGAAAAACACATAAACCGAAACGAGTTCTGTTTAATTTGGTTTCAATTCGATGGCCAACTTGACAACTGCCCAACAGAGGCGGGTCGCCTTTCAGCCAAGTTAAGTGGTGCGTTTTTCGCTACCCAGGCATAAATTATTAAATATTCTGTTGCGCAACGTTGAACGCATTTAAAAGCTGTCAAAAAAAATATATATATACATGGAATGTAGTTTGGAAAATCAACACTTATTAATCAACTTAACTCGACTAGAGTTTTTCAACGTTTAAATATCTGCAAATCAGCGCTTACTCAACTTTAACCCATGCCTGGCCACTGTACCTGCCTGCGTACAGCAAATTTAGCACATTCAAATTGCTGTATTTTCAAGCAGAAACTCATTTTACACAATTCCATTGCTCAATGGAGGCAATTCGGGTTAACGGATTAATGTTGTTTAAAAATCTGATTTATTTTCATATTACTCTGCAGATTTTTTCGTAATTTTAGCTTGCCAGTGTACATTTGACGGCATTTGAAGCGTGTCGCTTTATAATAAAAAATCAGTTCACTTAATATACATACTAAAAGACGAATTCTTTTAAGTCCCAAAGAGTTTTAGAGCTAAAAAAAATTTTTATTTGAAGTTGTTGTGTATTATTTTGCAATAAAAGTAAACATAACTTAACTTCATAACATTTAAAAGGGTCTGGGCTCGGAAAATGGAGTTTTGAATGAACTTGATTTGATTTAAGTCACATTAAAAACTGGAGTAAAATTAAGTTCATTCAAAATTCCCTGCCTTGCCCACTTTTAAAGCAGATTAAAAATTAGAGTCAAATTAAGTTCATTCAAAATTCCCTGCTCTGCCCTGCCCTGCCCACATTTAAAGCAGACACTTATACGATTAAAAATTTGAGTCTAATTAAATGCATTCATAATATTGTTAAACATCAGTGGGCCAAAGATAATTAATCTGTTTAATTTAGCCTAGAAATAGTTTTACAATGTGACCGAACTGTGCACGAACTGATTCACAATTAGCCAAGTAGCCTCTTGACATGTTGGCGCCGTGAGGCAGCTGAGGCAGCTGAGGCAGCTGAAGCAGCTGAGTAATTAGTTAAGCACAAATTGGAGGCGACTTTGCTATGCTATTGTGCCCCTTGAGCGAAACAGCTGCCCATTGTGCATTTTGCATTTGGTAGTGGGTTTTTTGTTGTTGTGTTTTTTGGCCAAATCTCATTCTGTTGTAGGCCCATGAATCATTGTGGCGATTATCAAGCGGCTGCTTGCACAATTGTTTAATTTTCACGTTGCCATTAAAAAAAAAACTGCCAAAAAAAAAAACACAGCCAACAATGTTAACAAACACACACACAATTCGCTGCTGTCTGTTGCTGTTGCTGTTTGTTGTTTCAGTTGCTGTGTTTTTTTCACAAGCATTTAGTTCATTGGCTTGCAGTTTAGGCCAAGGTTAGGCCTGGCATCTCGAGCGCAGTGCAGCGACTAGAACAAGAGACAAAACTCGCTGCTGCCGCCTTTTGGCCAATTGTTTTTTGTTTTTTTTTATTTATTTTTGCTTAACTCTTGCATTTGAATTTGTCGAATTTTGGATAACGCTCGATGGAGTGTATTTTACAACACTGTTTAACAGTGCCCCATTTGGGCGTCTCGTCACGTCGCATTGCTGCCTTCAAAAGAACCCACAACAACAACAACAATGGCAACACCAACAATAACAGCGACGGCAAAATAGCAACAACAACTTTGAACTGCGACTGCCATTTTTGCTCTGTGTTGCGAGACGCGGGCGTTCGCTGTGCCTACCTATGGGGAATACCCTTACTGAAGGAGTGTTGACTATCTTAATTGATTTGCAAAGATTTTATCTATAATAGGAGAAGAATAATGGAATAATTTGCTTTTAACTGAGACTAGTCTTCGATTATTTTAAGTAAATCTTTATTCTAATTTATGAAAACAAGGAATAAGTAAGGGAAAGCAAAGTGGCCAAAGTGTAATATGCCATCGGTGTATTCTTAGTCTCATTCGCTTTTTTGTAGCCGCTATTGCTGTCATTGTGGTGGTGCTGGTGTTTGTGCTGGTGGTGCAAGCCAAGTAAACGTCAAACCACTTGGCCGCGCCACTTCTGGGCATTAGCTATGCTGCCATTGCTGCCGCTGTGACCATCGTCACCGAAGTTGTTGTTGCTGTTGCTGTTGCTGCTTGGCATGCGTTGTGGAATTTTAATTTGATTTTAGCCATAGACACGATTTGGTTTTTGGGCAGCGGCAACTGCACGAAGCCAACCAAAACCGAGTCACAAAAAAAATTTAAAAAAAAAAAAAGCGAGCGCTTTTGCTTCAACAGAATTCTCCCGATTCTTATTTGGCCAATAGCAAATTCTAAGCAGCTTAACACTCGAGTGCTTACACAATGTCCAAAGAAGAAAACGAAAAATTATTAATCTTCAAGATGAGCCGTGACTAATGTCAATATTTGCTGAAAACATGCTACCAGAATTTGTTTGGCTGTTGATGTGAAATTTAATTACTGCCAATTTGACTGATCATCACACACAATCCACGAGCAGTGGTTCTAAGCCAACTTTATTTTATTTTTTTTTTGTTATTGCCTCACTTGGACAAAAACATCAAGGCTCCCACCAGCTACCGTGCATGGCCATTGGCTTTGGAATTAGAATTAAATTCAAGTTTTAATTACTCGTAATAATACTGTACCTTAAGCACAAACAATTGAATACGGTTTGAGTACTCATTAGTGTGGCGAACTTATATATATATATATATTACATAGATATATATATATACAAAACAGCAAACACTTGTCAGCTATTAATGCGATTCAATGAATCGCATGTCTTTCTTTTAGAACTTTTAATTGAATGCGAATAGCAAACACGAGTGGGTAGCTAACTGACTTTTGTGCCCGTCAAGTTGGCTAATTAGCGGATAAAAGGCTGGCCTGACAAATGACAAAAACACACAATGCGCACTCAAAATTTACTAAAATTCACTGGATTTTAATGGTGTCACTTACAAATGTTATGAAATCCCCCATTTTGGCACAATTATCAATCATACGCAACGTTGCGCATTGTCCAAATTAATACAAAAAAAGCGGGGAAAAATTTCGCCAGTGTTGACTACAACTAATTGTATTTTAAATTTTTGCTAATCACAGCGAAAAAAAAATTTACATAATATAAGTATTCACAAAATATGACACTGCGCAAAAATAGAAATCCAATTTTTCTCAGAATTGTTTGCAAATGCAAAACTGAAAGTTTAGAATTGAAGAGGGGAGAGGGGAATACAGAGACAGGGTGAGGGAGGGTGAGAGACTCTACTCTTAATTCTCAGCTAAATTTAATGCCATTGCTTCCA
Organism: Drosophila hawaiiensis; assembly: GCA_037043685.1. Lineage (NCBI taxonomy): Eukaryota > Metazoa > Arthropoda > Insecta > Diptera > Drosophilidae > Drosophila > Drosophila hawaiiensis. The sequence goes on along the minus strand of JBAMBA010000166.1, from coordinate 651,328 downwards.
ACAAATTTGGCCCTGAAAGCGAGCTTGGTCATTGTTTGGCATACAAATTGTGACTAATTGTGAATCATTTCCGCACCACACAAATCAAAGCAACAAATAAAAGCAGCAACAACAACAACAACAATAGCAAGTTGAGTAAAAAACTTTCATTAATTCGTTGGCACTAATTCACGTGCTGGCTGTTCCAGCTCCAGCTTCACTTTTGCTTTTGTTTTTCTTCTTCAGAAATACGAACAAAATTTTTAAATGCCGCCTTGGCCACAAAAAACTTTCTCTGCGCGCTTTCGTTGCAGTTTTTGTTGTATTTTTCTCGTATTTTTGTTGCATTGCAATTTTCGTTTTGTATTTGTATTTTTTTTTTTGATGCACCCTACAGCGCAATGCTGGCCAAATGCATGTGCATGGTTTGGCTATAACTTGTTTTTGGCCGACACGTTTTCGGTGGAGACCGAAACGATCGAAAGCATTTCTAATGTGAAATCGAAACATGCAACAAAATAAAATGCCAAAAGCGGCCGTAGCAACAAGCAACCAGCAACAAGCAGCAAGCATAACGGGAGCAGGGCGGACGTACAGTGGAGCAACACTACAGGCGACACTGCCAAAGTTGGCAGTTCATGTGCGTGACATTTCGCCTTAACTGGAGACACAGAGAGAGAGAGAGAGAGAGATAGATGGAATTGAAATTGATGCAGCTCAAGTTGGGCCTGGTTTGTCGTAGGTGCAGTTGCATATATTATGCAGGAAATGTTTCTCTGTTGCCAAACGTGAGAAAGCTGCAACTAACAAATGGCAAAGGTAGAAATAAAATAAAAAAAATAAAAACTAGCAAAACTCTTTTGCGGAAATACAAGCTTTTTAAGAGTTGTCGTGAAATGCCGCTAAATGTTCGTTTGGTGATTTTTGTTTTGTTTTTTTTAAATGCTTCCTGGTTGTGCATTAACCCTTGGCTGGGCAGCCTTGTTCACAGCATTTTGACCCAACTGTTGCTATTGCCTTACTGACCCGCACCGAAATGGGTGTGTTTTTTGCTGTTTTTCTTTTTTGTTAGCTAAATGTTTAACGACGTCAGCAATATAAGTGAAATAACAGCCACATTGGATAATTGCAAGTATCTTTTTTTTGTGATTCGTTTGAGGCTTCCGTTTATTTGTTTTGACTTTGGCTTTGGCTTTACGAATTCAGTGCGAGTCGCTTGGCTCGCTCGGTCTGAAAAGTATTCAATATGCCCCCGCAAAACATATTGTTGTTGTGCATTGAGGCGTTGCAAATGGCTGAGGGGCGGGTCACATGCTCGTCATCATCAGCGAACAACAAGAGGCAGCAGCAGCAGAGACAGCAGCAGTGGCAGCAGCAGCTTGTTGCACAGTTTTACGCAACTGCAAGCTGATTTTTCAGCGTGTGTTTTATTTTTGTAAACCCTTTTTTTTTGTTGGTTTTGGTTTGACCCGCCTGCAACTTTGGCATCATTAGTTTTAGCCTGGCTTTCTTTCTCTTGTGCCACAAATTGAGTGTAGACCCCCTCCCAATTCAACTAAATCATGTAAGCTCCCAGCGCTTACATAACTCCCCCTTTTTGGACTTTGGGTCAGCTTCGTTTAATTAATCACATGCCATCAAATCAAAGGGGAGGTGAGGAAGAAAATGAATGAAAATTGACAAAATGAGGAGTCCCAAAAGTGGAGTTCAATCAACTGGTCGCTTGTTCGTTTGAATTAGCCGCATTTTGCAACGCCACAGAGACTAATGAAAATGAAATTAAAAAACATTTTATGTAAACAACCAAAAATGCCAAAAAACAAAAAAAAAACAAAACAGCAAAATAGCAAAACAGCAAAAAGCGAAACCAAAGGCAACTAAAAATCGCCAATAGTTTTTTTAATAGCCGCTGCGAACCGCACACAAATTACGCGTTTCATTTCCTTTTCCTTCATGCGCTCAACAAACAACCGCAAAATAATCATTTTAAATGCGCTTTTAAATGAAAAATTACTTTGCAAAAGGGAGCGGAATTCTCTGGCGAATTACATGAAAATTTATATGGTGTTTAGGGAAAAGTCTGAAAAACTCCAAGAAAGTTGCAAAGAAGATAAAAACTTTCGCTTGGTTTTAAGTAGCTACAAAAACAACAACAAAATGGGTACTTCAAGCTGCAATAAAGCGTAAAGAAAAACACTAATATTTATATTGATTATTTGTTGTTGTTTTTTTTTAAGTACAAACAGAAAACACGTAACGCGGCAGCCATCGTTGCAAGAGATTCACACAAATACTCGAACAGTTACGTCTGACTGCAGAGGGGATTTTGGGCGAAGGGGGAATGTGTCTGTACGGGGAGTGGCCTAAATCATATATCTCTTGGGTACCTAGCAGACGTAATGCAGCAGCTGGAATTTGTATGCCCTGTAAACAGGGCAATAAGCGCAGCGACTGCCTAAGCTGAAGAGATGGGAAACATCGAGGAAAAATATCTAATATTTGTAAATAATAATAAAATAAGAATATTTTCTTTTATCGATAAGTCAATCTGTCAGATAACATAGGCGGCTGGTATGTAAAGCTTTTAGAGACTGGTTAAACTAAAGAGTTAAAAGAGGTATTACATAAAGAAGAAGTATATTTTCATTTAATGTAATTCTGTATCATATTCAATGGAAGTGTAATACGATAAATATCGATTTTCGATAAGATTTTCTTTAAAGAATCGAAGATATTATTAATTTATTTTGAAGCCTGGTAGCAGGGTATCTTTTAGTTAGGTATTCTCTCGCTAACTCACTTGCTCTTTTCTGATATGGCCTAAGACAATGAATCATAACCACTTACACATTGTATACATCTATGTAGCTACACCCACTTAAGTGCCGCCAAACCAAAAGTAGAAAAAAACCGCAGCTTCAACTAAAATTGGCAATCGTACAGCGTATATAACGTATGTGGCATGCCGCCCACATTGCGCATACGCCAGGCGGTACGAAGCGACAACGCCGACAATGTGTTGCACATGCAGCACGAAAATTGCAGACGTTGCTGTTGGTTGTTGCAGTTGTTGCAAGCACTGCACTTGGCAGAGCTAGTTGGTTGACTGGCTGGTTAACCGAACTGCTCTGTTGCCAGTTTTGTTTTGCCTGTTGACTTTTCTGATTTCTTGAGGCGCTCCTCTGCCTCTTCGCCATCAACTGCTGCTTGGAGCCAACGCTTGAAGACGCCTGGTAAATGTGTCGGAAGATTACGCAATGAACGCACATGAGCAGCAGCAACAAACAGGCAGACAAACAAACAAACAGACAAACAGAGAGACAGAGAGACGAACAAAGAGACGAACGGACAGACAATCAACAGGTAAATGTAATGAGCACACACACACACAGACACACACGCACACAGGCAGCAAAGGAGGCAACAAAGAGTGGCAAGTTCCACCAATATTGATATTTTTGTTGAGGATTTTGCTTTTTAACTGTTGGCTGTTGGCCAGTTTGAGTTCAACCTCAAGTGACACCTACAACAACAACAGCTACAGCTACAGCAACAACAACAACAGCCAGCGAACTTCGACTGAAGAACTTCATTTCGTAACTTTGGCGAGGTGTTAAAAATATCAAAAAATAAAAATACATATATGCATATATATAAATACATATATTCATGCAGTAGCGGGAGAGATTTTAACCAAAAAACAAAACAAAAAATAAAGCAGAAATAATCAAAATGCATTAAACTTTTGTTTAGTTGGGAGTTTCTTTTTTTTTTTGTTTATTGCTCTCTGGCCATAACCAGTTTATGTAAGTTTGGGTAACATCATGAAAGAGTAGCCCCAAGTCAGCTCATGAATAAACATGCATAAATACATAAATTTCAAACAATATTTTTTTGTTCAGGTGAAAATGCAGGCCTTGGCAACTAGGCCTAAACAACAACAACAACAACAGCAACAGCAACAACGACAACAGCAAACCCCCTGTTCAAAGACAATTGACGCCCACGAAACTAACAAAGTAATTGCTCATAAAAATACTTGATAGAAATAACATTTAAGCATATATGTGAACGCCATGGACAAAAAATGGCTAAAGCGTCTAAAGTACACAGCTGAAGTTTGGCCTAAAGTTCACTTGCAACAGACAACAAGCATGGAAAAAGGAAGGCTATTTGCAGCATGCCGAAGTCATCAAAATGTGTATTTATTTTTTTAATATTTTTTTTTGTTGAGATTTTAACAAGAGTATGCAAAATCAACATAGATTTTGATCTCTCTTTGAATATATAGTCGTGTGCTAGAGCTTTAGATAAACGAGTCAATAATAAATACTGTTGTAGATACTTGGCCAAATAGAAGTACTGCAAACAACAAGCTTGAAGAAGAAACCACTTAGAGCCCCCATTTGACTAACGACTGTCTTTCAAATGCAAGAGATTAGCCAATGCCAAAACTTGTTGTTGTTTTAGTTGTTGTTGTCTCTTCTGCCGCACTTTCAGCTAGCCAATTGTATTTCTTTGCAGCCAGCCAACTCTTGCAGAGCTTTTATTGCGCCGCTTGTTGCTGCTGGCAGTTGGTCAATAATTGGCAAAGATTTATTTCGGCCAATTTTCCGAAACACGGCCCATAATTTTACCTGGCCAAAGGGGCGCTGTTGCTGATGCATTGTACACTCAACAAATAAAATCGACCTACATTTTAGAAGTTCGTCCCCAAAACAATTAAGTTTTTCTTCTTTTTTTAAACACTTTTAAAATAATAAGAAAAAAGTTGTCTAACAATGAAGGGTTTGCCCTAAATCGACAACCACAAAGATATGATGTCTTTTTATTATTTTTACAAATATTTTCAAATGAATTTAAAAAAATTGAAATGCAAACTTTCATTTTTATAAAATTCAGAGCGATATTTTCTCTGAGTGTAACTGCAACTCTTCAAAGTCGCATGTGCAATATGTGTTATAAGAAATCTACTTACCCACATCGCTGGCGCTCAAAATTTCTGGCAAGCTCGCATTTGGCATTTGGCTTTCGCTGCCAGAGGCAATATTTGCTGTTGCAGTTGCAGTTGCAGTTGCATTGTTTTGTTGCTGTTGATCCCCTTGCTGCTGCTGCTGCTGTCTAATTGCACCATTTGTTGCACTCGTTTGCGTTTCGCTGCCTGTCGTCGATGTCGCCGATGTTGCCGTCGTCTCTGCGAGCGACAACAATGACAATGCCAGCGCCAACAACAACAACCACATCAATGTGCCACAACTCCAAAATGATTCATTGCTTCGATGAATTTTCATCAACGACATCGTTAGCGAAGCATATACCAAAAAGTATATATATATATATTTGTATCAAAGTTGTTGCTCTGTTTTCTTGTCGGGGTTTTCTTTGTTGTTTTTCTATTTTATAATTTTTTTTTGTTTTGCTTTTACTGATTTTCTATCTATCTAGCAGAAGCAGTAGCATTAGCTGTTGCTATTGTTCGTTTGCACACTTTTCCACAATTGTTAGTGCGTCGTCGTCGTCGTCTTGCAGTTGCAGTTGCAAATCCAGTTGCCTCTTCCTCCTGTTGCTGCTGTTGCTGCTGTTGCGTGCAATAATTCAAGTCTTGCTGGCGACTTATCTGTGCTGCTGCCTTGGGAAATCGTACGCCTTGCTGCTGCTGCAAATAGTCGGAAATGTGAGAAAAGAGAGTGTTTGCATTAGTGGAGAAAATCGCTTTGACTTGTTTCCCTGCCAGTTGTTAATCTTAAATGCCAATTAGTTTAAGTTTATTTGAATTTGAAAACTGAAGATTGTCTTTCCACATTTAGATGTATGCTTAAACTAAGGGCCAAAGCATGAAGATCAAGTTGGTACCCTAATAAATATTTCTTAATTTATTTAACTAAAATGTATATATTAAGTTTCATTTTCAATTTAATCAGCTGATATAAGTTGACATTATAAAAATACTATGTCTGTGTGTTTTATAATGCAATTGGAAGGCTTTTGTTGCGATTGCAAATAGATTTGTATCGATATTCTGGCACAGAAACTGTGAGCAGGGGCAGTTATCAACGAAAAAAAAAGAATTTGTGTTTCTTATCCAATTTAAAGGAGGGTTTTACAGTTGATCATTAGATCATCAGATCATTATATTCTATATATTTTACTGCTATCGGAAACAAAACGGGTTATCTATAAAATGAAAGTATTTTAAGTTATTACCTTTTATGGTCTCTGAGAACCATTTGTTCATACAGACAGACAGACAGACACACCTAAATCGACTCGACCTATGATACTAATCCAGAATATATAAAATTCGGTTAATTTTTGTGAGTTTAACGTCTAGTCTAAGAGCATTGCTATGATCTTTTGAGCCTCACAGCTGAATCAACTGTGTATATTTTTAATTGAGTTATACTAGAACACACACACACCAGCTAAAATGTAGTTAATGATTGCACAATAGGATTGAGCAATCTTTCCGAAACTAAGATCTAGCAAATTTTGCTCTTGGGCAGATAACCCAACGAGCTGCTCAATGCTGAGTTGTGTCAGTTAGTTGCCTTGCCTGACGATCTAGCGACCCATTGGCCATCGGAGCGTAGCTTCAAATAGACACACACAGGCACACACAGGCATACAGGCACACACGCACACTCGCACCGACATCATTATAAGTCACATTAAGTAAGAGTGATAACTGAGGTCGCTGCGCCGGCTCAATAATAAAAGCAACAAAAAACAAAACAACAAAATAGAAACTAATAAAAACACGCATACGCCCAGCTGTACATGGGAATTGACAGTTTGGTGTTTAGCATTTGGCGTTTGTGGCGCACCATTAAATAGGCATAAGCAACTATGAATTTGCTGTGGCTATAAGCAAATCGACTGGCTTTAATGGCAATGTGTGTCATTGCCTGTCGAGAAATCAATTAAACAACAACAAAACGGTTTCGTCGCTTGCGCAAAATTACGTTGTCAAATTTCACTTGATTTTAATTTTGATTTTGGTATGCGGCATAAACGTTTATAAAATGCAGCTCAAAACTGAATGGGTGTGCCTGGTTGTGTAAAAAATAATAAATAAATATAAAATATACAGCATGTAGTATATTATATAAAAGAAATAATATAGAAATCTTTTTTGGCATTTAGACAAATGGCCAAAACCTAATCGATGGCCAATTGTCATGCAGATGCTAAAGAAGTTTATAAAATACAGGTCAAATTTGAAGGCCTGGTTGTGTAGAAAATAATAAATAGAAATCAAATATTTTATACATTATACCAAAAAGAAAAATGTTTAGACATTTAGCCAAATGGCCAAAATTAGCCGATGACCAATTGTCATGCAGATGCTAAAGAAGAAGTGGCCAAAACACAAAGCAGTTGCCAACCTATACATTAGCATTATTCCATCTTCTTTCCATCTATTTTCATTAATCAAATCCCTTTCACAGAACCCGTGAGTTCAATGATTCCTCTATATTTTTGCTACTTTGGTGCTAGTTTGGCAGCTGCTAGTGATTAATTGTTCAGATATGAAGAGGAAGAAAAAGAAAAAGAAGCAGAGTCAAGCAGGATGCTTGTAAGAAAACCAAAAGAGATTTGCATGACAGATGCGGGGAACTTAAGATTCTCAAATTATATGTTGGCTATCTTATAATTTTAGCTGCGTATATTCTTATGTATTACTATTAAACATTTTTTGCTCATTAATTAACCGTCAACGAAATAACAACAATAGAAAAACCAAAATCGAAATTTAATTATAAGAAAGCCATTTGCCTTTTTTTACTTTTACATGGCCAGCGCTTGTTCATGAGTTTGTTTTTTATATACCCTGCATTTATTGCGATTTTTTGTTGAAATGGGCATTCCAAAATAGAGTCAGTACACTTTTTATGTAAACATTCAACAATTTTTGCTTGTATTATGATGGTATCATATTTTGATAAAATCAGCAGATACTTAAAATAGTTTCTTATTTGTAAGCCCCATGAGAAAGCCATCTAAATTATATTTGTAATACTAATTTTGTTTTTTTTCAGAAGAAGAGAGTTTCAAAGGAAACTATTTTTATTGTTTTCTGATCTTAGTTAAAAATTTGTCATATTTGTCATTACTATTCTGAATACCTTATTAAAGGTGGATCTCCATCGCCGTTTTCAACAGGGTATCTGCTAGTCATTTCATATCCACCATAGCAATCTTACCATATTTTTTGTATCTTGAGGTATTTTTATTTTTTTTTTGTAATTTGTTTATAACATCAGCGTTCTAAAGTTAAGAACATGCGCGCAATAAGATTACAAAGACACGGACGGACTCAAGTGAGACTCGGAGAAGCGGCTTAGACAATTACGGCTATTGACTGTCTTTTTTTTTTGTTGGCGGTTTGTGTCATGTTTGGGACTGTTTTGGGTCTGGGGTAAAACTTTGGAGCAGAGCTCAATCAACGTGAACACCAGCGAGCACAGAGCACAGAGCAGAGAACAATTCTGAAGTGCCTGACAATTGGATGACTTTGAGTTTGAAGTAGTAGTTGCTTGTTAGAGTTCTCCAGTTATGTGTTCTGTTTCAGACCCTGTTCAGTTCTTGATTGTTCGGCTTGATTAAGTGCTGGCAGTTTTGATGGCAAAGACATTTTCGGGTAGAAAAAAATATTAAAAATAATCGTGCGAAAGAATTTTTGCTGTAGCGACAAGTATCAGAAAAAAAGAAGAAAAAACAAAAACAAAAACAAACCACCCACTTTAACCTTTCAGCATTTTATTTAATGTCGTGTTTCTGTATAAAGACGCATATTTATCATTTTAGAGACAGACTGAAATCAGCTTAGTGCCGCCTTTTGTGTTGAACAATGCGCTGTTTAAACATGCGAAATCGTGGGACGAGCTAACAGATGAACAACAAACACGATACGATTTCACAAATAACAAAAAATGTCTGTTTGTTTAATATCAATACATTTTTATCAATGACAAAATATCTAAGAAGACACATCAAATGTAAACAAGTCTGCTGTAATCCACTTTAAAGTGCCTGGCAGCTGGAAAGTAAATTCGCTAAACTCTCGCCATAAATAAACTTAAAGTAAGATGTCACATGCTTGCAAAGTTCACAAGTAATTAAGGCATTTAAGCAGTTAGACATAAATTAAATAAATTAATAATTTTTCTATAAATCAATGTTGCGTTTCAGCATAGAAATATTTGAGAAGAAAAGAGAAATAGAAATAGAAATAAAGCACAACTCGGAATGTTCAGGTGGCAAGAATGTTGCTGTTGTTATGGAACTAATCAGTAAGCAGAAGATTTGTTTTAATTACTAGAAAGCCAAGTAGTCGTTGCTGCTAGATGTATATCTATCTAATTATAGACAGGTATCTCAGATTCAACTGGCATATCTAATTGTTGTTGGCCAACCGAGCGCCGACAAAGGTTAGCTTTGGCTGGCCAACAAGTTTCAATTAGCCAGAAAGCTGCTTCCTTCACGACTTACAAAATATACTTATTAAGCTCATAAGCACATCTTCAATTAGACACATACTTATAGCTCTCTATATATATAGTATATATATATAAATATATAGCTCGTTCACAATTTGTCAGCCATGAAGGTGAGTCGCCGTGTTTTTGACGTCGTCTCAGTTTTAGTTTCGATTGTTTAAATTCCAAGCCACGCATGACAAAATCGACATCTGCTGATGTCGTCAACTTCCTTTTTGCAGTTTTTATTTTTGTGTAATAAAATAATTATTATGAAGAACAAATATTAAGTAACTGAACAACGATAGTAAAAACAATAAACAGCGAGACAAGCACACAACTTAATAATACAAATAATGCATAGTTTTTAGTCAGAAAGCAAAATTCGATGCCGACAATCGTGCAATACTCGTACAGTAATAACAACAATTGATGACCCTGAACCCCACACCACAAGTTGAGTCGACTTGACTCGACTTAAATCGACATGAGTCTCGCCGCACACGTAAGAATGCTTGTTGCTCCATTGTTACTGGTATTGCTAATGTTAATGTTATGTTTGCCCCCATGGATAATAAATGATATACTACAATAATTTGTATCGGATTTTTACACGTCTCGATTCTAATGAAATGCACACTCAGCAGGCATTTCTTGCTTCTAACTTCTAGCAACACATATTTGTGTGTTAGTTGCTTCAATCGCAGAGGTTAACAAGCATTTTAACATGCTGTTCAACATTGGTTTGTATTATCTTGCTCTTGTTAGTCAATGGGACCTGTACAATTAGTAAGTACATGCAAATTTACCATCTAGCAAAGGACTGTATATAAATGGCAGCTCTGAACAAGAGTTGGCTACTTAAGAATAGTTGAACTTGCTTTTAAACTGTGATCAATATGTAGAAGTTTCTTAAGGCTGTAGAAATTTCAAATTACCGAAAAGGGATCCACTTACAGAAAGGATATAATTAAAAATCCAGAAATCCCATTACACTAGTCTCAGTTGAGTATGCAGATATACTCGTATATATACACATATATCACCATAACCAAAAATCATGCATTAATTTCTTTAACTATTAGCTTGCTATCATTGTAAATTGAGTAACAGTAGCACTTTCAACACTTTTCCACTCAATTTTAACCTGCCTCAAATTGCAATATTAATAATGAAAACGAAAAAAGCAAAATAAAAAAGCTGACAGCTTTTGCAACAAGTTAAAAAGGCATTGCAAATTGATTTGCAGCAATTTGCCAGTAAAGCGACAATAAAACAGTTAACGTGCAAGCGAGTCATTAAGCCAGAAATTCACAGTTAACGCTTTGCGGCGACTGTGAAAAGCGGGATGCAATCGAGATGGCTCAAAGAGAAAAAGCGCAACTGAATTATGGCCAAGTGGAAGTGGATATGATGAGCTATTTGACACATTTCTCAGATTTCAGATTTCAGTTGCATAAAAACACTCCTTGCTGTAATAGGTAATTGGATTCAGTTGTCTGTTTTTATTCTAGTTGTTAAGATTCTCAAGGCTTTGGTTGCAAAACTGTGATTTGATGTGGGTGAACGCTTTGCATTGCTTTGCGTGGAATCTAAAAGACGCTCCCATGAATCAGGGGCGCAGCTTCAACTCAAATCGGGTGCAAAATGGCCATAAACACACTTTAGACAATGTTCTCAGACATAATATGAAATGGCCATAACCACAATTTAGATTAGGCCTTCGCACAACGTACGCGTCATTTGCCTAATTAGTTCAGATTGCACGTGTCGCTGCCTAAACAGCAGCTGCTTTGAACACAATTCTCAACTCTATAGTCATATCTAAATATAGCTTTTACGTGCATGCAACTAAATAGGTGTATATAAAAAAAAAGTAAAAACAAAAAAATTATAATAATAAGAGTTATATAAACAAGAAAGAACGGCGATCTTAGGTAAGACGAAGACGAAATGCCCTTGCAGACAGTAGTCTATATGTCGATAATTAAACTATATAAAACCCAAACAACTTTTGATTTTTTGTAGAAATGTTAGAAAGTGGTGAGCTTTGTTGGGATATCTTTGTGAAAAAAGTCATATTAGAATTCATCTTTCAAAAGATTCTTTCTATGACAGCTATAAGATATAATAGTCTGATCTGAATGACTTTTGTTCCAAATGTAAGGATCAAAATAACTGTTGACTTTGGTTGCGATATTATCTATGATAACTACTTTATCTTATAGTCGGAACTAGATTATTTTGTCTGGACTCATTGTTATGTACTCATTTTGGCTTAGAATTCCCTGTAAGCAAAAAAGGTTCGCCTACAAGAACTCACCTTTCAACCGATTGTTCCTATGACAGCGTTATGATATACTGCCTGCAGCAAAATTATGGAAACACATCCACTTTCAGCAAGATTACTTCATAAGTGAGAAACTAGTTCGCATAGAAAAGAGGGACAAACGAGCCTGGCTTTAACGACTTGCCTAGTAGTGTTGATCAAGAATATATATACTATATAGACTGCGCGACGTCTACTTCAATGCTAAACAAACCTAATGACAGAATTAAAAGGCGGTCTGCGAGTGTATAAAAATAATATAAATCCAAGCAATAGGTGTTTAAGAAGCTGTTTATGAATCATATTAATTACCGACAAGGCGTTGCCCGCATTGCCAGCACTGCTAACGTCAAGTATTTCAAAGAGTGCGATTAAATGCAGCTATTAAAATTTTTTCTAAATTCACCTTCAGCCAAATAAAGCTAAGAATTGTGCAGCTATTAAATTTGAACAAATTCAACTGCGTCTTGATGGGAAATAACTTAAATAAAAAATATACGCTTGGGAGTTATATAAAAACAAAACTTTTAATGAATATGACAGTAAATATATTGGACAAGTTATGGAGGCATCTTCAAGTCAACAGCAATTGTTGCATAACGCAACACGCATATCGCATATCGTATAACATATAATATATATATATATATCAATATATATATATATGTAAATATATATGTAAATATATGTATATACAGTTGCAAAAAAATAATAACACCACTGCGATATTTGAAATATCATACCATTAGCCTTGCAATTTTTTCCAGTGTTTGTTTTTAATATATTGTTTGGTATTTAGTAACACTATAAATTAAAGTCAGTACTGCTCCTGGAATTCTTTCAGTAGACACATATATTTAATTTTCGTTTGAAAGGAAAAGCTTCAAAAGTAGTAGTAGCGGAAATAATAGTTGCGCACTCTATTTAAATTGTTAATTTATTTCTAAATTTTATAGATGTAAGTGAACATTTTAAAAACGCTGCTATTATTTTTTCGTTCATTTCATTCCTATTTTTATAAAAGGTAATTTTGTAAATTTGAATAAATTTAAAATGGTTGTGAAAACATTTCTTGTGAGAGTGGTACTTTTATTTTTCCCCCAGTGTATAAATATGTATATATTTAACGTTATGCGTATAGCGGTCGGGAGCTAAACGCAACCAAATGCAACTTAATGCTTCATTTGCAGCTTCAACGGCAGCCGCATCCACTTCAGCTTCAACATCAACAGCTACATTTACAGCCACAATTAAGCATCATTGAGACGGCTGATTGTGTGTTGTCGGTGGGGGTTTGATGGTGTCCGGTTGCCGACTGATCCGTTTACCGCATACAGTTCACATTTTACATTTTTCTACAGTTAGCTGTTGGCTATTAATAGTTAACCATTTGTTGATTTCTGATTTCTGTCCGCATCCAATTGGCCACTGTGTGTGTGTGTGTGTGTGTGTGTGTGTGTTTGTGTGTTATGGTTATGGCCAAACAACTTTTCAATTTCAATACAGTTTCACACAGTTTTCAATTGCATTCACCGCCCAGCCAGCAGTTATTGTTATTGATTGTTTTTTCCATTTCTTATCTTGAGTTTAGTTTTACAAAAATGTTAAACAAGTGGCCGACAACAGTAAAATTTTAAAGAACTACAAGTTCTGGCCGCCTATTTCTAATGAGTGCGAACTTTAACCTTTTTTGAACAAACTCATTAGCTGTGCTCCAGTTAATGAAAAACAATACAAACAAAAACCTACATCGACCACAACCGGTGGCAATTGCAAATTGGCAAATTAGAATGGCCCAGAAGTCGTTTCAAAAGGCTTTAAACTGGCTCCCCCTCCCCATCCCCTCCAATCCCCGCTTGCAGATCTGAAACGGAGGTCAGCCGGAAAAACATGAAAAACGCTGGCAAAAGCGGCGCCATTAAAAACGCTGCCAGCCAGTTAAATAAAAACCAAGCAAGCAAACAACAATAATCATTTTAAAAAACCCAACAACAACAACAAATGCAAAAGAAAAAAAACCCGTTTTCAGCGACAAGTGCAACTTACTTATGCGCCACGTACAAAAGACAAAAGTCCATGCCCATAGTGCAGGTTAAAAACACATGGCCAACATTGGCAATCATTGCAATCCGCTGGTGACCACTGTGGAAATCGAAGCCCAATTTGGCCCGATTACAATTTGTATGACTTTTATTGTGGACAAAGACTGGTCATAGAGACGAACATTAGCCATGTGTTTGAGCAACAACACAGCAAAAAAATATCACATCAGAGAAACGTGGAAACGAACTTGGAACTGCAACACGTCATTTGTTGTTGGGGTTTTCCAATGGATCCACATTGTTTTACAATTCGGTCAATTAGAGAACTTAGCGAAACAAATAAGCTGTAACTTTAACTATTAGTTTTCTTATGTAGTATTGCGAAATATATATTATTCTTTAACGAATTCAAATATAACGTATACGTCTTTAGTGTCTAAATAAAGTAAATAAATAATAATAAATAAATAATATAAGATTCATAAATAAGTAATAAGTAAATCATAAATATTTAATAAAATAAACAACGAATTTCAGTTCATTTTGCACAAGTCTCGTTAATAATACAAATCTTTTCATCCTAAGACCCCAAAAACAACGCATTCGCATTAAAAAAATAAATTAAATTTTACACAAGTCTCACAAAAAGTAATAACATTTTCATTTTAAGAACTCAAATAAATCGCAAACGTTCTTAAATGGCTTTCAAAAAGAAGGTTAAATTTTACATAAGTCCCTTAATAATAATCTCGTATTTAAAGTTTGCTAGCCTTCAGCCCACTGTGCCCAATGTCTGCGCTTTAAAAGTTGTTTTTTTTGTTTGAAAAAGGCTTTGTAAGCATTGCAGTTCACTGCTTCAATTGTTGTTGTTGTTGTTGTTATTGTTGTAGTTTTGTATATTGCTATTGATGACTGCTGTTTGCTTTGTGCACTCCTGTTTTAAAGTTCAAAGGTGCTTTTGGCGCTTGTTTTTTGGCGTGAGAACCAAAGTGCAAAAGTGTTTTGCGCTTGCAGGCAATAGATACAGTTACAGTTACTCGTTATTCGTTACTCGATTAAATTGTGAATTTATTGCCTATATAAAGATATCATTAATTTAAATAGCTGTTGTTGCTTGTCAACTTACTTTAGCCTTAGCCATTTGTGGATGCGCAAAAGTTGCTCACAAAAAGTGCAGTAGCATTTTCGATTAGCTGTTGTGTCTGTGATTAGAAGTTATTCACTTGTTGCTGTGGCTGTTGTTGTTGTTGTTGTTGTTGTTTCTCTTGATTCTCTTCTTCACACTTTTCATACTACGCCGAGCTTTTGGCGCAGCTTGTCTGTGCACGCGTGCGACCGGGATGGCAATAGTTGTTGCTATGATTGTTTGTTTTTTTACTTTTATTTACTTTTTTTCTTTTTTTTTGTATTACGTTGGGGTATTACCAAAAAAACAAACTGTGCAGTAAACAACTTTACTTTACTTAATTATTGCTTATTCCCCTTGCCTTTTCTGTGCTGTGTATACTCTAGTATTATTCTTTTTTGTTTCATTTGGTTTCGTTTCGTTTCCTATTTAATGAATTTGACCCGCTTTGAGCCTTTTGTTGTTTTTTCAAGTTGTTTACTTTGAATATCGAAGTTGAATTTCGACGTTTTATTCTATATAAAAAAACACGTTAGCTTTTTTCGATTTTTCTTTAGCATTTGCTTTTATTTTCCATTTATTTATTTACTTTTTGTCAACACACCAACACACTGGCACGCACTCACACACACACACGCACACAAGCCCAGCTTTTGGCTAAGATAATATTTTCATGAATTTCGTGAAATTTTCAGTTGCGCGCGCGCATTGCTTAGCACCCATGAATTGTTATTTGTTGCTGCTGCTCTCCTCTCTCTCTCTCACTCTCACAATCTCTCACTCTCTATGCAAGCGTTTGCTCTCGTTGTGCTTGTGGGTGTTGCTCGTGGCGGGGAGGGTAGACGTATAAAATAAGCAGCGCGCGTTCCGCCTTTTGAACTGTTGGCCACAAGCTGCGCGAGACGACTGAGCGACCGAATTCTTCAGTTGCACCTTGTGCTTTCAGCTTTAAGCGAAGCTTAAAAGCTCACCTGCGTGACTTAGCTTTCGACGTTTCATTGAGCGGGGTGTAAAGCGACATCTGGCGGCTTTGTTTAGGTGGGAAAAGCTCTGGGTTTTAAAATAAATAAATGTCAATTGACGGTTTTTAAGTGTAGATTTTTGTATACCCTATAATTTGAATCAAATGTATGATGTATGTGAAACATACATAGCGTATTATAATTAAATTTATATATTTTTAGATATATAATTTTTTAAGTCCCTAGAAAATACTTTTCATGACTTTAAACCCCCATAACTAAGTGAAAACTCAACCAATTTCGAAAAGGGATACCTTTTGGGTAGGATTTGATATCTAAATCAATACTGCATTTAAATGTAGCAACGCGATTTTTAGTAGGAAATCAAATAAAAAATCTGTACCAAAACATCCAATCAAAAACAGTTCCACACTTTCCCATTTTTTTCCAGAGTATCTATTTAAGTTATCTAACATATTATATCTTAATTTATCGCTTTATACAAATTACAGATAAAGTTATTTTTATTACAGTCATCCATCATTTCTCGCTCATCAATCAAACAATCCACGAAAATGTATTTTTTTGGGGTGTGTTTGCTTCAAGCTCCATTTGATTTACTACTTACACTTTTTATTGTAATTTACAAATCTCGAATAAAATCAAGATTAAATCGCGCAGCAGACAAAAATCAAATAAAATCGATTTACGTTAGGCGCTCTTCTTTTAAAGCAGCGATGGATTCGAAATCGAATTCAAATTCGAACTCATTACGAAAGCGCCGCCCAAAAGGCAAGCCGCAAAAAGCGCTCGGACACCATGCGAAGTAATGGGCAGGGGAGTGTGGGGTGCTTTTGTTGATCTTAAGTGGGGGAGGGGTTTTAAGCAATTGTTGATTTATCTCTCTGCTGCTGCTGCTGACGCCTTGCTTGCTGCTGCTGCGGCTGAGGCTGCTGCTGCGACTTACTACTGACCAAGTTTATAAAACTTTGGGCCCACAATGCATGCGTCGCACAGTTGCTTCGACAACGTCGCGACGACAGTCGGTTCGTTCGTCTTCCCTGCTCCACCTCCACCTCCCACCACCACCCCCCGCGTAAAACGAAATTTTTGGTCGATCGGCAAACGAGTTGCAGGGCCGAGGGCCAAAAAGCAGCAGCAACAGCAACAACTAATCGCTTTATGCGCTTTATCAACAACAACAACAAGCTGAGCATCATCCGCCGCAGTAACGAAAACGAAAGTCGGTCCAAAACAGAAACACGGATCTCGATTCCATCTCTCTCCCGCTCGCACTCGCGCACTCGCCCGCGCTCGCACTCTCTTGCTCTCTCGCTCTCGTAACTATAGCCGAAATGTAATTAAACCTCAAAGTGAAAATTGACCGCAAAAAAAAACACACGCAACCAATCAAAAACAAATATAAGAGTATGTGTTCTAACCACAGTGTAAATGTAATGTGAAAAAACACCAATCAAATAATAAACATATAAAGAGTGTATGTTCTAATCTCAGTGCAAATGTTATGCGAAAACTAGCCAAAATACAAAAAACACCAATAACAAAAATAGTATAAGAGTAATTGCTTATAAGTGTTCTGTGCTCAGTGTAAATAATGAAGAAAAAAAAACTTGCTAATTGGATTGCGTACATAAAAAAAGACATATCTCTCTACAAGTCTTTCGAACAAGACGCGTTCACTATTATTAATTAGTATTAAAAAACCATATAATATATTAAACAGCATTAATACAATCATCAATTAGTGCTCAGGGTTAACGAAAAAACTCGCTTTTTTTTAATTTCCCCGCATAAAGAGACATTAATTCTCACTGTTCAAAATAAACATCTATTTTTAAGTTTCTATTCATAATTTCTTCTCAGTGTTCAACACAAAAACAACTATTTTTCTACCTCTCCTTTTTGCCTTATATAATTTCTTCTCAGTGTTAAGAAAAAACTCCTATATTACTGTTACTTTTCTTTCTCCCTCTCTCATCAAAGCTTGCTGACAATTCGAAATCGAATCGCATAACTCAGCATAAATAATATTATATAAAACAGATTCAAACATATTCGAAATATTTCCCCTACACCCATTCCACTCTTCTTCTACCACTCCTTCTCCCTCTCTCTCTCTCTCTCTCTCTCTCTCTCTCACTCTCGCTGATGACTCTTACAACATCTGGCAAGAAGAAGATGGACACACAACAATTATGCAAAAGCCATACAAAAAAACTCGCTGAGGAAAGCAATATGCAAACGCGTCAACTATGCAAATAATTTTGCTTGTGTATGTGTGTTTTGTCTGTTGAGGAACTGCGCCCAGTTCACAAAAAAAAAATATATATATATATATATAACTCAAGCTCAGTCTGCGTTACAGTTTCGAGAAGCAGCACGCGACCTTAAGCAATGCCAAAAGCTTCAAAAATTCTCGCGCAGCAAGCGGCAATTTAAATGAAAAATGCGTGTCCAGTTTTTTTTTTCGATTGCCCACCGGACCTAAAGCTGAGCTGCTCTTGCAATAATAAGCAATAAAACATAAAAAAAAAAACTTGGAATTATATTACGTGTGTTTCGCTTTGCGCTCAAAACGAAAACGAAAGCACCCCTCGATTCGAATTTACGGCACTCCAAGTTTTTAGAGTCTTACTTCAGTCGCTGCGGTCAGTTTGTCGAAGAAGAAGAAGAAGCAGCAGCAGCAGCAGCGGACAAAACAGCTCAACTCGATTGGTTTGTTTTTGTTGTTCAATTGAACCTTAAACGTTGAAATTGGGTTGAGTTATTTGTGCTTTTTTTTTGGTTTGCTTTTTTGGTTTTGTTTTGCTTTTGCATTTTGCTTGAAAACTTTTACTACGCGCGCGTTTTGTGCAAGAGCCGTTAAATGCCATAAACGCAAAAACAAAATTATGAGGCGCTAATTGTTGCATAAGTGCTAAATAACAACAGCAACATGGGCAAAACCTACAAATTTAAATGCAGTACCTGCTACAGTGGCTCAAGCGGCGTATGCGTAATGTTCTAAGCAAATATAATGGGATAGAGAGAGAGGGAGGTGACATTAAAGCCATTAAAAATAAGCTTAATTTGCATTGCATTTTCTATATTTTCAGTACGCATTCAAAAAATTGTGTGTGAAATAGTACAAATAAATAGTAAATAGCAAAAAGTCAATAAAGGTAAATAGTAATTATAGTCTACTGACCTTCGAGGCAATAAAATAAACCCGGTCAAACATTTTTTTGTAAATATAAATTATAAATAAATGACAGTCAGAAAAACAAATAAAATCAAGGTGATGGAAATTAGGCGCAGTCTGTGCTTGTTGGCTCTACTGGGCGTTGCCAAGGGCGCCACCAATCAGAGCTCCTCAACAACAACACGGACAACAGCAACAAGCAACACGTGGCAACAACAACAACAATCAGTCGAGTTTTATAAACATTTAAATGCAGCTGCGAATTTGGGCGATTTCCATGAGCCACACTTGACACGCAGCTCTGTCATCTTTGGTTTGACCAAAGTGGTCAACGAGAACAATGTGAATCCCTGTGTGAATCCCATTTGCGGCAAGTGCAACACGGCATTCTCAGCAAACAGCCCTGGGCAATGAAAGGTGAGTGAATCATCCGCATTTTTTCACTGTACACTCAGCAACAAAATCAATCAACATTTCAGAAATTATTTAGAAAGCATTTTTCTAAAAAATCACCGAGAAATATATCTATCGATCTCCAATGCAGACAATGGATAAACTCTAATATAAAAACCAAGTCAGACAATTTCAATCATCATTACGCGTTTCTTAATTTTAGAAATGTTTTTCTTCACAATAGAAAATATTTCTTTAAAATAAAAAAAAACACCTTCATTTTGTGATTATCGATTAAAAATTTTTAGATAATACTTTTCTTATGTTTGAAAATTATTTCTGAAAACAAGAAAAACTTCTTAGGAGAATTTACTAAATTGCAAGTCGACTTTTTTCTGAGCGTAATTGAGTCTGAAAGTTTCCGCATTGAAAGTGCAAATATTTTTGGAACAATCCGTTTTCAGTTCAAATTGGCAGCAAGTCTATTGACAAACTCAACAAGTGTTTACTCAATATTAACAAGTGCAGCAGCAGACATAAATCTTGCAATGCGGCAGACACTCGATTTTTCATATGACTCACAACTAGAGTTCAAGCTAAAGTTATGATTTAAGCTAACATTGATAAATAAAAGTTAAAACTGTTTATATTAAAATGCTGAAGCTAGTAAGAATAGTCTGGTCGAGAGAGCTCGCCTGAAAGATACCCTGAACTCTGTTTTTAAATTGCTAGACTAGCTGACTAGCTGAGAGAACAGAGAATTTCTGGATGAAAGCAGCCAAAAAACAGTAATAGAAATATTTGAATCGGATTTTAAATCTGATCAGTAACATTTCTATGTATATTATATATTAATTGTTATGTTATGTTGCCTGTTGCCTATTGCCTGCTATAAACTATAACACAATATATATTAAATAATTATACAAATTTTATACTTGTTTATTAAAATACAAAAAAAATTACATTACTTTTTAAAAATTAAATTTCAAATTCATTCAAATTAAAAGATAGGAAATATTCATAAGAAATACCCTTGTTGCATACATTTTGTGGGTGCAGTGTATAAATATTAGAGGCAAACAGCAGTGAATGAGAGAGTTCAAGTGGATTTTAACCTGGGTTATAATTAGGCAAATTGTTGTTCCAGCTGGGATATTAAATGAGCTTTTATATCCCAGCTGGAACAACTATAATTATGATTATTATTAAATGCGCCTTTATATACCAGCTGGGTCAGTAATCTGATTAATTTCTTCGGGTCATTAGGGGAACTTTGCTAATTAATAACTCATAGTTAACAACTTATTAGTTATTATTAATAGTAATTGTTTTATTACATAATTAGAGTTTGTATTTACACATCCAAAAATAAAATCTTCTCTAGTACTCGATGCTTCGGGCACAAAACCCTCCGGATTTGTGTATGGCCAGAACTATTGGCTGGGCAGTCGGGAGGCCTGCAAAGGAGTCCAGCATCCTGTGGGCATAACGCTCTCCAAGAACTTTGAGCGTGTGATGCACCACGGACTAATAACACAGCAGGCACCCTTCGAGATGGATTATCGCGTGGTTTATTTGCGGCACAATTCACCGTGGCAAGTGGAGATCAAGTTGATGTCCGAGCAGATTATCCACATTGGCCTCTGCCTGCCACGAGCCTGCACCGGCGGCGAGGTGAAACAGCTGGCTGGGGAATATGTGTCCCGTGGCATGTTTGCGGAGAATGACATCTTCGACATACAGCCGGAGGTGTTGTACCTGAAGGATCTGGAGCTGAGCGATGCTTTCTATCAGCGCACCAGTTTCCGGCTGCTCGTCATTTGTGTGCTGGCCACTTGTGCCCTGATGTTGTGCGCCCAGCAGCTTCCTGCCGGCGAGGATTCGACCAAAGAAACAACTGTTGGCCTGGCACCAACTGAATCCGAGCTGTGGCGTGTTCTTCATTCGCTGCTGAGATGGGAGCAACTGCAGCAATTTGTCAGCTGCTACGATTTGTCCGGAAATTGGGCAAAGATTTTTTTGGTGCGTTCGATTCCCACTCAGAAAGAGATACCCGTGCTGAATGGGCTGAGGAGTGTGTGTGCCATTTGGATTATGATCTTTCATGTGGTGTGGTTCATGTATTTCACTGTGCACAACAAAACCGTGCTCATTTCCTATGCGGAGCAGGCATTCTTTCAGTACGTCTCCTCAGCTCCGCTGCTGGTCGATGTCTTTTTTACCATCAGGTGAGTGGTTTTTGGATTGCTTAATATGTAATAATAATAATACAAAATACAAATGAACTTCATTCAGTGTAATTTAAAAATTCCGCTCTTTCAGTATTTTTTGGTATTATTTAGCGGCAGTAATTACCGCTGTTCACATGTTAACATAGAACCGACATGTTAAAAATATCGATACACAACTGAATATTTCAATGCCGGTCGGCTTTTGAATTGTTTACTTTGTCGCTTATTTTGCTAATGCATTATAAATAAAATATAAATAATAATAAAGTAATGATTTCAGTGGCTTTCTGCAAACGTACAACTTTCTGCGCAACGCCGCCCAACTGGACGCAGTGCGTCAAAATGGATGGCGCAAAAATTTGAAGCTCTTTGGCAAACTGCTCTTTCATCGTTATTTGAGATTGGGTCCCCTTTATCTCGTTGTGATGGCTTCAGTGGATTTGGTCTACGCCTATATTGGAGACACTTCAGTTTACCATATTAATGAGCGCTTTGATGAGATGTGCTCCAGGCACTGGTGGCGCAATCTGCTCTTCATTCAGAATCTCTTCGATCATCGCGATATGTGCGCCAGTTGGAGCTGGTCTTTGGCCTGCGAAATGCAGTATTTCATCTTGGCAAATTCGTTGCTATTTTTATATGCCAAGTGAGTTGTGTTCGTTTATAAATTTGTATTAACATAAAGCAGACATGTTAAGAATGTCGATAAATACAACTTAAAATTGAAGCATTATTTTTTTGTTGTAGGTGCAAAATATGTAAGTGTTTTCAAAATAAATTAACAAATTCAGCTCTCAGTTTCAGCTGCTTTGGTATTTTCTTAGCAGTAACAGTTGTTGGCATTTCAACAGGGCGCAGACATTTTCAAAATATCTTAACAGTAATAACTATTTTTTATTTACAGGCATCCCCGACTCACCAAGACGCTGGTTACCTCCGCTTTAGTCTCCACTACGGTTTGGACCTACATTATTGGTCTTCGCATCGAGTTTCAATTGTCTTTCGACGCGGCCTTTGCCACGGGAACAGAGATTTACACATCGCCGTTTGTTCGAGTACTTCCCTATATTCTGGGCGCCATCACAGCCTGGCTTCTGCTGGAGGAGGCGAAGCAGCCAGAAGTGGAGCCTAATGAGATGAGGAATCGTTGTTGCTGGCACTTTGCGCTGTTTGTGTTCATTGCCTGCATCTACTCCACGATTCGTCGAGATCTGGGCTCCTTGCTGGCCATTTCGCTATTTGTTTTGGGCAGACTGTTTTTCTCGTTGAGCGTCTGCTGGATGATTAGGGGCAGTGCGAGAGGGCGTGGCGTCTGGTGGTCCCGCATACTGGAGGCCAAGGGCTTCCAGCATCTGAGTCGGCTCTCGTATGCGATTTATTTACTAAATCCTTTGGTGATTGCATTCTTCTACAGTTTAACCAGCGCCAGCACGCATGCAGATCCCTTGATGCTGGTGAGTCAAGATCTACAAATATATTTACTATATTATTTTTTATTTATATTTTATTTTCCAGTGCGTTGTCACCTGTGGCTTTGCCGTCATCGTCTATTTGGCATCCATCGTATTTTCGCTCGCCTTTGAATTGCCTTACAGCAATTTGTCTAGTTTGATTTTGAGGCGCAGCACATTGAAAAGTGCCTGAGGAAGATGCTTAATTTCCTGTAATTAACTTTATAAGGAATGTCTCTATATTTCAATTGTGATCGCTTTTGCATGTACAACAAACAATAACAACAACCACAACTCATTATTATCATTAGTTTAGTTTTATTTTATACATATATTTGTAGGTACACAATAAATGCTTTCAAAAACTCAATTTTGTGCGGTATTCTTTTGGTATTATTTAGTAGCAGTAATAGCAGTTGTTGGCATTTTATTTGGGTAAAAATATCGATATAATATTGACTTGTTTACTTTGCTTATACTTAAAAAAAAAATAAAGTAGTTTCAATTAAGAGTGCAATTGAATTATTTATTATATAAGGTCATTAGCCGTATTTAAAGCTCATCGAAACTCAAACGACTATCGATATGTCGATAGCTTGGCTTGCGATTCAAACAGATGTAAATATACATACATATGTATGTATGTGGAAACATTTGCAATACGCTTGCGTATCGACTCTCTCTAGCTCTCGCTCTCTGCCTCTGCGCTGATGTTTAATTGTTTAAATTTTAATCACAGGTGCCTGTGTGTGAACCAAAGTAACAGCGCACAGCCAGACAGTGCTGCGCCGGCTGCTCCAAGGAATAGTACGTATGCTGCGGACGTGAATAAAAATAAAGAGCGCGTCAAAAAAATAAAAAATCAAGTGCTGATTTCTCCATATCTGTTGATATCTTATAATAATATATCTATATCATATCTTTATAATAATTGCAAAAAATTCAAGCTTAAGCTTACAATAATTATGTTTAGTTAAACATACGTGAAAACGTGGAAAAATAAGTGAAAACAAGCAACAACAAAAATGTGAAAATTTTGCAAAAGCGACGCGCAGCATCTCAGCATCAAAACGGAGCATCCTTGTGAGTGAGTGTTGCTCTCCTTCTCTCAGTGTACGTGTGTGTGTGCCCTTGTGTATATGTATATGCCATGAGATATCTTAATTTACTGCAAATTCTAATTTGACAAAAAGTAAATAAATAAATAAAAAGAAAAAATCGTTTTGTTTTTTCGTTGAATAAATACAATTCTGCAAATGTCAATTTTTTTAAAATGCTGTGTCCAAAAGAAAATGAGGCGAAAAAACGAGTATTAATTTTTTTTACAAATGTTTCTTTTTATTGCTTGTTCCACACACATACGCAACCACTTGCTAATCTCTCTGTGTGTTTGTGTGTGCGTGTGTGTGGCAGGTAGGAACCTCTATTAAAATACATGCAATTAAATTATGAATTCAATTTGGCGTGAAAATGTTGTGCGCACATTTAAATATATACACATAAAAATTGATGTGTTTTGTGTTCTATTTTTGTTCACCTGAATTTGTCGTATCTTATCAGCAATGCCAGCATCATTGAACAGCTATTGTGTGCTCTCGCACACACACACACAACTTCGCTTAGCACCCTCTCTCTTCCACTCTTTTTTTGTCTGCTCTTGTTGCTATGCGTGGAATTCTCTCGATGCTCCGTTTTGTCACTTTAACTACTACAGTTCTTTGCATGTCGACGTCTGTCGCGCTCGCACTCATGCGACTGACCTTGAACAAGTCCAGCTGTCTTTGTTCTGCTTCTTGTTGTTGCTTCTGCCGGCTGTTGAAGCCTTGGCCTTGGCTGCAGTCCCGCATAGTAGATTGTTTGCTTAACACACACACAGGCACGCATGTGTTCTTTGGCAAAGCAATAATCAAATATTTGCAGTCAATTAATATTATTAAAAGCGCTGTTGCTGACGACGACGACGCTTTCACCCATCACGTGTTCAGCAGCGTCCGTGTCTCGCTCGCTCTCTCTCTCTCTTTCTCTCTCTTACAGCAACTCTGTCGCAAAACTCTCATTTGTATTTCTTTGTATGTGTGTGTAAATGTTAACATTTACATTCTATTTTTTTTTTGCTTATTGGAACTGGTCAACACTGAACACTATTAAATATTAACACAAGATGCTTATGCGCGTGTTTTCGTACATTGAACCCTCAGCAGCGGCTGCTTGTGACGTCACAAACGTATCTGTCTGGGTTTTCTTTGTTTGCTGTTGTTTTGCATTTATGAATCATTTCCATAAAGTGTTGCCAACAAAAAAATAAAAAATTTAAATAATCTGCGGCTGCCATTCACTATTTGAACTGAAATGAATCACTCTCTCTCTCTCTCTCTCTCTCTCTCTCTCTCTCTCTCTCTCTCTCTCTATCTCTCTCATTATCTTATCAAGCAATTAAACGAAATTATTTTGACGTAATTGCCTTAAAAGATTTGATGTTGATTAGACATTAATTAACTGCCCTGCAGCTCTTCGCTTAACTATTCACTCTTATCAAGTGTTCAGTCAATAAACACATAAATTAAATGTTTGCAAATTGTATTACGATATGAATTCATTCATTGATTTTTATCTTCATTCATTCACTAATGCACTTCAAGAAATGTTTAAAAATAGCATTAAGACAAGACATTTTGCAAAGGTATGTAATGCGAAGAAGGAATATATCTCTTAGCTTAATTTAGATCTTCGCATCTCAATGAAAAGCACTAAATTAAGTATATAAATGATTCTGCTTCCTTCATAGGAAGACGATCTTAAAGGTCCTCTGATTTAAGCTAGTACGTTGAACCCTATCGCTTATCGCTTATTGCTTATCGACACGAGTTGCATAAACTTTTATTATAAGAAAAATAAAGCAAAAACTGCAGTTTGCACAAATTGCAGTTGTTATTGCTCAAGCTGAAGATTGTTTTTTTAAATGCAAAATCACATTTTTTCAAGCGAATTGGCTATCTAGAATTTCCATGTGTTCAATTTTAAATGATCGCCAAGCATAAATCGCATTGCTTGAGTCAATAATAAAGAAGATATATGTATGGATGTAAATATATATATATATATATATATATTTATATGCAAAAGAAATCGCATTCCTTGAGTCAACAATAAACGTAAAACTTTATCTACCAATTGTATACATGTATATAATATAATAATATATATATCATATCATATATGTATATATTGTGAGATGTAATAATCGCCCTTGTACCTTCGTCAACGCCTTAATTCAAATTTGTATCTGTCTTTCTCAGAAATATACACAAAATATCATATATATATATATATATATGTATATGCCACGCCTTTTATTATGACTGCGTGCATGCCACTCGTTCCCAGCTCCACAGAGGGGAAGGGAAGGGATGTGTGGCGGGGGTTGTAGGGGGAGGGGTGCACTGGTCAACGGCCCATTTTCTTGGCCCTTGGCTGTGACTGACTAGTGAACTGCGACAGCCGTGAAAATGTAAACAAAATGCGCGTAATTAAATTTTTATGCGAAAGCACGAGGAAATATGTTCATAAATTATTCATACTCACCTTTTAAGCAGACCACCGCCTCCCCCAGAACCAGCTAGGCGTGTTCCCACCCCTGTAAAAGTTACTATTTGCAACTAATACTTATCACTTAGTTGTTGCCAGTTTTAATTGGCAATTTGTGGAGAGCTGACTGACTTTCCTTTACTTACTTTTTCCTTTACTCTTTCAGTGTATGATGGTATGCACTCTAAAAGTTTACGGGGCAAGTTCAATTCGTGCACTCTGATTTTCTTCTTTATAATGCTGTCTAATTTCCAAGGTGTTCATTTAAAAAGCTGACGATAGTATAAAATCGAGCTAGTAAATTTCATTAATTACTTATGAATTTCTTCTAATATTTTATTATTTCTAAAAACTAAAACTATTTTCTATTTTATGGTTTTTTTCTGTCTGCTACTCACAGTTAATTACATATATATATATATGTATGTATGTATATATATATTATATATATAGCGGCTCGTTGGCAGATTGCTTCCGATGTCGGCTTGTTGTTGCTTTCTGGTATGTATGTCATGTGGGCATTTGCTAGCGCCCGCAGAAATGCAGCCTGCTTCCTTTTGGAGATACAGCGACATAAACATACAGATACAGATAAAGATACATTTACCGAGCTGTAGATGCAAAGCGTCGACAGACACATCCACATCTGGTGTGGGCTGGCAAATATTATTTTACATATGTTGCAATTCGTTGTGGCTGTGGCACAGCGTTTAAAATGCAACTTGCAGCAAACAAAATCATCAAACAGCAGCTGAGGACTTACAATCTGTCATTGCTTGTTGCAAGAGGAGGAGGGAGACCCTCAACACGACTCTCCTCGTATAAATCATAATGAGCACTAAAATAGTCGAATATATAGAAATAAACTTTAGCAAAAGGGAAAACTCACAAACTATAATGGTTTGGTTTTTATATAATATTCAATTGGAAGGCTATATGTCTACAATAGAGTATTTTATTGCTATCGGAAATCTATTTGAATCGATAATTTGAAGTAAGAGCAGTTATCGATAAAATGAATAAGCTTGAACTGCGTTTGGTAAACGAGAACTTGTAATCCAAATTGTAAGTTTCTGGATCTCATAGTCTCTGAACTTGGCTTGCGTATATAGACAGACAGACTTAGACGGCTTAATCGACTCGACTGATGTTGCTGATATATGCTTTCTTCTGCCAACCTTTGTTGGTTCCTTTGTATAACTTATTTATGATAATATTAACTCTGGTTGCTAACTAGTATTGAACTATTTCGGGATATGAGTTGCTTATAGATATTATCAAAGGTGGTGGTGGTTACAGCGAGGATGAAGAGGAGTTTTTAGCTTCCGGCACATACTATTCAAGCCTTATATTAAATGTATACCGACGGTTGTCGGCTGTCGGTTGCACGTCTGCTTGTTTGTGACGTGTTGGCTCAAAAGGCAGCTGCGTACTGCTTTTACCCGTCAGGCACGTTTTGCCAACATCACACTCGCACTCACACACACACACACACACACACACACACTCACACATTTATGTGTAGAAGTGTAATTGAAATTTGCGGTGTTTGCGCTATTAAGGAAGAAATTGCACAGATGTGTTCGCCACATACACACACACTTATACATATTTAGCATATGTTATACATATTTATCAAATGTTGTAAGTGCGTATGTATACAACACACCTCTTAAGGCTGCGTGCCTCAATTGGGTTTGGCTTGTTGCCTGTCGTCGCGATAATGTCGATGTCGAGCGTGCCAATTGCGCCTCTATAAGATTAGCAGCGATAACAGTTATCGAATCTAAATCTGTTGTCCAATTAGTGTAGTAACTAATCAATATTTGCACATATCTTTCAGTCGGTCTAGCATGCTCATGATAAAGTCTACTTAAAAAAAGTTATCGATAATGAATCATATAAAAAAACGTTGACGTATCAAAACAATTAACTTTAATATATTTTGACGTCGGCTATCGGCAATAGTAAACTATGAATGAAAAATGATTGTAATCTTCAAGAAAATAGGTTCTTGCATCTCAGCAGACCTTTTTATATATAGATTCCAATGTCGCAACCGAATTTTTTCGTCGATCTGTAAACAACATTCAAGTTGAGCTTATTTTAGTTACAGCTGTTATCGGTCTCTAGTTGCTGTTATCGGTAGTTAGTTACAGCTGTTATCTCAACTTATTTCTATGAATACATTCCCAACTAAACACTCAATTTAGCTTTTGCAATAATTGCACAATAAAAAGCTTCTTTTTTGCACATTGTCAGATAGTTGAGTAGTTCTCTTTAATTCGCCTGTGTTTAATATCGAAATGCAGATCAATATCTATTTGGGAAAGTAGCGTTATTTTCGTGTTGTTTGTTGTTTTTTAAAACCGTTACAAGCAAAAGTTCATGGCAATGGTTATTAAAGGAGCCGCCAACAGGCATAGCCAGCGGAGGCGGGGAACGGGGTAAGGCGAGACGAGGCGAAGCCAAAAGGTAATAAAGTTTAACATTCATGTAAATAACACACAAGGGTTGCTGTTATTGTTATTGTTGTTATTGTTGTTGTTGTTGTTGTTGTAGTTACTGTTGCTGCTGCTGCTGGTGCGACGAAGCATGGCAATGGTGGAATAGGGCGCCTAGACACACAATTGTCCTCGCCCAAAACACAAAAAAAACCAAACGCACGCAACAGCAACAACAACAGCAACAGCAGCCCAACAACAAGCTGCATAAGCGATGACGTCAGACGTCAGCAGAGAGTGAAGAACTGAAGAGCCGTCGCACGAGGAGCAACGACGACTTAAGCAAATGCGGCGCCATTTTGCAAAACGCCTTTTCAGTAAAAGGCCAAAGTAACAAAAAAAAACCAATTATAAGTAGCGAGTCTCGAGTGACCTTTGACACAAACTGAGCGCTTGTCAGTTGCAGCGCCAAGAAATATGCCTTGATAAATTATGTGCAGCTGAGACTGTTGATAGGGGTAGAGAAAGAGATAGAGAGTGGGAGAAAGAGGGAGCGAGAGAGAGAAAGAGATAGAGAGAGAGAGCGAGAGAGAGAAAGAGATAGAGAGAGAGAGAGCGAGAGAGAGAGAGCGAGCGAGAGTTGCAGACAGACATATGGGGTCAATCTCTCGCTCTGTTCCCCTCTTTCTTGCCTATGGGTATCTCTCTGTCTCTCTCACTCTCTCCCTCTATCTCTCTCTCTCCTCTCTCTCTGTCTATCTCTCTCTCCCTCTCTCTCTCTCTGGCTCTCTTGCCTGTGGGTATATGTAAAAGTTCGTGAGAGTGAAAAATTCTTAATTATGCATATTGAGGCAGTCTTAAAAAACTTGGCGAGAAAGCAAGACAAAACTTTATAAATATAAATTAATTTTGGTTAATAAAAAAGAGAAAAGTAGCACAAATACCTGAGGCACATAACCCGAAATTGCTGGTGAGTTTTGGTTTTGTTTTGGTTCCGATACGGTCTCTTCGGGACAAATAATATCCGGTTCGGTTAAGTTCTGATTACGATTCCAATTGTGAATTTCAATCGGCAGAAGTATGGTTCCGATTCCAATTACGGTTTGAGACCCTTATAGATATTTAGCTAAGGTCAATTATCAAAGATCTTGAGCAACTTTTGCCTGTTCCAAGCTGGTTGTGATGTTAGACTTTTGAAACCCACTGTGTGAATATGGATGCATTACATTCGATTTGGCCTTAGACTTAGGCTTCTGTGACTCACTGTATCCGTAATAATGGACTTTTGTAACTCACTGTTGTTTACATTGGACGTAGACTTATGCAACTCACTGTGATTACATTCGAACATTCATTTTCATTGCAATTATTGCAATCTAAAGTATAAATTCGAAACAATTGATTACTCTACTTGCCGCTCTCGCAAGTTGCCACACACACACACATGCACACACAGACACACCCATAGAGAAAGGGGCGTGGTCAGGGGTGGAGTAACTGGGCAGGCAGGCAATGTTTTCTTTTTTCTTCCGTTTAGTTTTGCATTTTGCACTCGATAAATAATGGCAACGGCGCCAAACATTTTTTGCTGTTGTTTTTCTTTTTTATTTTGTGTTGTTTGGCTTGGTTTCTGTTCAAGTCGAAGGTTAGATGATATCGCTTCAAACTTTGTTGTTGCTGCTCTCTTTATTTTCATTTTGTTGTTTGTCGTCTATCGTCTATTGTTTATCGAGGCTTTGACTTGCAGCAGACATCAGACCCCCCCGGCCTTTGTCCACCCTTTTCAAATGCGACTTGGCTAAAATAAATTGGCTGTTGGCCAAAACCACTTTGTTGCCACTCTGGGGAACAATGCGGGGAAAACAAATTCACAAGCATTTCTCATGTTGTTTTCTCAATGCGCAACAACACTTTCATATCATGTGCAGCCCAGGTGTGTGTGCGTGTGTTTTGTTGTGTCTGCCTGGCAATGTAATTGTTATAAATTCGGACTTGAATAAAAAATGTGTTTAGCACCTCGCTTGGCGCTCACATGAGCGAATAACTATATATATATATATGTATTGGCACTTAGCGAAAGCGATAACCACTGTAAAAGCTGTAATAGGTAAGATATATATAATATATATCTATATATATAAAGCTACCGAATTAGAGTTGCGTTAAAAACGAAAAGCAAACAACAACCAAAAAAGAAAAACAAGTTAAGCTGACAGCAATTTATGTAACAGAGCAGATTAACTTGTATATATAAATATATATATAGTACTGTGTTGCAACTAATCACCAGACTTGTCTTAATATGATTGAGATTCACATCAGAGTCAGTTGTGTATCTATAATTATTATAGTGTAGTATTTTGGAACTCTTGGAACTCTATCCTTTAGGCTTTCAAGCGTAAACATATTTTTGAGCTGAGAGTAAAAATGAATATTGATTGGCACTCAATTTGCACACGCAGATCAAGTTTGTTTTATTTTATAAACACCAATCGAATGAAAAGGGTTTAAATGACAAGTTTAATTAGTTGAATATCAGCAAGCCTACAAACAAGTCAGTTTAGAATCGAATTGGTGAAACTATGAGTTAAAAACGAGCTATCTCGACTCGAACGAGAAGAGAGTTAAACACGTGAACAGACACCCCTCGTGACCGTAATGCTCTCCCAACTGATATGATAATGAGTCTAGACGCTTTTGCATCAGTAAGTATGTACCTACCTAGACAATGTCCTAAGTGGGATAAGAATAATTGTAAATAGCTTTAAGATTATTTAGAATGTGTCAAAGAACCTGCCAAAGCATTGCGGCAGCAGTCTATTTTCGATTCCTTAACAACGTCGTCGTCTTGGGATCACCTTTCAGTTGTACTTGTGCTTTATTATTACCAAGCTTGTGAAATATACATTGTCAATGTGATAACGGCTCCATTTGCAAGATAACTGAACGAACGGAAAGTGAGAAACAGCAATAATTAGTGGACATTTTTTAAGAGTCGGGGACGGGAAGCAATTGACGTGTCTCATATTAATATTGCTGCCAGTTGGTACTTTAATTGTGATTGAATGTGTCTCAACTGATACTACGAGTTGGGCTATTTCTCTTTTTTTCTGTGTTTAATCTTAAGTTGCCTTTGCGGAAGTTTTCCATTTATTGATTAGTTTTTTGTTTGTGAGCACATTGATTTGTATTGTGTATCTCGGTTATCAGAAACAATATTTTCCAATTCAAATAGCGTTGAGTTCTTTTGCCTTTATGTATTTTTATGGAAATTGCGTCAAACTGTTAAGCGATACGTGATCAGTAATTAAGTTATCGTGTTTGGTGGTTAATGCTTGATGAGTTCAGTTTGTGGAAAGCGTGTTCATTTGACCGCATTGCAGAGTGCACAGGAACTCGTCGGCAAATCTTTTTTTTTTATTTTTATGTGAATTTTAAATAAATTATGTGTTTTTTGCACGTGAATTAATCATGGAATTTTATTTTAATTGCGTGTTTTATTTATTTTATTAGTATTTATTCATTTGAATTGGTTGCGGCAATTATACTTTGATTTATATATAAATGTAAATGCAATTCCAATTGAGGCTATTGGCCTTGTGTACATGAGTAAGCAGGGTTAAGCCCTTAAGTGTCCCCTATTATATTTGATAAGGCTTATCGCTTGAATGCCGAGAGTTGTGATTGGTAACAAGTTGCGCAGAGGGGTGGCAATAATTGATTTTATAACTCGGAAAATAAATATTACTGCTTCAGATTTCAGAAGTATGTCGAAGCGCCATAAATAAATAACAATAATTTTGAAGTGCCAATAGAACAGCAAATCGTCAACGATTGCGCCAACTGTGCTTAATAGCTGTGTGAGTAAATGAATCATTGATTCTGAGCATGAGGAAACTCTAGATTGCCGTCATTTAATGAATTTATGGAATTTATAATTTAATTGTTATCCAGAAATACTAAAGCAATATAGTAAAGTATATTGATATGTATTCCCCATGCAATCTTATTTTGATTCTAATTAAGAATTCATTTATAACTTGTCGTAAGAATACAAAATATTGATAAAAACATATTTGCTATAAAGAATGAGTCCAATAAAGCGGGATTCTTTCTTTCTTGCTGAAAACCAAAAACATAAACATGCAATATATTTATCAACGTTTTCTATTTATTTAAAATACTTTTTGCCTGAGCTCGTGGGTAGTGGTACAATCAGTTTTTATTATTATTGAATGAAACAATATACAGAACAATCGAGCTTAAGGGGCGTCAAAGCAAAGCTACTGTGGCGTTCAGCAATATTATTTTACGATTATTTACATGTTTTTTCTGTTGTAGATTGTGCAACGAGTTGAGATTTTGCTTAGCATAGAAGTTAAACGTTTAAGTCTAAATTGAAATATATGCGAAAAATAGGAATATTTATTGATTAAGCTTGTACAAAAAAAAAATATATATATATATATATTTTTTTTTTGTTGTATTGATAAGGTGTATCAAATCCAGCACCAAATGCTTGAGTCTTGAGTCTGGGAGAAATATAAATATGAATCTTTACAAAAATGTATTTATATAAATATATTTATATTATTGCTGTTGGCAGCAGCAGCAAAGAACTTTGAATTGATTATGAATTTATAATATGTTTGAATTCGGAGCCCTGCGTGGCTTATTGAGAAATATAATTAGTCTATTGTTAGTTTTATTTACATATCCACATTATGGATAGTGCAATTTGAGCCGCAGCAGCCAGCGTTAGCAGCGCTCTCATTGTGCAGCGCTCTCTCTCTCTCTCTCTCTCTCTGTCTCGTTTATCTAGTTATAAGCAGTTATGATTCGCTTATCAAATCCAGCAGGAAATTTAGCTAGAATGTTGCTAAAGTGCTCATCACTGGTCGCATTTATCAATAGCCAGGACTCGAGTTGTGACAAGGCGAATGGCCTTTGGCCAACTTATTTGCCAACAAACGCAAACATAATTGAATTGTTACACACACACACACACACACACACACCCCCTTCAGCCACCCACTCCTCCCTCTGTTAGCTGTAGTTTTTTCTCGTTCATGTGGCGTGCTCAATTAAATTAATATTTTATTTCTCATTCGCACCTCGGTGTTTGTCTGATTAATGGCAACGTGGATAATATTTCGATGATAAGTAAAACCCACTTGGATTATTTTTAACATGTGACGCAATTAACTCCAGTTTTTTTGTTATCTATTTGTTTTTTTCTTTTAGCTAGGTTGATTGTTAATTACTAAATGGCAAAGGCACGCAGAAAACGTTATCAGGCCAAGGAGCAGCTGGAGCTGCAGCAGCGGCAGCAGCCGCAGCCAAATGGGTGTAGTTAAAAATATCAACAACAACAGCAACAACAACAACAATATTACAATGGATAAACGTTCGCTTTGCTGCCTCATCATATGTGTGAATGTGTGCTTTGTGTTGTGGCTGGTCAGCATGCAACAGCTCGAATCGGATGAGGCAGGCACACTGAGCACACTGAACACACAGCTGCAACAGCAACAGCAACAGCTCCAACAACAGCAACAGCAACAATTGCAATCGAGTGCCAACGGCAGTAGTAGTAAACCAAACCAAATACACGACCCTAGTCGCACTCAGCAACTTAGTAGCAACCTTAGTAGTTATTATTATTATTCATATTCTAATTATTATAATAGTTCTAGCCAAGTAGTTAGTCTAGACAAGGCGGCCACGCCTATATCAGCAACAACAACAACAACATCAACGACAACAGAGCCATCAGAAATGGCCTTAGAAGATGCCAATCAGTTGATTGATTTGCACCATTTTGGCTATTTGATGGTGCAGCCGGCGTGTGAATCGCATATCCTCGCTTTAATCCTTGTGCATACGGCGCCGAGGAATGCAGAGAAACGTTCACTGATCCGTCGGTCGTGGGGCGGAGCCCCAATGACGTCACAATCACCGCTGCGGCTTGTCTTCCTGCTGGGCGCTGTGCCCGCCGATGAGTTGGAGCTGCAGCATTCGCTGGAGCGGGAGAATGCCCGGCACAGGGACATGGTGCAGGGCAATTTTCAGGATGCCTATCGCAATATGACGTACAAGCATGTGATGGCCCTCAAATGGTTCAACAGCAATTGTTCGCATGCCCAACTGCTCATCAAGGTGGACGATGATGTCTTTGTGAATACGCCACAGCTGATTAAGTTGCTTCTACTCCGCGAACCGCCAACTCTCAACTCGAATCTGACGTCGTCGACATCGGCGACGCCAACAACGTTGGCTTCCTTGCTCCAGCAGCGGCGGGAACTGCTCTTCTGTCGTCCAGTGATGGCCTCCCGCGTGAAGCGATCCTACCGTGTGAGTATAGGCTGTATTTTTGCGGAACTCTTGATTCGATTCATTAAATTGAATAAATAAATATAATTTGACTTTTTGCAGTCCAAATGGCGTGTCAGCTTCCGAGAATATGCCGAGAGTTATTATCCGCCGTACTGTCCGGGCTTTGCGATTGTCTACTCGGCGGATGTGGTGCAGCGTCTCTACCAGGCCGCCCAGCACACGGCCTACTTCTGGGTGGACGATGTCCACATCACGGGCATCCTGGCGCAGCAGACGAACACGACGATCACAACGCTGCACCCGTTCGTCCTCTACGAGGACGATTGCCAGCGATTGCTGAGCGGGGAGCGTGATATCGAGCAGCTGGAATTTCTGTTCACGTGGCACACGATTTCATTCAGCCAGATTGAAGCGCTGTGGCAACTGTATGTGGCGCAGAACTTTACGTTGCCACACAGAAACGCACAGTTGGTGGACACGTTGGATGGGGATGGGTCATCGGATACGGGTTGGAGCTAGCTTGAAAAGCTTGAAAATAGGAATATCTTCAATTTATATTTTGGCTGTTTTCTTTAGGATTTTGCTGTACTTTACTTTAGTTCTTAAACTTAGATCTAAAACACTTATTAGTTTTAAATGTTAGTTAGCATCTGGCATGAAGCTGAGCTGAAGAGGAGTAGATGATTATGATGATGATGATGATAAAGATGAAGATGAAGATGAAGATGATGGTATATATATTGTAAGTCAAGTGAACCACCAACCACCTGCCTACAATCATTCGTATCATATTTGATATAGCGTATAACTGAAGCGATAAACGATAAAGCTAAGCGATAAGTCGAATAGTAAATACAAAGAAGCCTCTCTCTGGGTGATAATTACAAAACTATACACACAACATTCGTATACCAAGCACAACAACAACAACAACAAATCCCTATTCCGTGTATATTCATATATATATATATAGGGAATCGGTAGAAGATATTATAAAGTGTGTAGCAAAGCATGACATATGTTTAGTACGAAAACCAAATGAATTGATTCGATCTGAAATCTGTACTTATTATAAATCAAATGATGTCGATGGCAATGAGAAACTTACCAATAATCTATTTTTTGTACTCATCTATAGCAATTAAATAACTATATCATTCATATTTTTAATTTCAACTGCATGCAATATTTGGCAAAATGGACATTTTATATTCAGCCGCAGCACAAACAAAAAAAAAAGACAAAAAACGAGATAAAAGATTTCAAGTGGGAACATTTAAAAAGCCAGGAACGTTAACAACAACACAAAAATATCAAAAAAGGAACGAAAAACCAAAATAAAAAAAACAAAAAAGAAATGTAATCTTTGTAACAAATGAAATTTATAAATGTCTAATGAAATTAACTAAATGTTCAAGTTTGTCAGAAATTATATATACACACAAACATATATATGAGAAAACAAGAAAAAAAAATCCATATAAAAAATGAACTTACAAATTGTACAATGTAAAAGGAAAAATAAAACGAAGCGAAAATAATTGAATTTCCATTTGTGTTTAATATCTGTTCGTGTCTTTTTAACACTTATCTCTCTAGTTGAGCCCTTTATCCTTGAATGCAGTTCGATAGAGGAGGTCCTTTTGAATCCAACGGATTCTGTTGAGATTTAGTATCAATAACCATAAATGAAAAAAGCGTTAAAAACGCATACAACTCGCGCCAATAAACTGCTTTCTGCGTATGCGAGAAGTTAAAAGGTGTGTAACTCTGCTAAGTTGCACTACTTTCTTTCGTTGGCTGACAAGCAGCGTACAGATGTGAAACTGTGCTCTTAGTGAACTCATTTTTGAAAATTACAGATTGCTATTTGTTTCGGTTCTTAGATGACTCCATAATGCATGATCATAGTTCTTAGAAGTTGGTCCTCGTGTAAGGATATGAATAAACAATAGCTACTTTCTTGATGCAATAGTGCACTATTGTTCACCTAAAAGTATGCTTTTAATTTTTCACATTGTTGATAATTAATACAGTGAACTGCTTGGTATGCAGTACAAACAATCTCAAAGCGGTGAGCTTAAAGACTGCTATGAATATGCAGCAGTGCTACAGCAAGCAGCTTTTGCATGTTGCCATATCAAATTTGGCGGGATATTTAAAAAGTAATTCCTTAGAAAACTTAAAAATTGCCATTTGTCCAGCTACTCAGCAGTTGACGAGTGAAGGGCCGACTTTATCATTACATATTTAATGGCCGCATGAAGGCAATTGTACTTTTCTACAGCTGGGCCGAAGGACATGCAAAATTTCACCCAATCATTTCATACGTCACTTTGTACAAACTGTACAAATATTGTTGCAAGCCCAGTAATAGATATCTAGTTGTCAGAATTGGATGCGCTAGAGGTAAGGGTGGCGTCGCTCCAACAAGCCTATTGGGGATTTTTTCGTCCCTTCGCCTGTCAACTGTGTGCGTGTGTGCGCCACAAATTGTTGCATGCAATAGAAGACAAATGTTAGTATGTTATCGTGGGTCAGCGCGTGCGGACACGAATACAGGACACACTGCCATTTTCATTGTTTACTTAAATAATCGACAATGGTTTCGGTAAGTGCACAGACTGAATTTATTTATTTAACAGATCAAAAATGTTCGATTAATATCCGAAACCTAATCATGAAACTGGCTTAAGTATTTTGAAAGCGACTCAAGAGCTTTTAAATATATTCATCTAACTTTAACAGTTGATTTTAAGTGAACAAAAATGGTTAGGACTTATTTAAAAATATTAAAGCATTATACTTCAGAATGGGTAGCAATGCTATCTAAATGTTTCTCGAGCCTTGCTCACCCTTTTTAAGTGGGATCAACAAGATAAACAATAGAATCAGGAAGACGGGTTGAGTTTGCTCGTTGTCCTTAGATGAGTGGCGGCGCCGCCTTCGTTAGCTGCAAATTATGAACGAGTGGATGGAAAACACTCTAAGCCAGGAAACGGCTCCACAAACAACTTCAGCTTTTAGCTTAAGCCTTTTACTCTTAAGCTTGTAGCTTTTCACTGCTAGTTTTAGTTTGCATTCCACAGGCCAAAAACTGCAAGCTCTGTGCTAAAAAAATGTCTCAGTTGAGTTTCGATGCTTTTTTGAAGGGGGGCCCGAAAAGCTTTTGGAAGTTGCGAAAAGTGTGTCACGTTGAGGAGTAGGCAAAAAAGTTATTATACATACAGGAGTTGTTGCGACTGCTGCTCTTTTGCAGCTCCCATTTGGTATTTGCTACTGGTTTAGCTGCCCCTTCGAAAAGCGCGCGTCGGCGCTGAAAAGTATGCAACATTTTCAGTTGCTGCTTCGGTTTTTGGTGTCGGTTGCTGGTTGCTGCCTGCTGCTGTTCGGCAAAGTGTCGAACTTCTCTGATGCTGGCCAGTTTTTAGTCCACAAAACACTCTTCGCTGCTTCGTGTTATCTCAGGGAGGCAACTGAGGCTGCTGCTCGTATCCGCTCCGGACTTCGTTGGCGAGGCAGCCAGGCAGCGCAGCGAGGCAGGCAGGCCTATAAATGTTTTGTTTTTCTGCAGTTTGTTGTTAGTGCTGAACTGTGAACGGGCATCAGCGTGTGGCTGGCCACATCAACATCATCATCCACAATACACACACACATCCGCACACACACTCAGCCGCACACACCACTCACTTGAAGCGACAACGACGAAGAATTCGAGGCAAGCCTCACTTCTCATTGGGTGTGTGCTAGCTAAAAATAGCGCCCAAATTTTGTACGACAATCTCAAAGACAACAATAATAAACAAGAAAATAAGTGCAAATTAATGAAAAGAAGAAACAACAAGCGAATTTCACAGAAAAGTGCAAAACTACAAAGACAAAGAAACAATAAATAAAACAACAGGTGTTTTTTGCCCGTTTACATTAACATTGTTTAACAAGTTTCCTTTGCTTAATGTTCCTTCTCTGATTGTGTGTGTGTGTGTGTGCGTGTGGTGCTCATATATATACATATGTGTATGTGTGTGTGCGTCGACACACGTGCAGCGTAAGATGGTTGAAGAGTTTCTAGAGAAATTGCCTGAGATCGACACACGTTACGAGGTAAGTTTGGCTGCCGTTCTCCCACTCGCTCCTCTGCTCCCTCTGCTCCTTCCTGCTTCCTGCTTCCTCCTTTGACTAAATCGTGAAATCCTTGAGCCGGTAATCGCTTTGCAAGGTATTGTCCTGCGTATCCTGCTGCGACTGCTGCTGTTGCCTCTGTACAAAGACAAACACCAAGTGCCAACAGCCGTTGCAGCAGAAGCAGCAGCGGCTTTTGTTTCGCGCCAGGCAGCCACCTGCTCGACATCCTGTCGTCCTTTCGTCCTGGTGGGCTTTGCAGCTCTGCTGTTTGTTTTGTTCTACAAATTACATTTGCCAACAAGAACTACGGCAATATACTCGGCT
This sequence comes from Drosophila hawaiiensis, assembly GCA_037043685.1. Lineage (NCBI taxonomy): Eukaryota > Metazoa > Arthropoda > Insecta > Diptera > Drosophilidae > Drosophila > Drosophila hawaiiensis. The sequence goes on along the minus strand of JBAMBA010000166.1, from coordinate 611,317 downwards.
CACTCAGCTGACTCTTTGAGCCTGCCATGCAAATGTAGGCCGGATATTTAATCAGTTGGCTGCTGCTGCTGTTGCTGCTGCTGTTTCTCCCATTTACCGTTGCACTTAGTCAGCAGCAGCAACAGCCGCATTTGTTTTTTGGCTTCCGCATACGGCTTACAGCCAGTTGCCAGCTTAGCTGCTCGTTTATCCTTTGCGTAGCCAGGTTTAGTCGTTTTTCATAATTCATTAGAGCTCAGTGAGAGAGACGCTTACCTGGCATTTTGGGAAGGCTTCAAAAACACCGAGTACCCTCATATCTTTTTGCAAGAATTTAGCTTAAGCTTGCAATAATGTAGCTTAAGTATGGCAAAGTGTCCCTTGAGCAAATAACATAAGCAATGTAACAGACACGGTTGCACAGAGATCGATAACACCTGTAATTAACATAGGCTTAACAGAGTGACTTCAATAAGATCATGAAAATAAGCGTAAGAAAAGACAGACTCGTGTCAAATGCAAGTTCGTTAAAATAGAATCATAAAATGACAAATAGGCCAAGCTTTCATTGAATTAAACACTTGAGATCGATAAGAACTGTAATTAACATGAGCTTAACATGAATGAGTGCAATAAGATCGGAAAAACTCTTGACAAATTCTTAAAAATACAAAACTTGAAGGGAAAAAGACTTTCGTTAAACTATTCCTATGAAATATCAAAGAATAGATCAATAATTGCTGTGACAGTTTTATGGGATGTATGTAATTGTAAAATTCCCTCGTGTATTTCTTGACACACTTAGCAACATCTTAAGCTTACAATCTGATAGCGTGTATCCTTGCGATATGTTAACTATGCCAAAGGCAAAGCCACCAAGGGTTAAGTCAACAGCTTAAAAGGCAATTAGCGCACATTCTGACGGGTCATGAGGGACAATCACAACAACAACAACAACAACAACAACCAGTCATGGCCAGAGCCAGAGCTGTTTGGCGTTCACATTAACTTTATTAGCGCCCAACGACTGAATAAACAACGCACACAAACACGCCCTGATAAACTTTGGCATATAGATGTATAGTATATACCACATACATCTTATCTATTAACATAATTATGTGTCGTATTTTTAGCAATAACCAGCCGCCTGCAAGCCTTAAATGCCACACTGAAGCTAATAAACATGTTGGGGCAGACACAAAGTGTGTGTGTGTGTGCGTGTGTGTGTGGCTGTGTGGGTGTGTACGCAATCGCGATCAATAAAGTTTAATTATTCAATACAACATGCCATAAACTTTCACTCGCACTAAGTCACATCAGACAATGGGTGTGTGTGTAAGCCTTTGTTTAACTTTGTTTGCTGTGGAGTGGGGTGCACAGCTGACTATCGCCCACTGTCGAGTCCTTGCTGTCATTGTCCTGTTAGCTGTGCTGTGCTCGTTGTGGTCGCGTTGTCGCCACAATTTAGCTGTTAATTTACATGTGAGATTAGCTGGGAAAACACAGCAAAACCAACAGCAGGGAACCCAAAAACTTAAAGTTTATAAAGTTGATTGGAAGCCATAACTTTTGCTGGTCATGGCATCTGGCAGGACTTAATAATTCCCCCATGCACATGTGTACTTAAAATTAATAGTAGTCAACTGTCAGCAAATCGATTGAAAAGTGAAAACGTGCCGCATATAAAATGAATGCAAAGCACTTTAATATGCGTATCGCAAGCAGGACATGCAAACAGCTGAGGACAAATATTAAATATTCATTTTTAAAATCTATAATTGAATTTGCCAAGGTTTTCTTTAAACTAAATTACTAAAGTGCGTTGTCAAAAATTGAAGAAGTATTCATATTTATAACCATTAATTGAACTACGCAAATTATTATTAAAACGTTCACAGTATTTCTGGTGAATTGCGCAAATAATTTTAATGTAAATTGCGTAAATAAGTATGAAATTAACCTGCTAAATACCACATTGTAAATATTCAGGATATATAGTATAATTAATAATTGAATTAGTCAAAGTATATTTATTGCTTGTGGGAATAAATTAATTATGCATATATTTTTTCAGATAAATGTCATAAATAAATAATGATTTTAAATTTAATACAATTAATGTGCACAAGCAGCTTGTAAATCAAGTTTTAATTAAAATTCAGTCAGTTTATCATAATTTGCAGTATGCCTATCCATAAACTGTCAGCAATTTGTGGCAACTACTCACTGGTATTTCTTATTGATCATCATCATCGACATCATCATCAACGAGCTCAGCATCAGCATTTGTGGCTGGAAAAGTCTGACGACTCTGTTTGCTTTTGTAAATATAGTTTTTGGTATATAGATCTGTGGGCTCTTGAAAAACTCTTAGTTGAGCTGCATGATGTGTATGATGTGTATGATGTGTGTGTGTGTTTTTATTTGCAAACAAAAAAGCAATTTGTGGGTACATTTTAATTGAGGCCCAGTAGAGTCCGTTGCTGCCTACCTGTCTGTATGTCGTCATCCAGAATGATACCATACATGAAGTGGCACTTGGCATGCAGCCAGATGAGAAGTTCTAGCAGCCAAGTGGCAAGTGGCAACTGTGACGACGACGACGAGGACGACGAGGACGACGCAAGTCGTTGAGAGTTTGTCACATTTTTGTTCGCAGCAAACATTTTCAATATGCAAAAGTCGTTAATATGACACAAGGGATCAAGTCGACGCAGAGGCGTGGCATTTGAATTGCTGCTGTTTTATGTATCTTTTATATATATGTGTGTGTGTAAGGAGGCACGTGGCGTATGCGTAATATGCTGCATAATGCGTATTTATTTGAAAATTGAATTGCGCATTATACATGGCGCATACGTGATGCTCGTTTTGCTGCATTCTACAAATGACTACCACACAAAGTGAATATATATTTGACTGGCCACGTCTGCTCTGCGACAGATTAAATTCAAAGTTATTGTCAGTTGGGCGTTCAGCTAAAAAGATGATGCCAAGATAGCTGAGCGCCGACCCAAAAAATAAATAATGCGATTTCTGATTTGTTGTTGTTATTGTTGTTGTTGCCGAAAATTGTTGTTGTTATTGTGGTTGTTGTCTGCGTATTTGATTTATGGGCCAGCGAACATTTGGCTATTTACAGTCTGCATGTTGATTTCGTATTTATTCATTCGATTTTGTTTGCGTATCATTTACAGCCCTTTGCAAAAATTGTATTATGAGTTTTGCAATTCAATAGCTTCATTTGTAAAACTGTTGAGCAACGGATAAACATGTGTAATGCTCGCTATTTGTGGGGAATCCACCATATTTTGAACTCTACTTTAAACTGTACTTGTTTTCGCTACTCTCAGTTCAGCTATGGTAAGCACAGAGAACTTCTTATCAACTAGTTTCAGTTCAGCCTGCTCAAAATACGTTTATAACAATGCTAATCCTGCAGGACAATGGCCAGTGTAAATTTCATTAATAAACGTCGAGCGAGCCCCCTGAATACAATCCATTTTACTCAACGCCCAGCAGGAGGGTGTGTGGGGCGGAGCGGAGGAGTCGAGGTTAGGGGATAAGGGTGCGTGTGGCAGCTGAATGCAAACAATAAACATTGGAGAGTATCACAGCCCGCTGGGTAAACGCAGCTGCTGATGCTGATGCTGATGCAGGGCACTCAAAAGCTGTAACTGAAGCTTATCTATAAAAGGGGGCGGATCAGGCTATGTGTGTGTGCGGGAGCAGGGCATTGCTCACATAGTGGAAGCATTTTCAAAAACCGCATACGGCAACGCTATTGTTGGCACAATATACAGTCAAAAATGAAGAAGAATAAACAAATTTTGTACTCAATTTTTTTTTTGGAAAACTCGTACTGAACGGTGTATTGCTAGCTGGTTGAGTATGTGCGAATGTGGCTTATACACTCAGAAAAACATTGCTTTGAATTTCTGATCTTGATTTTTTTACAAATTATTTCTAAATATAAGAAGCAAAATTTCTAACAATTAGAAAGTCTTGAAAGCTTTAAAATCTTGAAAGTCTTAAGAAAAACTTGTTATTATTAAGAAATTAATTTCTAAAAAGTATAAATGGAAAAAGAATCCACATCATATAAAATAACACTGAGAACATTCGACTTTTTTCCATTTAATTTACCCTTTGCGCCAGAAGTATGACCAATTTCAAAAATTCAGAGGTTTTTTCTGAGTGGTTGAGTTTGGCATCTATAGACAGAGCACATAAAAAGTGTTTGAAAAAAAAGAGAAGCAGAACAAATATGAAATGGCCAAGAGGACAGCAGAGCTGTCTTCTCTTGTCCAATGTTTATTGCACAAATCCAATTTGCCTGTTGCTAATTAGGTTTTGACTAACTTCACAAAAAAATGTTGGACACAATTTAAAACCCATGCAAATTGCTCGCTGTTAGTTATTATGCAGCTGCCATCTGATCGCATCCTTTTCCCATTGCTTTTGCAGGATATTGTGCCCATGGAGCAAGTGAGCTCGATGGTCTCCAACGGCGGCGGCAGTGTGACCATGCAGCGCGATGATGAATACCGAAATCGCATCATGAAAAGTAAGTGTGTCAGCTCCCATTGTAAATATCTGTGTATGTATATGTGTTTATGTGTATATGTGTACCACGCTCCTCCCCCAACCCCCCACCCCCAAAGAGCCAACATATATAGAAAGGTAAATCCTTCTGCTCTTGCTGCTGCTGCTGCTGTTGCTGTTGCTGGAACTGTGCCTGTGCCTGTGCCTGCTTGGGATTTTGCATGGGACTGCGGACAATATCCCTGACCCAGTGGCTTTGCAGTTGACACACTTTAATCCCGGCCGCCCGGCGAGCAGAAACTGCAGTAGTTGCCACAGCAGCAGTGGCAGCGCCAGCAAATAAATAGCTTTTCTCATTTCGCTTAGCGGTATTTGCAAATAAGCGGCACCCCCACGCCTTGCATGCCCCACGCTGCCTGCATGTTTATCCTTAGTAATAATACTCTAGCATATGCCACATATGCACTCAGATACTCAGATACAAACTAGATCAGTTTGTAACCAAATACAAATATACAAAGAACGGGAAACGTTTCCAAGAATTGTCAAAACTATTTCGAGATAAATTAACTACGACTATTCTTATTTCTCGAATAGTTAACTATTTAAATTCAAGTTTTTCTCTGAGTGCATATGAACTGTAAGATATTTACCATTAATATACCACCAAACTAACCAATAAACATAATCATTTCATGGTGCTTGCTCAACCAATTCGTCGTATTCGGTCGAACCTCTGTACAAATTTGCATAACAAATAACAAAAACGCATCACGAACCAAAAAACCGACCAAAAATCAACAAAACTAACCAACCAACCAAAAACGCTTCTCTCTCACAACTCTCTCGCTCATCTGTAGTACGTAGACTTGGTGAGTGCTGAAATTTCAAATTAAATTAAATCAAAACCTAAAAGCATAAATATTTCATTTGCTTTGTATACAAAATGTGCCAGTGTAAGTATGTATAATAATTTAAAATTGCATTCGTTTAGCCGAAAATTAAGTTTACAAAGTCGCAAAACATAAATTATCAATTGCAATCATAAATGCGTGTGTGTGTGTGTGAGGTGTGTGTGTGTGTGTGAGTGTGTGTGTCTCCACAAAATTAGCATAACAGAACATTTGCTAAGTGATTCCTAAACAGGAACTGTGTCTTGGGACCAGACAATCTGCAAAATTGGTTGAAATTGTGGTGTATACTTAATATTTGTATAAGCTCTAATCTGGGTTCTCTTGCAAGCTCAGTTGGCCAATGCCTCGAGGTTTTGGCCTGGCCAGCTTTGACTATATATACATATATATCTTGATAAGTTTGTGTCCACACAGAAGCGACAGGCGACATCTTCATTTGCTCTGTTCCAGATACTTGGTAATAACTGTACAGTGTGCACATAAGACATCATCTGCACTCGCCTCTAATGACCACGTTGACCTGTGAATAATGGGGCAGCCTGGGGGAGGATAGTTAAGCAAAAACAAGACGTAGGTCAGCTGTAAAATACCCCGTCAAATCTGAGCAAAAGCGGAAATTGGACAAGAATACATACAAATAATTCAAGAGTTTATTCAGTAAAACAAAACTTTTCCATTATTGAAAACTCAATCTAAGCATTTACTTTTAATCTACAAGAAAGCTTTATGTTTAAGGGCTTGTCATTATTCACATTTATTAGATTAAAGTAAGTTTGTTTCTCTTACACATCTTTTGGATATATACCCGAGTCTTAAGCCTTGTGTAGGGTATCTGAAAATGACAAGGAGCAACACAGTAGTCTCTGCATTTTTCATCATTAGCTAATTTGCCTCCTATCGTCAGCCCTGCCCCTGGCCCCGTTCGACTGATTAAGGGTCTAATTTAGCATTAAGTTGGCATTCAGCAGCTGGCAGCTGATACTCGAGCGACGACAAAACCAGAAGTAAAGCAAATAATTTCCAGGCAGAACAACAAACAAACAAAAAAATAAAAGAAAAAAAAACCAAAACAAAACAAAGCAAAAGCCAACAAACCGTGGCCAACAATCAGAAGAAGGCCAAACAAAAGAAATTAAAACTGCGAGACTTCCTCGGCCCACTTTGATGACCCTTCGTCTGAGGTTTTAAAGACAAATCCAAAGCGCAGCCAAAGCCAGCGTCTTCGTTTCGTTGCCAAGAAGAAAGCAGGAGCAAGAGGAGCATGAGGAGCACCAAGTGAAGACTAGAGAAAGAAGTGAGACTTGCGCCTAGTTCAATGCACTGGCACTCAACAGCCCCGAGAGCAATGGCAAAAGTTAAGAAAATCGCCTAAGCCTCAGACACACACCAGCATCAAACATTTGTACTCTGTGTGTGCTGCTCTATAAGTAATTTTATGTGACCGCTTGCATATCAACTGCAAAAGTTTTCTTTTGCCTTTTCACTTAGAGTTTTTCTCAATTTGTCCGGCAAATATTTCTCCCTCTCAGCTCGGCGGAAGTCGCTTATGAATTCTCAAGATAATCGAGTGCCTTTTTTTCATTTGCTGTCATGCTTTGATCCGAATATTTTATTATATTTGATTTTGCTGGTTACGATACCCTGCACTTAAACTTTGTATAATAGGGTAAAATAGACACAAGGCATACAGACAGAAATGCATACATAAGAAGAAAATGGTTTATTAATTAACTTTATTAAATGTTGGGTTTAGAAATGTATCTCGATGTCAAACCATGATAAAAACGCACTTCTTTTGAAGATTAGTTGAGTCCCGACAAAGTTATGACAGCAGCAATAATGAATCTTTTAAAAATTCCATTTCATATGAATATTTAGCATATTCTGTAGTCGAGCACATTTGAGGAAAGCACTTAGACTGGTTTCGTTTATGGCATTTCCCTTAAATTTGAAGCATGCTCGAGGCAAACTTTGTCGGTTGCTTTTGATGCTGGTTGAAAGTTGCCATTTTGCAGAAACTTTTGGCATTGCTGCATAGTGTAGCAGGCATCGATCGTGGACAATGTGTGAGTGAAAGCCTTTAAGTGGCACTTGGATAAAAGGTAAAAGGGCAACACGACATTTAAATGCGGAAAATGTGTAGATTTAATTGCTTCTTTTCGCAATGCAAGCCCTTAGATACACCAGCTAACTGACTGTGGAAAATCAAAAGGGCAACTTGTGCAAAGGTTTGCTTGTGGAAAAAGTCGGTCGGCATGAAAGCCCTTATTAATTAATGTCCTATTTCAGACTACGAGTTGGCTGCTGAGCTTGCTAAGCTGCTGCCAGTTTAACAGTCATTAAAGCACAATAATGGCTTCTGCCAGTTTTAGTCTGCGTCTTCTTCTTCTGCATCGTCGGGGTTTGCAGCTGGCAGCTGGCAGCTGGCCAAGCGATGACAATATGGCCAAAGTGGCCTGTGCCTCTAACAGTTTCACAGTTTCATAGTCTCGCTCTCTGTGGCAGTCACAAGTCGCACTAGTACAAAGGCCGAGCATAGAGAATGACGCATTTGGGTGCAAGCAGCAAGTGGCAAGTGGCATGTGGCCTCATGCGGAAGTTGTTAATTTGACGCACAAAGGCGTCTCGCAACTGTTGTTGTTGTTGCTGTTGCTGTTGCTGCTGCTGTCCCTAAAATGGGCACAACTGGCGCCAATGCTTATGCGCTCCGTGGTGCAACAGGACGTATACGTATTGCACGTAATTACTCCAAAGACAGACTGGGCCCATTGATGGCTGCATGCACCATGTATTGCCCCCAAGGCAAACTTCAACTTGTTGCCATGACGAGCTCGAACCACCGGACATGGCAGGTGTGGGTGGTGGTCCTGCTGTTGGTTGTCCAATTAAACTGCGCAATTTATTGGCCAGTGCATTGGGCACGGGAAAGGGCCAAGTTGCAAGGGTGGTTTGTTGGCCAGACAGTAAGTAAATGGCCACAACACTAACAACCAATTAGTGTAAGTATTTTAAATTGCGCACAAAACCCACACATTTTGCTCATCAGTCTTAATGGACTGCATTTTCCATACATATCTCTTTTCATTAATCTTTGGGAAACTCGACTGAAAGGTACAAAATCCCCATGGAAACTTTTGCATTTGTCAGAAAAGTGGAAAAGAAATTTAATGAAAATGCGCTTTAAAACTTTAAAGTGTGGGAAATATTTTGGGTGTATAAGTTTTTCTTTATCGCTGTGAGTGTTTGCTTGAGTCGGAGCTGTAAGCAAATAAATGCTTACCTTTGTATAAGCGCCTATTATACGCTGTTTGCGTCAAGTATTTTGAAGTTCTTTTCAAAAAGCAGTCACTTAAATACACTCAAAATATTTTTATATAAAAAAAAATATTTCTAAAATTCAATTTTGTAAAGAAACTAAAGTTTTTGTGTATGCGATATCTCAAAACACCAATGTCTATAAGTAATATTAACAACAAAGTATGCTAATGTGTAGAGTTGTTTGAAATTAGACATAATTTTCCATATTGTGGAAAAATGTACTCGGAAATGAAGAAAAGAAAAACACCGGTCTCTAAATAATAACTTGAGTTAGCCTTGTCGTCAACAGTATAGAGACTTTCTAAAATTGAGAGTAATTCTTTTTTCTGAGTGCATTTACAATTCAATACTAGAGCAGCGCAGGGGGATAACGAGCCGACAGTTGGCTTTGAATGTTTTCAGTTGCATTATAAAATATTCAGGCTTATGCAAGCATGTAAATGACAGAGCCGAGAGCGTCAAGAGCGTCCTTATAAGACTTTCACTCGCCGACCTGCCTGCGTCGTATCCTTTTCTGCCACGACCTGCCCACGGGAGCAACCGGTTGAAAGTCGTTATCCTTTGCCAGGCCTTGCCGTTGCAACGAGCAACATGCAAATGGCCTACTTGCCCGATTGCTGTTTGCCTTTTGGCTGGGTCTCGACTTGACTTGACTTGGCTTGGCTCGAGTTGAGTTGAGTCGTGTTGACTTGACTGAAGGTAGCCAACAAGTCCAAGAGTCCACGGGGTGTGTGTGTGTATGTGTGTGTGTTTGTAGCTCATAGACTCATAGGCTCATAGGCTCATAGACTCATAGGCTCATGGCATTTACAATGCACACAATTACAGTTTTGGTTTCGGTTAAGGTTTCGCTCTTCCGCTCGTATCTGTCATGTGCTGTTTCGAGGTTTGAGGTTCGAGGTTCTCAGCTCTGACACACAAAAGATGCTTTTTGGCATTTCCGAGGCAGCTTGACAGTGCACATCCTGCATCCTTGAGCTACAAAACGGTACGTAAGCGCCGGACTGGCTTCAAATCATATTCGTTACGAAAGCGAGCTATTAACATGTCCACTGTCAATGACAGTTCACACAAATTGGTCGGCCATTAAAGGTTCTCCCCACCCAGCCCCCAACTACCTAATCACAACCTTTCTGGGCCAGTCCACAATGTGTATGTGCATGTGTGTGTGTGTGTGTGTGTGTGTGAGTGTGTGTGACGCAAACAAAGCGTGCAGGACACAATGCTAGAACGCAATAAATAATTTTAATAACACAACTCGCAGCTCAGTTTGGCCTGGTCTATAAACTAAGCTGGTTGGTGGTCAGTGCACATCGAGCACAGAAACTTCAACTTCGAGTGAATTAAAAAAAAAAACAAGGAATAAAAATATAAAAAATATAAGAACGAAAAATATAAATGTATAAAAGTGAACGAAAACCCAGTTTCAACACACTCAGTTTTCCTCATTAAATTAGTTTTTCGTGTTTGCCCAACCAAAGCGCCATGAGCACCAACAGTCGCAGCAGCGAGGCGATTTTGGGTATGCAACGAATAAATGAAATTACAAAAAAAAGAAAAACTTTTTACAGTAAAAGTAATAATAATTGTGGTTGTAAGAGTGCTTGCATTTATGTTTTAATGCAATTGCCTTTTTGTTGTGCTAATTTGAATGAATGCGACTGCGACTGCGACTGCAAATGTGAATGCGACTTGCATTCGGAGCGAGACTCGAGGCGTGGCTAACAACTTTGTGTGTGTTTGTGGCATGGGCAAAAGTTTTTAATAGAGTTCTTGGCTAGTTTAAAGCGCAACTTAAATAAAACGACCAGTCGGCCAAGTTATGTCCTTTGGCCAGTCGCCAAGTGGGACCCAGCAACTTGTGGCAATTAGCACAAACTATATATGCATTTCTGTTGCAAGCTGACCTGGCTAATATTTATCTTCTCGTATAGAAAATGCACACAAATTCATAAGCACCCACAAAAACCAATAACAAACAGTTGCACATTATTGAATTCGAGTTTGGAGACGGCCTCAAGATATCGGACCGCACAGATAGTTTGTGGCAGTCGACCGCTGCCAGCATGCCAGTGGCAGCTAATCAGCAACGACATGCAGCACGACCACTAAACCAGCACCACCAGCACCACCAACGCACTAGCGGACAGCACCGTGCAACTGCACCACAAAACTACAACAAAATGCTGAGCAGCAACCACAGTAGCCCCCGTGAGATAAGTGCCTCGCCCAGAAGGGTGGCTCTCGACACAACCGCCTCGAACGGTTCCACAAGCGGCTTTGGCTTCAGTCGAGGTAAGGTTTAAATAAAGAAATAAGCCTCGTTTGGATCACCTCTTTTATGAGCAGTCTGCCAAATATAGATGATGACATAAATTAGAATATTCTGGCATATACAAATATGTTGCTTGATATTCGATTAAGGAATGAGTTTTATGCTAGTTAAATCACTGATTGATTGGTAATCGATCAATGAAATGGTGGGCTAAATAATTGTATTTCATTATGACACATCTGGGCCAATACGAAGGCAAGGGTTGGAATAATTTCACGCCCAAAAGCGGAATACTGTTTTTGATTTATTTCACATAATTGTGAAATTCTTTGAATCTAAAATGTAAAAATGAATTTTAGCTTATTTTACAAACTCCATTAACAGGGTTTTTAATATATATGTATAAACCAAATCATACGTGGAAAACAGGCAAAATATTTAAATAATGTGCCTGAGGCCTTGCAGAACGGCTCCTTTAATAAATCTCGTTTGCGTCAGTGGACACAAGATCTGCAGCTGACATATTTCACTCAATGAATTAATGTGGTTGGTCGCAGCTAACATTTCATTTCTCATTTTTCATTTGCCACGTTCCACGTTACATTTTTCACTTATTGGGCTGCAACCACGATTTTTACTTGGGCGGGCAAAGGAAATGCGCTCAAGTGAAATATGTTTAAAATTGCCGAGGCGTGTTTGGCAACATCAAGTGGAAACGAAGGTAGGTGGGCGGTGCGGGAGTTGCATGTGTGGAAGCACACATTTCCGCCGCATGCAGTGCCACATCCGTTCGTTCCGTGATAATTAAGTTGGCAAAGTGTTGGTGACGTATGTAGAATATCAACGAGGTTGCAGGAGAGCTGAAACAGTCTGGCACACCGTGCGAGCGAAGTGACGCGCAATAAGTCTACCAGCAAGCAGCTAGACCACATGCACCACTCGCACCACCCACAGCGCCCACATCAACCGCACCACATACATAGACAGTGTCTGCTGGACTGCGCTTTAATTGATTTTCCAGTTGGCCACGTTATCAGCATGTGACTGAATGCAGCTGTCGCTCGCTACCGGCCACCTACCACCTACCTCCTACCACTTGCCCCTTTGCCACTTTGCCACTGGCTCAATGGTTTATCCACATTTCCAATCTCATCGTTTGTTGACAATCCTGTATTACGTGACGTGTGTAAAGGCAGGGTTATCCAAATACAAATATCGTCAAACTCAGCTTGAATTCGCGTGAAAGCCGCCAGCGAGAATATCTTAATTAATTTCCATTTAGGTCAGCATCCGGTTAACAACTTTTTTGCCACACTCTTTTTCTATTTACGCAAGCGTATTAATTATTGCCTTGGGGCTAAGTTGCGCAATCCGGCAAAGCCATTAGATTTCCTGCGGAAAAGTTAATGAGCATCTAGTCTTATTAAAGTTGCCAATTACCGAGCATTTCTTTTCGAGTTGAATATTACTCTTGGCTTGCGAGCAAATCAATGAAATGGGCTCGCGCTCCTCGTTTCAATATGACCCTACAAAGACAGTCAAACACAGCACACACACCCCGATACATATTCGCATCAATATTTCATGGCTCGGGCAACATTAAAGGACACTCGCAGTGCCGCACGACATCATCGGGAGGAACACAAAAAAAAGGCGCAATGATAGCCATCAAACAAAACAGAAAAAAATAAAATAAAATAAGCATCAACAGTAGACGAAGATTGAATGCTCTCGATTGAACTGTTTTTCTTTTAACTATATTAATGATATTTCAGCTTAGTTGAATGGAGTTTGGCTTAGATTTTGCAGAGAACAACATGTTGCTTACTTTTTTGCACATTTAGGCAATAAATCACAGATCACAAAAATTCAAAATATGTCATATCAAATAGTAAGATACTTAAATATAAATGCTTGGTAAACTAAACTGATGATTAAAGTAAAATACTCTCTCCAAGGGTATTCAAAATAAAAGAAAAAATAAATTATATGGCCGTTGTTGCCGTTGGCGCCGCCTGCCATTCATTTACTATGCGTGTATGTGTGTATAGTGTATAGTGTATAGTGTATAGTGTGTAGTGTATAGTGTGTGTATGTATATGTAAGTGAGTGTTACTGGGGGCAAGGAAGTCAGCATTGATAAAGTCATTTCATGTTCATGTCCAATGGCAGGACGACAACGCGTTGCCAGCATCAGAAGCGAGACCTCAGCAGGACTATCGACTGCGAACTGCGAACTGCGAACTGAGGCTGGCACACGCTAAAATATTGCTTCGACTCTTTGCAGCAAGCATCGTTTTTCATTTTTCATTTCGCTTTTCATTTTTATTGCCACAGAATGTGTCGTCAATGTGCAGTTATGAATTATTGATTGAACATTTCCATAAGCCGGACATTTGGGCGACTTAACAACTGTCTGCCTTCAAAGTGGTCATGGCACTTAGATCAAGAGCTGACTGCAATTAGTGAGCTGCCTCTGATTGCCTGTCTGTATACAATATACAACTTTAACCATTTCTGACGGGCGAAGGAGGCGCATTAAATGCCGCCCCCAGTCTCTCTGGAGGCCAATCAGGCTTCATAAATTGAATGCGCATATTTCATTTTGGTCGAGTTCCATGAGTGCTTCACTGTGCTTCCATATTTTATGAGAGCAGAAGTGAAAAGACGAGGCACAAAAGAAGGCAGCAACGGAGAAAAGAAACAATTGCCAAGCAGCTCACTTTACTAAATGATCTATCAATAACGGATTAAACTTTTAAAGCTATTCAACTATTCACGAATGCAACAGTTTGTCCAACTCAGTCAATAAGTGTTTTATGTTTTTTTTTTGTATGTGAAGAGCTGCTGTGGTTTCTTGGCTACTCAACTATTCATGAGTGCAATAGTTTATGGAACGGACCACAGGGCGTATGACCAATTGGCACTTATCTAGTTTTTTGTTGTGCCCCAAAATGTGTTTTTAGGATGTCCACTTAAAAGTGTAACAAGGCCACAAGTTGTGGCACAAGTTGTTGTTCCGGCTCTTGTTCAAGCGAACATTTACCCGACTTCCACAATCATCACAATACACTCAGTATGCAAACAAACCAATGTGTGTGTGTCGGGTGTCTGGCAAAACTTTCACTGCGAGACAGGGACAGTGACCTCATATGACAATAATTCGACGCATTTGTGGCACAAGTCACAAGCCAACCACCCAAGCTACCCAAAGCCACCCAGCAACGACAAAAAGCGCAAACGTCAACAATTACAAGGCGCAAGATACCAACCAGCACCCACCCAGCATCCTGCATCACCAACACTCTCCCGTTAGGCCTGGGCAATTGCCATGCCAGGACATTGTGTGTCCTGTCTGTCGCCTGTCGTCTGTTGTCTATTGCCTGCCTGCGTGTACGTGTCCGTGTCCGTTTTTGGGTATCTCTGCCACAGGCTTTTGCCAGTTCTTCCGTTAGCATTTAAGTGCGACATATTTGCCTGGCTAATTTCAGTTGCTGAGCACCGCCGCAGGACATGCGGTTCAAAGTCCTAGGCCTCCATGTGAAACGGCATCTGCAGCTTTTGGCATCTGCTTTTAGCCACATCACTTGACAGACTCGTAATCTGACTAGGCTAGTTTCTTTTATGCTTCTTTATGCTGGTTGTTGTGGACGATATTATAATTGAGTCACGAAATGTTTAGTGCTTTAGGGCCGACATAGCTGAGACTATAAGATCTGTTTAATTTAGATTAGCATCTTTAGTTGATGCCTGAATAGTTGATACACCCATCAAGATATTCATACCAAACTGACTAGTTCGATTGTTGTTGCTCTCCTGGATGGTGTTACAAGAAAGTCACGAAATGGTTGATGCTCTAAAACTGAGACTATAATAAAATTGAAACAATAGTTTAAATAACCAACAAACTGACTAGCATCGATTGTTGTTATGCTCTTCATATTCGAATTTATGTTTAAGGTTTAATTCTCTTAAGTGAAGTTGATTCCAGTTCAACTCCAGTCTTGAAGGGCATTTCATCTTCAGTTCTGTTTTCTTGTCATTGTTTTGGGGGCATTTCTTAAACGTTTTGTTTCCTCGCTGTCATCTTTTGCTCATTGTCATTGCATGTTCTCCGCCGCATTTCGATATGTGACAGCCATCAACTGTCTTTTTCCATCTCTCTCTTTCTCTCTCTCCCTCTCTTTCTGAGTCAGCTGTCAGTCAGAAATCTGTTTATGTCCTTTTTTGTGCCTTTTGTTTTGGGCTATTTTCTTTTGCTTTGGCAACGCCTTCGTTTTTGTCTTCGTCTTCGTCTTTGATTTGTTTGTGTGCCGCCAGTTAACTGAAATGTTTGTTTCGATACGCAAAGTGCTTTAGCGCTTTTTTATGTTTGTCTATAAAAATGCCGAATAGTGCCTCGGAGGCGGATGCTTTCAAGCACCATTTTCTATATATTTCAGTGTCTGCCAGCTGAGCTGCACAATTTCAGCTTAAAGGCATTCCTTGAGAGCCAACACGTGTACAAATTCCCAATGATTAAGCTTGTGAATGTTTGCCGCTCTAGACGACCAGAGGAGTATTTCAGGTTATTCTGGCAATTTGTCTGCCACTCGAGAGAAAGAGACAGAGACAGAGAGGGAGGAGAGAGAGATGCCCAAATCAATTCGCACATTAATCAGATGACTGAGATTAATTAACTGCTGTGCCACACGACACCGGTCCGACTCTGTTCTGTTCTGTTCTGTTCTGTTCTGTTCTGTTCTGCACCCTCAAGTGGAGGAGGCAGTAAAGTATTGTGTATGCATAAATGTCACACATAACGACACTCATACGCACTGTAGTGCCAAATTTAACACGGCACTCCAGCATCAGAGTTGGAGTGTCGGCTAGAGGAGGGTGCCTCTTGAAGACTTGGCCTGGTCGCGAGTGTGAGTGGCATTTAATGAAGCGTAAATGGTAATTGACGGCTCAACGCCGAATCCCTACTGCTCCCGTATCTCTCTTTCCCCTGTTTATGTGTGACCCAAATGTGCGACACTTTGACAAGAGATTCGAGTACGTTCATTAGAATGCCAACGAATACCATGGCTGTGCCATCATAAGGAGTCGTCGGTGTTTTACTCATATCCATTCCATGCCGGTAAACAAATACAAACAAAATTGATGTTTTCACACAAATTGAAAAGCGGCGCTCAAGTGGGTGATACTACACTACAATAAGAGTCGACAGCAGCAGCAGCAGCAGCAGCAACAGCATGTCATAAATACATTTTTGTCACCTGTGCACGCGAATCGAGACAGGTGACAAAAAGCAACTCGCTATTTCCGACTGTTTCAACAACTTTTAGCACAACGTGTGCTAAAACTTACCAACTCAACTCTCTCACTTTGTCCTGCTCCCACTCTCACTCTGACTCTCTCCCGCTCTCTCTCTCTCTCTCTCGGGGCACCTCCTCTCTCTCTCTCTCTCTCTCTTTTGTAAGGATTTCCCCAGGCGAAGAAAGCTTGGCGCCTGCTGAAAGCTTTGTTCCTGAAGTTGTAAGCCGGGGCATAGTTAACGTGTCGCTTTGTGCGCAAGGTCAGTGCAAGCTGGAAACAAAAAGAGAAAAGGTAAAAAGCTGGCAGGGGGCAGCTATGCAAGAGCAACACCAACACCAAGAACAACAACAACAACAATGGCAACCATAGCAACAGCAGCCCAGATGCAGCTGCAACGACGCAATAAAAAAGCTCTTTGATCATTTGCCATTTAGCATACGTTGAGCAATTTGTCCGTCTCCTCTCGACCACTGCTGCTGCGGCTTGCCGTTGATAACAAAGTTTTCTTTGTACCCTCTCACGCAAAGCTCTGCTGGTGCTGCTGCTGTGGCTGTGGCAGCTGCTATAAAAGGATGTGTGCTGGCAGCGCACTTTCAGTTGGATTCTGAACGAGGCAGCGACAACAACGGGACAAAAACATTTGGAGCAGCCAACGGACACAGAGGACGCCAGCCCAGGATGATGATGAGGATGATGAGTATGAGTGGACAGAAGGAGTGCTAGCAAAACTAGCTCAGTGTAGTGTGTATGTGTGTGTGTGTGTGCTTGTGTGCGTGAGTGTGCGTGCGACATACATGCATACATACTAAGCCCAGCCAGTCAGCTAGCTGGATTTGTTGTGCTCTGTCAACGTATTTGTGCTGTTGACTGCGACTCCGACTGCGACCCGTTGTGCAAAAGTGTGGAAAAGTGTGCGCGTGTATAACTGTGAACGCGTATACGTGTGTGTGTGTATGTGTGTGTGCCATGCATAATTTCTGTCTTCCTCGGCGAGTCATGCATGAAAGCTAAGCTAAGCTAAGACTGCCCCACCATCCAACACCAGTAGCACCACCATCAGCAATTTGTGTGAGGCCTGAGCCTCGAGTTTTGATTTGAGGCTGCTTGACGCACAGCTTGAGCCAGCGGCCACATCCGTCGCCCTGGCGTCGTTTTGTGAGCGCGGCTTAATGCCGGACTCGATGATGGATATGGAGCATCGGGATCATCAGCTGCATCGACATCAGCAACCGCAGCGTATCGTTGCCACAACAAGCACAAGCACATTTGCACCACCGGCGCCAGCGCCAACATCAACATCAGCCGTAGCAAGTAATGAGCACAGGGATCGGGATAGGGACCATCAGCTGCCCATAACGGGTACGCCTAGCATGCAGCATCACCAACTACAGCCGCAGCAGCAGCAGCAGCAACCCGTCATGCAACAGCAACAGCAACAGCAACAGCAGCAGCAACCCGTCATGCAACAACAACAGCAGCCGCCACCTCCGCAGCTAAGAGAACGTGAAAATCACCACCAGCAGCCGCAGCAGCAGCAGCAGCAGCAACAACAGCAACAGCAGCAACAACAGCAGCAACAGCAACAGCAGCAGCAGTTGCCCCTGCCACACAGTCATCATGCACTTATGCAGCAGTCGCATCAGCAGCAGGCGATACACAGAGCCGAGCAGCGACGAGGTAAGTTGCGAGTTGAGCACATAAACAAATTCCTGGAATCGCCAGGGGAAATGCCTGTATACACATAAATCTATATAGTATATATATAGTGTATGTATATATATATATGCATATAGTATAGAGTCCTAATTGTATATACCACATTAGTTGAGCTGCTGCTGCTGATGCTGGGCTCTGTGTTTTATTCTAGTTACTAATTTATAAGCATTTCCTCTGGACTTGTTGCGTGACTGCGCTAAAAAGTATGCTACACTTTTTTAAATATACATTTCCGCCATTTTGCATTTGATGACCATTATTTATCATGGCGTTTTTTCATTAGCGTCTATTGCAACAATAACAATATCAATAACAATAACAATAACAAAAAAAAAACGCTTTCAAATCACTTTTTGCCAGCACAATGCTCCCCAATCGCTCAACAGGCTCATAATTTATTGATGCAATTTGGCTGCCAACTGATCGAAAAAACAAAAAAGAAAACGAAAACGAAACATAAAACAAGCAAAACAACTTTTCATGTGTGTATCTGTCTGGGGTATGTGCGGGTGTGTGTGTGTGTGTGTGCTTGTGTGTGTATCTATTTGGCAGGTTTTGTATTTAATATTAATTTCTTTCTTATATGACTAAAAGCTTGCTTCAAGCTGTACTTTTTGCAGTCAAATAAGCTAAACTTTATTATGCAAATATGCAAGAGTGTGCCTGTGTGTGTGCGAGTGTGGCAGTGTGACAGTGTGTGTGTGCAATTTCATTTCATATGCACGCTAATCGCTTCATTAGGCGCTCTGACAAAAAAAGGGGTTTTCCGTGGCAGCAACATTTTGGCCGCTTCACATTTGGCATGCAAAATTCAATCAGTGCCACACAACAAAAAGAATACATACATATATACACACACACAACAACAACAGCCAGAACGCCAAAGACAGCAACAACATTAACAAGTTGACCCATTTTCAGCGCAAAGCTTTTTTGCCAGGGGCTGCTGCTGCCACTGTTGCTATGACGTATGCGACTGGGAATGGAAGGGGACGTTGAAGGGGAAGGGGAGTGGGGGAGGGAGAGGGAGTGGGTGGGCACTTAGTGGAGTGGAGGTGCAAGTGGGCAGTAGTTGGACGCCTGGCCAGTCATCAAAAAATTATGGCCACACTGGCTGCCACGCTGTGAATTAAACAGCGAGATTATATCCAAGAATTATGATCATCTCTCATTTTTTTCTTAAGCTATGGTCTTTATTTTATTTGGTGCTAAATTGAGGGTCTTCACTTTATATTAATTTAAAATGTACGCTTTAAATACCTGTACACCCGAATACTTTACTCGTTTGCTTTGAAATACGTTCACTCATGCCAACTAATTACATTTTGAACTCAACACGAAAGGTATCCCATTTTGGCTATAAATCTATTACCAGATACACACACTAACACACACACACACACACACTAAAACAGACCTTCATTTGTCAGCAGCAGCACCACAAAAATACTTTCCTCATCCTCATCCGCACCCTGCAAACTCGCACATCCACATCCGCATCCGCATTCCCATCCGCACATTTAAATTGACGTCAACGCCATTGCAATTATTTTGAAATCAATTTCAATAAAAGTTTGTTTGGTGTGGCCGGGAGGGGGTGTAGGGCGGGGCGGAGGTTTTAACAGCTTGTTAGCTTAGCGTGTCCTCTTTAGGTGCCACCACACAAATACATTCCAATCATCAAAGTTGCCGAGCGTAAATTGCAACTGCGAGAGTTTCACAGAGCCACAATTTCTGTTTGTCTGCTTGTGCGAATGCAGCTCGTTAAAAGCACTTTGAAGCTCTGCAACTGCCACTGCCACTGCGACTGCGACCGGGGTCTTGTTGCAAGCTCTCGATGAACTGTAATTGAAACGGAAATGGAAACAGCAACACTAATTTCCACATTCCCAAAAAGAAAAAACCACAAATTTCAATTGTAATTGCAAAAGTGCAAGCATAAATACGATACGAGTACTCGTAGCATTCATTTTCAACAGGCATGGCATGCATCATCTATGATTTCATTCGAATTTTACATTTTGTTTGGTTCAGTTCACTAATTAGTGGCTTTTGCATGCAGCAGACACCGGCTCCACCACCAAAAAAAAAAAAAACAACAAAAAAAAAGTAAAATAAGCCACAAAAGTAGAAGCAAACCATGTCCATTCCCTAGTCCAATTAATTTTTACAAATCATTTGGTTTATCGTATTCTTGCAGATACACAAGCAAAACATTCACATGGATTTCTCTATTGTAAGTCGCACTAATTTGGAAAAATCCAAAAGCAAAAAACAAAAAAAAGAAACGAAAAAAAACTAAAACAACAGAAAAACCAAAAACATACTTCCCCACATCCTCTAAACAAATCAAAACACAACAACAACACACACTTAATTTACAATTTACGCTTTAACTTTTAACAATCTACGATTATTTCTCTATCAAGTGTTTATCTCACTCTTCTACTTGTAAGCCATGTTGTTTATGGCCAACTGGCGCGCGCTCTTAACTTAAGTATGCTACAGTTTCACATTATCCTTTTTTTGGTTTTCTTTTTAAAGTGTAAACTATTTTTTTTTTGCTTCTTTTGACTGATACATGGCTCTCATAGCACCTTTCGGGATTCCAAATGGGCGACTTGTTGCCCTGAACAGATTTTTTTGAATTTTTGGCTAAACTTAAAGCGAGTGATTTTGTGAACTTTTAAATACATATTTTTTATTTTTGGCAAACGCGATTTGAATTGCAAATAAAATAAATGGACTGATAATTTTGTGTGTGTATAACTGAAGCGTAATTTGCAGCATTTATCTCTATACTGTTGTCTTGTTGCCACTTTGCGCCATAATTTTCTGTATTCTTGGGCAATTTTCCCGCAGCGGACGAGGAAATCAGCGACAAAGCTTCAACATGCGGCAAGTTACTGATATTTTTATCCGTGGCACTTGTGATAATGACGCTGCCCTTCAGCCTCTTCGTCTGCTTCAAGGTAAGTCTACTACTACTACAACAAAAATATACCTTGCATATTATAGTTATAAATGAGTTAAATTTTGAAATATTTGTATTTTTCATTGTCAGTCGTAGTCCTTATAGCTTTTAACCTATACATCGGATGTCACTATTTTCGTATGCATAAATAAATATAATGCTTTAGAAGCCATTAACCTTTATTTATTGCAAATATTTCATAGATTGGCATCAGATTAAAGCCGACAAGAACAAATGCCAACACTAAACTAAAAAAAAGTAATTTGCTTAGATTAAATCAGTACTTCATTTGATGTAATTACATTTAAAAAATAATAGTTACCATTGCAACAAACAGAACAAAAAGTAGCAGATAAATATCTGTAGTATGTCCCAGTATTTATAGCTTAATAGTTTATTGTGCATCAGCAAAAAACTGTGGTTGACTTTTATGCATCAAATACAATTCCATTGGGATACTCCAGTAGCCATGAACATTCATATAAAGAGCTTATTTCATAGATTAGCATCACATTAAAACTAATGTGAATATTTGAACAAAGGCAACAAATGCGAACAGTAAAGAAAAACACTTAATTTGCTTAGATTAAATCAGTTCTTCATTTCTTTGTAATGCAATGTAAAAATATAGTTTAAATCGCAACAAGCAACAGAAAAAGTAGCAGATAAATATCTGTAGGTATAAATCATGGTTTAAAACCCCATCAGCCATCAGTTGGGAGAATGCAATTCTTTTAGATGATATCATGCGAAGAGCATCCGCTGCCGTTTGTGGCTGTGGCAGGTTTTTGGCCGCTTCATCTTGGCCAGTATTCAATTTCATTCCGCTCTCTCTGCCTCTCTGCCACTTCTCTTTCCCTCTCTCTCTCTCTCTCTCTCTCTCTGTCTCTCTCTACTATACACATTCTGCATCTCTTTCTGTTTTGACTTGCTCGCATTTTGCAGGTGGTGCAGGAGTACGAGCGCGCAGTTATCTTTCGTTTGGGTCGCCTTATGCAGGGCGGTGCAAAGGGTCCAGGTGAGTAATGGGAACACGGGGGGTTGGGGTTGGTGTTTGGTTGCCTATGCAAATTTGAGTGTGTTGGCTGGCGACGAGAATTTGTGTTAATGGCTGCACTTGCTCCAAATTAGCGCACAGCTTTTGGTTGCCGCAACACTTAAGTGATTTTGCCGACACATTTGTCGCAGATTAACCAAACTGGCCGACAACTGTACTCGCTTGCCACATAATTCATGACTCTATGCGTTCTCTCTTTCCCTCTCTCCCTCCCTCTCTCTCTCTCTCTCACTTTCTCTTTGTCTTTCTTTCTCTCTCTCTCTCTCTCTCCCTCTCTGCAGGCATCTTTTTCATCCTGCCTTGCATTGACTCGTATGCACGAGTGGATCTGCGTACTCGCACCTACGATGTGCCGCCGCAGGAGGTAAGTGAGATATATAACAGCAGCAACAACTATATATACTCTATACATATTTGGTTGTTGCTAATGTATACCCACACTCTCACACACACACACACACACACATACACACAACACTATCTAAACTAAACAAGTTAAAAATGAAAAAAAAAAACATATAAAAAGAAAAAACTCTTAGCTTCGCCACATGTTTTATTCCAAGCCACACACAATTTGTTAACCAACAATTTCTTTGATTTGTGTTGGTCCAACGCACACACACACACACATACACACAGAGTTCTTGTGTTGATTTTGCTGACGAAGCACACACACACACACACACAGACAGACAGACACACACCTTGCATACACACAGGATACGCAACTAGAGCGTGAATTACGCATACGCAACGTTCTTTTTTTTTGCCTTTCTTTACGTTTCCTTTGGCATACCTCTCTGTGTGTGTGTGTGTGTGTGTATGTGTGTGCTTTATTTTTTCTTGCTGTGTGTGCTGTTGTTGTTCTTGTTGTTGTTGTCGCATGTCATGCTGTTTACTTTGGCTTTCATATCTGATTTGTATTTTTTCTTGTGTTTCTTGGACTTGCGTTTTCCTGCGTAACTGTGTTCTTTCTGCTCTGCTGCAGCAGCTTTCCACTTTCTACATCTATCGCTCTCTGTCTAACTGCCACTACTTTTCACCAGATACTTTCCTGAGCCCCCCCCCCCCCCACAACACACAAACACACACACAAAGATAAACACAGAGACACTGTTATACACACACACACACACACACACACATACAGCAACAACAGCAAATAGTTGATAACAAGCTGAAGCAGCAGCTTCACTTACATTCTTGTTGCATTTGCTCACTTTTCTTTTGCATTTTGATATACACACACACACACACACACATCAACACACACAGAGACTCTGTTGTTGTTGTTGTTGGTAGTCTTGCTGTATCTGTTGTACGTTTTATATGCTATTTAACTATTGTACTCGTTGTCGTAAAATATTGCAGCTTTAATTATAATTATTATTGTCACTAGACCGCATCAAACACACACACACATACAGACACACATACAGACACACACTCTAACAAACTAACAATCCTCTCACACAAAAAATACCAGCCCCCATTTAAAAAGTTATTTTTCAATGTGCCCAGATTCATTTATTATTACTTTAACTCATTGCATAACTGCTTGGCAAAGTATAGTCTACTAACTACTTATATCCTGGAGAGAGAAAAAAAAACTAAAACCATATTAAATTACGACGTCACGTGGAGCAAACCAGAGGCAAAAGAGACGAAACGAAATTATCCATTTGCCGCTGCTTCTTTCCACCCCAACTTAGATAATCATTTTTTTGTTATTTTCTTTTTGTATTTCTCATTTATTTTTTATGGATTCTCGTGCACATTTGCAACTTACTTTCGACAGCGTTTTCCATTCTGTTTTTAGTTCAGTTGGTTTTGAATTCCCTTTTTCTGTTTGCTTAAAACGCATGAAGGACACTGCGGCAATGCCCCCAGCATCCACACAGAAACTAAATCAACACAGAGCTGAACCCTTTTCTTTTTTTCTTCTCTTTTTTTATTTATTTATTTTTCTTGTGTTCTCCAACCGATGTGAAGTCTTCTTGTTGTCGATTTTGATGTTGTTGTTGTTGTCGTTGTTGTTGTTGTGTGAAAGTGCATACGAAATGATATCGTGGATGTTGTGAGTTCATTTATAATTTATGTACAATCTTTATTTAAGTTGCTGCGTGTCTTTAACTTCAACTTATTACAATTTGCATAGTTGTACAACTCTGATTGTGTTCTTGCAATTAGAAAACGAAGCAACCCAACCAAAAATATGAAAAGCAAAAAATGCTCCAAGGCATATCAACTGAAACTCAACTCTCTCTCTCTCTCTCTGTCTATCTATCTCTGATTCTCTGTGTTCAGCGGAGCACCTAAATGCACTACAGACTACTTCTCTTCTTTCCCTCAAAAATTGGTGGGCGGGGGCCAGGGGGGCAAATCAAAAATTAAATATGAAAAAAATTATGAAAAAACCTAAACTGAACAGCACAAACCAAAAATTGGCTCGCTCGAATGTAAAATGTTTGTTCACTGAACACAGGGTAAAAATACACACACGCTCTCACTCTGTACCAACCGCACACACCACACACTCCCTCTCTTTCTCTCTCTCACTCACACACACACCTACACACACACACCTACACACACACCACAGGCTTAGGTCTTGTGTAGCTGCAACGTTTGCAATAGAAAGCAAAAGCCACACAATATTCATTATTGAAATACCTTTAACCACTTAAATGCACACAAAGCGTCCTCAACTGCCTATCTCTCTCTCTCTCTCTCTCATATATATATATATATATATATATATATCTCTATCTCTCTCTATGTAATTTTAACTCTATCTTGCTCGCTCGCCCGCTCGAACAAAACACTAAATAGTTTAATAAACTGTTTAGTTCTCCGTCACTCTCTCTCTCTCTCTCTCTCTCTCTTTCCTGCTCTCCTCCCCTCTCTCTCT
Source organism: Drosophila hawaiiensis (assembly GCA_037043685.1). NCBI lineage: Eukaryota > Metazoa > Arthropoda > Insecta > Diptera > Drosophilidae > Drosophila > Drosophila hawaiiensis. The sequence goes on along the minus strand of JBAMBA010000166.1, from coordinate 586,324 downwards.
CTCTCTCTCTATCACTATCTCTGTGTCTCTTTCTGTCTATCTAACCCCACGCTCTATATCTAACTCTATATATACCCAAATATATATATACTGATTTTGTTTTTGAGCTATGTTCGTTTTGTTTAGCGAAACAATTGCTTTTGTTATCTGAAACCAAACCAAAACCACCCAAAAACCAAGAAACAACCCTTAAGACAAAAAAAATATTAAACAAATAAAATAGACTACACAAAACTACCAAATGCACTTACTTTTTGACACCCCCACTCTCCCTCCTCTCGATTAAGAGTTCGAATAATTTTTGAGAGCATGCTAAGTATATATTTCCATAAATGTCTATTCTAAAAAGCTTTCTAACTGTGAAAACTAAAAATAAAAAACCAAAGAAATTTTCTTAAAACTCGTACTCACACACACACACACACACACACATATATATACGGAAACATTAATATGTATTTGTTGGTTTAAATTAAGTACAAGTACATCAATCATGCCGTAAATGAGTCGAGATTCAAAAGCACATTCAACATATTAAATGTACAGACTTAAGTTTAGTACTCACTCACTACTCACTAACTAACACTCATACATACATACTCAGACAAACACTCGTAAACACAATGCTTTTAGTAGCGACAAGCAAAAACCAAACAAAGATTTATACTCGTATATTATATATATACTTATACCACTAACTAAATAACCGTTAACATTTGATCTGTTCGAGCACTAGCGAAGGACGCTTTAACGTACGCACCCCAACAAACAATGAGAGATATATCATGAACTAGCATATATATCTATACACCAGTATACAGTATATTTATATATGTACATATATATAGATATATACGTATCAATATCAAGCAAGCAATCCATGTCGAGTTCATCTATGTGTGTTTTGCGTGGTTTAGGCTGTTTAAATGTGGGTTTAACTCGTTTAACTCGTTTACAACTATCAACAAATAAACAAACATCAAATCGAAAAAGCAAAAAGAAAAAAAGAAAAAGAAAACAAGAAAATCGCACGCATGAAAAATGTAAAATGAGGAAAGTGCCGCCGCCGCCCGCCAACGTCTAGTTAAAAGTAACAGTAACTAAAATACCGTTAGACTAGAGCAACCATTATAGAAGCTAGCAGAACTACATCATATATATTATATAGCATATATATAGAATCAATCAACTTGAATTACTTCGGCTTCACAGCGATGATGCCATTGTGCAAAATCACTTTGCCCTCTTTCTTTCCCTTCAGTCTTTCAAATTCTATCTCTTTCTCCATCTCTATCGCTATCTCTATCTCTATCTATCTCTCACTCACTATAGTCAGTGCATCCAGTTTAGACGTATTATTTTCAGTTGAACTATGATTTACAATAAAAAAAACAAGAAAAAAAAAAACGATATCCAATTGAAAACAAAATCGAAATCGGAAACAAATCGAACTCTGCAAATTGTAATAAATGATAATAATTATAAACCATATATATTTTCGAAGCTCATTAGCTTAGCTGTTACAGTGTATAAACGAATATGTATGCAAAATTGTTAAATTCAAAATACAAAATGCAAAAAAAAAGAAAAAGAAATCAACTCCATTTATTTCCAATTAAAATCAATGAGATTATTGCCCAGTGTATAAATTTGATTGAATCCATTATTCTTTAACTATTGTTCACTTACATCGCATTGTTCCTTCATTTAATCTTCATGCACACACACCGACACACACACACAACAACTGCAGTTTATCATCCGATTATTCCACCTACTATCCCAAAAACACTCATACACACACACGAACACAATCGCACACTCACACACACTCACACTCACACACAGACTCACACACACATATCGAGCACCGGCTTTTTACTCGACTATTGTTCGAATTTTAAGCCATTGTTCTTGCAAATTGATTTAGAGTACTGAATAGAAATGGCTGTGGTTAAGAATAAGCTCTTGGAGAATTCAAACCAACTCAGTGCTTTGGGTGCATATCCTATTAAAGAGCTTCAAACGATAACCAAACTAGTTGGCTAGCATTTGACCTCGTTTTAGATAGCTTATAATTTAGTTTTTCATGGCTGATAAAATTCAAGCAGCATGCTAACTTTTTCAACCACTTCCTCCGAAAGCTGGTCGAGCAAACAGCTCTTTAAGCATATAAAGTATACGCACAGTTGTGCATTGGGTAACGTTAAAGCATTTCAGTTGATTTTTATGGTGATGTGGAAAAGCAGGAAAAAACTCTCAAGCACATCAGGCCCAAACGACACTTAATAACATTGACACCAAGCCCAGAGAGCACAATAAAAAGTGGTCTAGACGCGGTCCAAGCTGAATCGCCCAGCTGAATCTTGCCCAGGTCGTAAAACCATCTCAACTTGTGCACACAGCCTCCCCCATCCCCGCCCCCTCAAAAAAAAAAAATAGGAAAAACTCTTGCCTTTGCCGCCGTTGTTTTGTATGCGAATAATAATAATAGTTTCGATGGGCTCTGCGTTTGAGTTTCTTCAATTTGTGTTTGAGTTCTTGGAGTTAACGGGGCGAGAAAAGAATAACCGGAAAGGCAATCGTATTACAAACAGAAAAAGACCAAAAATCCCAGAAAATAATCAAAAGACCTCCCCAAAGACATTGTACAAACGAAAACATTTCTCTATCGCAATATCTCTCTCTCTCTCTCTCTCTCTCTCTGTATATATATATGTATATTTATATATATATATATATATATATATATAGAGATATTTCTCTACTTCTCTCTTCCTATCTCTATCTACCCCTACCCTATCTCTCTCTCTCTCTCTCTCTCTCTCTCTATTTCTCTATCTGTTCTGTGAGTATACTCGTTATATCTTTAACAAATTAAACGCATTTGGTTTTTAAGTTGATTTCGTCGTTTAGTCTGCCTCTTGATTTGCAATCGTTTTCCTATATATATATAATACAAAACAAAAAAAAAGAAAAGAAAAAAACATATGTATGTACTACAACAGCATATGTACTATATATATATGTATATGATTTGTGCAATATACCCATACCTATATCTTATACACTGTAACTTCAAAGCTCTTGAGTTTGCTCCACGTATCGCTATCGAGCTCATATCACAAAAAAAAAAAAAAAAAGAATGTTAAAATGAAACCAACAAAAAAACCTAACACAAAAATAAGAAAACTGCTGCCTACACAAAAGTATCTTGTATATATCCATTCATATCTGTGTGCAAAACGGCGCTCGACTTCAGATGCCGAATATCCGCAATCTAACATGCAAACTGCAATATCCCCAAAAATAATGCAAAATGGCTTTTGTGTGTATGTTTCACTTGAGGCACTTGAGAAAAGAATAAACACATAGAAAACACAAGCAAACAATCAAAATAAAAGCAATGACACCACCTCCCTCTCTCTGTCTCTCTCTCTCACTCTCACTCTCTCTATCTGCCTTTCTCTGTCTCTGTCTGACACTGTTGTGTTGTGTGCGTCTCTTTCTGGCGTGAAAGTTTGCACCCTGCACTTAGTTCTAATAAAGCAAACGACCACGAGTCAAGTGCATATTCTAAGCAAAAAAGCTACTGAATTATTCATACATAGTTGCACAGATACAGATACAGATACAGACAGAAAGGAAACTTCAGCTTATAAGCACATAGATATATATACATATGTATACAGTCGCAGCAAACAATAACAAGCATAATCTGAATAAAAGAATAACCAAACAAAGCAACAATAGAGCAACAACAAAACAAAAAAATATAATCCTAAAAGAAAGCACAAAAATAGTAGAGACAAACAAAAACAAAAAAAAAAGAAAAAAAAACAATTCCACCCACTGCATCTTGTAGGTGCTCACAAAGGATAGCGTTACGGTTTCGGTGGATGCAGTGGTTTACTATCGGGTATCAAATGCAACCGTCTCTATAGCGAACGTGGAGAATGCTCACCATTCGACCAGACTACTGGCACAGACTACTCTACGAAACACAATGGGAACTCGGCATTTGCATGAGATACTCAGCGAGCGTATGACGATTTCCGGCACCATGCAGGTGAGTTCTACAAAAACTGACAGCAAGACAAACTATGTCTGCCTGCAAAAACCCAACTACCCTCCCCACCCTCTTGAGCACGTAATTGACTTATGTGTGCCCCCTCAACTCAAATCTCTCTTCTAGCCACTTGCCGCTTGGCACTGGCTGTTGCTAATTGTATTCAGCGAGTTGCAGCAAAACTTTGTAAATATTAATTGCTAATTGCAAACATTTTTGCAGCAGCTGTCATATATAATCCACGTATCTCCACAAAAACGTTGCAATTTGAATGCGCATATCTTTGGGCCAGCAGCAGAAGCAGCCGCTGAAGCAGCAGCATCGCAGCTGCCAAAACTTAACCCAAATTTAGCTCAAGCTTCAGCTTTTTAGCTTTTCAGCTTCTCTGCACTTTATTTATTTATTTTTATGGCCTCACAATGAAAAAAATAGTTCAAAATCCGTTTCACCCCCTTCCCCAACTCAACCCGTTCCATCGCCTGACAAAGAAAATGGCTAAAAATCATGTTAGCTGAATGCTGGCGTCGAACATGACCAGAATGCCAAAGTCGGCAAAGTTGTTTGGCTCTTCCACTCCGTTAGACGCCAGCAAGTGCTGCATTTTTCAGTTTAGCGGTTTCAAGGATGCTGCAGCGACCCACAAAAACACAACAAAAAAAAAATATATATATATATATATATATATATTTCTGATAAAAAAAATAATATGAAGAAAAATGCGAAATGTGAAATGTGAAAGGCGAAAGAGTGAAAAAAAAACCATCACAGTTAACAGCATGAACAAAAAAACGTGTGTAAACAGAAACTAATGTGTTTTTACTGCTATTTTTAACACACACACACACACGAAATTCTACAAAATACACACATGTGCCACACACACACACACACACACATACACCTACACCTACACCTGCCAACATTATGTGGGCCAAATCATAAACAGGTTCAGCTCGACGAAGCCACCGATGCTTGGGGCATCAAAGTTGAACGTGTTGAAATGTAAGTAGTGCAACTTTTCTATCACACACTCGCACACACACACACCCACACACTCCCTACATAGCCACACACACACACACACTCTCATGCATAAGGGTTTCTATGTCACAATGTAGTAGGTGGTCGTGGTTGGCATTGTGTGTGTCGGGGTCCCCATTTTATTACAGGCCAGGGAGTACACGGACTGAGGGACGCTCCATTGGCCTTTGTCTGCTGTCACAGTTGATGCGTTGTTGTAATTTATTATTAGCCAAGTGGGATGCTTTTCCAACGGACTCCTCCCCGCCGCCGTCGCCCCTCCGGCATCACTTACAGCTACAGGCTGCTATTCCCTGCAACTTTTGACAGCTTGTCAAATACATGACCAACAAAATGGCGAACAGCTGCAATGGCCAAAACAACTTGACGCGTTTGCTGTTATTAGCTGTTGTTGTTGCTATCGTTCTTGTTGTTGTTGCGGCTTAGCTATGGCTAGCAGCCTGCGGCTCTTTTGTCAACGCTTCTTTTTTTGTTGAGCCTATGAAAATTGTTTCATTTTTATGACAGTCTTATGGCACTTCCGATTTTTTCGTTGTTCGCCAACATTTTTATGAAATTAATCAGCTGATATATTTTTTGTTGGCATGGCCAATGAAATATGGTCGACATTTTATGATCACAGAAGAGGCAGCATATTGATGAAAAGACAACAATTTAGTGGCATCTTAGAAATGAATATACGAATAGTTTACACCCTTGCAAATTAGACTATTAAAGTGTAGTTGCACCTTAAAGAAATCGGCATAGATATATGTACAAATATAGAAAATTGAATTAAGTTAGCATTGAGGCTGAGAGACTAGTTTGCTCATCGATCCGGCTATTGTTGCTGGTCAAGAATATTAATGCTCTTGTCTCCTTCAATGTCAAATGTTATTCTCTTCAAGGGCATAACAATAGTATTATACTGGCAGACTTTGCTGTAGAGCAAGCTGTCACAAATAGCATAGCGTTATATCAATCAAGTAAAAGAAAAAAGAAGATTCCTAATGACCTTTAATGTGGCCCAGGGTTGACCCTGACCCAAGGGCTGATGAACCCTAAACGCTTCTCATTTAGCAAGCTGGAAGTTTTCAGTTCGGTTTAATAATATCAGTTGTTGTCAGACGTTGGGCAAGTAGGCAAAAAACTGCAGTAGAGACTCGACAGTCGCGTACTGTTTTTTAAATGAGTTTACAGCAAGAAATGTGCAAATGCCTGCTGCGATTTGTGAGACGTGTGCAGCGATGTTACGATGTGGCTAATGTACCTTCTTCTATTCCGGACGACGAACAGCAAGGATGTGCGTCTGCCGGTGCAACTGCAACGTGCGATGGCCGCTGAAGCGGAGGCAGCTCGCGAGGCACGCGCCAAAGTTATTGCCGCCGAGGGCGAGCAGAAGGCGTCCCGAGCACTCCGCGAGGCATCTGAGGTGATTGGCGATTCACCGGCAGCACTGCAGCTGCGCTACCTGCAGGTATGTACTATCTATACACTCAGAGAAAAATACAAGAAATAACATTTGTAAAGCAGAACTTTCAACTTTAGAATTGATGCATACCCATTTGTAGTGGAAAGTTACGAGTTACATTTCAGTTGTGCTTGAATTTAAACCTGACTTTTTCTCTGAGTGTGTTGTTCCATTGACCTTTGCCAAAGTGTATGTACTAATTGCAACTTGCTGTTCACTAGACACTCAACACCATATCCGCTGAGAAGAACTCGACGATTGTATTCCCGCTGCCCATCGATTTGATAACGTATTTCCTGAAAACATCCGAGGCAACCACGCAACAGAATGCGGCAGCTGCGGCAGCGGCTCAACAGCAGATGCAAATGCAGCAGCAGCAAATGCAGATGCAGCAGCAGCAATTCCAGCAGCAGCAAGCTCAGCTGCCACTGCAAATACAGCAGCAACCGCAACAACTGCAACTGCAACAACCGCTGGCGCTGACGCCCCAGCAACAACAGCCACCAACAGTGCCGCAGCAACAACAACAATACCAGCAGACGCAACAAATCTCATCAGCCATGTAAAATGGTTAAATAAATACGGTTTCGGCATTGCCGAATATTGAATGCACTTCACAGAAACAACAACAACAACAACAACAAAATAAAATAAAAACTCAAAAAAGGAGCACGCAACATAAAGCTGCAACACTGCCATGTTGTTTAACATAGCCTTAACATACTGTCAAGCAGCAGTACATTAGGGGTGCTCAGGATTTCGTGCAGCGCATTCGACACCCACACGTACACGCACACAAACAGACACACCCACACACACATAAAGAACACAATGACCAGCAATTTTAGATATAGACACCAATAAGTGCGATTCGTATCCGGTTCCAAATCTTGGAATTTTCGCGATATAACGTCCTTACATAACGAATAACAACAAAAAAAAAGTTATCACATACATAAAAAATACACATTTCCGGGTACACGTTGAAATGCCAGTGAAAAATTCTAAAACCAACCAGTTTTGAAGATATCAAAATGGATTGGATGATAGGTTTTGTCTGTCTTTCTACCAGCCAATGCAACTTGAGATAATCGAAAATGGTTGGTTTGGTTTTGAATTTTTGTAAATCTGCTGTTTAGCATGACTCGAAGTTGATGTTTAGCAGTGCTTATGGTAAATGTTATATTAACACTTATTAAAACTTAAATCTATAAATATATATATACACACAAATACACTTACACTTACACTACACTACACTACACCTACACATAAATGTACCGATTGTGATAAAAAACAATTTGTACCGTTATTTGAAACCCTGAATTTGCGAAAAATCTTTAACAACAAAGATTTAAATACATTTAAATACTCAGAAATTTACTTGATCGTATAGAGATTAACATATAAAATAACTTTATCTTAATTTAATTAAAAAAAAGTCGCATGCACCTATGTGTCAGCGGCCAATTCAGAGGGAGTTGGCGTTCTACACAGTTCATTCTCAGTACTATATATCTACATGGATAATACAGTCTGTGGATATTGCCAGCCGTTGGTGGCAACAGCAAAATTCAGATAGCTGCAAAACCCAAGAATTCTATGTAACCGAATCAAGGTGGCAAAAAAATACCGAACTGCTTACCCATTACTCAGATAGAACTCTATATATACTCTATACAGTGATATTATAGTATTGATACATATATAGTACACATATTCTTGCATGTGAGTTTGGTTTCACGGGATGCAGAAGCCAGTTAGTTGGATAATATTCCGTCGCTATTGGCTTTTATCAACATCGCATTCGACGAAATACACAATTGCAATTGCGTAGATAGCATCTTTTGGGGATGTCTCTTCTCAATTGGCAGTTGGCTCAAACACATGTAAATACAATTTTAAAATGATTCATAAAACAATTTCAATAAATAAATATGTCAGCTTACAGGTTTAAAACATTGATTAAAAAATAATAGAAAAATTATATATATACAAATAAAAAAAAGAGCAATACGTACTAATGTATTGTAATTTTTGCCTTTGAAACATTTTTAAATGAAACGAATTCAATATTACTTATATACTTATATATATATATTAGAAACAAAAAAAGTACAATAAAAACGCAACTTTTTTGGTATCCAAAAAAGAGTAAAACCCAAAGAAGAAAACTGTGTTCTTTTTTCTCACAAGGACACTTCAAGGATGACTAGAAGGGAAAACACATTTATTTTATTACATATCTTTCATTTTATTGATTTATTTGTATGCATTTTCGTTACACATCTCAGCTAAATTCAGTTTGCATTTATTATGGGCGAGCTTTGTGACTCGATTTCAGTTTTGTTATGCAAGTGGATCTCGATATTATTTAGTATTTATAATTAAACATATGACAGTGTTTAGTTATACAATTTTGCTTAATGAGCAACAACAACGTCGATGGCGTCATCGGCGGCACGCCTCCCAAAGGCCGAGGCTGGAAAATTTTAGAAATCTGTCCATTTGATTGTATAAAAAATTGTCAAGTGTTGTTATTTTATTTTTGTTTGCCACATTGCGTGCCACAAATGTTGCTGTTTGTTGTTGTTGCTGTTATTGTTATTGTTGTTATTTTTATATATTAGTTTAGTTTTAGTTTTAGTTGTTAAATCAATTCAATTTCATTTATTGCTACACGTTATGTCAAGTATATATATACAAAAATTCATCAACTACGCTAAACAATTTCAGTGTTGCTTTTTTTAATTATAACAATATTTATTATTTATTCTGTTTTATCGTAATGATTTTTAGTTCGTTTAGATTTAATTTTACGTTGAATGCAATTTCATACAATGATTGCAATGATTTCTTGCTACACGTTTATATTTAAGCTGCCTTATCTTCTCTATGTATGTGTATGTATGTGTGTGTGTGAGTAGGTGTATGTGTGTGTGTGTATGAAATGCATTAAGTTGCCGTATAAATGTTGTTCTTTACAAATACATATATATATATATTAATACGAAATGCTAAACTTTGGTTTTATGCTACAGATGTGCACACAATGGCCAACACATAAATTAAACGCTATAACAAAAATAATATAATAAATTAAAAGAAACACGATTTGCATATATATATATATATATATATATATATATATATATACTTTACTGTACTCTAAGATAGATGTGTGTATTGTTGTGTATGTGCCCATTGACTGATTGATAAGAAATATTGTTATCGTTATCTGATATTTGCTTGTTTTCTTGTTGCATTTGAAACCCTTGAGACTGCAATCATCTTTCATCATGGCTTTTGACTTGGTTTCTATAATTGTGGAACAATGTCGAGCGGATCTGGAGAGGAACTAAATGTGAGCTGGCAATTACTAAAAGAATGTAGATTAGGCTATATATATATATATTATATATATATATCTGTGTGTGGACTGTGCCCAACTGAAACTGCGTTTATCTAACATCATTTTATATAATTTCACTTGTGCTTAATTATATATATATATATATACACATATATATATATATATATATATATATCAAGAAAAAACTCTTATAATTTTGGCATAAACTTAAATGTACTATAAACATTCATTGGTTTAATTACTAATAAAAAACAAAAGTGTGTACGTAAATGTGTATTATTTTTTTGTTTTTGTTTTGTCTAATGTTTTATACAAAATGTTTTACAAATTTATATAATATATAATTATTTTGAAGGACTTTTATCCAGCAACTGCTCAGACTGATGCTGTTGTTTTGTTTTCTTTGTTGTTTTTTAGCCTCAACTACTCGTAGAAGCAGCAGCAAAAGAATTTGTTTAATGATATTTATTTTTTGTGATCAATTTGAGTTTGATTGCAAACGATGATGTGACTTGGAAGTAGAGATAGGGGCGTGGCGCATCGGTAGGCGCCGTACAATATGTTTAAATGCCATCATTGCAAAATTTCCTATTAGCTGAAAAGATCCAACAACTTTTTTGATTGTGTTAAATAATACTTGGTTTTAGTTTTGTGGAAAGTATCAGGAATAAAATTCAGCAGTAGAGTTAAATAGAATAATTGGGATGGATAAATAGATTGATAGATAGATAGATTGACAAAAATCTAAGCACCGATTAAAGTAGCATAGTAAATTGTTGTTTGGAGGTGTTGTTGTAAACTTTTGCTTTTTGTTTTTGTTTTAACTGCGATCGATTAGAAAAAATAAATCGATTTGCCATTTTCGTTTCATTTATAATTGTTGTTTTTGTTTCTATTCGTCATCTTCTTGGATCTGTTATTCTTGTTGTTGTTGTTTTTGGTAAGCTTACAAAACTAGTTAAATACTTGCTATTTCAATAGTACATACAAGTAGTTGGTATATAAATTATAAAATAGTTTTTGCGTGTAAAATATAAAATGTTGCATTTCCACCGAAATTCTTTATCATATATACGCTTGTACACAATATATATAATATACCATATTATATATATATGTATACCATATACATATAGAATTATGTAAATTTTATATGTTACTGTTGTTTTTGTTGTTGTTGTCTATGCAACTAATGCCTTGCCATTTAAAAAGTCTTAAGAATTATAGTAAATATGTATAAATGTTTACGTTACATATATATAACGTTATATATATATTTATATATAGATGTGTGTGTGTGTGTATGTGTGTTCTTGTGTGTGATGTGAGTGTTGTTGCTGTTGTTTTTGCCTAATCCTGCACCTCCCGATACGGCACCTCGGACGTCACCGAGAACGACTCAAAGTAATGATTCAAGAACTCAAACGTTGGCCTCTTCTCGGACACTGCGTCCCAGCATTGGAGCAGCAGATGATAGATATTGTCGGGGAAATAGTGATTTGTCGGCTTTGGCATGCGGAAACCGCGTTCAATATTCTCGATGACTTCGCGACTATGCATGCCCGGATAGGGCACTTGTCCATACGTGAATAGCTCCATTAGCAGTATGCCATATGACCACACATCCGATTTGATGCTAAACTTGCCATAGATGATCGCCTCGGGCGCTGTCCATTTGACCGGAAAGCGAGAGCCCTGCTTGGGACAGTACTCATCATCGGCGATGACGCGCGCCAAACCAAAATCACATATCTTTGCCACATTATTCTCGCCTATGAGCACATTGCGCGCCGCCAAGTCGCGATGGATGAGCTGTTTGGACTCCAGATACTCCATGCCGCTGGCCACCTGTGTGGCAATATAGATGAGATCCTCAAAATGCAAATAGCGACCGTCGCCTTCGCGCAAAAAGTCCAGCAGGCTGCCCTTGGACATGTACTCCTGCACAATATAGATGGGCTCCTCCTGCAGACCAAAAAGATACGAATATATATTAAATAAACTGATAGAGAGGAGAATGTTCAATTTACTCACCTGCGAACAGACAGCGTAAAGGGCCACAAGGCGATTGTGTCGAAACTTCTTCATGATGGCCGCCTCCTGGAGGAAGGCCGCCGTGGACATGGTACCCTCACGCAACGTTTTCACTGCCACATCGATGTTGTTGCGCCACTTGCCGTAGAAGACCTCACCAAAGTTGCCACGACCCAGTTTACGCAGCAGTTGTATCTCTGAGCGTGGAATTTCATACTTGTCACGCAGCTCGGGCCCCAGATCCCACATCTGTGGCTGCGGTTTAGAGCAGGGACGCGACAGAATGTGACACAGTCCAAGCGCGTTTTCTAAGAGGGAAGGAGAAACCGCATGAACAATGGACTCTAGTAATTGATGACCTGCTGCTCTTGTACTTACTGCTGTATGCCATGACGAGGGCCTGGAGCGAGGGGAAGGTTTGATTTGTGGCTATGTAGTAGCCGCCATTGTCCAGCGGTTTGATGCGATAATGCTTCACATGATAGCCACGCCCATCCTCCCAGTCCTTCACCGACAGCGAATAGCCGTTGGGATTGTGTTCCGAGGGACGCACCAAAAATGTGCCACGCGGATTCTCCTCAGCCAGCAGCAGCTTGTCCGCCTCCTTGCGTAGCACGTTCTCAAAGAACCAGCTATTTAGGCAGAGAACACACATCACATTTATTTATATATAACTTGTGTACTTGCAAGTTGAACTTACTCTTCACTGTTGACGCTGCGCTCCTCGGCAACAAAGTTGAGCGGAATCAGTCCCTCCTGGCGTGTGGTCAGATTGACGACGCGCCACCAGTCGGACTCGGTGTCATCAATGACCTCCATGCGGTCTCCCTTCATAAAGCTCAAGTCGGACTCATCCCGCGATTTATAATCGTAGAGCGCGACAACTACGCGTCTCTTTGGCAGAACACCAGGTACGCCAGCTGAGAGAGAAAGAGAGAGACAGAGGGTGAGCAAGGGATCCACTCATAAAAAATATATAAATACAATATGATTAAGTTTCTAAATATAAGAAAACATTTTTCTTATAATGAGAAAGACTTTCCTAAATCGATAATCCCAAAATGATGGAGTTCCTTACTATTTTTAGATAGTATATAGATAGTTATAGATAGAGATAGATATATTCTCTATTATTAAGAAGTACATTTATAAAAAGTTGAAATACAGAACCTAATGCTTAGAAAAAATCATAAAATTCGGGATATAATATTGAAATTTACTTTCTCGACTACGATATTAGATTTTAGCTGTTGTCTGCATTGCAAAACTTTCAATTTTGGAAATTTATTTTCTGAATTTTCTGAAGTATCTAAAATTCAGGGTAATTTTTATTTTTATGTGAGGGTAGCAAGAGTTGGCTGCAGGCGACAAATACATAGATGCTAAGTTAGTGGCAATTTTCGTCTGGCTGAGGCTGATGTGGCAAATTTGATTTGCCGTCAGCGAGGCGAGGGGAGGCTAGGCGTCGTTGCCTGAAACTGCAATTTATGGGCAACAAATTGGCAAATATGAATTTATATAACATGCCCCGCACGCAAATCGAGTCAGAATCTAATTGGAAGTTAATGAGTTGCGACACGGCGCAACTGCACTGCAGTCGTCTCAGGCAAATGTTCAATTTTGTCAGGCATCAAGGACCAGTTACGAGGCTAGTTGGCCAAAACAACACAATTTCATATAATTTCTTGCCAAACCACATTTGTTTTTTCCACCCCATTTTGGCACTGAAGTGCATTTGACTAATTGATTTAGTTCACGCGGGGACAACTTGGACTGCTGCCTTGTTCTTTTGTTATATGTTACAGCTGTTGTTTGGTTGTTGTTGCCTTGTCCTCCATTTTGGACTTAAATGCTGACAGCGGGCCAAATGCTTAAATCTCAGCCTTTGTCGAGCTTACACGACCTAAGCCGCTTTCCCTCAACTGAATCTGGACACACACGCAACGCAAATAAAATGCAATGCTAACAGTTAAATGCCAAATGCCCGAGCTAATCGAAAAACAAACAGCGACGCGATTAGGCCACCTCCTCCTCAACACCTCTTTGAAAATTAAACAAGTAGAAAAATCAGTTAAATAGTTGGCGGTCTGTCTGTAAGCAGTTTGTTCAATTTCAAGATACTCTTTGGTTAAGATCTGCTTTCAAACTACATAAAAGGTAATCGACAATGACAAAATGTCCATTTTGTTTAAGCATTAACCCTTCGATCTGAAAACAGTGCTTTAGCAAAATCTGTGTTTCCTATGCGAGCTGATCTTAATACAATTTTTATAGTTCATCAATAATGTGTCCGTGTTAATTGTAAAAGTATATCTTGTGTCTTTTACAACTATCGGAAATTGATTTGTATCGATATTCGCGAAACGATGCAAATTATCAATGAAATGAAATAATCTTGGTCTGCCTATGGCTTAAATTTAACTCTCTATATTTTATAGGTATAAAGAGCCAGCTTTCTTATGCAGGCAGACAGTCTCAGACATGGCTTAATCGACTCGGCTAAGAATATACACACTTTATGTGGTAGTATTGGCTTTCCACCGCCTGTTATAACAGGCACAACATTTTTATGCCCTCTTGACACATTTGACGTTGACGGCTTAAAAATGTTTGCTTATCAAGAATTCTACATGCAAATTACCCAAAGGAAACTAAGTTCCCTTGACATTCAAGCACACCAAACTTGTTAACTTTATAAGCTTATGGCAATACGTAAATTACTTTTCGCTTTTACATTGGTCAAAACATTTCTTCATTTCCTGTTTGCTGTTTCCTAAACGACTTGCGCCAAGTGTCGACTACGAGTGCAGCTGTAATTATGCAATTTGCAGTTAAGTTTGTCAGGCACACACACACACACACACACACACACATCCAACACACACCTTTGACTGGTCAAGGTTAGGACAAATGGCAAACATGAGTGTGAGTGACCTTCTGCAGCCCAACTCACAAGTTCAGCTCATATGCAAACAAGTCGGATCAAACCTCTCCCTTCCCCCGGGGGAGACACGCAACTTTAATTACATATGTGTGTGTTTTATAAATAGAAACACTGGCATTCAGCAGGTCGAAAAGGCAACAGCTGGCAAAACCAAAAAGAAAGCAACTCAAATAGCTAATTAAAGCGACCAGGTCCCACAGGTAAACATAATTATAATTGTGGGTGGTGCTGTCAGCTGGTGCACTCAGACAAAAAAAGTACGCTGAGTTTTATAAATTCAGCATGCTTTTGATGCCAAGGGGGCAACCCTTATTATTTTATTTACTAATTTAAGGGTGGAATTTTTAAGAATTAGAAAACAATATGTATGAATTCCGGAAAAACTTTCTAGTTTTTAATTTTTTTTCTGTGTGTATTGCTGGTGGTTCTACTTACTCGGTGTGGTGCGCGTGCGGATGATGTCGACGCCGCCCTTGGCGCCAATTTTTAATGGGCCACGATTTGGATCTGGGGTGTAACGTGAATCCAGCGAGCCGCCATTGTTGTGCTTCTGGCCAAGAGCAGCTGCCACTCCGCCACTGCCACTGTTGCTGTTGATGTGCGTCTGGCCGAAGGTGTAGTCGGATTTCTTGTAGCCACCCGTGGGATAGGACAAAGCCAGCTCCTGATCCTGTCGCTTGCTGCAGCATTTGTTGCCCATGTTGCAGCTGTTGTGTGAAGACTTGTTGTTGTTCTTGTTGCTGCTGCGAGTTGTTGTTGATCTTGCTGCAGTTGCAAGTTGTTAGTTGTGTGTTGGCGTATAATTAGCAGCAGCTGCAGCGGCAACGCATATTTGGCATATTACGAGTTGTTCTATTTTTCTTGCAAATATTTACTTAATAATATTTTTTAAATGTTTGGTTTGTTCCGCTGCTGCTGCTGCTCTGAGTTGTTGTATTTAGTAGTTTAAACTATCAGTCAAGTTGTGTGTTTATGTGTTGTGTTTATGTATGCGTGTGTGTGTGTGTGTGTAGTTGTGTGTGTGGGTGTATGTGTGTGTGTTTAAAGTCGCCTTTAAGCTGCTTGCATCAAAAGTTGCATGGAGGGCATTGCCTTTTTTGGTTTTGTTTATAATCGCTTTCAAAAATGCATTTCTTGTATAAAAAAAACGTTGTAATTGTTGTTGTTGTTACAGCTTAGCTGGTTGCTGTGCGTTGTTGTTGTTGATTATCCTTTCGGTTGGTGTCCTGCCAGCGACCTCAGCCAGCAACTGTCTGCGCATTGTTCACGCTTGTCTACCTGCAGCAAAAACCAAAATAAACAAAACAAAAAATTAGTTAGTACTCAGCTGGTATATAAATATTAATTTAAAGTGCATTTCAAAGCGAAGCCACACAAAAAGTTAAATAAATTAAGGCGCTCGAGCCGAGTGGCTACGACGAGCAGATATCCCGTAAGTATAAATATCAAAAATTGACGAAATGAAAAACTGATTAATAATAGTATCTTTATAGTTTCTTATAAGTGAGAGTCTTTTCTTCCAATAGGTTAATTGATTTGATTTGGAAGGCCAAACTAAATCATCTCTCAATCAGCCTACAAGCAAAACAAAAAACCTGCAATTTATATTTATATAAATTGTCATTAAAATATAAAAAAACTTTAGTTTACATATACATGAGATTTGTATTTTGGCACTCAACTGTCTGCTTGCCTAAGCATACCCACTTTTAGGCCAATTGAAGTGGGCAACAGGGTAGACTGGCTGTCTGAGTCAGTGACCCAGGCCCAGGCAGAGGATAGAGAGAGAAGACAGAGGAAAGAACAGAGTTACGTGCCTCTGCTGGACAGCATTGCAATTGGCTCTGTTTGCCTTGCTGCTGTGCTGCATCATGTCCTGTTGCAACAACTGCTGCTGCTGCTGTTTGCGACTCTCCCTGGTCTCTGGTCCTTAGATAAACGTTTTTGGCACATCATTTCACTTGGCTTGGCAGCAGGTTGACCAGCGCACAAGCGACAGTTGCTGTTGTCGCCGTTCGGACAACAAGAGTGGCAAATGCAACTGCAACAACAATAACAAACATCAACCACAACATTTGCCCGTCTGTTTGAAGCAGCTGCGAGCTCGAAGAAGAGTCCTGGTTGGTTTTCATTGTCTATTGACTTAAAGGCTGGCAGGCATCTGTTTATTACTCAATTGGATAATTATGGGCTAGTGCGTGTTGCACACAGTGTGTGTGTGTGTGGCAACAACAACCACAACTGCTGCACCCTCTCAAATAGTTAAATTGTTATCCTTGCGCATTTGCTGGCTGCTCCTCGAGTGCGTTTCTTTGTCTGTGTGCAGCTGGCATAAAATTGTGTTGCCATTTGGCACAGGATGGATGCATTTAGCAGCATTAACTAATATCCTGGCAGTGTCTCGTCGTAAGCCAAGCCAGCCAATTGTCAAAGTGCCACTTAAACTGCATTAAATTTGGAGACAACAAAGAAATTGAGAGTTCAATGAATATGGATTGAAAATGGACAAAAGGACAATGGCATCAAAGTCTGCTTGTCGAGCGTTGATAAAAGCATCGAGTTTTAAATGCCAAAGAAATACAATAACCAATAACTTTGTAGAAATTTTCATTTTTTTTTGTGGCAAGTTAATGAACTGTTCCCAGCATCAGCCACAAAGGATCACCAAGGGGTCAACAGCAGCAGCCACATAAAAACTCAAACACGACCAGACTTAATAAGCTCAATAAAACTTTGGCATTTTAAAAGCAACAAAAAGGTGCTTTGCAAAGCAGAACACAAATATGAAAAGAATAAATAATAAAAACTTCAAATATAGTTAAAAATAATGAAAAATTTACTTCAACACAAGCAATCAATACTGAAGACAAGTTAAGATAAGGTTATGACGAAAAAATGAGCCATATTTCTTAAAATAAACAATTAAGATATTATTGTATTATTTTCCTCAAAAAAGTTGTTAAATTTTAAATATTTCGACTATTTTTGGCAGACAGACCAAAACAGAAGATAAGCCAAAGGAATAGCTTAAAATAGGAAAAAGGGATGTGAGCAGATATAGCGAAGAGTAAAATAGTCCGAGGAATCGAAGGGATATATGTGGATTAGAAAACATTAAGAATTTTGAGCGCAACTGTGTATATATTATATGTATACGCTTTTATCTGGATATTTAAAAATGATTTTTTACATATATCATTGATTGAATTATGAGCGTTATAATTTCCGACAGCTTTTTGATGTTGTCTGATTTTTATTCGTTTATTTTTTTTTTAGAACACCTCATTTGTAATTGGCACAACACAGCCGCTCTACCGGTCGACAGGTGACGCTTTAACATTGCGCATGACCTGGACAAAAAAAACTGACTCAATTCGAATCGGTTTTTGCTTTGTTGTTGCTTTTGTTATTGCGAGGGACATGGGGACGAGAATTGAAACTGAAAATATGAATATTTCATTCCGTAGCTGCAGTGGAAGTGGAAGGAGTATGGAGGGTTGCCAGCTGAAAGTCCAAAAGCTGACAGCGACATACTCTGCAATGTATGTGCTATATACACACTCTCTGTAGGAGACTGTGTGTGTGTGTGTGTTTGGATATGACATGAGATTGTAGCTTTGCGCTGAGCATTGTATTGGTGTCGCCTCTTGCTGTTGTTTGGTAAAATGTTCCACTGTTCGAGTCGACAAAACGAAATGAATACTTAATTGGATATTGTGGCTTTGAATGCGCCTGAAAGGCGGCAACGACAACGAGAACGACATCGGCAACAATAACAAACGCAAATCGCAAATGCATGACATGAAATTCATATTGATGTAATGTTCTACTTGCTGTTGTTGTTGCTATTGTTGTTGTGGTTGGTCAGCAGGAATATACATATAAAGTATGAGGCGACCATCAATCAACATCAACAGCAATCAAATTTAAAGGGATTCGTTCGACATAATCCAAATTATTGTAAGCTAAAAGTTTTAAAGGGCCAAAGCAAGTAAGCTGATTATTATCTGTTGAAGAGTTTAAATGAAAATTAAATTTTTAAACGATGGCTCTCACGGAATAAGCCGTCCTGTCCTAATAGGACCAGACTCGTATTGTGGCATACGAAAAGATACAATACGGCAGAAAAGATGTGGTATCCTAATAAAGCATAACAAATCTTAATCTGATTTTAGCATTCGTTTAATAATTAGTGTTGCTGCTGCTCCAGTAATAATATTAATAATACATTATTTCCTTAGCTGTAATATTTAGTAGTTCGTAGTTGATACGTTTTATTTTGATCAATACATAAAACGTTGTTTCTGCATGAGCTCAACTTTTAAAGAGATAGTTTCTATGACAGCTGTGTGTCTAGAGTGATCCGGTGAAAGATGACTACATGCCAAGAGTGTCAAAGACAAAATACCAGCCATTGATAGTGGCCTGTCAGCATTTCTTAGGGTTTGCATCCAGTGCTGAAACTTTTGAGTCCATTACTTAACTCCAGTCTCGCCAACTGGGCATCATTTATTATTCTTATACGCAATAAAAGGAGGGAGGAAAGTGGTCTCAATGGAACTGTTCTTGGTTCACATTAAATAAATTAACAAAAGTAAAAATATATGCGTGACATAATTCTGCAATACACCTATAAACTCATAATAATAACCGAGCTGAAGGCCTGCGTTTTAGTTTAAGTTATTCCATAATATAAAGCCTAAATAAATAAAAGAAATCCAATCTTTAAATTAAATAAATAACTTGAGCCACAATCTTAGCTCACTGCTTAGTTTGTTTATATATAATTCTCACATTCCTTTTGCGTATCAAATAAAGCTATTTTTAGCATACAAATTGTGGCTGCCCGTTCCCTCAATAGTAGTTTGTTTTTCACCGATTTCACAAGAAAACTGAGACATACCGAGAGAGGGGCGCAGAGTCGATCCCTTGGCGGGGGCAGAGCAAACCAAATCGCCGCACATCCAATAAAATCAAATTAAATGCAAAAAAAAAAAAAACAAAATATGAAAAGGCAAAAAAAGGCAGACGCCATGAAGGGGGGCGTGGGAGGGGTGGGGGACATTTGGGCGCGTTTGGGGCAAGGCAAGGCAATACTCGAGGACATAAAGGCATTAACTGTAAATGCCGTAATGCCGTCGTTTCCTGATGACAGCCCAACAAAGAGACAGATACACCCACAGCACATTTATATAGAGACATATATACACATATAAATATGTGAATATATATGAATATATATATATATATATATATATATATATATATATATATATATATATGGATGTTTGTTTGAAGATTTACATACGGCTTTTGTGGTGGGTTGGTGGGGCATGCTCTTGTGTGGGTGCTCGTTGTGTTGCTGCTCAGTTTTATTATGCCACATTATTACAATACCGTGTACCTCCCCTTTTGGCTTCTATTTGTCAGCAGCTGAGTTGAGAATGCCTACTTAAAAAGTCAATTTTTGTGACGTCGTCGAGTTCCTGTTGCCGTGTGGCAAGCATCCACCTGCCCCGCGTTCTGTCTAGCGTCTATCTGTCAGTCGTTCACCCTTAAACGTCACGTGCTATCGATTAAGTCATACACACATCCACACACAAACACATACATACACTTGTACTTGGCAACAAACTATGCCACAGCAAGTTGAAATGTGGGCCAATGTGAGGCAAATGGCTGCTGCTACTGCTGCAAGTAACAAATATAAATGTAGATTTATTTATCCCTGGTTGCGAATAAGTTTCTCGTCTTCCTCTGTTTTGTTGTGCATAAGAAGTAAGTGAAATATTCCCCAGTTGCCACATGCAAGCTGAGTGGCAACATTTTCCCAGCTATTTCGCAGCATTTTGCCCATATTGAAATTCAATTTGCTTGCCACGGGGACAAATTGCATAAAATATTATCTATGATTGCGACATTGGCATTGGGCTTTGGCTCTTGCTTTGGCTTCTCCATAATAATTCAATAAATAAATGCATCCATAAATCTATCACAAATTAATAAATTTATATATTTTAATATCAATTTCGACATCAATATCAATGAATATATATTTTCGCATCTTTATAATTTATGCGTCTGTTTGTGAAGCTCACGAATTAGACAAATCAATACACAAGTCCATTCATTCCACAGCATTCCACAAAGGGTTCAATGTTATACACATTTTATAGTATCACAGTTGTGGCGGGTAGATACCGACTGCAGGGTACTCTGCAAGGGCAACTACTATTGAAATACTACTGCGAAAGCAATGTTTATGGATTATAATCCTTGACAGGATTTAAGGTAATCTCATTGAGGATACACAGAAATCAAATCGAAACAGAAACAGAATCGTATTTCGTTCCCGGTTCCGCTTAGTAAAATGCAAATGTTCCTGTTCCAAATGTGAAAGTGCAAAACATTCTTTTTCAAGCTTTCAGAAAACAGCGTATTCAAAAAAATTGATGTAAATACCAACTCAATTGAAATAAAGTTCTTTGTGGAGCCAAAAAAAAAAAAACAAATGAGTGTAAAAATAAATATTATTAAATATTTATTCAACTCAGGAGCAATGTCTGTGAGTCAATTACACATGAAGTAAATACTTTATACGCGTTACTTTTAAATGAACAGAAATAGTTGCGCAAAGAACTCAACTATGAATAGCAACAAAGTAAGGCAAATTGGAGCTGGATAAAAAGGGATGAGTTAAATTACACTCAGAAAAAAAACTAAATGCAATTACTGAAAATAATTTTGATGAAACATATTTGTTTCATATCTGTTTGCTACTCAACTTGTTGTAGCAAGTAAGCGCTCGAGGGTGTGAGCGGGGGAGGGTGTTTGAATGGTTTTTGGATGTGGGTCGCTTTGGACCATTTAGGTAGTTGTAGTGATGACAACCACGCGAGGGCAGGCATTACATTAAAATGATTGCTGCCGTCAGCTGTCGCAGCTTTGCAAATGCCATTAAACAAATGAACTCTAAAAGCAATAAGCATAATAAGCCAGAGTTGCGAACTGATCATATACTCAACATATCAAAATGTACATATATATTTATGTGTATATATGCATATAAAATATTATGACCGACTTCAGGGCCGGCGTGATAAGTTCATGTGACAGAATCAATCAGATGGCCCTGGCAACGGCAGCAACTAACAGCAGCAGCAGGCGGCACCCATATGGAGATGACAATATAATAAGCCAAATGGGGGCAACAGCGAGGGGTGATGTGTGGGGGTGGCAGCAGTAAGTACTCCATATATACACATATTTATATATATACGAATGTGTTTGTTCAATTAAAAAATAGTCACGTAGTTGCGCAAAAATAAATACAGAAAAAAACAGCAGGCGATAAATTCAATGGGCAGCACATTACAAAGTGCAAAATTCTGTTTGTAAGCCTTTAAATAATGCATTTATTAAAATACCCTGTAATGAATGAGTAGCTGAAGAGAGGAAAATCAAAGCGTCGTCAATTAAAAGAGTTGTCATAAGCGTTTTAAAGGGTAACTGGTCGTCTACTGCACTGTTCATAAATCTAAAAGGCAAACCCTATTGACAAAAGCCACAACAACAAAGTTGTCTTATATTTTTAGAGAGTATCTGCGAGTCGGCTTAAATTACAGCAATTTTTAGACAATTCTTTCTATTGTTTTGTTTACAAGCCTTTAAACAAACCCAGGAGACAAAACTAGTCCCACAAAGTATCTGCTAGTCGCGCTGATGAAAAAAAATACTACAATTTTGAAAAATACTATTAAAAATCGCAAAGCAAACGCTGAATGACAAAAAGAGGGTATCTGTTAGTCGAGCTAATGCAAGTTCAACATACTTTTTAGCCTGTCTGGCGCCAACGTGCGTGTCACAAATGAACTCACAGCTGGACGCAGACTAGAATATATGTTAAAGCTGTGGAATGCAGACACTGCCTGCCACTGCTTCTCCAGCGGAACGTGACCAAAGCAGAGGGGAGCTTAGACTCCAAATTAGGTGAGGGGGAGACGAGGAGTGTTGGGGGCGGTTGTGGCATTTGTGGGCGTGTCGCTTGTAACGCACAATTTGACGCATTTTTATCGTCAGGCGCTGTCTCAATGAACGTGTGAAGTTGCCAACTGCAGCTGGAGAAGCACGGAGCTGGAGTTTGAGCAGGCAGGCAAAAAAGACTCAGAGTCGAGAGTGTGGAGAACGTGACCCAGGCAGGAAGGAAACGCTGCGTGCCCGCGGCACATAACACTTGCTGCCTGATGACTGCCTCGTGTTGGGTGGTTTTATTTCATTTGTGGGTGGCTGCTGCGGTGGCGGTGGCGACGTCGGCGGCTGGCTTTTGTCAACCTCAACATGCAACGAGGCGACATGACGAGATGAGCTCATTAGTTTAATGGATTCAACACACAAAAGTCCCTCCCCCGCCTTCTTTCCCTCGCTTACTCTCTTGTGTGTGTGTGTATGTTAGCAGTCAGTGGCCTCAGTTTCAGTTTGTTGCTACTAATGAAATATTTGTTTATTATGCATTTTACTTTGTCTACAAATCATTTTAGCTACATTATGTCAGCAGCCAGCGACAAGTGGCTCGGGGTCAATGGAAGCCAGTCAAAGGATTACGACGAGCGCCATTCACCCAAAAAAAAAACAAAACAGTCAACGACGACAAGTAATTAGCTGGCAAAACAAACAAACAACGAACAAGCAACAACAACAACCGGCAACACGAACAAACCTTACAAAATGGCAAACAATTAAAAAAAAAATTAACCCAGAAATCTAATTAGCGAAAAAAAAAACACCAAAACAAACAAAAAAACAACGATAAAACGTTAAAATTTTGAGAGCTGCGTGTTGAAACGAGGGCTGCACCGAAATCAAAAAGGTAGCAAGTTGACCCGTCTAGCAGATGCCCTGCACTCACCAAAAGCGATAAGGAATGACTTGCTCGAACTTTAAATTCGCTATGTATTAGCGCCACAGATAAAGATGGATTTGTGATTTTATATTGAAAATCATATTGTTGCTTATTATGTGCTAGCCAGGATATTCTTGAACTTTGCCTCAATTTTCAAATGCCACAACTTGGTCAAAACTGATCCGATTTTCAATCACGAACGCATTTTAAATAACTGAACAGCTTTTAATAGTTACTAATTACATATATATGGCAACATAACATTTGCTCAAACTGATTGTGCCTAATTGTTAATGCACACAGTGTATATCAATATCAACAGAAAAACGCACAACAGCAAACAGCAAAACACACACACCAACACACTCTCACACACACATACACAATAAACACACACAGACACAGCAAAAAAGGGGGGCGTTGATGTGTTCAACGATGACGAAATCGAGACGATAAAAAAACCAACACAGAGCGGAGGAGAGTCGAAGAGGGGGCTGGGCTCGAAGCAGGGCAAACGTCATTTGTCGCATGTTTGCTTGCTGCTGGGTGTTGAAGGGTAACCTGAGCAGTGGCATGCCACGTCCTCCGCTGGGGAATGACCAGGACGAAAGTAGAAAATAGCCGGATCCGGATAAGCACACTATGCTCCTGCTGCTGCTGCTGCAATGGAACCAGCAATTGTCGGAGGGAGCTGCTGTAATACTTGTTTGCCATTGTTGGTGCCACAAACAAGAGCAGTAACAGTCAAGAGGAGGGCGAGGTTAGCTGCTGCATGAGGCATTCAACTTAATTGCATGTTAAGCAGGCACAGCGAAAAAAAGAAGAAGAAAAACTTAAATTATTAAAACAATATTTGTGCCCAACTGAAGCGGGTAGCGGCAACCGGAAGTGGCAAAGGACAAGCTTGCAACGCCAGAGCGTGAAGAAGACGAAGCTGAAGAAGAAAATTGCTATGCAACGTTAATAGGCGAATTGGCGCCAGGACGGCGGAAGACATCGCAAGGCAGGACACGGGTTTGGGAGTCCTGTTAGGTGGCAATATTTACACGTCTTGTTTGTACAAACGGGGCAAGAGTCGATGGCCATGACGACAACAAGGACGACAAGGATAATGGTCAACGTTGTCGTTTATAGCCCGAAATCCAATGTCACACGCGGCATTAATGTGGCATGTGGCATGTGGCAGATGGCAAATGGCAGGCCCAAGGCGCCGCCTCCAACACGCGCACGCACAGCTAGAGATGGACTTGAGACTGACCAACTGACTGACTGACAGTGACTAAGTTGGGACTAATCAACAAATAAATATTTGCTACAACAGCTAAAGAAAGAAATTCAAGGCAACCGAACGCCAAAGAAATTAATTGATTAAAAATGGAATAAAGAGGTATAATGAAGTTGAGCACACCTATGTGTAAGCAGGCAGGAGAAAGCACCTCCAATCCCATTATGTGTATATATACTTCTATATCAACAGTCGAGTGGATCTGGCTATGTTCAAGTGTCCATCTCTATAAACTAGCCTCAGAGACTATAAGAGCTGAAGATTTTCAATTTGGACTGCAAGTCCTCGATTACCAAATGCATATCAGGATTATGTTATTTTAAGGTTTAACCTTATATATAACATATCAACGACTACTGTATCTGTAGATACTTTATTTACAATCTTCCTAGTATCTATAGATTCTTGATTTATCCATCGATACCATAGATGGATACTTTGTTTATAATCTTTATATTATCTAAACGGTATTTGATTATACTCATTATAGATTCTGTAGATATTTGATTTACAATCTTTTAAGTATCTATAGATACTTGATTAACAGTACAATACAGTATAAATACTTTATTTACAATATTTATAGTATTGCTAGATCACACTTACATACATTAATAGCCTTCATATTATCTGTAAATACTTCTATATGTATCCGTCTATCTTTAAATATGTGATTTACACTCTTAATAGTAACTACAGATACTTTATTTACTATTAACCACAATCGTCGCTTAACGTACATTTAACGTGCCCATCTCTACGGCTTATGTACATTGTATTGCTTTATATCCTGTTGATGCCGCATGCCCGCCTCATCCCAGACTCGACTCCTATCTCGCGTGGAATTCGCTGGGTGAGGTCATAGCAAAGCTGTATTTATATCGTGTTGGCATTTTATACAGCCAGAGGCAGAGCCAGGAGTCAGAGTCAGAATTAAGCGACATACAATGCGGCTATTTTAAGACTTGGTATTTATATACACCGAGTGGAGCGGCGGAATGGGAGAGTGGGGGCAGTCGAGAGGTGGGCATAAGGGTCTATAACCGCTGTGGGTCTCTCGAGTACAGCAATTAGTCAAAAACCAGAGAAACAAAAAAAAGTTTGCTTTACGATTGGGTTTCGATTTTTTGGTTTGAAACATCTTTTGCAGCATTGGCAGCCGTGCCTCATTTGTCTTGTGTGCCACAGGCAATTGGGTCAAGCGTGGCATGTACACACGTGAGCATGTAAACCAACCCGCCCCTTCCCCCTTCCCCTGCCGTCCACACCCCCCTCTCCATATACCTCAGGGGGCACACACTGCTGTTATCGCAGTTGCGGCGTCAATTATGGCCAGCAGCTTTATCTGCCTACCGATTGGAAAATAACAACGAAATACTTTTTGGTAAAATGTTTGATGCAGTCGCAGCAGTCATTAGCTGAGCTCAGCTGACCCCAAAACCCAGAAGAACCCCAAAAACAAACCCAAAAACGAAATGAAAAATGGTATTTCATTGTGCTGATAGCAGAGTTAGTTGCATGTGGAAAAGTGCAGAGAGTTGGGGGGCAGGCAAACTCTTATCACACGCACAAATAAATGAACAACCAAACAAGTGGGAATGGGAATACACTTAAAAAATTAAGGTAGTATTTTCCTTGCTTATTCCAGTGTCGATTATTTTAAAATTTAGAAAATTTATACACAATTTCGAAGATTTTTTTTATATACGAACTGTAAAACTAGCTTTTTGTTACCTATAGAATTCAGAACTCTAACTCAAACTCTCTTTCGACATTTGTTTACTTTTATCTGAATATTAGAAAGTATTTGAAATTTTTCCAACAATAATGGTTTTTATTTCTACTTTTTACAAATATTCCTCTTAGTAATTGATTTTCATATTTTGAAGAAAATTCTTCTAAAAGCCAGTAAAATGTTCTAGTTCCAGTTTTTAGGGCGATTTTCATTTCAGAAAATTTTTTTTCTATATCTTTAGTGGGATTGATTTTCCGAGTGTGGGAATCGGAATGGGACTTGGTGAGTGTGTCCAACAGCATTTATATCTTCTTAAATCAACACACAACAAGGCAAAGCAGCTTTATTGAACGTGAAATTGCTACTTTGCCACATGTGGCAGCTAGCTCCGCAATTCGGCATAAGGTCAACATGTGCAGCCGCAGCAGGAAGAGCAGAAGAAGATCAGGGCATGTAGCATTTGCATGCATAGTGGCAACAAACAACAAGATGACAGCTATGCTCCACATTTTTGCGACATTTGCAGCCGTTGCAAAAGTGTTACATGCCACGAAATGTGGCAAAGCTGGCTGCAAGTCCCAGTAATTTCAAATTGGACGCGTTTATTAATTCAAATCGCAAATATGCAATTAATAAAACCAAGCATGAGAATTTCCCCAGACGAGGAGGGAGTGGGGGCTAGTAGAGGAATTCCGTTGCACCTGCTCCTGCTCCACATTACCCATGATTGAATTGAATAGCACAGCGAGCAGATAGTCAGCTAGTCAGCCAGTTAGTCGGTTGGCAAAACCCAAAACTCCACAAGCGGAACATTCCGAGCGGAAATTTCAGCAACATCCGACTTGAGTATTTAATTTCCTTACGGCGCATTGCAGCAATCCGGCAACTGATGTCATTCCGCGCCGCACGTTGATACCACGTGCAACGTGTGGGACAGACAACTTCAGCGACTCGTGAGGCAGACGTGATGTCGCATACGCAAATGGTTGGTGCAAGAAGCGAGGGGTGTGTTGCAGACAGCAGACAGCAGACAGCAGACAGCAGCAGGAGCTGGAGCAGGAGCAGGAGCAGGTGAAGTCGCACGGGAACATAACATAAATAGAAACAGCCACAAAGCCTGACAACGCGACAAAGTTTCACCATTCAAGCAAAAACCCGCCCGCATCAAGGATACCTGCATGCAACATATACAGTTACAAGCGCATACATACACACACACATACCCAACATAGTCAAAGAAACAACCCCCACGCGTATGCGGCTAAAATTATGAATGAAGCCAAAGATAAGCAAAGCAACAGCAAAAAGGAAAAAGGAAAAAACACCAAAACAAAAAACAATACAACAAAATTGCAAGCAACGTCGTACTGCAGACGCTTTAAAAAGGAGCAGCTTTAACTTAACTGAAGTATATGAATTCAAACCCACATAGTTGAGGAGGTTTTATTACTAATCTTTTTGTCAGATTGATCCCTATGGCAGGTACATGATATAATGATGAGATCAGGCTACGACATACGTGCTGCCTGCAGCAAAAAGAGGGGTATATACCAAGTCTTATCACGATATCTTTAAAATTGAGGGACTCAGTGGGTGAAGGTTGACCGAAATAAGTCGAAGAAAACATTCAGGTAAGTTTTCAAAATTCGCTTGAATAAAATTCACTTTATTGAGGCGCATTCTTTTAATTTGATCTAATTTGGCGAGAGTAGAAGGTCATGGTGGAGCACGTGCCAGGGAATATCATCTAATCCTTTTTACAAGAGTGATGAGCACTGCTGCTTGGCACAAACTAAACTGATCAAGAATTGACCTGCATTTTATCCTTCAAAGGTATTCAAATAAGTCTAGAGCCGAAACCAACCCGAAATTCGGATTGGTCTAATGTCCTTTCAGTTGAAACTTATCTATAGCAGATGATAATAATCACGACTCTTTTTACAAATATATACCTAACCTAACCAGCCACAGATCTACCTGTATTTAGCTATGGATTCACCACAGCACATGTATAGTCACGTTCTCCTTAACATTAGTCAGCAAATTCAATTTGTACCCTTTACCCTTTTTGCCCAGAAAGTTCAACACATCAGCGTAACGCCATCTGCTGCTGTTGCAAGAACAAATTCACTTTGGGCAGATTGCTGGTGAGTTGCGTCATTTTCATGCTTGACAACTTCAACAACAACAAAAACAAGAACTGCAATTCAGCTTTGTAAAGATTAAAAATTGTATTGTGTGTGCTGCTTGCTTGGGACTGTGTGTTGTGCGTGTGTTTGTATGTTGTGTCTGGACTATGGACTGTGAGGGCCTGTGCTACCTTTACTACTTGGAGAACAGGATGCAAGTCTAGGGGCATAAAACTTTTTAGCACTTTTATTGCTGTTGCCCGTTGTTGTTTGTTGTTTGTTGCTGTCGTCGTCGTCTTCGTTGTCGACAGGCGACAGGCAGTCAACACTCAGACGACAAATTGTCAGCTTGTTGACGAGCGAGCAGCAGCAACAACAACAGCTGCGACAGACATAAACATTCAGCTAATAAAGCAAACTAAACCCTAAAGTAATTGGGGTGAGGGGAAGATAGGAGCTGCTTGTGAGCCTGGCTGAGCACTTGAACAACATTAAACTCAACTCAACGTTCGCTGCTGTGATTATTACATGTTGCATGACGCCGTGTGTCGCATGCCGACCTCAAAGCGTGCACCGTCAAACTCAAAGTGCGCTTATCAACGCCCAAAGCGAGATTATTGCCAGATGAGCAGAGGCGGGACAGAAAGAGGCAGAAAGAGGCGCAACACTTGGCGGCAAGTTGCAGGCAAATTTATTTTATAGAGCATACATGATGGGTGCCTTTGGCTACGCTCTCTCAATGTCTGCTGAGTGCGGCGACTTGACATAGTTCTGCACCCAGCCCACCAAACCCCCCAACCTCCCCCACTCAACCCACAGCCTCAACACAATCAGAAAAAAATCCCACTAAAAACTAGAAAGTTTTCCTTGTTTTTCGAAATAAGAAAACATTTTTTATAGTTATATGAATATTATTTAATAATAATTGTAAATAATAAAAAAGCTGATACAAGAATTCTTTTTGGAACCTTCAATTTTGGAAATTTACTTTGTGAATATTGATTATTATTATTATTAATCAGCCCTATTACTTATTAATATTATTAGTATTGGCAGTGTGCTTTTTTGTTGAGTGTAGCGAGCGTTGCAGCTAAAGTTGATTTATGCAACAGCTTGCCACAGCCAGCCAGCAGCAAGCAGCTTGTACAACACTTGTGCAGGCGGCATAATATTATAAACTTGAAGCTTTTACACCTATTAAAATGTACACAAATGATGGAGAGTGTGTGTGCATAGCTATAGGTGTGTGTGTGTGTGTGTGTGTGTGTGTGCTTGCCACTCAAAAAACTAGCAGCGCAAAATTGGATTTAATCCTTGTGAGCAGAGAGAGAGAGAGAGGGGAATGACGGGGGCAGGGGGACGTTGCCTTGGTTGCAGTTTTCATTAAATTTGTTGCCACTTGCAACACAGCCCAGCAAGTTGCACTTATGTGCCGTTATTTTATGCATGAAACCAAATAACAGCACACCATTTTAAGGGCTTCCTCCTCTCCTTGTGGGATGTTCCCCATGGTGCATACATAACTTCATTAAGGCAACAAATTGAGCCAAACTTGAACTAAACTAGAAAAACATTGCCTTTAAGATTATAAAGCTTTTCCTATTTTTCAAAATGAATATTAAATATTAAATAAAAAAGTGTCTCAAAATTAGAATCGACAATATATAGTAATTGTTTATTTTTATTTTTTGAAAGAATTAGGATTTGCATTTCTTTCTGCAATGTAAGAATATTATTTTTTTTCTGAGTGTACAGTATCTATAAGAACCTAAAACCCCCAAGCCTAAGCCCCCAACCAAAAAAACACCCCTAAAATAAAGAACAATATGAAATAGAAATACGAATATGAAAAAATATAATCCTCTTGAATTCTTGGTCGCGAGAACCCGCTTAACCTTATCACCTTACCCGACGACCCCGTCCCCGACCCCAGCGCTGACCTCCGCCAAGTAATTAGCCATGGAAAGCCGAGCAGCTTGCAACTGGAGACGTTCCCGCCGAGGGTCGTCTCTTATCTAGGCAACCTTCAACAGAGGCGCGTCTGCCCCCAAATGAAGAGACACAGACAGAGAGAGAGAAAGAAGGAAAAGTGATTTGAGACACGTGCAACAAAACTACTCAAATCTCAGGGGGCGGGGCAGCAGGGAAACACTTCACAACTTTTGCATGCAACGACGCAATTGAACAAAATTCATTGCGTGTTGTGTGCCAGGAAAAAAACACAATAATTCAATTAATGGCTAAAAAAAGAATTAGCGGTTATTAAAAATAAAAAAATCATCACATTTTGAATAATAAAGTGAAGATAGAAAACACAGATTTCATTATTATTAAGCATCTAATGAATAGTTAAAAAGACAAAAGATTATGTCAAGGTCGCTTCTATATCAGTCAGTTTGGACTGAATAACAGATTAAAAATTCAGCTCAGCTTTTTGGGCAGTTTTGAAGGGTATTTTAGATATTGTTGTGCAGCTTGTAACGCATTGAAGTAGACATTAGAGTAGCCATAAAGTATATATATATACTTGATCCACAGTAGTCGAGTAAATATAATTATTTTCGTCCGTCTGTTGTTCAGTTTCGCAGTTAACTTGAACTTAACTTGACTGACAACAGTTTGACTCCATTCCAAAAAAGGTATCTTAGCTTCGGCTTGCTTTAGGCAACCTCTGTGTCTCCCTCTCTCTCGGTCTTGTTATTAA
This sequence comes from Drosophila hawaiiensis, assembly GCA_037043685.1. Lineage (NCBI taxonomy): Eukaryota > Metazoa > Arthropoda > Insecta > Diptera > Drosophilidae > Drosophila > Drosophila hawaiiensis. The sequence continues at coordinate 554,661 of JBAMBA010000166.1, read as the reverse complement.
CCATGACAATGATAATTAAAACCGCTCTACGCTAAAAGTTAGCCACACTTTGATGTTTTGGCCATCAAAACAAAGCATTTGACTCGTCTCTGCAGTTATTTTTTTTACTCAAGCCAAGCGATTTGTGTAAAAGAGTCATTAAACACAACAGCTTGAAAGCTCATAAAATAAAAGCGTTGGAAAAACCAAAAAAAAAAAAGAGGCTGGTTATTAAAAATACATAGGAGTTGTTTAGGAGGTGCAGTTAAAAACTAGGCCTAACTCAACTTGAGCTGCTGCTGCCGTTAACCCGGCTGTTAACCTGACTGGGCAAGTGCCGAAAACTCGTTTTTGGACTCGACTCGGCTCGCAAAAGAAGTGGAGCACATGCGAGGCAAGTTGAGTGGCAGGCAGCAGCCTCTTGGCTATATAGCTGGTCCAGCTGGTCCAACTTTGTTTCGTTTTTCTTTTTATATTTAGTTCGGAATTGGGCACAAAACGAAAAGCGAACTAAAGAATGGGAAAACACAAAGTCTCAATCATTTAGCATGTGGCAGTGTGGCCACACTTAGAAAAAAATCGCCCTAATATATACAAAGTTGTTTCTAGTTTTTAGAAATAATCTGTACAATTTATGGTGATTTTTTTGTAGGTAAAGATAGGTAAAGACAAAATCCAATCCATTCTTAGAATTTCAATCACACACCAACAATCGCACAGCAGAGACCAAAGCAAGGAAGGAAGCTGTTCACAAAAAAAAAAAGAAAAGAAAAACTGGAACTAGTTCAAAAAGTGCTTGCGGCAAACCCCGGCTCAAAGTCCAGTTTATCTCACTCACTGCTCTCTGCTCTCTGGAGAGATGCGTGTGAGTTGAAGCAAGTTAAATTCGAATTAGTATTCAATTTGCATAAACAAAGCAAGTACGCTAGATAAACTAGATATATAAAATAACTACTACCAGCAGACACGACACACGCATCCGTTTCACATCTGTCTTCTTATCAGTTGGAGCGAGCGAGCGCAAACAATGACTAAGAAACACAATTCTAACAAAATGTGCAAATATTGATTTTTATTTTCTCTCTCTCTCTCTCCCTCTCCCCATCTCTTTATGTGCGTGTGTGTGTGTTTTATTATACGTATGTATTAACAGGCAGCAACTTCATTTCGAGCTGCGAATGCGTGGTTAAAACAAAAACGCAAGCAAAACAAAACAAAAAACACACAACAAGCTAACGCTTAAAATATTTCAAACACGTTGAAAAATTGAAAGAGAAACGACAGAAAAAAACTAAAACGACGACGCGTTAAAATCAAGCAACATTTTTAGCGTGTTTTATTTTATGTGTATATATTAAAAATCCGAAGAAGAAGCAGCGAAATAAACCTAAGAGTAACAACAACAAAAAACACGCACGAGGTCAGAGCAAACAGCGAGAGAGAGAGAGAGAGAGAGAGAGGACGAATGACAGCAAAAACTGGTGCTTGAAGCAATCACATTTACTGCCCCGCCCCACACCCCCCTCAACGACAACAGACGATTCCAACTGACTGACTGAGCGGGGGGGAGAGAGCAAAGCATAACAACAGTACTAACGGCACCTCGCTCCCTCCCCCTCGTTCCATAAGTCTTAAGCAATTTAGCTCACGTGACCTGCTTACCGAAGTCAAAGCGAAGGCGCAAAAGGAAACGGTTGCTGCTGCTGCTCAGGATGCGCATCACTGCCTCTCCCCACACCCCACTTCCTCCCCCTCGTAGAGCCTACAGCACATTTCATATTTATAGAAAACGCGAGAGGGCGTCGCGGAGAGTGCGCTGCACTCTTAGACCTACCAAAGCAAAGTAAATGAACCCGACCCTTTGCAGAGATGTATCACTTTCGGTTTTCTTTCTCTTCTTTCGTTTTATTTATTTTTTTCGCCTTGTCAGCTGATGAGCAACCGCTACTTCTCTCTCGCTCGCTCTGTCTCGTGAACACTCTTCTCATCTTTATCACTCAATTTATATTTCAATACTCAAACTCAGACACCCTTTATTAATATGTTGGTCAATGTTGTTGCTGATAATAATCGCATAAGGTCAAACAGGGGCGGTTATATATATTGAATATACATATTTGTATATATATACGAGTATATATACAAGGCAGAGGTGTGTTTGCATTTACCACATGCAGTTGATTTAGAGTCGAGAGTGCTCGACTGTATCTCTTTTTAGATAAGCATATGAATTTATGATTTTCTTTCTTGTTTCTTAAGCGATCTTGATGAAATTCTGTCTTGACATGTAAGATAGATCTTTCAAAATTGTGACTTTTATTGCTATCAGTAATCGATTTTTATTGCAATTAACGAAACTGTGAGGATTATTTATCAAATTGAACAAACTCCATCTAAATCTAAAGACTTGAATTTGGAGTACAAGTTTTTATGTACCATACTTGTCTTCCATATTTAACGTTTCTAGCTCTTATAGTCTTTGATATCAGCGTTTCCATAGAGGGGAAATGACTAACTTGAGTCGGTTGTTGATGCTAATCACGAATATAGGTTCAGAGTATAAAAATGTATATACTAGTTTACATTTCCTGTATGTAGTCGACTTGGAAATAAAAACTTAACTCACAATGGCTTTAATCTCTTGAATCTAAAGCACTGATCATTGTGATAAATATTTTAGTATCCATTAACTATCCCCTTATTGAGTTGGCTGAATAATTCTGTTTGGACAACCCAACTAGCAAAGTCAGCGATATGTCTATGCCAATATGTGCATTACTCTGGAGAACCACTTGGGTATTCTATGCCATCATGTTCAGTGTTTATAATTAAAAGGGTTATCGACTCGTGTTCTGTGGAACTCTGCTATTTGCAGCAATGTTGCAAGCAACAACAACAAATCGCAGATGAAATCGTCTCGAGTGCCGCAGTTGGACAATCAAAGACTGAAGTGGATTGCAATAATGACAAGCGGCAGATATGATATATATACATATATAGAGGTAAACAATTCTTAACAGTGGAGAGATAGATAGATAGAGAGAGAGAGAGAGAGAGAGAGAGAGAGAGAGAGAGAGAGAGAGAGAGAGAGAGAGAGAGAGAGAGAGAGAGAGAGAGAGAGAGAGAGAGAGAGAGAGAGAGAGAGAGAGAGAAAGCAGATCCAACCCAATTCAACCAAATCCCCAACAGCAAATGCAACAAACTTAATAACTTAACATGCAATTTATGGCATGCCACACAGAGGAGTATGCGTCTGTGTGTGCGTCTGTGTGCGTGGCAGACACTCACAAATGTGAACATGGAAACCGTTTTTCGGTTTTTGCGCCTATTTTTTGTTGCTTTCGCAGTTTTCACAGTTTTCGCATGTGGTGGGAAAATAGATTTGAAAATTGGCTACGCACAAAAGCCACATGCATTAAATGGCAATAGGAAGTATATGTAAATGTTGCCAGCGTTGCAAGTGTTGCACAATTGAAAATAACACACATCTCTCTCGAACGGAAGTCGAGTTAAGTTTACAGCAACAGCAGCAACAAACAGTGGCAACAGCCTCTCTCAAAGTCAATTTGCGATTTGCGATTTTTATTTGCTGTTTGTTGTCCAGTTTGGATTGCAAATATTAAAACTCATTTGTATGCAGGTACACACACAGTCACACACACACACACACTCATTCAGGTGCCTGCTTAATTGCACTGAGCTGTATATGCACTTGAAGAAAAAAGTATTGAGAATGATCTGTAGAAATGCAGATGCTATTAAAATCTAGGCAAAGTTAAAAGAATCAAAGAACAAAGCTAATTTTTAATGTGCTAGTAGAGAGTGCTCGACTAGGAGATACACTGAACGTTGCTGTTAAATAGTTAGTTGGCTTGCTGATGGCCGTTTGTTTAATATGGAAAAAACGATTTGGTTAAAAAAAATGCGAGTTTCTTTGAGATCTTAATTCATTTCTACGGCTGTTGAGATGTCTGTTTACATAATATATTAATTGGATCGCTGTTCTTTTAAAAATTTATAGATCTCAAAATAAGAACTAGAACCTAGTAAATTATTTATTATTATATTAAGTATAAAGACCGAATGAGCTTAATGAGTTAAGCGATTTTCGCTGAGTGTACAATCAGATACATTTCATCCCATGGGATATTAAGAGGGCTGACAGGCCCTGACACAATTGATATTGATTTGGATCTGCAACTGAAACTGTGTCAATTTGATAGCAACTAGCAACAACTCGCAAAAAAAAAACAGCTGCAACACTTAACACAAAAATAACTGCACCAAATAAATAAAACACAAAATGAGTAAAAAGGAAAAATTGAGACAAATAATCAGCAAAGTGCTTTGTTGGGAGGGGGTCGAGTGCCTGCGAAGGAGAAGGGGTAGGGGGTGTGGCAGTGTGCCACTTGGAGCATGCCACTGAATGCCACACACAATTGCAGCAGCAGCAAAAAAAAACTGCAATGCACTCGAGACAAATAGTTGAGTTCAGGCTGCAACTGAGAATTGCGAATTGAGACTTGAGAATAGAGAATTGTGACGGCAGCTGCATTAAAAAAAACTGTAACGAAGATTTCGCTCTCGGCGCAATCACAGCATGACATTTTTTACCCGGACGGAGAGACAGACGGACAAATAGACAGACAGTCAACCGGGTAAGACAGGCACCGACTATAACAATAACTTTTAGCAGGCGCAACGACAAATTGCAAGCAAGCTGGCATCCTTCAGCTTGCTAGCTGCCACAATTCACCCCCCCCCCCCCCCCCCCCCCCCCCCCCCCCCCCCCCGCATCCCCTCCTCGACACCCCTGCGACAAGTGGCATTGCAAGTTTTTGCGGCACGTTTGGAGAGTGAGTGTTGGCAGGCAGCATTGCTTGAAATGTGCTTGAAAATTTGTAGTAAATGTCCCCGAAGAGCGCGTTCCTATTATTCATGAACGGGAAAAAGGAAAGAATCTGCTAGTCGACAGATGTGCTCGTCTACGAGATACCCTGTAGCTAAGCATGTTTTGTTTAATGAGCCTCAAGTGTTAGATTGTAAATATGAATATGTCATTATCTGCCTTGTTGTAGACCATTCATATTATCTCAAGGATTTACAATTACAATTGACTATCGATATATATCAGCGTTAAATATTATTATATATATACTGCATTATATGTCAATTGAAATGCAAATTGTGGTTTCGATAGCTAATTAAGAGGAACAAGTTATCGATCAAATTAAGTATTCCAAATTGCAAGTCTTTTATAGTTTCAGAGATCGACTTCTTCTTATGGATAAACCGATTCTCATCTGGTGATGCTGATCAGATATATTTATATCCTATGGGGATTCTCAGATGATTTTTGCTGCCTATTACTTATGCACAACTACAAGCAACACTACATTAAACCTTTTAAATGAGTACAGGGTATGTAAAGAACTTTTTCTCAACGCTTCCATAAATCAAGAAAGAAAGTTAAGAATGTTAGTCAATATATGCTGCTGGCTCATAAGTTATTACTCTGCGCGTTTCTCAAAGAGCGTGACATGTACCGACCTTCAATCAAAGTTATAGACATATATATATATATATATATATATATATATATACATATGCATATATATATGTAGAGTATAATAAAATCAAGTCAAGTAGTCCAAAGTTGTAATTAACCTAATAAAAAGGTTCTTCAACACGCATAAGAAGTCTTCTTTAGTTTAAGTTCTGAAGAACCTCAAAATGTTCTGAAAAATATGTCATTGAAGCGCTTTTCAAAACATGTTACGAAATATGTATCTTCCACTTTGAGCAGTTTTCCAAGTTTTCTTTCGTGACATTTTCACACACTGAAATTACGCTAACTGTTCAAGTGTCTAGTTTTCCCGCATTTCTTTCTTTTCAGTTGCCAAGTTTTTCCGTAGCTGAAATTTGAAATGAAAGCAAAAATTGTGAAGAGACAAGCACTCGACTTAGTTAAACGTTCTTTTCTTTTGAAATGACTGGGCGAGGGGGCTGAAGTGGGTAGAGTTGGGCAAAGTTGGAGTTAAACTTTTTAATTTCATTTGAAGATTTCGTGGGGAAGGGCAGCGGGGGAAAGGGTTGTGTTTGCTCTGATTCCGCCCAAGTGTGAAAGGTTGTTCTTGGTTATGATTTCTTGACAAGAATTTTCTAAGGGTAGGGGTTGATAAGTCTGTTTTTGGGCATGAAAATCCGCGCTTTGAATTCCAACTGTATTATTATGCTAAGGAACTCCCCAGGCATCCATTGTGTGAAATGTTTTCAAACCACTACCAACATTTCATACATTCCTCAATGTCAACAGTATGTTAAGTAAGTATTCCAATAAGGGATACCATTCTGAGCATTCAACATTCGTAAAGTATGTTATGAATTCTAGAAATTCGCCCCGAGTATTTATTTTTTAAGATGATTAACCGTGTTTAATTTAATAATTCTGTCTCATATTTTAATGAGTTTAATTATTAACCAACCAACAAACTCTTTTAAAGCAAGTGCTCATTAAGCCAATCAACTCTTTTAAGGCAAGTGCTCATTTTGCCACTCACACGTTAACGCAGACATAATGGATATAAGAAATGTTGGGCATAGCGTGGAATGAGACTATTAGGTAGCCAGATAGCTCTAGACAGATAGCCTTTCTTAATCTTCATCAGAGAGAGCTATATAAAGAAGATAGATAAATATCATCATCACCACCTTCATTAGACAGATAGTTTTTCTTATTGTTCTTCATCATATTCTTCTATTAGATAGGTTTTCTTATTCTTTATCATATTCTATCTAAAACGATAGTTCTTCTTCATCATCATCTCCTTTGTTCTTTAGATATATCTTCTTCTTTATCAACTGCTTTAGATAGAAAGCTCCTCTTCTTCATCTTTAAATAAATATCTAATTTTCTTCTTTTGTTTGTGCTCCAGTTGGTTGTGTTTATGTTTATGTTTATTCTGCCCTGACTGACTGCAAGTGGGAAAATGTTGCCAGGCGAATTCACACCTTGTCCTCTGCTGCTTTTCTGCTGGGTTCAATGTACCCCAAAATGAATATTAGCTTGACACAAACAGATGCAGCAGAGCGAGAGAGAGAAAGAGTGTGAATAAGAGAGAGAGAGAGAGAGAGAAAGAGAAAGAGAAAGAGAAAGAGAGAGACAGAGAGAGAGAGAGAGAGTAGCAGGCATAATATCGAATCGATTTGCAATTTACAGTGTCACATGCAATGCTCCGTTCGCATACTTTTCCCACCCACTGTTATTGGGTTGTGTATGCAACAACAATATTGCCGCATGCCACACATGACTCCGCCTCAAATCGCAGTCAATTTATTGTTTAGCTGCGATTTCGGGTATATTAAAAAGCACCAACTTTTTAGGCTTTAACTTCAACTGGATTTGGGTCCATAAATACATACTTTTTTTTGGGGAGGAATTTCTTTTATTAGATAGTTTGACTACAAGTTGAGTTTATTAGTTTTTTGCTGTGCTTGTTTTTTGTGATATAAAGAAAAGCGCTTGGAAGACTTTTCGCATAATAAACTTTTAGGGCGCTATTGCTGAACCCTGTAATTAAAAAGTTTTCCCTCAAATCAGAGCAGATGCCTTTTTATGGTCAACTTTAAGTCTAGTCTTCTTTCTTACCCCCAAAAAGTGGGTCATATCACCAAGTACTTAAGACAAGGAACAGGGACGGGGAGGGCACTCAATTTGAGCTTAACAAGAATAATTGCATTAATTATCACTCTTAGAAGACTTAAGTTCAATATAAATGAGGCTTTAGCTTAAGAGTTGCTTTTAAATCGACAAGTTACAAATCTGAAAATATTTTTAAGGCATGCCAAAAACCAAAATTTAGAAAATGAGAATGAATGAAATCCAAAAAGATAAATTCATAATTTCAGTTTGCCCTTTCATCGCCATAAACAAAAGAAAAAGTGCAACTGAATAGGAAGCATTTTCAATGCTTTGCCAATTAGTGCAAAAATATTTCAAAATTGAAGCCACAAATTGATACAGTAAGTTGCAAGTTGCAACTGCTGCGTCTGCTGCATGCCACACAAAGACACACAGGGAGATTAGGCTGCAAGTGAAATACAAGCCAAATGCAAATTGTTGAAACTTTTACATTTACAGCTGCGTCCAATTAATTGGGAGTATATCGTACACTGATAGAAAAAACGCACTGACATTGTGAGTCCAGAAAGCATGTTTCCAAGAAGAAAGGTCATATTAAAAAAAAAGTGTTTATCTCTGCTCGTTTAGAAATATTTAAAAATCAGGGCAGGGATTTTCGCTTAGGCCAATTTTTATTTTAGGTGGATGTTCACTTAAAGAAGATTTACATTTACATTTATTGCGATAATTTTCTACATTTAAATTCGTCGTTTTTCCGAGTGTAGGCGCAAACTTTTTGGCCGAGCTTTGAATGAAAATCAATAAAATCGAAAACTAGCCAGTAGCCAGCAACCACCATAGCAAAGCACACACGCACACACACATACTTGGCACATGGAGAGTTGTTGCTCGACGTCGGCCCGGAAGTGTGTGTGCGCCCGTGCGACTCTGAGCCAGGAGTAGAAAGACCTGGCCTGGAATGTGTGAGCAGGCCAAGGTGTGGAGAAGGGGGTTGAGAGGAGTAGGGGCAGGGGTAGGGGCAAACCGGAAAACGTTGCCGCAGCTTTCAGCGAGTGCGAAACAACCACCTAGCAATGTTTTGTTCGGACCAAGCCGGATGTGCGCCTGAAGTGCCGGTAAGAGGAGGGGCTGGGTGTTGTTTGGGGACGGGGTAGAAGCAGTAACTGTAACAGCAAACAATGCAAAACAAATAAAAAAAAACGCAGTAATGATTTTTGCACGTGTTGGTTTTTTTTTTAGCATATCCTGCTGACCTGTCCCAATCGCCATAAATCTAATTGACCCGGCACGAGGAGGTAGCTAATGGGTTAACCGGTCAAATGAGAAGTACCACCATACCCCATTCCCCCCTTGGCAACAGACCATTAAATGCGACTGCAAACTTTGCGTAGTGACATAAATTAGAGATAACTTTGCTGCAACTGTTTTTTTCCGTAAAATACTCGAAATGAAAATGATCTAATAGACAAGTAGAACTTTTTTCCTGCGTCGCAGTTTTTGTTGCTCTAATATGTTGTTGCTGCTACCTGCCACCTGTCAAGCGTGCCAAAAAAAAACTTTAAATTGCCCTAAAGCACAACAAACAAAAAGAAGCAGAGAAAGAAACTTTTGAATGCCCGTTCGCCCATGTCTCGTGGCCAAGTGGGTGTGGCAGACGTGGGTCAACTGCAGCGTCAACTATAAAACGTCCATTAGCCACCTACCACCCCCTCTCCCTATCTCTTCTCCCCTGCTGCGCCATCTCTGAACTGTGTCAATTGTGTGCAGCTAAATTGACAATGGGAAGTAAGAAGCAGAAAAAGTTGAAGTTGAATGAGTATTTACCGTAATAGCACTTCTTCTGCAGCGTTGCCAATATAAAAAGCAAGAGAGAATTTTAACAATATGGCTGCCATCAGCTTGAATACAATTTACCATTTATTTGTAATATATATAGTTGCAAAAATAAAATCCACACGCTGTTAATCTGCATGGATTCTATGAAAATTTATAAGGTTTGGCGACGGTTATCGATAAGCCACCATAAGACCACATGAAAACGGCAAGTATATCGAAATGGAAATAGTCAATTATGAGAGAACAATTATTTTAATCGCCAATTGTACTTATAAAGCCGTAGAGGAGATAAAATGCATTATTTTTTTCAAGCAAACATTTTATATAGCATATTTTTTCGATCTGTAAACAGTCGTTGAACTTAAAAACGTTGAATAACACAGACAATCGATTCTATCGATAGTTTAGACATTTTTCTCACGTTAAACGTGTTCATCTCTCTCTCTCTTTCTCTCTCTTTCATGCCCTCCCTCTCATCTTCATACAACTATTCACACTTGCTACACACTTTCAATTTTCTTATCAATAAAATACGTTGCTTTTGCCGATGCTCGTTTTCATTGTGTTGTAAGTGGGCGAGATAAAAAGAAGAAAAAAATAATGTAATAAAAGAAGAAATAAAGCACAAAGCACAATTGAAATTTCTATTTGTCGGCTACTTTTTCACTATTTAGCAGTTGTTCTTTTTTGTAATTTGGCCATTTCGGCTTTTGTGTGTGGTCGTCGAATCGTAAGCGCTTTGTAAAATGCACATAAAAGAAGCGGCAGAAGTTTGCCGTTAGTCTGAGTCTGTGAAGAGAGCTAAGCAGATTTACCGTTTGGTCATTTCGCAATGATCTGCGAGCGAAGCCAAAAAGGCATTATAATTGCAAAGTGTGCCACTCAAAATTAACTCTGAATGAAAAAGAGTTCAAGGGGAGAGCTGAAGAACTGTGGAAGTGGATGGGGGCGGGGTGCGGAGGGTAGTCAACTAGATGCGAGATTATATTACTGGTTGCTGTATCAGAAGCCAACCTCAAAAGTGCCGCCGATAACAACAACAGAGAGAGACGAAGATGGGTAAACAGACAAACATCAAAAAAACAACAACAAAATGAAGAGGAGCAGCAATAACAACAAACTTGGAAGTTGTCATCGGGTCGTAGAACGTGTTAATGAAAATTTTTATTCGTTCTGATGAAAGGTTAGATGGTTGTAAGGGACAGAGGAGAAAGAGAAGGAAATGGAAGTGTACATAACTTCAGTACTACAAGCGCAGATAAGCAGATATGGCAAACAAAATAAATCAAGTTATGCTGCTCTTGTGTAGAGTGATCAATAAGTAAATACCCTGCAATATGAATTTTTATGATATACAAATAAAGGATATAATATATATAACTAACCACCAAATACGTATATAAATATATATATGGATATACATTTTCTTACTTATATTTTGCTTATACTCTTAAACATACCTACTTATACCCACTATACTTTCAAATAATTTATATATATATATTATTATTGCATTCTTTGTATATTTTTATAGCTTTATATATATACTCATTTCCAAAGGAAAACTGCTACCCTTCTGATCACATTGAACTAATACTGGGTATATAGCAATAGAAGAAATAACGGCAATTGTGTGGCTTGAACTTCAAACGGTGACGATGCTGCGCGCTGGGATAATAAACAGGCCAAACGGCAAAAGGTAAATAAATAAAATGCGGCAAAGCGAAAGCCCGAAAATAGAACAACAAATAAGCAATATAAAGCATAAGCACAACAACAACAAGAGCAAAGAGAGAGAAGAGAGTCCGAGAGAGAGAGAGAGAGGGAGCGCAACTGCAGCTGCATTCTGCATGCGTCTTCTCTTTCTCGCTTACGTAGTGCGATGCGCAGACGACGACAGCTGGTTGCTCGACTGGTTTTGATTTGCTTTTGCTTTTGCTTTTGGTTTTGGTCCTCAACTTAAATTACAGACAATTACAAGCAGCAGCAGCCGCAACAACAACAACAACAAAAATGCTCTTTGACTTTTTAAAACGCAGCAGCAATAAAAATGAATTTGTTTTTTATCAGCAGCAGCAGCGCAAATAGAAAATGTGCAGCGGGAGAATTTACACTAGTTTATTATGCTTCGTCTTTTACATCTGCTTCTTGTTGTATTCTGCTTGATATTTTTATGTTTAGTTTATTTGGCTGCTGCGTTCATTGGCTTTTGTAACGGCACTTTGCAGTGATGCATTTCTGTGCCACTTTACGTACGATGCGTTGGCCACACTCAGCAGATAAACGGATGAAGGTATGTAAAAAGGAGTCGGAACAAGTTTTCAAGTAAAAAATAAACTAAAGCGTGTTAAACACTTACCTGTTTTTTTAATTAGACGGAATAATCAACTTTTTTGGCTGCTGCTCGCTAGCTTGTATTCGTATTTTCGTATTTTACTGGCTGCGGCTTAGCCGCGTTTACAGTTACGGCTACTTAAAAAAACCAGTCGCTGTTTTTGTTTTTGATCGCTTTGCTGCACGTTCTTCTATGCAAAAGAAATTAATAACAAGAATGGGAGTTTTGCCCAAATTGCACTAATTGGAAAAGAAAAGACATAACGGGAGAGAGAGAGATATGGACGTGAGATGGCTGAAACTATAATTAAACACGTACGCGAGGTGGGCAGAGAGGAAAAATTATATCCTGCGGGCACATTGAAAAAGGCAGAAAGCAAAGAAATGTAGAATGGAAACAACAAAAAGTAACAGAAACTTTCAATGCGAGGCGTTGGTCGCGGGGGCGGCAGCGGAACAGCAGCAGAGACGTCTGCAGTCGGTAAAAAAAATATAGAGAGCGCAAAGCAGAGAGGGAGTTGGCAAGAGGAAGAGTCAAGCGGCGTTTACACTGCGCAGGATATTTCAAGGCGCTTATCTTTATTATATTTGTATTTTCATTTTATTTATTAAGATTCATTTAATTTTTCTTTGAACTAAATCCCAAAATAGTAGATGCAGCAGCTGCATTAATTTTCTTTTTTGTTACTTCACTTTATTTCTGTATTTTTTTATTTTCTCCCCACTTCTTTTTTCGCTGGCGTGTTCATGTGTATGTCCGTGTGTGTGTCTCGTTGTATTGGTGTGAGTGTTGTTGCTCTGTTTGTGTTTCCACTGCAACTCCGTTGCTTTTGCTTGGAAACTTCTTTCTCTTTCACACACACACACCTACACGCACACAAACACACTTCACTACACACACGCAAACCCACAAACTGAGCTTCACACAAAACACAATAAAAACTTACGCGTCGCTTCAAATTAGTACACAATTTGCACTTTTCATTACAATTGCACAATATTTCATCAATTTAGTTTGGGTTTTAATTCTTATTTTTCAGCGGGGGAAAAATACCGACTGACCGACCGACAAAGCAAAACACGTACAACTCGTTCAACGGTTTTTTTTCGACTAAAAGTGTCTTTTGCTCCCCCTCTCTCACTCACTCACACTCTCTCTTTCTCGCGAGAACACAACAACCAAAACATATGTGGCCAGAGCACTTTTTAATTTATACCTAAATATTACTGCATAATACTAATGTCTGGCAAATGGTAAGTAAAATGTTTTCGTAGTTGTTTTTATATATGTCTTGCTATTTATTTTAATTATATGCAATACAAACGTTTTATTATATTTAATATAAGCGAGAATATTGCAGAAATATCATGGGATTGCTGTAGTAATTTTCGCCCTCTGGCAAGTCTGTGCCGTGTGGGTGGTAACGCTGTAGCTGGCTGTCGTTGCCACCTGGTCATGCCATATCACAACATTTTCTTGCGATGCGCGGTTGAGTTTTTTTTTGCTCTTATTAATTCAAGTTAAAATTAAAAACGCGGTGATTTAAATTTGCTTAATAGTTTGCTGAAGGCAACGGCAAAACATTTGCTGGCACACACAAAAACTCGATAGAAATACACAACTAAAAAAAGCCGGGAAAAATGCAATCGCATAGTAAAAAGCGCGTTTGCTATTATTACGACAGTAAGTTAACAATTAAAAGAATTGAATTGCAAAAAAATATACAGAATTTGTGTATAATTTAATTGCCTCACACATTTGTTGCTTACGTTGTCAAATCGGCATTTTTTGTTAGCATTTGTGCAAATTTCATATTATACGGCGACTGTACAAGCATTTTACAGCACAGCGCACTTTTCCCTAACGAACGCAACGCATGCAACTCTGTGTGCTGTGTTGGTGTATACATGTGTGTGTGTACCTGTGGGTCTTTGTTTCGTATGGGGAAAGTGCGCACTGCGGTCATTTGCGACAAAGTGCGCTGTGCGAACAGACGCGTCGCCCACTCTCGCCATAAAATTTTCATTTTGCAAAGCATGCTGTTTTTGCACCTATAAAAATGAGTTAATTTTATATTTCTGTTTTATAGGTGATATTGGCAACTATTATTATGGCCAGGGACATCCGATGAAGCCGCACCGCATACGCATGACACACAATCTGCTGCTCAACTACGGCCTCTATCGCAAAATGGAAATTTACGTAAGTCCAAAAGGGGATTTAATTGAATTACTAAATTTTAATTAATTTTGTTATTTTAATTATAATAGCGCCCGCATAAGGCTACAGCTGATGAGATGACTAAATTCCATTCGGATGAATATGTGCGCTTTTTGCGCTCCATTCGACCCGATAATATGACGGAATATAATAAACAAATGCAGCGATTTAATGTCGGCGAAGATTGTCCCGTCTTCGATGGACTCTACGAGTTCTGCCAGCTGTCCGCGGGTGGATCTGTGGCAGCTGCCGTCAAGCTCAACAAACAGGCGTCGGAGATCTGCATCAATTGGGGCGGTGGCTTGCATCATGCCAAGAAATCGGAGGCATCCGGTTTCTGCTATGTTAACGATATTGTTTTGGGCATTTTGGAGCTGTTGAAATATCATCAGCGTGTGCTCTACATCGACATCGATGTGCATCACGGCGATGGCGTCGAGGAGGCATTTTATACCACAGATCGCGTGATGACTGTCAGTTTTCACAAGTACGGCGAGTATTTTCCGGGCACTGGCGATTTGAGGGACATTGGCGCTGGCAAAGGCAAATATTATGCTGTCAATATTCCACTCAGAGATGGCATGGACGATGAGGCATACGAGAGCATCTTTGTGCCCATCATCTCGAAGGTAATGGAGACCTTTCAGCCAGCTGCCGTTGTGCTGCAGTGTGGGGCAGATTCCCTGACAGGAGATCGGCTGGGCTGCTTCAATCTGACGGTGAAGGGGCATGGCAAGTGTGTGGAGTTCGTAAAGAAATATAATCTGCCCTTCCTCATGGTTGGTGGCGGTGGCTACACCATACGCAATGTTTCCCGCTGCTGGACCTATGAGACTTCTGTTGCACTCGCCGTGGAAATTGCCAATGAGTTGCCCTACAATGATTATTTCGAATATTTTGGCCCCGATTTCAAGCTGCACATCAGTCCGAGCAATATGACGAATCAGAATACATCCGAGTATCTGGAGAAGATCAAGAGTCGTCTCTTTGAGAATCTGCGCATGTTGCCACATGCGCCGGGCGTTCAGATTACGGCCATACCGGAGGATGCCATCAACGATGAGTCCGACGACGATGAGAAGGTCGACAAGGATGAACGTCTGCCGCAGAGCGACAAGGATAAGCGCATTGTGCCCGAGAACGAGTATTCCGACTCGGAGGACGAGGGCGAGGGCGGCAGACGGGACAATCGCAACTACAAAGGGCAGAGGAAGCGGCCACGACTCGACAAGGAGCCCATCATCACCAATTCCAGCAACAAAACATCCTCGGAAGCCTCCAGCGATATCAAGGACGAGAAGGAGAAGGGTGAGCTCAACAGGCATTTATATCTATATAATATATATACTCTACTAATGGTTTGATTTGTTTGTTTTGCAGTCGAGGCCGTTGATGGCGAGGAGGCAACTGCAGCAGCGACAACAAACAACACAGCAGGCGGCGGCGGCAGCACCAGCAACAACAACAGCAGCAGCAACACCGGCAGCGGCAGCAGCAGCAACAACAACAACAACGCCAATAGCAGCAGCAACAATAGCAACAACAGCAGCGGCAGCAACAAGGGCAACAACGACAACGATGCGGCGAGTGTGGCAACAACGGGTGGCGCCTCCGCGACAAAGGGGGCGCCAAGGAGAACAACATTTGACGTGGCGGCCGCAATTGGTTATAGAAGCCAATTAAGCGACCGCCCAAATATAAACCGCCCGATTTTACCTAATCCCAGGAAATTCCGCGAAATTCCGTGAATCCCCAGCGCAGTTTCCACAAAGTTTTCTTCCAGACTTCATCAACTGATCCGCCGCTTCAAGTGGATGACACAAAAGCAGTCAGCAGCCTCATCGAGGACACCAGCTCCACAATCGGAAATTCAAACTGAAACTCATTGTAAACTAAAATACACTTTTATTGTAAGAGAAAACATTTAATTTCAGTGTAAAGCAAGTTCGTTTTAAGCTAAGGTAAAAAGTTGAAAGACACAGCTACATTTAAACTACACACACACATTTTACAGATACAGATAAAGATAAAGCTAAAGATACAGTTACTTACCATAATATAAGCGAGATCCATTTTGTAATCAACAAACCTTTATAAATATAAATTAAACTGAACTCAACTCAACTTTGTTTTGGGGGTGTAAACTATGTGTTATCAAAACTTTGATGCTTTACATATGGATTCAGTTCTCTTATATATATCAGTCCAGTCCAGATCAGTTCAGCATTCTATATAATATCATTGCTGAGTTTTGGTTTTCGCTTTTCTAATTTAAATTCCAGTTTTGTATCTTCTTAAATTCTTCATGTGGATTCAGCATCAGATATTTACACATCCTATATAAAATTGTAGTTTAAAATTGATTATATCTAAACATAGACGAAATATTGTTTTCCATTTTATTAAACTCTTCATGTGAATTTATTATTGTAAGCATCAGCATCAGATATTTATCCCATATAATATCATGGATTGATTTTGTTTGTTCTCAATTTGAAGTGTAGATTTCTATCTATAAAAATTCATTGTATATATTTTATTCCTTTGATTTATGTAGATAGTCCAGCATAATTTATAAATACAATATCATATCATGTCATCTATCACTTCCCTTCATTTATTACTTACCTTCGAGGTACTGTCTTCGATATTTATAAATTCTGTGGACTTACTACACTATATAAATACCACCAACATCAGATATTTATCCTGTATAAGGATATATATGGTTTTGATTATGCTAAATAAAAAGTGCAGTTTTCTATCTTCTTTAATTCTTCATACAAACATCGTATATCGTTCACGTTATTATTGAGAATCACAGCTTACTTTTGATCATTATCTGCTTATTAATTTCTCCAATTCTATAATTAATAGACAAGCGTTTCAAATTTAATTTATTTATTACAGTGAGGAACTTTTGTAACAATTTGTTTCAACAATTAACTAACTTAAATTCCAAAAAATAAACTAGCTAAATTAATTGGCGTCGGAATCCAGAAGTCAAAATCCCTCAAAGGTCCCGTTTGTCGCAGAGGGAGTGGCAGGGGGGTTGGGGGAGCACATGATGAGATTTTGTGACTAGCCCTGTTGTTGTTGTTTCTTTGTTGCTTTTGCTTTTTCGTTGTGTTCGCTGCTTGTCTGTTAGTTTGTCTGCAGTAGTGGCGCTAATCCAGCGATAATATGGAGTCGAGGCTGTTGCGATTGCTGCGCGGCTGCAGACGCGGTCCGCCCAAATAACTAATTGGATTCGCAAACTGTCGTTGCAGCAATGCATTCTCTAAATAAATTGGCGGCAGCGACGTTGGTGGTGGTGGGTGGCGTTGTGCTCGACGCATGGTGAATTCTGAAAATGTTATGGGCGCCTTCTCATTCGCACTCGTTGCGGCGGCATTCACGTTGTTAACATCAAAGGGAAGCTCTTTGCTGGAATTGCCTTTGTGCGGCTGCTGCGATAGATTGATTGTGGGTGGAGGGGAGAGGGGAATATGGGTTTGTTTTTTTGGGTTGTTCGGATTTAAATATCAAATATTTTAGGGTTTAATTCGATTTGGCTGTAGTTGTTTGAAATGGCATGTAGAATGAAGGTGTGACCAGAGAGAGATATATATTAAATATATATTGTAATTACAACAATACCAAAGTTTTGCTCAAAGTGGTTTATCTACATTAGTGTGTTGGGGAATGGGCATCAGGGAAATGATATGCAAGAAGCTCTCACATTTCAACATCTCTGGTGAATTGGCACATTTGAATGCTAGAAACAGTGTGCATATTTGTGTGCGGGAGCGAGGGAGAGAGAGAGTCAGATGAGCGCGCGTTATGTTGTGTTAACAGAACGTATAATATGTGGTTAACGAGCCTGCAAAAATGATCGTAACAATAACTGCTATTGATAGCAGCTATCGATAAGTATTAAGCGATAAATGCTGTTAAAGAGTTTTTCGCTACTTATTATTATGTTTGTTTAAATATGCAAATGCCAAGAACCTAACATAACCTTTAAATCAATGCTGAAACTGCTCTACTTTTACTTCTCTCTGACTTAAGGCCTTGCAATTTAAGAAAAACGTTTTATAGTTTCAGTGTTTGCTGTGCTGCTTCAACTCAATTCATTTTAGTTGCATTTTTGCTCGATTTGATTGTTCTACGTTGAAGGTTATAACAGCAACAACAACAGCTAAAAGCGCAACAAAAGGCAAACAGCAAAACTTGCACTTTCACGCACACCATTACATTGCTACACTTGTCTTCTGCTTCTTCTTCCTATGCTGCACTCTTCGAGTCTGTGCATGTGCATGTGTATGTGTATGTGTGTGTTTGTGTTTTTATGTTTGTGTGCTGTTACTTTTTGGAGGCCATATTAACATTAAGCGCATTTTTCATTGCATACAGCGCGGGGCAGAGAGAGAGAGAGCGAAACAAAGAGCATCACTGAGCGAAAAATATGAGTTTTTCAGAATGTAAGCTACTTAAGATGGCGAATTTAAAAAGTTTACATTATGTACATGTTATATTTATAGTTACTATGATTACACATAGAATATATACAAAATACATAATTATTGTGCAAAGAGTTCACTTTCCATTACTTTTCTCTCAGTGTTGCGCGAGTGAGGTGTGGCGGGGGACGGAGTGTAAGTGTGTTTTGTGTATGCATTTCAAATATTCTGTGCAAGTCATCATTTGCTTGACTGCTGCTCTGCTTCTTGTTGTTCTTGCTGCTGCTGTTCGAGCCTCGCATTGCAATTTATTACCCACCTGACAGCAAAAATACACAAAACACATCCACATACACAAAAACACACACATACAAACACAAACTGAGAAACTCATTTGGCACTTGAATGTATTTATTACACATGTTTTACATTGTTGCTCAACGGATCGCTGACGATGGTCAACAAGCAAAATGCTTTGTTAACCATTATGGGTCATGTTTTAATATGCCAACAGCAATAACAACAGCAACAACAACATCAATAACTTTTCACATTAAATGCAGAGCGAGACAGCCAGAGTGCGTGAGCGGGAAGGGGGAGAGAGAGGGAGAGAGAGAGCGAGCAAGAAAAGAAAAAGTTCCAAGTTTTTTTTACATCAACTTTCTTTTTCAACACGGAAATTAATAACAAATTGCTTTAAGGCAGCGTGACGATTACACACACTACAAGCGAGGGGCTCGAGGTGTAGGGGGCGTGGCAGTAGGAAAAACTTTTACTTTATTCACAATAAACACTTCATTGCACACTTGAGTTCATTTGTCAAGTAGTCGTCGTGGAAAAAATTATTAAAAAAGTTTCAAGTTTGAAATAGCTGGGAAACATGCTCGTTGACAACCTCGATGGCTTTTCATTAAGTGGCTGCGACTTCTTCGACTGGACGACACACAGAGAAGCCAACATCAACACCAAAACCAAAGCCAAAACCAACGCGACGCTTGTAATTGCAATTGTTGTAAAACATGAATAATACATGCTCCCCAAACTTTTATGAAAATGCATAAAAAACACTGCCAGCTAGCACAAAAAAGAGGAAGGAAAATCTAGCTTAAGCCGAGTTTGGAATACCCTTCGAGAGAGTTAAGTTTCAGCTCTATACTGTCTACAGTGAATAGAATAGAGAATATTTGCCAAGTTTTGCCGAGAAAAGTACAGACAGACAGACAGGCAAAAGGAAGGAAGGAAGAAAGGGAAGGATGCTCATCAAGAATACACATAAGAGAAATCACTCTTTGAAAGCTGTATGTTATAATTATGAATGATAAGATATATATTATATTATTATAGTCTTTACAGAATCGTTGCAAGTTGCCTTCATTTTCGATCATTTAATTTTCTTATAGATGTGTCCTTCAATGTTTCGTAAACTTTACGACAAAATTGTAATACCCTCTGCAAAGGGAACAAAAGAACTCGAGTTTTTATAGTCGACTAAATTTGATGCTAACCGAATGCATCCAAAGCAATTGGTTTTGTTCTATATTCTCCGCAAACACTTTATTCCTTATATATGTTTTTCATATTCTCTGTATCTGTTTTGCTTTAATTTTGGTTAGAAAAACTCGATGGCAAATTGGTGGCTTAATTCAATTGTACAAAATTAACATGAAACTTCGAATGAATTTAGTTGGAATTTGAGCAAAACTGTAATCACTATTTTTAGTGCATTAAAACAGCATAAATAGAAATTGTCATTTTATTTTTTATTGCTCTTCGATTTTTGTTGCATTTTTTGACGCTGAGCCATAAAAATCAATAGACTGCGATTATAGTATTACTAGAATTATTATTGAATTTGATAATTTAACTGTCAGCTTTGCAACCATTTAAAAGCGTTCCCATTTGGAGATAATCTTCATTTAAAATTGATGCTTTCTAGCCTTTCCAAGCAGTCAGCAATCTGTTTTCCATTTATGTCTGATTATAATCATGAATATTTTATGTTCCTCGTAGAAAAATATAACTTTAAGAGTCTGCTCTTAACAGATAATCCATCTGCAAGATATGTTTCCTCAGATAAGTTGAATGCCTCTCGCTGCTGCAAAGAGGAAACAACTTTTGTTTCAGCTCCCAGTTGAATTTGCTTTATTTTTTATTTCCTTTTTGGTCCTGTTGGCTGCTGTTGCTGTTCAATAAACTGTAATTCGTGCCACTTGAGTGTGCGAGTGTGTGTCTGTGTGTGTGTGTACATTCATTTGTCGCACGAACACACACACACACATACAGATACGTACATACAGTCAATTGCACACGCAACAACTCAGGCTGCTCACACATATTGTACTTGGCATACATGGCGTATGAGTGACATTTAATTAAAATTTATGCAGTCTAAAAAGGATAGAGAAAAGGAACAAAACAAGTCAGAGCGGGACAGTCGAGAGTGCTCGATGAGCAGATACTCAGCAGCGAGCTGGAAAATGATTGCTAGTAGTTTTTACTGTTGATTAATAATATGTCTGACTATATATTAAAATTCAAATAGAAGTCTATTCGTTTATAATTGTGATTCTTGTTTTCATCGTTAATCGATTTGTATCGATATTCCCAAAACCGGATCAGTTATTGATAAAATGAAATGAAATTGATCTGCTTGTGGTATATGAGAACAAGGAGAAGTACAAGGTTAAATTGACTCGACTGCTGATGCTGATCAGGAATATAACACTTTATTATACCCGTTTTCGTTGGGTTGAGGGTATAACAAAACGAAGGGAGAAGCATTTTGTGCACTGTGTTGGCACACGTCTTGTTCTTCTTGCTGCTGATGTTGTAGATGTTGTAGATGTTGTAGTTATTGTTGTAGTTATTGGTGTAGTTATTGTTGTAGTTGTTGCTGCTGCGCCTTGCTCAAATTTATGCAACGCGCCACTTTGTTTGAGTTTTATTAAACGCTGGCTGGTTGCAACTCGGCTGGTAATCACGTGTAAATTTGTTTTCACACTATTACGACGCAAAACCGAGAAGCGAACAACGAGCGCAGGTCGCCAGCAGTTAAGAGCGAGTACCCCTACCTTACCACAGCCCTTATCCCACTCCCCAATCCCCAGTACCCATACAGCCCACACCACCCCGCCTGCAACCTTCTCCTCTGGCTCTGGCAGAGAGACGCGGTGGAATGCATTATTATTGCAGTGGAGCAGTGGAAATATTCTAATATTTAAATGGGAAATTGTATGCTTAGGGCATAATTGCACTTTGCATTAGGCATGTGTGTGTCTAAGTGTCTCTTGTGTGTGTGTGTTATGTGTGTGTATGGTGTGTGTGTATCAAGCAGTTAACATTTGTACAGCTGCATAATTGGAGACGGCTGCATGCAACTATTACTGTCCGTTCCTGCAACTTAAAGCTTATCTGACATAATCACCGAAGTTTACTCCGAGTGCTGCTCAAATAGACAGCAGACTTATTTCAATCGAAACCTTTACTGTTAAGTGAATATATTTGAAAATGGGTAAAAATTGTATCATGAATTTGTGTACAAGCATGTAAAAGGAAATAAAGTATATATATTCTTAATCATCATCAAAGCTGAGTTGATTAAAGATACAAATCGGTTTCCGATAAGATACTTGTAAAGATAGAGCCTTCTAACTTATATATATTATATTATATTGCATTAAGATCGGATCAGAATCACATATTTTGTTAACCAAAACCTATTTTCATATAGAGTAGTATAATATAAGCAATCAACAGCTTGGTGCAAGATATCTCCTAGGCGAACACTTTCGACTGGAGTATTGTATAGTAGATTTCTCTAAAGAGATCTCCTTAGATTTCTATATAGAGCTCTTTCTTAGATTTCTCCATACAGTTCTCTTAAGTATTCTCTGTAGAGTTCTTTCTTAATAGAGTCATCTTAAGATTTCTCAATTGAGTTCTTTATCAAGTTATCTAAATGCCTTTCTTTCTATTCTTGCTACTTGGGCATTATCTCAGATTATTCATCATCAGTTAGTAGCACTCTTTAATGAAAAATGTAATATTAACCTTTATTATCATTATTTAAAGCATGTTATATACAATTAGCCTTGAAGTTTCATAGTTTCCTGGCCAGTTTATCACTTCGGCTGTTCTCCCATCCATCAACTGCTCCTCATCTTCCATCACCTTTGACTGTTCTCCTCTGCCAATGGACCATTTGCTCTCTTTCGCACTGCATTTGCTTGCCAATTTTGGCCTGTTTCCTGGCCAACAACCAGGCCTGCAACTGCTGGCGTCTGTAGTGCAAATGGCGTTGCATCCTCTTCTTGAAGATCGTCTCTCTCGCCAATATCTGCAGATCCTCGTGGGTGCATTTACCGATGTTCTCCTTGGTTCTCGCAATCAATTCGCTGGTCAAATGTATCTTTGTCATTGCGGCACGTGACGACTGCGCCTTGTGGCACCTCAACTCCTCGCGGTGCAAGTACAGCGCATAGGCTGCAGTGGGTGAGGGGGGCGAGCTGGCTTGCGATGTATTAACTGATAGATTCTGCTGCTGCTTCATCTTCTTCTGTTGATTGCACATCTTGGCTAACGGAATGCTGAGTTGCGTTTGCTGTCGTTTGAGACGTCGCTGTTTGTTTTTATAGCCAAGTTGAACATAGCTGACCTGCTCCTGTCGGCCATTCATGAGCAGAGGGGTCAGGGGTCAGGTCAGACGCTGCCGTTCGCTCTTTTTTTATGAGCGCGCGCAGCTTTATCGCATTCGTTGCACTTTATTTTTTTATAGCTGGATTAAAAAATGTAAACCCATTCATTACCTAAAAAGTGTCGTAAGGTCAGCAGCAGCAACCAACCACAACAACGGGGCAACAACAACAACAGTGTGGCAGCAACCAGAACGTGGCAACTACTCGCATTTTGCTGCTGCTGCTGCTTCTTCACACGCTAATCCTGGATTAGGGCAAACAGCGTAGAGTTTATGGGTCAAGTGACAGTTTGATGTCCATTACATACGTTGCACGTTGCACGTTGCACGTAACTCGTTGCACGTTGCAGCTCATTTGCGCCTTGTTAGCTAATCCATTTCACTCTTCTTCGTTGTTTTTTTTTGTTGTTTTTTGGGTCAACTCGCAATTAGCCTCATAATGGAACGACAGCTGATTGCGCTTTAGATTTTTTTTTTGGGTATTTCACGGCTGACCAAAAAGTGTTTTTGGCCAACGCTGACAGCTGACCTAAATTTGTTGGCCAGCTAACTAAATATTTGGCATTGAACGTTCGCTGCTCGTTTCGCAAGCAATCAAATATCTTTATGTATTTTAAGTTCGGTAAACGTATATCATTAGGATAATGATCTAAATGCTCAAGTACTGCTCAATTGATTAGCCCTGTTCACGGTTAGTAAATGCGATGAATAAATTGTGTGCAATCTCAAAATGACTATTACTACTGATATTGATTTTATGCAGACCTATCGTAAGGATTGTAATGTGTTGTAAGTAGATGACCCCATAGTATATTTATACTCTTGCCATGTCTGTCCACCCATCTGTCTGTCTGTTCCTTAACCCTTAAGTTTTAAAGGTATGTGAATAAAACTTGAACAACATGGACAATCGACCAAAAAAGAGTTCTTGAATGAACAACTTTATTTTGTACTAAATTATCCAAACCAAATTCATCAGTTATACGTTCTGTATTGCATATCACTCATCACTTTGTTTAAAAATTATCAATATCGGATTACTATATCATATAGCTTCCGAGGAACGAATTGGTCTATTTTTTGAATGTATAGTTGGCTATTTAACTCTGGTCTATAAGGGTCTTTCTAGACTTTCTTTCTTGTTGATATTGCATTTGGTTTTATTTACTCTCTTAGACGAATACATAATTGAAAACTGATATAATGATACCCGTATCTTCTGGACTGTACTTTGAATATCGTATAGACCAGAGGAATGTTTAACGACCATCTCCTAGTTTAAACACCAAACCGAGTATCCCTCTGTCATAACCAGCTTGTATCAAAGCTCTAAGATAAACAAATAAATCCTTATCGTTAAGGCTCTACTTTGAATTGACTATATCCCCGATAAACTTTTCTTTTGAATTGAATTGAATTGATATTTTGATACCCTTATCTTTGATTCAATACTCTAAGCAGAGTATCTCGCAGAGCTATCACTTCTCTGCTTCTCTGCTAATTTGCACTCTCTACAGAGTATCTCCCTTCCTTTGTAGCACTTTTGAAAGCTGACAAAGTTTTTCTTATGCAAAGCATGTGCTGGTAAAAATCTTTCAGACTTATCAACGCTTGTCGCTAGCTGCATAAATTGTGCTGGCATTAAGGCGACGACATTTGGGGCGATAAAAGTCGTAAACTCATTAATTTTTGGCATCGTTGTCACTGACATCCCCATCGCCTTGCTCGTATCAGCAGCAGTTTTCAATAAGCCTGCCTGCCAGCGAAAAAAGCCAAGAAAAGCCAGCTCGTTGCACCAATTTTTGTTTTTCATTATTTTTGGGGATAAGAGGCGGAAGGGGGAAAAGGGGTATTCCCCGTTTGCGTGCGAAAATCACAACATTTTAATCTTATAATCTGAATTTATGAGCAGACTCAATTTCGTTATGCTTAACGACATTTTATGCGGTTATTTTATGCAGGCAGCGCTCTAAAGGCGATGAAGCATACAGCTAGCTGCCATTCTGACCCAGGCACACACACGAGTACACACACGAGTACACACATCAGCACACACACACAAACACATATCATACATGTGCTCTGCGGTTTGTTGGCATCCCAAATGGCAGCCGGGGAAACAGCAGCAGCAGCTGCAAACTACAACAACAACAACAAAAACAACAACAATTTAAGTACATTGAGCGAGTGTGCCTGAGTGTTGTCTCTATGTGTGTGTGTGTGTGTTTGTGTGTGTGCGAGTGTGTGTGCGAGTGTGTTTGCGTATGTGTAAATGGGTGCTTGAGATTTTGTATGGTCGCACAAAACACATTAGTTGAAAGTACTGACCAACAAAGCCACTAACAAGCTGTTGGTTGCCTGCCTCTTTGCCCTTAGCCCCTTCCCTCGCCCACTCTCCCATTACTCCCATCACTCCCACACACACACACACACAGTTACACATCTTACATATTGAAGTGTCATTATGTGTGCAAAAATATTTCCATGCTCATTTTGCCTTTTTTTTTGCTGCTGTCGTCAAAATTTTTCGCTTGAAACTTTTTTAATAAAAATCATTTAAATAAATGAAAATTAATTTGTGTGTGTGTGTGTGTGTGTGTGTGTGTACATACTCATTGTATAATTCTGTTAAATAAGAAACAATTTAAAGTTGTGCTTTTTGTTTCGCAAGTTTCGCAGGCAAACGAAAAAAACTTTTATTACCTTTCAAACATACAAACAAACATATATCACAACACACACAGCGGGTGCAGGAAGACAGTTACTTAAACTTAATACATATGGAAATGGAATTTCCCCTCGCAATATATGTATATGTATTTTAGCCATGAACTGAGGTCGGCTCGAAATACAAAAACTTTCGACACATGAAAAAGTTCGTATTGCAATTATTATATAGACTTGGAGAAAGGGGCTTATATATATATATAGATGTATATATTCTTAGTAATATGCCTTTTACACACATCAAGCATTTGCATAGGGCTCAAAATTAAAATAAAAGTCGTTTTTAGAAAATGAGTTAGAATCATATTTATATAAATTTATATCTACTTTTTGTAGTTTGAATGAAAAACTTTTTAGTTTACCTTTGCTCTGCAAGGGTATTTTATCATCGGCATGCCTAAAATAGATGTTTTTACATGTTTACTTTTATAAAGAAATATATTTTCATAAATTTTTATTTATGTTTCAGCTAACTTTAAAACTTATATAGCTCCGCTACGAATTACATTTTGTATATACAAAAGAATTTATTAAACTATATTTATAATAGACAATTAATACCTTATTTTATTCTACTTTAACTATCTTTCGGTGTATTTCAAACATGCAGTTAAAAATGTAGCTCTAATATTATTTTGTTAGCTGCTTTTATCGCTGAACAAATACAGTTTTAATTATAAACTAATTCAATCTCTATATTTGTTAGCCATGGTAACAAGGCTAAAGTTCGTCTCGCAAAATTGTATTTTTTTCGCAATATGATTTCTCTATTAAACTAAGTCCTAAAAAACTGAAATCCGCTGTCTCTGTTACAAAAAGAGCCATCAATTTTAAATAAGTCGCAAGTTCTAAGAATAAAATTCTCATGAATTAAAAAGAAAAGTGTGGGTCTATTATGCCGGAACAAACATCTTTAAATATACATAAATATCCGTTTTATTAGATTTTTAATATGCTTAAGCATATTTTTCTTTCGATTCTTCTTTTTTGTTCTGCTGCTTTATTCCATAAAAATTGTGCTCAATCTGTGTTTGATTTCGCGTTCGACTTGCGACTTTCGTTTCGACTAAATATTTATGCTTTTATATATATATATACATGCTTACATATGTTTATCTATATATATTTAGATATATATATATATATATATATATATATATATATTTGCTTTGCATATTTCTTTTGTTTTGCTCAGTTGCGGGTCGTTGTCGCCGCTGCTGCTCGTCTATTGACGCCGTGATAGCCATTCTGCTTGGTCGTCTTGCGAGTGGTGTCCTTGCCGCCGCTTGTGGCAGCTGCTGGCAAATCTATATCCGTTTCCGCTACGATTGGCGGTCCCCACGAGACTTGTCGTCGCACAGTTGGCGCTGCACTCATCGCTGCCCCTTGCGTCGTCCCTTTGTGCTCGGCTGTTGAAGTGTTGCCGCTCTTTGTAGCGGCTGTCTCTGCTGCTGCTGCTGCTGCTGCTGCTGAGGTTGCAACGGTTGCTGCTGCGGCGGCGGCGACGCTGTCGACGGCGGTGTCTGTTGCATTTGGTGTTCATGCTTGTGCTGCTGCTGCTGGAGATGTTTGTTAGCCATTGCATTAATTATTAAACGCGTTTCTTTTACGTTTTAATATTTTTTTCAATTATTCTTTCAGCATTCTTGTGAGTTGCTGTCATTTTCTTTAATTAGTTGTTGATTTTGTTTTGTTGTTGCAGGCTAGCATTTACCGTTACACTCACTTCACAGTTAATATGTCATGCACAGTGATTTTTAATTAACATGCCACACAGTATGCGCCGTGCTTCTATTCATGTGGCATGCATTATTATTTTCCACATAGTTCAAATGGCTCCACTCCCCTCCCCGTCGCACTGCCAACCCGTGTGCCCTTCTTTGCGGCATGCTTGAGTCAAACGCAAACTGTAATGA
The DNA here is from genome assembly GCA_037043685.1 of Drosophila hawaiiensis. Classification (NCBI taxonomy): domain Eukaryota; kingdom Metazoa; phylum Arthropoda; class Insecta; order Diptera; family Drosophilidae; genus Drosophila; species Drosophila hawaiiensis. The sequence goes on along the minus strand of JBAMBA010000166.1, from coordinate 526,871 downwards.
ACCCCTAATTGGAAGTTGTAGTCGACTTATCACAAATTAACTTGCAGTTCAATCTTGTGCAACAAAACATGAATTCTACATTTACATGCCAAAAGTGCCTTATATCAAGCGAGTTGGCTAATTGAACAGCTTCCACCAGGTAACAATTTTGTATTGAATATTGAAACGAAGGACACTTTGGTTGTTGCAGAAAGAGATGCTTTAATTCTTTCTACTTTATTTGTCTACCTATTGAAAATGGTTAAGAGGTGTAAAGTTGTGCAGATGGATGCATTACGCTATACACATGCATAAATACAAACACACACGCATACATACAGACATACAGACTCAAACACATGCAAATCTAAGACTTCTGATATTTAAAAACTTGCAAAACAGGGTATTTCCCAGTTCAACCCTCGCCAACTCATTTTTTGAACTTTTTACACAAACAAGCTTGCAACATTTGATAAATCAAAGCAGACTCTTTGATTTCTTTTCCGTTCTATTTATATATATATACATGAATATATATATATATATATATATACATGATATATATATATATATATATATATATATGTATGTATGTATTTTCCATTGATTTAGCTCTCGGCTTTGTTTGATTTGTGGTCTGATTGCGCATACGCCGCGTTGCCTGTTTATTGATTATTTGTGTGAGGCTGGCGTTTTAATTTACACATCATTAGCCAGACTTTGTGCTTCATTAAGGTTTATAGAAGAGTTGCAAGTGCACACATACACACACACACACACACACACTTATATACACACTTACAGATATTATGCACTTCTAGAAAGTTGTCTACTGCATTTTTTGCTGTTGTGCATTTGTGTGTCTGCTCCTGCTGCTGCTTGAGGTTTGTTTTGCTGGCTTTTTGCATTCTAAGCCCGTAATGAGTTTCACCACAGCATTGTGGTAGCTGGTAGCAGCAAAAGTTAAGTGCGTGCAGCGTTTTGTGGCAAGGCCCAAATGAACAGCAGCAGCCGTAGCAGTAGCAAAGAAAATGCAAAGAAACAGCCACAAGGAAAAATAAAAAACATTTCAAACTACGCAGCAAGCAGAGAAGGACGATCTGTGGCAGTACAGCAGTTGTGGCACTTGTAGCCCGTTTTTTTGGCTGCTACCGCTTAAACAAAAGCTTTGACTTCCCCCATGCTGCGCGATTCCCCTTTGTCCTTGCGGCTGCAAGCGAAACTTTTTGATTTGGGGTGCGATGCCCCAAAAAAAAGCCCGAAACTTTTTAGGATACGCTTCAATTTCGGGCTGGCGTTGCAATCAGCCAGGAAGGCGCAACGCAAACGCCGCAAGTCAGGCGGAAACGGCTGCAAGTACGAGTGTTGCACAATGGTGCTCAGACAATGCCACACGCACTTTGCCCACACAACTTTCGCCATTTCAAATACCCAGCACATCTGTCGAAAATAGATGACTTGGCTTCAAGTAAAGTTTAACTTGAATAAAACAAATAACTAAAGTGGCAGCTGTAGTCGTTGCCACACTTACAGGGTAACTGTTAGTCCAACACAGGCACAGTATTGTCGTTGAGCTCAAGGCTCTAGATTTGCAATTCGAGATTCAAGATTGGAGCTAGCTTTTGGGAAAGCAGCTTGGGTAAATTCAATTTGGGTGCAGCTTAAGTTCAAGTCGGGGAAAAGTACATGCTAAGTAAGCTCAAAAGTAACACGCCACCACCACTCCCCTCAACCCCCTACACCTCCAACACCCCTGCGATGGGTACCTTTGATGCTGAAACTACATAAAAGCCAATAAGTTCAATATTTTGCTTTTACATAGTTTGTGAGCAGAGCAGAGCAGAGATGTGGAAAAGTTGAGTTTTTTAGTCGTGCCGAAAAGTCAGTTTTCAAGTTTCTTCAAGTTCTTTGGCGCTACATATATAAATCATGGTTATTCCTTGACATCCAGGTAGTAAGTACATGCTTTTAAAAATATCAACTTTTACCTCCACCTGCAAAATGATATCACATAATTTGTGACCTGGCTTGCAGCAATTGTTATTATTGGTTTTAGCTTTGCTTTTTTTCTCTTGTGGCCTTTGTTCGCATTTGATACCTTGAGTTTTATTTCTTGTTTTTTGTTGCCTCAATGCATATTAATTTCGAAAATGTCTTTGGCAACAAAAGGCAATTGCAGCAAGCCATGCCACAAATGCAGTTCAATTTCTGCGATTCGCTGTGCTGAACTTTTGCGCTGCTCGCTTTTTGTTTTGCAGGGGAAGGGTATATTGAAGTTGTGTTGGAAGATCGAGAAAGCATCTAAAACAAAATATATATATTCTTGATCAGCATCGATAACTGATCCAATTCTGTCCGTATGAACAAGCCCCTCTCAGATTTGGCATATATCTTCTCGTGAACCAAATGCAGATCAAGTTTATTTCGCGAACATCGATACAAATCGATTAACGATAGCATTAGAAGACACAATTGTTAAGATATAGCCTTCCCCTTGATATATAACAAATCCAGATATATTATTGATGAACTGTAAGAGTTTGATTAAGTTCGTTTAAGAAACACAGATTTGGCTAATTAAAACGTATTTTCAAATTAACTAAACTACCATCAGCAAGGCTATTTGACAACTTCAGGGCATCTCCTAGTCGAGCGCTCTCGACCGCAGCTTTCTTACTTTTGTCTCTTAAATACATTTTAGACAATTGTACACACCCACAACACACACACACACATTTAAAAGAGTGGACAGCTGCAGGGAAGAATAGCCACAAAAGCGCAGAATTGTGGCCAAGCAAATAGATTGCTGGGTTTATAGAAAATAAAATGCAACAAAAGGTGTCGTAAATCGGGTCAAGCCCCTGAAGAGCACTTTAAAATATTCATAAGCGTATTTACAATAATCGTTAGTTTTTAATGCATTTTTCACAGCTTACAAATGAAATTCCATTAAGTTGAACGATGTGTAATAAAACGAAAATGAAAGCATTGTGTTTGCAGAATTTGCATTCTTTGCTTATTAAATAATTCATATTTAAATGAAACTGCCTTGTTGCCACATTGCAACAACAGTTGTTGGTGCCACATCCTCTATATGAGCCTATTTAATGCTTTGGCCGTTTGCTGCCAGTTTCCTAACCAGTTATATTTTCTTTATTACCTTTGGCAACGCCCTTTTACTAACGCCCACAAATGAGTTTGAGCAGATTTTAATTAAGCATTCCCATAATATTTAAACAACAATTAAAACAACATGCATAAGTACACTGGCGACATTAAATTACGATTATTTCAAAATTAAACAATATTGAGTTTCTGCACGTAATAAATATGCACCCAGTAAAAAGTGAAATGGGGTAGCTTCGGCGACTTCACTAAAGTAAATTATATATTTGTTATTATTGAAACGAAACGAGCTATTAGTTTTAACACACCCCTTTTACAGGGTATCGCCTAGTCGAACACCCATGCGCTCTGCAACTGGTTCTGTGTGTCTGCCTGCAGAACACAAACAACGGCCAACTGAACAACAATAAGTTGGCTGGCATAAAAAATACCACACACACAACATAAACATATTGATTATGCGAAGAAAATATTTGGCTTAAATTTAACTCTGCCTGGTTTTCGTATAAATTTGTTGATTTTGTTAAATTAAAATCAACAGAAATAATCAACTCTTCATATTGAAACAAAGCCACATTTGATTGGACATTAATACACAAGTCAGAATGACAAAAATGAGTGATTTGTTCCTATGCCAGCTATCTGATATAGTGCTTCGATTCGACAAACTCCGAATAATGTACAGCCTGCTCAAGGACGGATATATACACAGTTGTACAACTGAGGGATATAACCAGACAAAGAGATGAATATGACTGAATGGAGTCGGTTATCGGTGCTGATCAATAATATATATACTTTATGGAGCCGGAGACAAAATTGAACTATCCTCTGGCTGCCCTGGCTATTTTTAAGCTTTCAAAATCTAGCTTAATAGAGGAAAAAATCGCAATTACTCAATTTTTATTCTGACAAAATCAGAGACTCCTAATTAAAATAATGATAAAAGAAAGAAAATGCTTGGTAAATAGCAGCTGTTGTTGTTATTAAAATGTCAAATAATTTAATAATAATAATAATAATTTACAATAACAATGCTATGGACTAGATGTATTAGTAGTTGTATATTTATAAAACACAAAATTGCAATCAGCAGGCAAAGAATTTCGATTTTAATATTTAAAAACAATATTTTTCAGGATGTTTCAGGATGTAATGACATGCTGTGTGTGTGTTTTTTATGTTATTTACATGGGAGTGGACAAAAGGGGGTCTTGGACAGACTCCGCTCACATCTCATGCAAGTTCGTCTCACTAATTGTGACGAGGGGCGCCAATTTGTTTAAATTTACACGGCTTACCGGTAGCGTTGTTGTTGTTGTAGGTGTTGCAGCGGCTGTAGTTGTTGTTGTTGTGGTTGTTGTGTCTGCGACATCCGGCTGACCATTTTGCAGTGGGTTGTCTGTTGACTCGGCAGCTGCAAGCAAAAAAGAAGATGCTTGTCATCATTTTGCATGGCTTTTAAGTAATTTACATGACGCACCATTTGTGGCAGGCTCATCCTCTTTGAGGTTAAGCAGCTGCTGTTGCTGTAACGGCTTGGCCGTTTCCTCTTCCTCTTCCTTTTCCTGCTGCTGCTGCTGTTCAGTTGGCTGCCCATTTGCCTCCTCTTCTTCATCTTCTTGCTCTTCGTCGATGCGCGTGGCAATGTCGCCATTCTTTGTTGCAGCTATGGGTGTGCCGGGTGCAGAGGTGGCTGGTGGCGTTACATTGCCATTCTTGAGTATGCCTACCAACGGTGCACCGTTGCCTGGCTTCTTGCTGTCCTCCTGCGGCAGCTGCAACACAGACAGTGAGAGAGAGAGAGAGAGAGACAGAGAGATGCAAATAAATCTCATTAGAGCTGCGGCATCAACAACATGTTGCTTACCGCCTTATAGCTGTATGCGGGCAGGCTGCTGCTGTTGTGGCCTGCCTTAATGCCCGTATGGCCTGTGGATGATGGCCCTTTCACAGCCGGCGATTCGTGCATTTTGGTTGCCTGCTCCTTGGACCAAATGATGTCCTCGTCCGTTTCGCGCTCGATGCGCTTCTTGTAGGCCAAATGGCTGCGATACACCTCGAGCAGGCAGCACACAACAATGATGACAAACACACTGGTTAGCGTTATGAACAGCACCTGCGTCGAGTCCTCCTTCTTGTCCACGTCATAAACGAATTTCGATATATACGGCACTCGTTGTGGCGGCTCCTCAACCCACGGCTCGGGTATCTACCGAGAGTTGAGAGGTGAAAGTTGAAGTGGATCAACAAACGGCGCACAGTTAACACTACTCAGATTTACATTATGGACGGAACACAGATGCCTTACTGTGTTGAAACTGGGAGCCAACAATTTAATGAAATTAAGCCTGAAATGGGAATTTAAAGAAAATAATTGAGTGTGAAGAGCGCAAATGTGGTTTATTGTTTTCAACTCTCTTTGTTCACTTCATTTGAGAGCGATTGAGAGCAAGTAAGCATTTTAAGGAGAGAATGAAATATAAGAGACCGAACCATTAAAGATCGGCAAAAAGGGTATACGGCAGTTGTGGAAATGTCGGTAACAGGCAGAAGGAAATATATCTGAGCCCATAAGGCTTCAGGATTAACAGCATCTATCTGCTTGTATCAATGTTTGTATAAATGCCGATCTCAGAGACTCCAAGAGCTAGATTTAAGAGCTTCAAATTTCGTAAATAAATCAAGTTTATTTCATTTTATATATATTGCAATAAAAGATGAAGCTATGAAGTTATAGCATTGATATTAATATATACAATTTCTAGACATATTATTGATCAACTTTAAAGATTTCAATAATATCGGATAAGAAACACAGACGTATTTTGCCATACATATATAAACACTTAGCTGGTATTTTATAAATTGCACTCTACAGATTTTGCACAGTGTATTCAATACAGTTGACTTACCATGCTAACGTTGACCATGGGCTCCTGGGTTGGCTGCTCGCTCACATCGAATTTGGCATTGCATTGTGCGCTGCGTACGCCCTGCGGATTAATGACCGTTATGTTGTCGGCACCGGATTTGGTGAATAGCATATACTCCTCGAGTGGCTTCATAATGTGCCCATTCACCTGGATGTAGATGTCTGCGTTGCGGTGCCAATTGGGAATATTGATGAAATTCTCATTAGTATTGGTCATTAATTCAAATTGAAATGCAAATGCGTTCCCGGTCAATTTTGGGATCGTCTTCTTGGCCTGGAAATTGTTGTTGGTGTTGTTGTTGTTGTTATTCTTGGACGTCTACAGGGTCTGCGACCATTCGTGCATATTTTATGGCTTGCCGAAATTAGCAATAAAATTTGTAATACCCCAAAAACGTGAACAGCCCCTGCTATTCAGCTGCGACTTGCACTGCCAAAAAAATGTTAACTATGGGTAGCTAAACAAATTGTTAGCTGATTAAATGAAGCTCTTTTGGTCACTTGGCCAACTAATAATTCAAGTCGCATTTTTTTAGTATTTCTTGCCGCGGCACAAAATTTTCAATTGGTTTTAACTGCGTTTAACTGCGAGTTCGAAAAACGGAAAAACTTTTCCAATATGCAATTTGCAGTTCTTTTTGGTGGGCGGGTTTTGAGGCAACATTTTCGTCTGCTCTGTTTATGGCCATTGGCAAACAAACGCGATTCGATGGCGCTTTAATAGTTGCTCCATTTAACAGCTTGCACACACATCCAGGAGGCGGTGAAGCGGGCGTGGCTGGCTGGCTAAGCAACTAACAGTTGAGCGAGAGAGAGAGAGGAGAGAGTTGAGAATTTTAATCAAAGTGTGGTTGGCTGTTGTAAAAGCAGCAGGACCAACAATTTAAATATGAGCCACTGTAAATCTTGAGAGCGCAAAAACTGACAAAAATTTATGGCAACAGCCACGGAAATGACTTTTTATGGCAGCGAATAAATTTAATTTTTGGTCAACAGAGTGCTGCAGCGTCTCCTTGCAACTGCTGGCCGTGCCACTTGATGAGACCACACAATAACAATAACAACAACAACAACAAGAAGAAAAACAATAAACTGCAATTTGAGTATGACGAAAAACCGTCGAAAAAAAAGTTAAAGCTTTTTTGGGTGTTCCAAGTTTTAAATACACTTGTTTGAGTGCATTTTTGGATGTCTCTGACTAAATTGAGAAAATGCTATTTTTGAGAGCAGGCGATTTAGGTAAAATCGAAAATGATTTACGCAGATTGTAGAAAAAAATTCGAGTGGATTACAAAATTTGAACAGGGACCTATATTTCTTACCATTCAATAGAGGGTGACTAAATTCATTAACAACGAGCACAAATTAAAATTGGTTGTCTTTCAAAAGTTTGAGCAGGCGTGGTAATAGTTTTCAGCTGGCCAAGTCAAAGAATAGCTAAATTGTGCAAGCGTTACATAGTTGTTAACAAAACCATAGCACCCACTGCCATTTCATATAAATTAATGGCAAGTCGAGATCAAATTTATGACTCCAACGACAACGACAACTGCAACTCGAACTCGGCAGTGGCAGCAAGGCTACCCCTTTTACTCACTTGACAGACAGCCGCTGTAGCTTTTAAAGACCGCAAAACGAGAGTCTGTGGTATTGATGCCGCCAATCTGGGCGCGATTGGCGCCCTCATCCAATGTGGTGGTCAGCACGCGGGCCGCGAAGTCCGTGAGGGGCACCTGTTCGCGATCGATGAAGAGCACGGCTTGGGTTCCATTGCGCACATAGTAAACCGAGTGTCTGGCACTGTTGAGGAAGTTCCGATCGATGCGTGCTCCCACAGTTTGGCCCCTTTCGCGATCCTCCTCGAACTGCAGATACCCATCCGAGGTGATGGCCAGCAGTAGGTAATAACTACGCTCCGCGGCTGTCTGCAGCAGCAGCATAATGCGATTGGCTCGCCTCAAGTCGAATGAGGAAAAAGCCAGCTGGAGGCGCACATAGTTCACACTGCCCGAACTGGGCAGCTCAAATTTGCGTTGCAGTGTCGACTCCCCGCTGAAATCGGCGCCCTTCTCCACCGAACAAAACTCGCCCAGGAAACTGGTGTGCTCGCAGTCGCAGGTGGACATTTGTTCGGCAAAATGTTCCTTGCAAATGCCACCATTCTTGCAGGGCTCCGCATCGCATTTGATTTGGCAATTGGGCAGTACACCTTCCGAAGCTGTGGGGATTAAGTAGATGATTAAATATTAGTAGAATATGTCCTTAGTCTGCAGAAGAAACCTTTTTAAATTGAGAAACAACTACATTTTTTTGAATTTAGTATTTTTTTGTCTTACAGAATTGTGAAAAGAAAAGCTCTTGTTATTAGAAAGACACAATCCTGAATTTAAAAAATATTTTTCTGAATAATAAGTTTGCTAACCTTGGCATTAAAACTATTTCGATTTTCTAAATTACAAAGTGGGATTTTTTTCTTTTCAACTTTGTTCACTGTGAGAAATGAAATTTCAATCAGTTAGCCAGTGAGTGATTTGGCATATTCCGCTGGCTATAGATAAGGATAATTCATCGCTAGTTGGATTAGTGGGGCTGCAATACGTGATACTTAATCGTATGAATGTCAGGAGGCAATTTCCGCGCCGTGTGTGGCCGTGTAGCTGCATAAATCATACGCCGCGTAGCCGGCGCTCTGGCTGCGTTTATCGTATTGGCATTAATCTTGGAGCACACACACACACATAGCAGCAGGCTCAATAGTGGCAGCACTTTGCGGAAATTGCCTGCATATTAAGTTGCAGCAATGTGTGGCAGCCACAACACGAAGCAGACAGCCGAAAATAGTATTACGCTGCTGCTGCTGCTGCTGCTGGTTGCTAGTTGCTAGTTGCCTGGTTTGGCTCTGGCACTTAGTGAAAATTGATTTATTCTCGTATTCGTACTCCTACTCGTAGTTGTACTTACTGGGCGCTATATTCCTTTCATTGATTTCCGCCAAGTCGATCAACTGGGCGCCAATTTTGAGGCCGCGCACACAACCGATATAGCCCTCCAGACTGGGTGCATCCACATTTGGGCGTAGCAAATTTGCTGGATCGTAGCCGCCAACGTGGAACTGAAAGTACTCGGTGGGCGGGGCGGGCGGACGATGCGGCGATAGGACCTCTGCAAATAAACAACAACAAGAACAAGAACAACAACAAAATCAAATGAGGCAACCAGTTTAAGCGTTCCGACCACGTTTCGTCCCCATTTCTGTGTGTGGCCTGTGCGGAAATGAGCCTTCATTGCTGTGTGGCAATTGGGTTTTGTGTTGGGGTTCGCTTTTGGCATTTGGAGCCCAAGTTTGTCTAATTGAAATGTTTGCAGCTAGCCAGTTAATTCCTGGCCCTGGCCCTGGCCCTGGCCCTGACTGGCTCGCTGCCTGCCTCTCTGCCTGTCTATCTATAATTTCCAGTTAACGCATTTAATTGCATAAGTGGTCATGTGTTATTCTCCCTACAGAAGTATTGACGATTTTCAGCTCTCTCTCTCTCCCTCTCTCTCTCTCTTTTTCTCTCTCTCTCTCTGGTACAATTTTCGATGTCTAATTATGATTGATTCTCTGCCGGCTGACTAACTACATCAAATTCGTTGGCAAATTTGGTCTGCATTTGCTGTGCTGAGCACGAGCTCTTTGATTGATTTTTGGGCAAATTTGGCAGATTTCCATTTCAAGTGCCTTTAAGCCGAACGTGTACGTAATTTGGGCGACTTTTGCCAACAGCAAAATGCATGCATCGACTTATTAATCTGGAAACCGTTTTAAGTGCAGTTAAAGACAGTCCAAATTGCTGAATTTGCTGGCTTTAACCAGTTAAGCTACTGAATCGAAGTAAGTTCAAAATGCTCTTTAAGTTTGTTACTTGCACTATTTCGATTAATTTAAGTGGATCTAACTAAGAAATGAATGAACTGAAAGCTAGATTGTTGGCAATTATTCATTGCACAAGTGTTGTTTGATATACTTAAGAGTAAATAAAAGCCATTTAAAATATATTTTAAATACTCAGGCGAAATTCCTTACTCAACACTCCTCTGCGTACTATTTAATAGACATATTCAGGGTATCTCCTAGTCGAGCTCTGTCTCTCTCTCAAACTTGTTCGATTCCGTTGAACAAAGCCTTTTAAAATTCAGATTTAATGCCAAAATGCAACCGAAGCTAAAAATTTCAATCAGTTTTGACAAATTTATGCAAACTTGTATATTTTCCCATTAATCAAGTTGGAAAATAGCAGACGACGAGGATATGCAATAGTTATCAATTATATCTCGAACACTCTATTCATATGGCTGTTAAACTGAATTTTGATTTGAATTTAATACCATTGAAATACAATGTTTATTAAAAGCTGATCCAATTCACAGTTGGAGTGTGTGAAAAAGCGATTTCAGCTTCAACAATTCAGTTTTATTAACATATTCTGGCAAACATTTTTCAAACAACTATAAAGCAGCTGAATGTTTTTATGCCATTGAGAAAGTTTAGCCATTCGAATTGCTTTCGTTTTATACAGTTTATTTTTGGTGTTTTTTACTGACTCCATACACACACACACTCACACACATACACACAGAAAAATATTTAAAGTGCAAATCATTTGGCGATCGCAGTGCACACAGATTTTTCCCAGTGTGCTTTTCCCTCATTTTTTTCTTTTATTTTCGTGTGTGTTTGGACATTTTTGGCATATTTGCAACTTTAGTTGCTAAACTGTTTTGAAACTATTCTGCCTGCTGCGCTTGGCGGCACAGTGATAAAAAAATAAGCAGACTCTAAGGACTGGCTGGCCACAAGGAGAGGAGGTGGTAGAAAGTTACTAGTGGCAACCAGTTGGAGAAAGCTTTGTTGGTTCAATAAAAGTCGCAGTGCCCGAAAAATCAAACAAGTGACTGGCAGCTAAGCAACGGCTGGCAATGCGCGGTCATGTCAGGATGTACGGGGGCGGCGGGGATGCCTCAACAATGTATTATGGATGCGCCGGACCGGGTTAGCGATTGGACGCAGCGCTGTGCCAGTCTGCAGCCGACAATCGACAGGAGTGTTGCCACAATGTACGGTCGTCTGCCAGCCACAGTTGGCACTGGTGCGGCCAGTGGTGGTGCTGGTGGAGGTGGTGCTGGTGGTGTTGGTGCTAATCAGCAGTGTCATGACCGGATAAAAATTGGCTTCTGCACGGATTTGGACAAATCGGTGCTGGTGAACAATTTTGAGAAGCGTGGCTGGCATCAGGTGAATGGCGACGATGACTGGCATTTCTATTGGGCTGGCGTGCAGACGTGTCGGAATATCTTTAGTGTGGACAGTGGTTATCGGATGCACGACAATCAGATGATCAATCATTTTCCCAATCACTATGAGCTCTCGCGCAAGGATCTGCTCGTCAAGAATATCAAACGCTATCGCAAGGATCTCGAACGGGATGGTAATCCTCTGGCCGAAAAAACTGAGTCAAATAACTCGAGCGGCACTCGCTATCTTTATCTGGATTTTGTGCCAACGACTTTTGTGCTGCCAGCGGACTATAATATGTTTGTGGAGGAGTATCGCAAATTTCCGCTGAGCACTTGGATTATGAAGCCGTGCGGCAAATCGCAGGGCGCTGGCATCTTTCTCATCAACAAGCTGTCCAAGCTGAAGAAATGGTCGCGTGAGGCCAAGGGTCCTTTTCATCCACAAATCGCCAAGGAATCGTATGTTATATCCAGATATATCGATAATCCGCTGCTGATCGGTGGCAAAAAGTTCGATTTGCGCCTGTATGTGCTGGTCGCCTCCTTTCGCCCCCTGAAAGCATATCTCTTCAAGCAGGGATTCTGTCGTTTTTGTACAGTGAAATACGATACGAGTGTGACGGAGCTGGACAACATGTATGTCCATCTGACCAATGTGAGTGTGCAGAAACATGGAGGGGAGTATAATACCCTGCATGGCGGCAAGTGGTCGGTGCAGAATTTGGCACTGTATTTGGAGGGTACCCGTGGCAAGGAGGTCACCGACCGACTCTTTGGCGCCATCTCCTGGCTGATTGTGCACTCGCTGCGCGCTGTGGCGCCCGTGATGGCCAGCGATAGGCATTGCTTTGAGTGCTATGGCTATGACATCATCATTGATAATGCTCTGAAGCCCTGGCTGGTGGAGGTGAATGCCTCCCCATCCCTGACCTCCACAACAGTGAATGATCGCATACTCAAGTATAAATTGATTGACAACATTCTGTCGGTGGTGCTGCCTCCGGATGGTTTGCCGGATGTCCGCTGGAATAAGATACCCAGCGCTGATGCCTTGGGCAACTTCGAGCTGCTGATCGACGAAGAGCTGGCGGCTCAGGATGAGGCACAGAACAACAGCAGCTCATCTTCGCACGTGAAGTCTTCAAAACTCAGCAGTCGCTGGAAGTGACGAAGGTAATCATCAAGCAGCTCAGCCGAGTGTTTAAAAAGCAACCTAGTGCACTCAAAAATCTTTTGCGGCAAAAACTTGTACATAAATTAGAAGTTGGACTTACTGAACCATAGATATTCCCCCAAAAATGCTGTCAATCAAAATATGGTCGGAATAAAGTTTAATTAATTATTTATGTACTTAATGTCAACTAAAATCGGTCAACAAAATAAGAAATAAATAATTTGAATTATATTTTTGATTTCTTAACTTCGACTTACCCTTCTCGGGATTGCTCCACGGCTTGTTGGCGTACTCATCCAGGAGGAGGGTGCCCCGATCTATGCTGGCACTGCGCTGGTTAACATGCATGCGAGTCTCCTGCTCGCCCCGCACAATTGCCACCTGAATGCTCTTCAGATTGCTCACCAGTGTTTCATCGAGCAGCGTCAGATTGACAATCTCATCGCCATAGTTGTAGAGGAAGACAATCTCCCTGGCCTGACTGATGTACAGATGGACAAAGTTATTGTAGTGATCGTTGGCATAGAGCACCAAGGCATTTGTATCGTAGGTACGCAAATTAATCAACAAATCCTGGCTGAGAATCCCTTTGAGCATCTCACGTTCATCCTCTATGCCATGGAGGAGTATCGCTGGCGTCGATGTCACACTGAGATAGTTTCGCATCAGAAACGATTCGCGATTGATGAAAGTCAACGCCTTCTCATTGATATCTACAAAATGGGGGGTAGAGTTCAATTAGCTAGCGTTGAGTTTGAGTTTGCTATATGATTCTATTTACTCGTCTCGCAGAACTCGCCAATGTGTGCCCAGGGATTGTTGCAGACGCACTTGAAGCTGCTCCACAGCTCCTTGCACTGGGCACCGTTGCGACACGGCGAGGGCACACAGGACGGCTTACAATCCTTGATAATCTCCGACAGATGCACTGACATGTAGCTGTAGATGTCGAGTATCTCGCCATTGACCACCAGGCCACGGAAACAGCCAATAAGACCCGCCTTCACAGACAGCTTCTTCAGCAGGTCACTGTGGATATGCAATTGGGGGATTGGGGATTACTTTTTGTTTGTTTTTCATATATATTACGGCGACTGTCATGTTTATTCAATAAGTCCACCAGCAGCTGCAAGTAAAAAAAGTATCGACTTCGAACCTTTTGCGGACTTTATGCAAATATTTTTTGTGAAGCCTGCTGGCGCATTTGCTTCACGAATCCCAGACCCAAAATCTCAGTGTTGACTTGGCCGCGACGCCTTTGGGCCTTCAAGTTTGCTGCTTTGGCGAATCGACAAACAGACGACGACAGTCAAACTGAAGCTGCGATGATGGCTGCCGGCTTTAATCGGCCACACATTGGTTAAAGTTATCCCTACTGAGAGCCATTGGATGCCACAATTTCTTTCAAACCGGCTACTTTAGTCATTTATTTTTTGTAGTTTGGCGCCCTTTTTCTTTACAACTGCGTTGCATACACTTACTAAGCGACGACCCTGTTTGATTTATTCATTGAGTAAGTCGTTCACAAATAACTAATAACTTGACTAGCTTTTAATGTGGTTTTTCAATTGAAATTTATGCTCAAGAAGTAAACCATTTACTTCGTTCAAGCAATCAGATTTCAACTATAGCTTTAACCATTTTATTGCATAAGCTTTAGAAAGATGGCAAACTATTTATTTTTAGAGTATCCTCAGTTCATTCTCACTCAGCTGACTCCTCTTTGTCGCAGTTAGTATGCTTTTACTCATTTCTTTTTATCTTGCTTGCTGTATTCGAGCAATTTGCAAGTTTCGTTCGCTTTTAACTTTTGCACACAGAATTCGAACCCTCCAGAATGCTCCCCTCTCATTGCCAACCCCCTCCCTCCCTCCGTGCCCTCTTTAGAGCTCTCTATCTTGGTCTTGCTGTGTAGCTAACAATGAATTGGCCAATAAAATCTCAAGTGTAAGCTTTTCAAAATTAAAGTGGCGGAAATGTCTTGTTTATACGCGTGCAGCGTGCTTCCTCTTCTTGCCCCCATTCCACCCAGCAGTAGGAAGAAGAAGAAGAAGAAGAAGCACAGCAACGAAAGTTGCTCAAAAATGTCTTTCTAAATTATGTAAATTTCATTACAAGTCGCCCGCCGCATTCGCTGAGTGTTGTCTGCACAAAAAGCTCTAAGTAAAATTAAAATTCTTGTTTTAAATAAAAGAAATTCCCAACTCTGCACTTTCTTGGTTTTTTCTCTGCACCCTTACAAAATGTATTATGGCTTTTGCTTTAAATGTGTAGGGCACTGAGCACTTCTTTCTGCGAGTGTATTTCAACTTCGGCATCGTCAATGCTCCATTTTCGTTGTATTTTCTTTTTTGATTATTGTAATTTCTTTTCACTTTGTCGCCGCTTTGGTTTGTAATTGTTTGCTAAGTTACGTAATTGTTCCTTAAGCGCGAAACTTATTGAATAATGCCAAATGAATTGGCCAGCAGGCAATAATCACATAGCCACAGGGGCAGAGAGAGGGCGGGGCAGGCAGTCCTTTAACGCAGCGTTGCTGCGTTGTGTCCTTTAACGTAATTGCAATCTTCAGCTCTTAAGCTGCACGGCTATTAAGTCATTAGTTTTTTTTTAGCAACGTGTGCTGCATGTGGCACATGTTAATTTTGGTGTTTGTAGCGCGCATACGACGCGTGCAACGTGCACCTTGTGACGTGCAACGTGCAACGTGCAACGTGAGTGCTCGTTGCAAAATGAAATTTAGCGTTTTGCCTTGCAAATGATGGCTGTCTGCCGCGCTGACACTTGGCTAAAAGGGTTTGCACGCTGCCTGGTTGGCTGGCCATTTGCCGAAATAAAATAAAAATGAAATATGTACACGAAATTAACGGTAATAAAATGAAAGAACTTTGACAGCCCATTTATATATATATATATGTATAAATATATATATATATAGAGAGGAGATTGAGAGAGACAGAAAGAGAGAAGGGGTGCTGAATGCAGCTGAGCAATTCGTTGAGCGGAAATCCTATTAACGTTGCAAACGCGCAAAGTGCGAAGCAGTTAAGAATTTATTTAACACCGTCACAAGCAATTAAGCACTTTTCATTCATTCAGGGACACACTTGCACACACTTGCAACACACACACACACCCACCGACGACAGTGGTACATTTTCTCCAGTGGCAACCACTATTTTTGCGCGTTTTCTCTTTTTCGTGGCATATAGTTCGCGTATTGGGCCAGCCAGTTGTCAGTGTTTTTGTCGATGATCAACGTGCATGTTGCAACTGCTGCAACAGCTGCCGCATCTGCTGCTGTTTCTAAACAATATGACATGGCAAAAAATGCGTTGACAACCTTCATTAGTGTTAGCTTCAATTATAAAGCTGCTTTTTGTGGCTCATAATACGGGCCAAGAATTGTGAGGAATATTGTCGGAATAGGTTTGAAGTCGAAATTCTTTCTATTATTTTTTTCGCAATTTCTATTTGGTTAATCTTAAAGTTATCGAAGTTTTCAAGTGACGGAGCCTATTTTGGTCATGGTCTGTTTTCGATTAGGTTAGCTTAATTTCAATCACAACTCTTGCCACTTTTATTGTATTCCGCTTAATTAATTGCTGTATAATACGTCGCATATGTGTGAATAAGATCGTTATATTGAGCTTACAACGGAAATGGTTGTACATTAAACTGGACCACAGACTGCCTCGAGGGATTAATTGAAATGCCATCAGTTGCCGCCTTCATGTGCCCCACTGCGTTAAGCAAAAGTCTCGCCTCACCTGCCTCGTCCCTCATCCCTCCCCTCCTTCTTCCTTGCCACGTCTCCCTTGCCTCGTCTCTCGTATCGTGTCTGGCCCTGTCTGCGTCAATATGTTGATTAACTCTTTTATTTATGAGCTGGCACTGATTTCTCTTAATGGCTTACACTGTACACGGTACACTGCGCACTTTAGCGGCATCCTTGCCATGGCCATGCCTTACCAAGGGCCAAGTGCATCAATATTTGTATACCCTGTACTTAATCAGCGTAAGACAAGCTCTTCATTAAGGTTCTTCCTGCTGATTCACTTCATTTACCAAACTTTGAGTGTATTTAAGTCATTTTCGACTTTGTCATCATTTGGTTATGAGAGGACAGAAAATAAGGGTTATTGAAATTAGAACTATATTTTTAAGGTTTTATAATTTGCACTTGGAAATGTTCTCCTTAAACTTTCAACTTCCTTAAGTTTTGGTTAACCTGACTAAATTTTCAAGGGACGGGGCCATTTTTGTCATAGTCTCTATGATAAGTTCAACTTAACTTAATTACTTAAAAACCCATTTTAATAATTTTTTTATTTATTGTTTTTTGTTTTGCAGAGTATAGTCATAGTCGTGTCGCTTTTAACTGACGTGTTTCTTGCACTTTGGTTTTAACAGTTCTTCACTTTGTCGGGCTTGTGCTTTTTTAAGTCCTTACAGAGCATATTATAGTTTTATCGTGAAGTTTGCAACGCCTTCCGGGAGACGTCTCCGAACCCATTAAAATATATTTTCTAAATCTGTGTCAGCAGTCAAGTCGATATAGCCATGTCCATTCGTCGTTCTGTCTCTGTGAACTAGTTTCCGAGTTTTAAAGCTATCTGGATGAAACATGGCATGTTTCCCCTCTTTACTGCAGCACATATGTCGGAACTGGTTGAATCGAATTACTATATCATATAGCTGCTACAGGAGCCATCGGTCAAGATTTCGCGTGAAAAAATGTTTGCTTATCAAGTTATTCTAGCCAAACTCATCAGTTATGCATAGTATTACGCTCTCAACGCTTGGCCAAAAAATGATAGAGATCAGCCTACTATATCATCTAGTTTGTATAGGAACAATCAGCTTTGGATGTCGGCGTTTCGACTCCACTCTGCAAGGGTATTCAATACTCGGCTTGCCTGGGATATCCGTTGTTTCTTGTTTTTCGTAATTGTTTCACTTATTCTTTTATTATATTTTGTTTAAATAAATTGAGTTCCATAATTGGCTGAGCGATATATATATAAAGCGCAGCACTTTACCGTCAATTACTCTCATCGAAATTGTATGATTGAGTCAGAGGTGTGTGCAGTGTGGTGCATCAGCGTTTGGCGTTAAGTGCAATATTGCACACATTTCGGTTTTTACTTTTCGATTTTGTTTCTTAAATTCGATTTTGCGCAATATTCAATAAATTAACAAACACACACACTTCATGAAAAAATCCGACACT
Source organism: Drosophila hawaiiensis (assembly GCA_037043685.1). Classification (NCBI taxonomy): domain Eukaryota; kingdom Metazoa; phylum Arthropoda; class Insecta; order Diptera; family Drosophilidae; genus Drosophila; species Drosophila hawaiiensis. The sequence goes on along the minus strand of JBAMBA010000166.1, from coordinate 509,150 downwards.
ATTTATGAGTGTGCACATCTGCTTGTCATTGCCTGTGTCTGTGTGCGGGTGTGTGTCTGTGTGTGTCTGTGTGTGAGAGTGCAGAAAAAACTTTATAAATTATGCCAATCAAGCATAAGCGCGTTTTAAGTGCGCCAACTGGCAAGGGGGGAAAAGCTCGACTCGTCTTGAAAATGGGGTAAAAACCACGAGTTCGCGACTGGTGGACAACTTTTGGCTGCCAGCCCTTCCCCCTCCCCCCATGACTACGCCAATGCCTTGATTATTGATAATGACTTTTAAATGAATTTCCAGCGGGAAGTTAATTTAATTATGGCAATTCTTTTTAAAAGCGAGCATTTTAAGCATATTCTGTATATGTGGTGCAAATGCGAGTTGGCTGCAAGTTGGCAACAGCTACGATAACAGCATTAAGCATATAATAAACAGCTGCTTAATTACTGATTGAACAGCTTAAAAATATTTTGCAATCAGCTTCGATTGGGTTAAATAAGCACTGCGATTGAGATTTGTTGAAGTTGGGCAACAGATGATTGTAGGGCTTGGACGGAAATGAATCATAGAAGAGTTGTCAGAAATATAAATACTTTATTTATCAGTTTCTTGATTTTTAATTGAGAAAGACCTACTCATTTCTAGTATCACTGAAGTCAGATTTTAATTAGATATAAAATCATCGATGCTAATCAGGAATATATATACTGCAGATGCTTCCTTCTGCCGGTTACACACTTTTGTATAACTTCATCATTATTAATGGATTCGCGGTAAAAGTATTGTGTTTCATTTCGTTATTCATGTTTTTGGCAGAAGCAAATATAAATTGATGAGTCTACAATATTAGCGAGCCTTTCATTTGTGTGGCGCCTCAATTTGCGTCATAATCAACTAGCGTAAAGTAATTTGCCAAAGATAATCACTTGGTATGCCCTTAAATGGGCCTGAGGAGTGTTACACTCATCAGCATGAAATGAGTTGCCCTTGGGTCACATTCTGAACGCCTTTGAGTATCTTTTGTAGCCATCAGACAGAGTTGCTGTTGCTGGCTTGCTGCTGCCAGTTTGCCAGTTTGCCAATTTGTCAGTTTTGTTAGTCGCGCGTTTATAATTAAAACGTAATTGCGGCAATAAATTGCACAGACCGCAATGGCCAATGGGCAATGACCAATTGAAGCACGCTCGCTGGCTTTTGCACTGCGGTTATTATTACAGCTGCTGCTGCGTTGCAAGCAGCCATAAAAAACGATTGGGAGTGCGGCTAAGCCAGGGCTGATTAGATCCATGTACATTCAGAAAAAAATCGTTATGAATTGTAGGAAAAACTAGAAATATTTCCTTGTTGTCAAAAATAACTTCTAAATATAAGAAAATATTTTTCTAAAAAATACAGATTAGAAATTAGAGAACTGTAGTCTGAACTTAAGAATAGAAAAACCCTGAATTTTATAAATATACTTTCTGAATAATAAGGTGAGGTGAGTTACCCTTGACACTAAAAGTATTTCGAATGCAGTATGCTTTGATTTTCTGAGTGTGTTAAAGTCGCTTGTACTTACAATGTGGCGCCACCGATGTACATGCTGCCCTCAAACGGGCCAAACTCCTCCTCAGGCAGAAGGTCGAGCATCTGGTAATCGGTGTTTATCATGAAGCGCACATGATATTGATTGTAGTCGATCCATATTTTATGCCATTCGCCGCCATTGAGCCTGCAATTCAAACAATTCAATATGATACACATATATATATTTTTATTTGTTTCCCATCGCTAATTGATGGGTACTATCGATGGGTGGGTGAAACACTTGACCCACCTGCGATGCGAGTTAATCACCAGTTCCCGTGTGGTGCCGGTGCTCAGCGTGAAATTGAACGTCAGCTGATAGTCACCCGTCAACGCCACCATAAACGAGGGATAGTGCGCCCGAATTGGTGGCTGGAAGAGTAAGATGGCCTTCTCGCCGGTGGTGCGAAAAGAGAAGGCAATGTCGCCCTTTCGCCAGCCAGGCACCTCAATATACGACTGCGACGTGGTAAAGGTGACCACATACTTTTGTGTATCTGTATTCCCCCCAAAAACAAAGAGATATTCACTTTTGTATGGGGATGTTGTGTGGCAACTCACTTGTCTCCACGCACTCGAGGGGGCCGAGTGTAATGCGTCCCTGGGCCTCGTCGTCGAGGTCCTTCTGCTGCAGGAAATACATGTTGGTGATGCCCAAACTGTGCGGTTCCTGATAGTAGCCCTCGTCCGAATTCCATTTGTTCTCCTTCACATCGCAGTTGCATGATTGATTCGGGTCCACGCAAGTCTTGTTAACGGAGCACGGGCAAGCGCCTCTGTGACCGGATCGCCATAAACATAGAGATGGAGAGGGAGAGACAGAGAGAGAGGTTGTGTAAAAAAGGTGAAAGGTATTCCAAAAACAAGTAGCCACGGCTTGCATACATTTGCATCTATTTGGAGGCGACTCTGTCGACAGAGCTGCCGGCAATTTGACGAGTCCACTTTAAGCGAATGGGGCTGTGGGTGGAGGGGTGGCGAGGGGTTGAGCGGATACCACTTGGTTTGGGGCATTTCTTTTGCCGATTTATTGTCGGCATTTTTGTTTTGCCATTTATAAGTGCCGTGGAGAGCTTTAAGCGGATCTATTGTCTATTAGAACCAGTTTGTAACATGGCAATTATTAAGGCGAGTTTGCGGATTACTTAAATTTTTGTAATTACTTGTTGAGTATGATAATTACTATAAAAGAATTGTATTTATTGTATTTGGTTTTTGTCATTTGTTTTAGAAGTGCTTCTAGAAGTGTTTATTTTGCTGAGAATAATGTTTTATAATGACAAAACGATACCCTTAAGATATATACATAATCAGCAGACTTTGTCTGGTAAATTAATTAATTTGAGGAATTCATTTAAGAGAAGTAGAAGACTTTGCAAAAGAGTTATTTCTGGACGTGATTCTGATGGATTCACTTTTAAAGAGATTCTGTTTGATTTGCCTAGAAGAGGCAGCTGTGTTTAGCACTTCATCTTTCTTTACTTCCATTCTGAAAAAGCTCTTATGTCTTAAACAGAATTTACGATCATTGATTTTAATACTTCACATAAAGTATTGAATGGTTTCAATGGACTAAATTTAAGTGTGGTTTTGCGATTTTGCTTCTTGTCGCTTTCATTAGTTATATGGCTTTGAAATGCGGGTTTAATTTAATCGAAAAAGTGCAGAGTATTGCTGCCAGCCATAATATTATTCGTCTCTGCGGCTTTTGTGTGGTTGTGGCTCATGTGCGTATGCGGTTTGGCAATGCATGCGCCACATCCGTTTCCGCTTCAGCGTTGCAAGCATAGACAACCGAGCGGCACATCAGGAATGTGACCCAGACGCAACAGAGAGCTGACTCCAAAGCCAGAAGTGAGTTTAGTAGTAAATGTGGTAGTAAGGGGGTAGACCACAGTAGCACCAACAGCAACAGCAACAGCAACAGCAAAAACAACAACAACAAAGAAACAAACGATGCTGTCAAATTTTGAATGAGTAAATACCAAACTACAATCCAATGATGGATGGCTCAATGGGTTGCCTGCCAGCTCGCAAAACTCACGTAAAACCAACAAAATGTGCAGAAAACAAAAAAAAATTGAAAGAGTTAACTCGTTTTTTGTTTTCGGTTTCACTCTATTTTAAACCTTTGGAAAGGGTTTTCTAACTATGTCGTAAGGTTTGTAAGGAAGATGACTCCGAGCCTATAAAGTATTCTTGATCAGCATCGATAGCCAGTTAATACAGTCGTGCCTCAATTTGGAAGCTTTTTAATTAACTGTCCTAGGAACAATGCGCCGAGATGTGAGCATGAAGAACTTGTATATTTCTCAAGTTAACCTAACCAAACTTATTAGCTATTACGCTTCCAGGATTTGGATAATAAATCTTCAATATCGGACAACTATATACCTCAAAAAAGAACAATCGGTCGAAATGTGAATTCTTCTCTGAAAAATTGTACTGTTTATCAAGATATCCAAAGCAATTGCTTACATGTTAACATCGGACGTCAATATCACATAGCTTTCAATGGGTTTTTTAAATTTGTTGTGAAAGCTTGAAGTCTGCAATTTGACTACGATCTACAAGGGTGTGTAATCTTCGACTTATCAAGCTTTTTATTGCTGCTGCTGCTTCTTTTGTCAGACATTGGCTGGACTATATGAGCACACACTCCCACACACTCATATAGACACACACACAGACACACCATACCACACGCATAAATGAATTTTGTGTTTGGAATTGTGTTAAAGCGCATTTTGATATTCCTAGCCAAGCAGAACGCCATTCGTTTAAAAGCAGATCCGCACTATAAACCAAAAAACAAAAAAGTAACAAAAAAAAGACAACTGCTGTTTAGGCTCTCGAATTGATTTAGTGAAAGCGGAAATTAGTGACGCAAGCCGAACACAAACAACATCAGCAGCAGCAAAAAGGGGTTTGGCCAAAAAAGAAGGCCATTTGAAATTGCTGCCAGCAGCTGTTGCCTACTTTGCTGCGCATGATGTATTGTCAGAGTCCTCTTGCCCCCCTCAATATCGCCGTTTACCATACCCTTTACACTTTCACTCTTTCATCTCTGTATGAGGTTCTTTTTACTTTTTTTTTGTGTGGGGCTTAGGCGGCAAAGAAATTAGGCGTAAAGACTAAATTTGTGCGCAAAGCCATTTATTTTAAAAAGGCAGCCATAAGAAAAATTACCAAGCTAAAGTTGAAAAAGAGTTGTTCGACAATATGGCGGCAACACACACACACACACTCACACACACTCACACACACACATGCACACAATTGGGGCTTAGTCATAAACCTTATTAGCGCTGAGCCGGAAACATATTTGCCCGACATAAATACAACTCTGCCTTTTATGCCCATATCTCTATACATATATCTGTGTGTGTTCTTGTTTTGCACTTTTGCAATTTTATATTTTGCTTCATATGTTTTACTTTGGTATTTGCCATACATTTTTTTTGTGCCCTTTTATTTCCAACTTCCAATTGGGCATAAAGTGTGTGTTGCGCCTTTCTTTTTTTAGATGAAACTGATACTTTTTCAGACCATTAAAAGTTGTTTCGCTTTGACGGCTTTGATTTCAATAAAATTGAGTATGGACTTTTAAACAGTTTAAAAGTTCAACTTACAACTTATGTGTAGATATTAGAAATTTTCCAAAAATAAATACTAATATGGACAGAGTACTGCTTAATCGGCTTTGCTCTCATTTTTGGGTGGTTGTGCAACATTCGCTTGGGTTTCAGCGTCATAAAATGTTATGCTCCAATGAATAGAAACAAATGCCACACATATAACTTAAACCCAGAAGGGGGCGGGGTGTGGAGGGGAAGTGGGGCTTTTGCCAAGCAGAAGTCGGTAACAGTTTCTGTGTTTTGTGCTGCACATATGAAAAATCAAATTTGAAGAGCTCAACAAACAGCAGGCAGCAGACACTCGATTGTATTGGTCAGCAGGCCAAGCAGCATGACAAATGACGCAACTGGCAAGCAGGCACTCACACACACACACACATCCAGCTGCAAATAGGCATTGGCATAAAGATGACAATTGTAGACGTGGCCTGCAAGTTGATACCTCCACTGGTTGCAAGATGTTGTTGCAGCTGACACAAATGTACGCAAATCGAAGCATTATGAAAGGGACATATTCTATGTGTGTGTGTGTGTGTGTGTGTGTGTGTTGTGCCACACAGGTCTGTGTGCAGCCTTCCCGTGCGAATAAATACGTCAGTTAGCATTAAGGGTATGCCCAGGCGCCTATATTATGCATGTTCGAGCAATTAATTTAAGTTTCGTTTACATATCAAATGCCAGTGGGTGGCGACGTAGGTTTGATGGGCGGGTGTGGGGTGGGGTGAGGTGTGAATGCTGCTTTGGTTGGGTTAGCAGTCGTTGCAACCATCAACTATGCAATTGCCCCAAACTGCCAGCAGTTTGAATTGAAGGATTTATACTCTTGGATAACCGCACGTACGCAAAGAGGGCGACAGAAAGAGGTGGGAAACAGAGAGAGAGAAAGAGAGAGAGAGAGAGAGAGAGAGAGAGAGAGCTCGTCATCCACTGGAGCAGAACTGTAGCCACACACAGACAGACAGACACACACACACACACACACCATGCACACACAATGCATAGTTGCTGCCCAGACCAACAAGTTAAGCAAATAGACTGCAACATTAATTGTGTGGCATGCGGTGGACCGAGCAGCAGCAGCAGATGCATGAGGGAGCAGGATAGAACTAGACATGTGCCGAATACAGGCGCACAGTGGTTCAAAAAAGCTCAAGAGTAAGACAAAAATTATATGTAGACTGTCATAAAATCGGATTGCTGGCAAGGGAAATTAACGCCAAATTAAGTGACTCTAATTAATATTATAATATTATCTGAATAAGGGAAATGCTTGTGGACATATTTAAAATGGTAAAATTTGAATGAATTTTCTAAATTTTTTTAACTTGTTTGTAGGTTTTGTGACATTGCCACATTTTTCATAACATATATAATCGAAGAAGAAACTGTAATATTTTATACTTTTAGCAAGGTTTTCACGCTCAATGCAATAATGCATTGCTTATCCAGTAAAAGATAACAATAAATCAAAATCTTATTCAAATTGTTAAGAAATAGTAATGTTACCTTTTGTAAGCTTTTCTGGAATCGTTGTTTCTCTCAATTCTGGAAGTTCTACTATTATTTTGATTACCAAAAAATCTGTAGTCCTGTGAATTCCTTACAAAAAACACAAACAGCAAAAGCAAAATAATTCCAAGTAAAAATATTATTCTTAAAAACTTCTACAGAGCTACAAGTAAGCAAAGATAAATATAGATAAATATATATAGCTAGCATGTTATCCAACAAACATGTGAAAGATTAAATGCCATGAAGACTATACTATACTATACTATTAAGTAGGGTTCAGCTGCATTTGATAGTAAAACCTCATCCACTCTTGAACCTATCTCCATCACTGTCATTTTGATGGCACGCGTTCGCGAGTATGTCACAAAAGGTCCACGAAATGACATTTGACTTGTTTGGTTTACCTGACTGACTGACTGACTGACTGAAATCGCTTACCTCTTGACATTGCCGAGAAAATCAACGGTGAGATTCTTTGCCGAGGATGTGAACCAAGTGGACGAATGCAATTCCAGCTGGGCGCGATAACAATCGTATTTGATGTACTGTGTGCAGTAGAGCGAATGCGAGATCAGCTCCTGCAACATGTGCGGCGAGAACTCCCTGTAGCGTATGTTGAAACTGAAGTCCGATTCTCGGGCGGAACGCACATCCACCTGACTGGGCAGATTGTGTTCGACAATGGTTTTCGTCGCATTCTCGAGACTCTGAAAGTCGCACTTGACGTGAGCGGGCGGAAAGACGCCATTGCCATCGATATCGATGAGATACACATCGGACTTGGTGAAGCCGAGCAGGGCGAGTTCCTCGCACGTCTTCCGATACTTGGTAAAGTGACAATTCTTGCCAATATACCCGGTGTGCTTGCAATCGCAGGTGACGCGATCATCTTTCACAAAACACTTGCCACCATGTTCACAGGTATTGGGTCGCTTGCACGGATCAATATAGTTGCAATTATCCAAAGCCACCTCGCCGACAACTCGCTCCGTCTTCACCACATGCCGCGGCTCAATCAGATGCCCATTAATCTCGATATCCCGAATGCAGCCAACTAAACCTAGTGCGGCCGACTTGAGACTGCTGCCAATGATCAGTTTGTCGCCAATGTTAAAGGTCAATCCGTACATCTGACTGAGAGTGTGACGATAGTCGACGGTGAAGCGGATCTCGTCCTGTTTGTAATCCAGCTCGACGCTGTGCCAGCTGGTGGCACGATTGATTTTGATTGTTGTCGAATGGGTCACATTGTTGTTAGCATCGGGCACCAGATCAAAGCTTAGCTTGTCTGAGCTTAAGCGTATCTGCAGCGGCACAGGAAACGACGGCAGCCATTTTGTAATTTCCGTTAGTTTTACATTTCCGGTGCACGTTGTGTGTGTGCGGAGTGAGTTTGTGTGTAATCGACAGTTCGATTTGGGGTTTGCAGTTGTCGGTTTTATCGCGTCGTCAACGGATGTTGCACGTTGTGTGTGAGTGTGTGTGTGCAGCAGGTGGCGCACCGCCACGCAGCATCATTCGCAATCCGCAGCATTAACGTATTGCCAAATATTAGTTTTGTCATCGCAATCGAATCGCAAACGCAGCGCATGTAAAATAGACAGGAAAAATACAAAACTCTGTTAGCATTAGAAGTTCAAGCTGCGTGTGCGTGTGGAAAAATAAATCAAAATTGTCAAATTCCAGCAATAATCGCAATGTGTAGAAGTCTGTGGCACAATACACACAAGCGCACACACACTCACAGACATACACACACATCGATAGAGGCACATTCGTGCGTATATTTCAATTTGGAAAATGCCTTTGTGCATTAGCAACGCTTAAATCATATTAAGCATACGCCTCGTAGTCGCGCATTGAATGCATCAAAACGGGCATCTGGGCGAATGCGGGCCTGTTAAATTGTTAGCCAGCCAAACAAAATAGGATATTTGTCGAGTGGGAGGGTGGTGTGTGAGGTAGGCGTGGCATTGTGGCAGTAGATGGTGGCATTTATGACACGACCAATGCCCAATTCGATTAAACATGCTGCGGCGCTCACTTCACTTCACTCCCCGCTCTCTTCTCTATTTCAGTGAGCTGCATAATTGTGTGTAATTTATGTGTGTGTATTTAACGCTTAAATACGAGCCTAAACAACTTAAGCCCTATTTATAAGTGTGTGCCACAGTTTTTCATGTTGCCCTTTTCTGTATCTGAGTTGTGCGCATTTATATTTATCTTTAAATGGCTGTCAGCTTGAGCCAGTTGACAGCCAGAATGCTAAAGCATTAATATATGCATATGTGCAGCACGTCCTGTTGCTGTGTTTACTATGCCCTCAACAGATTTAAATTGATTGAGAGAGTATAATGAAGTTTTGGTAAAGTTGGTAACAGGCAGTGGGAAGTAGCTACAAGCCTATCAAGTACACACTTTATTGATCAGGCTGAATACTGAAGTCGATTTAGTTTTGTAAGTCTCTCAGTCCGTATGAATATGATTGACTAAAGATATTGAACAATTTATTTTAGGCTAGACTGCTATCTATTTAATAGATATCTTGCAGTCGAGCACTCTCGACTGGCGCATTCTAACTTGTTTGCTTTTATTTTTGTTTACTGCTGATTGTAAATTCCGCTTTTGGGACGGCCGAACGGCCTGTCGTTTTTATTCCAAATGCCAAATACTCAAATTTTATTGCATATTTCATTAGACTTTTGGCAGCGTGTTATATTTTAAGGCAAATAGTACACGCGTGACACAAACACACACACACACACCCTTACTGACATTATTTCAAATGGTTTTTATTTGATGCCATTGTTTTTTGACTGTTTTCGACTGACAATAAATTCGATTTTCGATATGCGAATTTTGGTTTATATTTGACACACCGCCCATTGTCAACTATTTGAGCTGACAGTCGAAGCTGCCTTTTTTTTGTATTTGTTTTTGTAGCCATTTTGAATTTCACTCTGGGCATATTTATTAGTTTGGCAAAATGTTACGCAAATCGCGTAGGTGGTAATTTTGTGGCCAGATCGACAAACGGTTGGTAAATAAATAAATAATAAAATGAAGTGCACAGCCGCCAGATAACTGACGCGTTCTTCAAATATGCATGTGCCTAAAAGCGACACAGAATACACACAAAATAAATATTGTGCATTTAAATGGTAAATTGTATATAAATTGGATATTGTATAAACGAGTATTTGAGTAATATTTGAGTATTTGCGTATTTGATGTGCTTATCACAACATTTGTCCAATTGCCATTTGTGACGCAAAATATGATTAACATTTCGGACTTTTTTTCTTGGGGCATATGTGGCAATCAATTTCGTATTAACTTTGTGGCTATGGACTATAAGTCCGGCCGACAATTTCAATAACCCGAAAAGCCAAATGGAAAATTAAACGGCTTTCGAGCATAAATATTTATTGCTATTACAACATTTAACGAATTGGCCAGCAATTTGTTTTACCTTCAGCACTCAACTCGGCCATCCTCCCTTCTCCTTTGAGTAGAGTTCTATTGACAATTTAGTTTATTTTTGAGGGAGAGGCAGGCAGCCTTGCAATCAAAAGCAAGAAAGTCAACAATAAAATGCAAATAAATATTGCACACACTGCATCCACAACACACATACATATGTTATGTGAATAACAGTGTGTGCGTGTGTGTGTGTGTGTGTGCGTATTGTTTTGTGTGTGTATGCTTATGTCCTTAGTGAGTTTTCAAAATGTCAAGTGACCAAATAAACTTTGGAGGCCAGGACGTTTGTTTGTTTAAATATAGATAAATGCCACTGACATTTATACACATACAAAAATATATGTTGCAAGTGCCGGTGTGTGTGTGTGCGTGTGTGGCAAGTATCTGTAAGCTGTTGCTGCTTCTGTGTGGGACTCTCGTTGAGTGGCAATTTAGATTTCGCAATCACAATAAATGCATCATATTTTTGTTCTAAATTGTTGCACCAATGTCGTAAATCCTATTGAAGCAAACTGCATCAGATAACACAAAATATAAAATTGTGACAAAGTCAAAGAGAGAGATATGAAAGAAAGGTAAGTTGAAGTTACTTTATTGCTTATTCCGAGGCTCAAATTTAATTGCATTTGATGAGAACTCATTTATCTGGGCTTATGGATTAGAATGTTTGTGAACTTCTTTATGTCAACTTTAACGAAGGAAATAATCCTTGAATAAAATAAATAAGTGAGTGTATACCAATTCAAATTTTATAACTTCAAGACAGAGAGAAACATGTGAAAAAGAAGAGCTCAAGTTACTTAGTAGATTATTCTGAATACCAGTTTTTATTATTTTCATTTGATTTTAGACTTAACGAATGAAAAATATCCGTGAATCAAAAAATAAGTGAGCTGAAGATCTATAAACTTAAAAATGTAAAATATTCAAACTAAAATTAGATAAATTACATTTTGTTTTGTGTGAGTAAAGTTTTTATGCTTTGATAAAATTGAGTTTATCGCATTTTGCTTTAAAATGTTATTTTAATATCAAATTTAATTATTTCGATTAGCATTGTTTTTGTTTTATAATGTTCTTTATAATTAGAAATTTAACTAGTTCGCTTTAGCATTAGCTCCAATGAAAATGACACACAAGCAATTTATGTTTTCAATTAATATGACCGCATCTTTTTTTTGTATGATAAAAAAATAAAATAACAAATATACAAATTATATACATTTGATGCAGTCTGCAATTTCCCAAGAGAAACTATATTGCGGAATGAGCCAGCTGCAATTTCGCTAACGGCCAACCACACACGCACATAGCTGCATTGCCCATACCAGCAGAGACACACGCACACACAGAGAGAAATGTGTGTACATTTGATTTGCATTTCGCCTGGTTCCAAAACATCGTTTGCTAAGTCGTCTTAAGCACACGCTGCAAATTGCTGTCGCTGTCGCTGTCGACGTCAACCTGCTTTATTCCTTCTACGACCAGTCCAAAAACACACATACTCACTCCACACACACACACACACTCACACACGTGTGTGTGTATAAGCTGGGTGGAATATGTGTATGCTTGAATGGTTGAACGCACACTTACCTCCCAGAAGCCGTTTCCGGCACTGGTCGTGACGTCACTGTAGGCCAACACTGCGCCGGGTCGACTGCTGCGGAAATCGAATTTAATATTAAATTCTTGGGCGTGATTTATGGGCCACCAAATGTGTGATGTCGCAAAGGGATAGGTGATGGGTATGACATTCACTTCATTCTCAAAGAACTCCGCCTCCAGCACACCTGCAACGAGCATGTAGCAATATCGAGAATATGCAAATGTTTAGCTCTAGTAAATTCCTTAACCATGGCAACGAATCCTGGAAACCAAAGCTAACTTTTCGGCATGCCGAATTTAACATATCACTTGTAGCAAATATTCCTCACTTATACATTTTACTACATTAAAAAGTAAGTTTGATAACGGATTTATGTACTTGAATTGAATTGAATATTGTAGCAGATTAGTTCCTATAGAAACGGACACAGAATTGAATTATATTGTTTACATGTGGATTAAAACCATTCCATGAATATTAATAAAGTTTATAATTCAAAATGAATAATTGAATTTAATTTTAAAATAAATTATAATAAATCAAATAATAGCAATAAATTAAAATAAATTGTAACAAATCAAAGGGGTATTAAAATACAATAAACGTATTGCAGAAGCCCAGAAAAAGCCAAGCAGAAATTAAATTTAACTTTAAATGATAAGAAATTAAAAATGAATAATTGAATTACAATTGACCAACATGTATGGCAATTATTGGGGAATGCCACAAAAAACGCAATCAGACCAACAATTTTAAAGCTTTAGTAGTCTTCTATATTTCACATATAAAAATAAAACATATTCACTGCAAGGGTATTCAAAAGTGTTGAAAGGACAATACACAAATTTCTCTATGCTGTTCTAGTGGATTTCTCACTTAGATGCTGTCGCATTCACTTCCTTTTCTTCTCGCTTCTCTTGTGTCTTGGTCTTGGAAAACACTCACCATGATAGTGCACCTTTGGATTGCCACGTTGCAGTTCGTACAATATGGAAATGTCATTGTAGTAGACATACTTTAGGCTGCCCACAAAATTGTTGTGCGAGACGAGACCCTTCTTCTTGTTCAACTCGGGACCTCCGCCAAAATAGATTTCCGGGTCGAATAGTAAATTGGCGCTAACAGTGGCTGGCAGCTCGAGAATTTTCTGCTGTTGATCGAGTATAATTCGCACTGTGCGCTGCTCATGCAATATGGTCAGGTTGTGCCAGTAGCCACGCGTTAGGTCATCCGTTAGAGAAGCGGACATGACACCGTCACCAAAGTCCATTTCCACATGAATGGATTGATTGCGAATGGCAGCAGCAATATACTGATGCTTCAGTGCCTCTCCACTCGCATAGAAGAGCGCCGAGTCGTCAAAGTTGGTGCGAAACATCAAACTGATGCGTATCGTTGAGGAGTGCACCCGATCCTTCCAATCGTATATCCTATACGACACATAACTGGCACCGCGCAATGTAATTATTGTGGCAGCTAAGCAGGAAATTGAGTAGAAGATTGATATTGATTAGGTTAAGGCTTTTTGAAGTGAAGACCCACATATTCATTTTGAGAACATAATTTTTACAATAATTTTGATCCATAATCGCGCTTTCAAATTTCAACGTAGGATTATTCTAGAGGTCAAACCATAATCTAAGAGCCATCGCTTTTGAAGGCTTGTTGAGTTTTGACAAAGTCATGGTACTGGAAAGCTTAGATCTATGTCTCTATATAATTCCTTGGCTACAATAAATCTTATTGTAAGTCCATCAGCCGTGTGTGACTGAATAACTAATTACATACATATTCAAATATAATTTCCATCAGCGACTATTTTTAACTTAAGTGAACTTTTTCTATTTCGACACAATTTGTTTAATTAAACCTTTTCCCTTTCGGTGCTATCTAAATCTCAAATCACTACTGACAAGTGAAAGGTCCTTTTCCAACTGGCCTTAAAGCATAAGTTAAAAGCGTTTCAACTTTGCCACTTTGTCATTTAGTTCAGCTGTTTGCATATTTGCACTTGGCTAACTGCGTTCGCCGCTTGCCACAAAAACCCAAGTAAATTTAAACAACTTTTTCAGTTATATGGGTTTTACTTTTTTCTTCAGTTAATTTTTTTTGCACCAGTGTGCACGCTGGTTCAGCAATGTCCTTGCTAGCTGACCAGCAAGCAGGCTCTGTGCCTGCTGCACTATCTGCATTGCATACAAAAAACGCTGAGAGGGTCGACACAGAAATAGATTATATTGTGTGCACCATGACTGTGTTTGGCCTCTAGGCGTTTATGCGAGCAACTTTCCTGCAATTGCCCCCCTGCTTCACGCCACCTCTTCCCCTCTCTCTTGTTGGATAGAGTGCGAAAGTGCAAAACATGTTGCGTTTTCTATACCCTGTAACTGTGAGTGGGCTTGAAAGGATATTAGGTATTTTTGAGCTGAAAGAGATAGAAAGGGGTAATGGGAGGGCAAGAGAAAGAACAAGAGAGAGAGATGGATCTGAAAAGAGACAGAATGAGAACGAGAGAGAGAGAGAGAGAGAGGGGGATAGGGGTGGAGGCAGAGGCTGTGATAGAGGTACAGGCAGAGCGATATACGTGCGGATAGAGGGAGAGAGAGGTTGGTAGAGAGAGAGGCAAAAGGTAGAGCGAGAGAGTCGAGAAAGAGTGAGGTAAATTGACAGACAAAGAGATAGAGCGAGGTAGAGACAGAGTGAGAGAGAAGTAGAGATGAAAACAAATAGATAGAGAGGGAATAGAGAGATAATTACAGATAGCGATGGATAGGTAGAGAGAAATAGGTAGAGCGCGAGAGAGTTAAAAGAGAGAAACACATACACATAGTTGTTTTTTTATTATTAGTAATACAATTCATTAAGAACTTAGCACTAATAACAGGGTATCTACTAGTTCACTCTACGCACACCCCCTAAAAAATCTGCTCATTTTTTGTCGCTTTGCACGCTTGGGGCCGCAGTGACAACGAAATGTGCTAACCGCTTATCTGACACACATTTACACAACACACCCACACACACACCCCCACATACACTCCACACACACTCCACACACACACGTAAGAGTTGAATAGGGACCACACCCCATCGATAACGCAATGCAGGCATACTTAATAATTTGTTGAAACTGTGTGCACAGTGCCACAGAAAAGTATGCTACAGATTTTGTAAGCGCAGTGGTCACCTTTAGTTAGAGTTGCAATGATTGTTCGAGGAAACCACAGTGGATAACATCAATGCAGCGCTTGGGCTTGCCACACCTGGTGCCAAAACCGTGCCACACGTCGAAAAGTCGCTCCCTACCTACCTAATCGATCCTGTGATGCTGATAGAGTCCATCCGCAGATCCGCAAGGATGCGTGTGAAGATCAATATCGCCGCTGACCAGACGCACTTCGAGACTCACATCGGTGTAGAGTTGGATAACGATGCTATCCATAGCATGATAACCAATCACAGCTAGCTCAAAGTACAGGAGAGAACCTAGCAGCTGGTTGAGATTGGGTTCACCCAAAGGGCATATATGTATCAGTTATATTTATGCACTAGAGGAGCGCTGTTATCACGGATTGCTATGGACGGAGGAGTCCTGCTATTGTGCGTGTCCAACGTGGGCTTAATACTAAGCAACAGCTTAGCGACAGCCCTGCCCTGAAGGACGATAATTGTGTGCTTATTGTAGCCTTTAAACTCTTCACATTATTCCGGTCTAGGCGTTTTTGCTACATATCCTAAAATTTCGATAAATATTCACATTGAGCAGCTTGGAATATTTTTTGCAGTGCACACAATACACCAGCTGCTTGCCCTTAAATTGGGCAGGCGATTCTTGGGCAAATTCTGCTCCACTTGTTGGCCATGTTGCATTAGCTTCTTGGCCAATTGGTGGGAACATTTGAACCAAATTGAAAAGCAACAACCACATTAACAACAATACTCGTAATATGAATATTATTTGTTGCCCCTTGTCGCTTTGCAACTGGCCAAATTTGACTTGAACTTCAGCTATGCAGAAAAGCGCTTTGCACTGACATTTTGAAATGAAATTTTTGAGCAGCCAAACAGAGTTGTCAGAAGGACAAACAACAGAGTTGCCTAACCAACAGTGCTGTCAAAATGCATCCGCGAGCATTGCCTTAAAGTGAAGTGCTACACAGTGAATCGAATATATTCCAGAAATGAGAGTTATTCGCAAGCAGTATGCGAATATTTAACAAACATTTCGACAATCCACAACTTCAGAAAGCCGTCATAATTTTATTAATACTATAGTAAAAGGAAAGAATATATATATTAATATTAAGGTTGATGATAATCAGCTCTAATGAAGTGAATAAGGCTTGTAATGTGTGCATATTTTAAGTGCTATTAGAGGTAATTAAGATACATTTCCAACAAATTTTAAACTTGTCTGTGTAGCTATACCCTAAACATGACTAAAAGCCTCAGAAAAATTCTGGGTGTGCTCATTACTAGTAGCTTGGCTTGTATATATTTGAAAATAAAAAGAAGAATGCTCTACAAACAAAGGTCTGAGTAAAGTTTATACTTTTTTCATATACAAGTACCTCGAAAAGAGCTAAAAGTTAGCTTGAAAGCTGAAATCTGTTGCTGTCTGAATCTAGACTGCACCGTCTCTGACTGTGTTGTATTTCGGTTGCCTGTTGTCTGCCAGCCGACAACTGACAGCTGAACCAAAGTTGAGTTGAGTCGAGCTGAGAGCCGGGCAAACCACGTTTGACAGCGCGTACCACACTCAGCTACTGCTGCTGATGCTGCTCCTTCTCCTGTTTGGGGGAGTTGGGATTTCATTCCGAGCTTATGCCGGACTACGCAAAAAAAAGACCAAAAATCTGGCAGTTGCGTTTCGAGAATTTCATGGCTGGGCTAATGATTTTCATGCTGTTCGCATACCGTTGACACTTGTGGGGGGCAAATAGAGAGAGAGAGAGAGAGAGAGAAAGAGAGAGAGAAAGAGAGAGAGAAATATATCAGACAGTGCTTGTCGCCTGCTGCTCTGGCTGTTGCACAGACAGACAGACAGACAGAGAGAGCATCCGTTGGTTGTCATTTTAGTTATTGCATTACAGAAGCGTCTGCGTTTGATTATGTCGCACATTCATGTTCCCGTGCTACCTACATGTATGAGTATCTTGCTGCAGCTTCCTCCTCGCGTTGCTGTTGCCTCCATTGCGCTTTTAATGGCCTGACACTGTTTCCGTTGCAGCGTTGCAGCAACAACAACCGAAAATGTCGACAGCTGCAACATGCAGCTAACGACAATCGGTCCTCGAGGGCGGTCCTCGGCGACGATGGGGTCATGCTCCTCGAATACATCTGTGCAATTTGCTTCCAACTTGCCATATATACCTATACCCCCTCTCTGTCTCTCCCTCTGTCTATCTCTTCTACTCTGTCTGCAATAGTGATCAGTGTCGCACACGTCACGGCACCATTTGTCCTTGACAGGCGCGTATTTCCAAAATGGCTGCAACATGCCGTTTGCCTTGCCAGCAATTGTGCAATTTGCAGCTGTCCATTGCCTCAATTTCAGTTTCGCGCTTTCATTAGTTGCTGCCGTTGTTACAAGCAAGTATTCTGCACGTTTCTCGCCGCATTGTTGCACAATATTTCCATGCAAATTTTCTAACGAACAATTTCTACCGAAACTAAGTACTTTTTATTTTTGTTTCGTTTTTGGAATGTTGCCCGTTGAATTTGAGAAAATGGAAGAGCAGCTGACTTTGGGGTTACTGTTATTAAATGGGACTATATTTACGATATAGTGAAAAGATCTCGGGGAAACCAGCTATTTAGCTTAGAAGACACCTTTTTTTTTGTCGTACAATCTCTTTTTGGAATGTTCTCAACTGAATTTGAGATAATTAAAAAGCAGCTGACTTTGAGGCGACTGGTATATTAAATGAGTTATTCGAAATGAAGATATTATCTATATACGAAACAAAATATAAAATAATTAATTGAAAATTAAGATATTATATTTTTTAGTTTTATATGGCATGAATTTGAAATACTGATACTAATAAGATCTCAATCAAACAACGCTCATTTAAAAAAAATACAAATTCAATCAGCACTTTCAATTAACAAACAAAGACTAATTTTTAAGCAAATTAGTGTGTCCAAGAGTATCCCTAAATCAGCTTAAAATGTATAGAGTATATACCCTCGTCACACATCCTCCCATTCCTTCTAATTGTGCAATATCAAAAAAGAAAAAAAAACTTAAATGAGCCGCTCAATTTTTAATGGCTCTGGCATTTTTAATGGGCTCGCGTGACTTAATTGGAATTATGGTGGCATGGAATTATCTTTATCTCATTAACTAAATGCCTGCCAAACTGGCGAATGACAGCCTGAGCAGAGAGGGAAGCTTAGGGGGAGGGGATTGTGGAGGATTTAGTGTGGTAAAGGCCAGTCAGTATATTTAGAGCTCAACAAACTAATTTTGCACACATTTTGTGCCCGGCAGTCAAAAAGTCAAACACTATTTTGCATAATTTATGGCCAGGTCATTAGCGTGTTTGAAAACTACAAGCGGGGCTGAAGTTCCCGGGGGGTTGAGAGGTAGGAGGCAGGAACAGGCGGTTAACCGCAAGCAAACAAACATGGTTTATAATTAAAACAAAATGGCGTCAGCAGGACCTCTCACTGCTGACTTCCTGACATTGTCTGGCCAAACAAACACATGCTCCCATTCAGAAAAAAACACATGCACTGAAATTTATAAAATCAAACTAAAAAAAACCAACGCTTTGAAAAATATAAATAGGTTCTGGATTTCCGATAATATGTCTAAATATTCGAAAAAACAGTTCTATAAATATTTTCAGAAAACTTTCTAAAAACCGCCTATCTTTACAATTTAAAAAAGTTTTTTTTCTTCTAAAAAGAAGTGATTTTTAAAAATACAAATAATATATATGAGTGTGTTGCACACATAAGAAGCACAATAAATTTGTCATCTTCCTTCTAAATTTTGGGAAAAGGTAACCCATGAATTATGAATTGAAAAACCCTGGTTTGTATGATTGTATGCATTATAAGCTGAGCCAGCGAAAAGTAGTGCTGTTTTCTAAATTTCAAGGCGATTTCTTTTTTCTAGGTGCACTTATACACGCACTCATACTCGCACTCACACTCGCACTCACACTCGCACTCGCATTCATATTGGTACTCACTGTAAATGTCACAGTGCTCGCCCTCGTAAGGGGTGCCGAAGCAGTCGCAGGAGATGCCAGCAAAGTGGTTGATACAATGGGAGCCGACAAAGCACAGATTGTGCCTCGAGTCGCACATATCGGAGCAGCCCTCGTTGACATTCTCGTGCTTGGTGGCGACCAGTGGTGCAATTGGCAGCAGATCGGATGCCGCCTTGCCAGAGCTGAGCACCACATTCCTGATGCAGCCGACAAACGATTCCGTGATATATTTGACGCCGTGCAGCTTCTCCTCGGACGAGAGGCCTGTGCATTGAAATTGAAATTTGGAATTAGAGTTTTCTAATCTTTTCTGGTTTGAG
The DNA here is from genome assembly GCA_037043685.1 of Drosophila hawaiiensis. NCBI lineage: Eukaryota > Metazoa > Arthropoda > Insecta > Diptera > Drosophilidae > Drosophila > Drosophila hawaiiensis. Next base: position 489,799 of record JBAMBA010000166.1, on the reverse strand, counting down.
TTTCGTACTAAATTGTTTATCAACAAAACACACACAAACAAGATTAATTAACATGAGCAAAATATTTGCAAGCGGACTTAAGTTGAGCTTAGCTGTATAGAAATACAAAATTTTGTTTGCAGTTGAAAAGTTTTAGTTGGATGGCGCCTAAATAGTGTTTAATTAAAAAAGTTGATGCTTTTGTTGTTGGCCAAAAATTGTGGCCGTGTTACCAACTTTATTTATGACCAAAACTAGTTGCCCAGCCTTTTTAAATTGCACAATTACTATTTAAAACTGCAGGAATGCAGCATCATACAATTTTAAGCTGAAAATCTTTTGAAGCGCATTTAATCGATGTTATTGAGAGTTTGATCAAAAATTTCCAGGCATCAAAATCCATTTTCCAAATAACACTTTTTTAAAGAAAAATTTTTGCTCGATTTTCATGCGGATTGCAATCAACTTCTGTGCGCTCTACATTCTGTGTGCGGCGCTTAATAATTTAATTTTCAAATAGCATACAGAAGCAGATTTGAAAGTCACAAACACACACACACACACACACACACACACACACATGCATTGAATAACTATTTCAATGGCAAATGAGCAAATTTGATTTTCAGACTTTTCGTTTCGTTTCTTTTTCTTTCTTTTTGATTTTTAAATTTTTTTGTGTGTGTTCTACTTTTTTGTGTGTGTATGTTCCAATTGCTTTTGCACGTTTCATAGAATCAGGTGCCGGCTTTAATAGCAGCAGCTAGACTTGGAGGCACACACACACACCCAAACACACATACACACAGACACACACAATTGATTTAGCACTCACCTCCAACCAGCACCACGGAAGGCAGATTCGTGGAGACGCCGTAGTTGTACTCGTGATTCAGACCTTTCAGATAGACCTCCTCCTGACTATTGTCGACGCGTGCAATTAATCTTGCCCCATGGACATCGATGCGCACCTGTGCACCAGTCAAACACATACAGCGAGAGAGAGAGAGAGAGAGAGAGACAGAGAGACAGAGAGAGTGAGTGAGAGAGTGAGTTGGATGTGAAAGATATTGAGCATAAAACCAATAAACCAGCTAGCTGAGGGCGTGGCAGTCGCGCCCAATCACACACATATACACACACTCAGACACAGCCACACCCACACAGACAAATGATAAAAATTTATGAATTTATGCGTTTTGGTCCTGAATTGAAGTTGCAAGCGCTGTGCGATAAATTGTTGTTGCTACTGTTGCTGCTGCTGCTGCTGCTGTTGTTGTGGTTGCTATTGCAGTTTTTGTAGTTGTTGTTGTGGCTTGTTTGTTGCGCATGAAAAATCTACGAAAATGAATTGCAACTGCTGCGCGCACATTGCAGGGATCAGCTGAAATTCATTAGGAATTTGCGTGTTATTTATGAGTGCGAGCGTGCGTGGGTGTGTGTGTGTGCGTGTGTATGTGCCAGTGTGTGAGTGTGTGTGTTTTAGTTGCCGGCATCTGCCTGAGTGTGATTAGTATAGTGGATATGTTTGTTTTAAATATGAATACAAGCAACGATTTGAATGCTTCTTGTTGTTCCTTCACCTGGTTATGATGATGATGATGATGATGATGATGATGATGATGTCGGTTATTGATGATGATGCTGGTAAACATGGTGGGAGGTCCTTACTAGACAACTGGACTTTGAATGAACCAGCACGTCCGTTTGCAGGTGAGTTAACAGAGTGGAGCGTTCATAAATCAACCAGCTTGCTTTGTTAGAAAACTTTGATAAAGCGTTCCCAGTAACCATAATGGGAACAACAACAATAACAAGAACAATAGCAATGCATAAACACACGCATTGCAATCTTGCTAATTGCTTGCTGAACGTATATGCACCTTAATGTGATCAAGACTATATATATGGCTGTCTATATACGACTAGCTTTTATACTCTAGCAGCGGCTTTATTCCCTTGAGTGACTTGCTTATTTCCTAAAAAACTTGAAATTTAGCTAAATGATTTTGCAGTGCAAAACTTTGGCATTCCGTGCACTCATTTCAAATGGGAAAAGGGGTATAATGATGAGTTGCACACGCATAGGGAAGCGTGTTAAGCTGGGCATTAATAATAGACTTGATATAAACAAACCTATCTCAGAGACTATAGGAGCTAGGAAGTCCCAATCCTCCATAGACTCCTACCCACTTAGCTGCTTTGGCAAACAGCTTGACCTATTTGATATACCCGCTGTGAGAGCAAGAACAATAGCAGCAGCATCAGCAGCAGCAATTACAGAAACAACGCTTAGCACATGAAATTTCAACTGCAGGTCGAAAGGAGAACAGAACGGCACATACAAGTGAAAAACTTGAAGCTCAGCAGCTGGAGTCAAAGTCAAAGGCGACAGCAGGCAATGCGGATGTGGCAGCCAGGCGAGGCAGAGGCACAGGCAGACAGTCAGGTGGCATGGGGCATGGGGCATGTGGCAGCTTGTAGTGTTGTACTCACCATAACACTATGCCATTCGTCTCGATTTAGACTCTCGCCCACAGTGACGCTCGTTGAATGCTTGCCAAAGACATGTACAACCTTTAGCTGACCCTTCTCGACAATCACATAGAGCGCATAGGGGTCCAAATTAATGCGATCCGGATTCTTAACGTTGTGATAGACGAGCAGTCCATGCGGCAGTCTTGTCCGAAATTGAAATGAAATCTCTCGACAAAGCCTGTAAATGACAGAAAGAGAAGCAGTTACATACATAATATATAAGAGAGAGAGAGAGAGAGAGAGAGATAGTGAGAGAGAGGTCAGCTCCCTGCCTGGCAGACTGTTAAATTTATTTGTTGGCAGCTTCTGTCTGTCTGTGTGTCTGCCGGCGACAACATGAGTTACAATTAAAACTACAGCCCAAAATTGCCAACAATGATAACAACTTCTGTGCCACAAACTTGTGCATGAATTTTATTTGACTTGCAAGTCTGGACGTGTCCTATTGTGTGTGTGTGTGTGTGTGAGTGTGTGTGTTTGTGTGCTTAAATAATATTTTTTATCTTAATTTAATATGCAAATGGCAAAAGCTTTGTCCAAATTGAATTTTAAATTTTGTGACCAGCTGCAAAGTTTTTGGCAAAGGTCCTGCTGCAATTGGCCAGAAAATTGAATTTCAAGCATGTTCCTAGAAGCTACCATATAACTATTAAAACACTTAATTGCCGAAACCATTAAAGACATATGTTGAAGCTGGCTACATTTGTACTAATTGCACCTGCTACACTCTGCCACAAACTAAGGCTTTTACCTCACTAAAGCAGCAATTTGCAACTGGGTTTGCCTTGGGTTAAGCAGCTGTTTTTTGTTTTCATTTTTTATGTTTCCCAAGACACAAACATGAACGAATAAGGAGAAGGATCTAGTATGCTGACAAATATATATATATATATATATGTATATGACTAGCTTTGTTATAGAAGGAACGCAATTTATATAAAAAGTTAAAGGTGATGCAATGCAACTTTCAGAAGGAAGCAGAGATTTGGAACATGAATTCTTATAAAACATAGTCAGATCAAGTTTATTTTATCTAACAGACAACTGACCTTATTTTACGAATATGGAAACAAATAGATTTCGGATAGCAATACAAGTGATAAACTGATAACTGATATTGATAAACACATGATAACATTTAAGCCAAATCGGATATGAAAATGAGACCACTTCATAACTAGTTATGCATGTATAATTGAGTGTGCAAATCTAGAATCTATCTTTTAATCAGTGTTTTAATCGGTTCTCAGAAAGGCTTTAAAAATGAAGTTTCCATTTTGAATGCCAGCAAAATTGTTTTTCAACCCTTTGAATATATACGAAATGTCCACCAAACCGTACTAAGAAAATATTTAAATCTTTGACATGGTTCGTCTCAGAGACCCAACTTTACAAAGTTTGGTTGGCTCGGTGTTTTCTTTGGGGTTAAGAGACTATCACATACATTTTGAGCTGAAAAGCCAAAAATCTGGCAAATGACGCTGGATTCGCATCGGGGTTTTTGGGGGCATGAAAAATGCAAAAGACTTCAAAAATGCCGCACAATGAAATTGAGGTAAGCGTTTCGAGCGAAGAGTCGACTGAATTTCAGTTCCCGGTTGGCTGTTCAGACTGTTGAATCTGTTGAGGACACACTCACTCACCCACTCACCGTAATTGAAATGTCTGTATGATGTCGCCGTCCATTTGGATGAACGTGTTGTTTTTTGCGAACACGAAGGTCTTGTCCTGGCCCGTTTCCGCAAACGTCAACTCGGGACCACGCTGCTCGATGGGCACCGGCGTAGTGCCAACACCCACACCCATGCCACCACCTCCAGCACTACCAACACCACCACCACTGCCACCCAAGCCACCCACACTGTAGCCCAACGGTGACTGGGCAGGCGATTGCGTGTAGCTGGTCAGCGTTGACTCCGTGGTGCTCGGTTCACGGGTGGTCGACTGCAAAAACGGTGGCAAAGTGTCTGCAAACGGGGGAAACAAAATGTGTTCATATTAAAATTGATTGACAGCCCAGTTCAGCTGCGGGTTTTTTTTTTCAATTCGCTTACGTGGTCCGCCAATGCAGTGGAAGAGGCACTCGGCCTCGGTGCTGAAGCGATTGTGGGGATTGCCATCGCAGCCGCCCCAAATGAATGTGGTGCATTCGCCGGTGGTCGGCTCGTAGCGCCACTTGTATATGTATTGCTTGCAGGGCCCAGGATCACCGGGACCCGTGCACCGTTCGTACAGCTTCTCTTTGGGTGCCTGCATCAGTGCCGAGTTGTTGCCGCTGCTGCTGCCGATGCCGCCGCCGACGCCGCTGCCGGCAATGACACCCAAAGTGTTGCCGGAGTTGCCACCCGCACTCAGCTCGCTGTTTGACTGAGCGCCAATGCCGCCAATTGTTGGATTTGCACCACTGTTTGCACCACTGCCGCCGCCACCAACGCCACCTGCACCGCTGCTGCTGTTGTTGCTGCCACCAGCACCTAAGCCGACGCCGAGTGTTGGCTGATTGACAATGCCGGCAATGTTCCCATCACCCAAACCCACAACAACGCTGCCATTTGACAGGCTTAAGCACAAAACTGGGCAAATGGGGCACAGCACCAGTAGCAGCAACAACAACAGCTGCTGCTGCAACATCAGCGAAGACAGCACTTGCGGCATTCTGAGATAGTTCTGTGTCTGTGCGTGTTGCTCGAGACTGCAAGCAGAGCAAAGTAAATGCGTTTTAGTCTTACACATCTTAAAGTAATTCATTTTGAGGGTAAATCTTTAATAGAATGCTTGAGTTTTGAGAAAGTTAAAGAAATATATATGTTAAAAGTAGATTTTTGTGGTTAAGATTATCAGATGACTTTGATAAATGTAACTTTAGTCTAAAGACCGTAAGCAAAACGCCCTTACCTTGAAAATCGATTGAGTTTTAGCCTAGGTTCATGGCCAAGTCATGATCAGAACGCGGTTGCTTTTGAAAGTCGGATCAGTTTTGAGTAAGTTATGGTTCTAGAAAGCTTAGACCGATAAATATACACAGATTTTGTGCCTAGGATTTGTACATGATTATCGAGCTAGAATTATCTTTTCAAATTTGAGTGCCGGATTAATCTACAGCCCAAACCATGGTTAAAACGCCCTTCCTTCTGAAGATCTGCTGAGTTTTGACAAAGTTATAACTGTGGAATGGTGAACCTAATGCCCTAATGCTATCTCTGGGCGAAAATTGTCATTTGATTGTCGACGCCGAATCACATTTTCAATTTTAAATGTAATCAAAATTGTTAATGTCTTGATGAAGGTATGACAATTTTAAGGACATTTCGAACCTCTTTTGGCTGTTTATAATTAAGTACATTTATAATTATTATCTATTATTAAAATGGGACCTGCTGGGCTTTTAAATCTTACAGTGTGCTTTCTCTCGCAACATTTGTTTTGCTGTTTTTTGCGCGCTGCCCGATGAAGTATGCAACATAAGAAATGGCGCTGTCAGCGCGAGCTCTTACTGCCTCCCGCTCTGCCGCTCTGCTGGCTGCCACCCTGCCCCTTGATATTGCCCCTAAGTAATGTCAGTGCTTGGGAATGCCTCAAGCTCATTAGATTTGTGGTAATTGTACTATAAATTCAGTGAGGCAATTTACTGGTTGGCTCGTCACAGCAGACAAAGCACAAAGGAGCTATCACAGCTTATGATTTCAGCTACTTGTTAAACTTGCTGTATATATGAGTGTGTGTGTGTGTGTATATGGGTGTGTGTGCTAAAGCAGTTTACTATTGTCATGGCGCACTATAAATCCCATTTACATCATCAAGCTCATCATCATCAGTCAATGTCTGGCTGGAAAATGAAGCGACGTTGCATTTCTTGCTGGCATTTAACGAAAACGAACTTTTGTGCTTACACTTCCGCCGGAAATGTGACAGCACACACACACATATATACACAGACACACACACATAGACAGCAGAAGCTGCTGCAAAGATGCGTGTGAGTTTGAGCTTGCGCTTGAGCTTGAGTTGATTTACAAGTAGCTTATCGTCGTGGAAAAAACTGTCAAAAATCTAAAAATAATGATGCGCAGGAGTTTACACTAAATGCTCAGATGGGCGTTACCGGTGTTAGGCATGTATATGTGGAGCGGGAGGCGTGACTGATGGCTTGATGGCCAAAACGTCAAAGGGAAATGGCATAAAAAGGGAAATTAAGTTTCTTGCTCTTGGCCAAAAACTTTTGTCAGTTTTGCATAACGTTCAAAATGTCCATTTTTCTTGGAATTCTTGTCCACGGTAAATAAATTGGCTGTTTCTCATTGAATTACTTGATTACTTAAATAACCTAAATAATAAATGATATATGGATATATATGATATATCTCATTATTTGCCGATTATAATTAAAGATCAAAAACGTAGCTTAATTCTAGAGTAAATATATACATTTAAATTCAAGCTCAATTAATATTCACTTGTATATTTACTCTATTTCCCATGACTTTTATGAATGTAAAGTCATATTTTTTACGGTGTAGCTAGATATCCCATTTTGCCCCTTTTTGTAGACATTTCCGTTTCATAAGCAATTTTTAATTGCGGCCTTAGCTGTGGGGCTAAAAACCCAACCCAGCCCTGCATGGCAGGGCACGGCACGTCAATGTCCTGCAGCATGAAAAACGAGCATGGCCAAAGTTCATGCAAATTAATAAACCTCAGTAGCAGAAAAAGAGAGAGAAGGAGATAAAAGAGAAAAGGAGAGGGAGAACGGGAGGCGAACATTACGCGTCAAGTTTTTGTGTGGTCAGGCCAAGGATACGTCTTTGGCCAAGTTATTGATGCCAGAAGACACCAGAAGCCAGGCCATGAGCAGGAACAGGATGTGTGTATCCTCGACCCTTTCGAGAAAATTTCCATTGCATTTTGCTTGGCAAAGTTTCGCCTGCTGAGTTTTTGATTCTTGCTAAAAGTTTGCCTAACTTTTCGGGGCCTGCTGAAGGCAGACGCCGACTTTTATTCAGCGAGTGTCCTGCATATGTGCGGGATTTGCCTAAAGTGCATTAATGCCACAACACGTAGCCCGAAAACGTGGCACTTCAGATGATACCACAGCTGCTACCTGCGGGGACAGGCTGCTGCTGCGATAACAGTTTAACAGGTACAACAAAAAATATGACACCCCAAAGAGTTGAGCACGAAAAATCATGTGGATCCAGGCAAAATATCCAGGTACCAAAAATGGAACCGGCAGGTATTGCGCATTCAGGTCAGCCCAAGCAGGATATAAAAGACGGACGTCCCCCGGCAATCCTTACACATTCACTGAGCAATCGTCATGGCAGCAACAGCCTCATCATCATCATCATCATCTTCTGCAAGGACTGGCTATGCTCTGTTTTTGCATCGTGCCGAGTTGCAACGTCGCTGCACTCATTTCGCCAAAGTCTCCCAGACGAAGATTCAGCTAACTGGCCAACTGATTGCCAGGGTGAAGCAACGCATGGCCACCTGCAGCTACGAGGATCTGCAGATCATGGTGCGGGAACAGGAGTTCAAGCGTCGGCTCGAGAAGAAGCTGAAGCATCGCTCCAAGCAGCTACAAATATTGCAAAAACAAGCCGGCAAACTGAAGCGACTACAATAACCTAAAGGAGACTTGCATTCGACATTAACTATGATTATTCAGCTTTAATTAACTATTAATTAGTTTTATATATCTTCACTAATGACAAGCAAAGAAATTCGATTTCTTGAGTTAAATTCCAGACAATCTTTGCAATGCAAACATATTATTTAGTTATAGTGCAGATTTATCTGCAATTTTAAAATATTTTTAAAATAATATTTAATAAAAAGTTTTGAAATTAAAATATATATATATATATTTATATTATTATAGAGTAGGGCATATTAATGGAGACAATTTTTGAGATGCCAACAAGTGCTTTCAAGATTTGTACAAAAAATCATCAACATCGGAAATCTATAGCATATGGGAAAAAACATTAAATTTTTTTTTTGGTTTTCAATGAAAAATTAGAAAATGTTTTTATTTTTCTTTACGTTCTGTTGACTTGACTTTAGTGTGATTTGACAGACTTATATAGTTGGTAATATGCATTTTTCACTGGTGCCTTTTATGATCTCTATGAATATGCAACGATCTACTAATGTTATTGAAACTGTTAAAAGGTGTCATTATAAATATGCATGTTGCTTAGCTGATATGATATGTTTAACAACAACTTAGTGCTGAGTGTTGAGTGTGGAGTGTGTGCACAGTTCGCGATGTGGCAACGTTTTGCCCCGTTTCGTTGCCTCCTCCATTTGCCGCCAAACAACGGAAAACGTTTTAAATTATGCGCGTGTGTGCGCCGCACAACAACAACAATAACACCAACAGCAGGAACAACAACAGCAGGCAAAAAGAGCAGTAATAACAGCTATAACAACAGAAACAGCTCGCTGTTAACTCCCCCCGCCTCCCACCCACAACCAACGCCCATCCAGAAAATTGCACGTTTTAAGGCAGGCGTCGACGCCTTCGCTGGGAAAAAGCTCATAGGCGGCGAAAGGGGAAGGCAAACGGAGAACGAACGCAAAAGGCAGAAGCGAAGGCAAATGCGAAGGAGAAGACAAAGGCGAACAAGTGAAAGCAAGTGAAGTCAAATTAAATTAAATGACAGATGTCTGACATTTTGTCTGTACATGTGTGTGTGTGTGTGTGTGTGTGTGTGTGTAATATAAACACATGCAAATAACACACACACACACACACACACACACACATATGTATATATATATACGTATATATGGTAAGCGCGAGAAATGCATAGTAATGGGCGTGGCCTGTGTGTCATTGTGGGTTGTGTGTATTGTGTGTTGCATGTCTCCAAAGTGTTGCTCGCGTAAGCGTAATGAATTAAAATAACTTGATTGCTTCAAATTGAACGAATTGCGCTGCAAGAGAGAGTGAGAGAGAGAGAGAGGGAGAGAAGACGTTGATGGTGAGGGGAAAGCTCTGTGGGAATATGCAGTAACGGAAATTTGCAGCAGCTCTGTATGTGTGTGTGTGAGAGGGTGCATGTGTTTCATTGTGTGTGTGTGTGTTTGCGTGTATAAATATTTAGTGATATTTGTATATCAAGTGACGCAGAAAACGGCGTCGTTGCTGCTGCTGCTGCTGGTATTTGTTAGCAAGTGGCATCACACACACACACACACACACACACACAAACGCACATGCACTTCCCATATGAGAGGAGCGCTGCTAACTGCATAGATTGGTTAACGAAGCTCCCAAGAAATGGATTATAGTTGACAAGAAAGAAGGAGGGAGCCAAAGGGAGACTGCGAGAGAGAGAGAGAGAGAGAGAATGATAGAGAGAGAAAGAGAGAGGGAGCGAGTGAGAGGGAGAGGGAGAGCGTGGCTGCTCTGCATTTAGATAATTAAATTGTGAATAGCTGTAAAAGGCACCTCTGTCGCTCAAAGCTGTTTTTCTTCGAGCTTTTTTCCTTCTACAGAGCTCAATGAATAAAGTAAAAATTGTTTTATTTTCTATTTTAGTTTCCGTTTGAGATCTGATAATCAAAAAAAATTATATATATTTTTTTTAATTGCAAGCTTGAACCCCTGCAGCAGATATAGATGAAGAATGTTTATAAATATTCATTACTCAATATGTGCACATTTGTAGAGAGTATATAGAAAAGTCCATTCAGTTCAGTCAGTTCTTCAAATAATAGAGATGTATAGTAAATATATATTCCATATATATTCCATATGTGTAGACCGATGAAGATTGAGCCTTCACATTTAGATATTGTTTAATATTTAAATTTATAGTCCTTGAGTTATTACTCTATTACAGTATAGTAGTTGGACTATCATCGAGGACACCTGAGCTCAACTAAACCACATTGCCAGTACATATATATCTATAAAGTTGAGATGTCTCCCTGGCTACCCTTGCCTACACCCTTGGCTGAACTGCTGACTGACTTAATTAATTAATCTCATCGTTGCGACTGACTCACAGATTGTCTTTGACTGCGGCTGCTTGGCGACAGCTTCGACTGCTGACCGTTTGACTTTTGAACTGCAGACTGGCCGATTTCTGCTGCACAGGGTGGCAACTCTAACCGATCCTTGCTAACATTCGCTAACTGTCTGCTTTTATTTATATAATATTATTAAAATACTTTTGCAATTCCAGAAATCAAACTGTGACCAAATGTGACTGATATTGTCAGATCATATAGTAATATATTGGAAATGAATACTGAAATAACAAAATTCGAACCAATTCATAACAAATACTGAAAAAAATTTGCGAAGCAATATATATAAATCAATTCATAAACTTAACGGGAACCGTAAGCACACACATATATTGCTCACATAGTCAAGCTGCACTGTGCCAACAATTTGCACTAATAAATTAAATGATTTTCAAGCACCATAATAATTTAATGGCGTTAACTTGAGCGTCGCCATCAAAGACAATTCCATCAAATTAAACAACAAGTTCTCGAATTTCGCCAAAAGTTGATGCAACTTTGAGACACACACACACACACACACACACACACACAGCTGCACAGCACATCAAGCGCATAGAATATTAAATGAAATTTACACGGCTGGCTGAGCACTCGACTTTTGTGCGATTGTCTGTTGTTGTTGTGTGTGTGTGTGTGAGTGTGCGTGTGCGTGTTTGTGTGTTGTCTTTTGTATAAATAATTATTGTTTAATTTGCTTACATGCCCCGCATAGCAGCAGATACTTTGTAATGAAGTTGTTTGTTTGACCATTTGCCGCTGACAGCCAAATGACGTTGAGTGCATTGGCCAACAGACAGCCAGAGTTGGCCAACAACAACAGCTAACCAATTATGCAAATTCAGATGAGCACTTTTTAAAGCGGTTGACGTTCAAGGCAATTTTTAATAGAACTCTCTCTGCACTCTGAAAAACGAATCGGCCTGAAATTTAGTAAGACGCCCTAAACTTAAATTCCACATAAAAATTATAAAAATTTTCAGCTTGTTAAAAATATAAATAATGAAAAATCTAAGACCGGCAATTAATAATACTTCATCTACATTTTCGAAAAATCCACACTGCATGAAGAAATGCAAAACCTGCTTTTTAGAAAGACACAAACTTCAATTTTGGAATTTTTTTTAGATTTTTCCTCTGAGTGTGTGCATGTTATAGTTTACTTTGTTATGGCCATTATGATAATACTTACAGGCATAAATAATTACAAAGCAAAGACTTTCAAGCTGCTTACCTCTCCCCCTTTCTCGGCAGCCTGTTTCCATGTCATAACTTGGCCATTGACAGAGCCTGTTGCATCTTCTTATAGTCGAAGTTTATTATCTGTTGCACTTTCAATAGCAATTTATGCACACACACACTCCGTTACGGACACAATAGTTTCATAAGCAATTTCGTAGTTGCTTGTTGGCTTTTTCTATTTATAAATCTTACTTGATTATTTCTGGAATTTTTGTATTTTATTTTTGTTTGCATTTGGCTTGCAAGTCTGGCCAGCAATTTTGTTTATTTTTGCGCTACAAAACTAATATTCATTTTATATGACATTTATTTGCACAGCTTTTCACATTTGTTTACCTTGACTTCATTCAATTAAGATTAATGCCCACTTTTGATCATCAAGTTAGAATGCGACATTCGAGAGTGCTCGACTGGGAGATACCCTGAAGCCAGTTGTTTCCGTTTGCAATTTTACAGTTGATTTGTAATATTCATAGATTTATTATATATGAATTTCAAGTATCCATTTTTAATATATCATTTATGGGTTCGGATATTCCACACTTTTGCACAAATTCATTAGACATTTTTGCATTTTCAGGGCATAAAATTGGTATATGCGACTTATAATTTCACATTTTCAGTTAATAAACCTATAAAATAAATCAATTATTGGGAAGATTGGCAATTTATTTTTCACTGCCAGTTGATTTTTAATCACTTCAAATATATGACAATTTTATTAGCTAAAAATTAGCATTTAAATGGTCCCATACATATATATAATTACATATATATATATAAATAATTTGCATTGAGACATCAAAAAAATAAAATTGCGGTTTAATTTCGCTCGTTTTTTTTAATGACACTTTGAAAAACTGCACACACACAGACAGACATTTATATATGTATAGATTAAATCAATTGATTCGTTTTGCTGATATATATATTTATATTAACTGATTAACGGGCTGTAAATGGCTTAATTACTTGCAATGCATACAAAATTGAGTGTTGCACTTAAAATTGCAAAAAGCAAGAAGCGTTTTACGCACTTTTAGTCTGCTTAACTGTTTAAGTCATGATATGGGCCAGCTTATTGATTTAAGTCACTTCCTGCACCACACTGATTTTACATGTGTATGTGTGTGTGTGTGTGTAGGGGTGTGGGTGTGTGTGCTTAACACACTAACACGCTTATATCATTATAACGAACACACACACGACAAAAAAAAGAAAGAAAAAAGAAACTTGTGCAAGCACACTCAACATGGTGGGTGGTGGGTGGTGGAAGTTGGTTGGTTTGCCCAAAATGAGGTCAAAGTGTGCACACGCTTTTGCGTGAGCGTGGCTTCAAGGATATGCCTCGCTGCAGTAGTATTGCGTTTTATATATACATATATTTTCGCTATTTTATTTTCTGCTGACGCAGTCGAAAAAATCAGCAGCGGCGTGTGTGTGTTATGGGTGTGTGTGTGTGTGTGCTTATATCCTGCGGCTGATGAAACCACGTTTGCCTTCACTCAAGTCACGGAACACAAACGAAACGAAATTCGCAGCGAAAACAAAGGCAGAGACAGCGTTAAAGTCGAGGATTACATTTGCGTGAAAATCAGACACAATTGAACACAGCCAATGTTTTCTTTTCCCCTCTCTGTCTCTCTCTCTCTCTCTCTATCTCTCTCTTTTGTTTTCCTTTTTTGTGGGTCCTTAGGCCGCCCGGCTTGATTAAACGAATCAGCTCTGGCAGCCCGTGGCTGGCCAACGTGACGTATGCGCAACACAACGCAACGCGACGGAACGCAAGGGAGACAAGACGGCAAGAGACTTCTCATTGAGTTCTTTGAGTCGCCAATTCAACCTTTTAGTACTAATTGCTTGGCCCAGGCTAACGAGCGACTATTTCTCTCTGTGTATGTGTGTGTGTGTGTGTGTTTTGGGCCAAGTCTTCCACTTGGTTTTTTGAGTTTTGTGCACTTAATCCACTTGCTTTGACCTACGCGGCGCGACTAAAGCCAGCGCAAATGTTTAACTTAAAGCGACTGCGTGCGACTACGACGACGTCAGCTGCGGCAGCGACGTAGACTAGTTAGCACGCTAAGCAGCAGCGGCAACAATAGCAAGCGGCAATAACAACAAGTAGCAGTCAGCTACGTAGCTGGGCGTGTGCTCGACTCGGAGATAACCTGTAGTCAGTCATAAAATTATTAAATTGCAGTTATTAATACACTCAGAAAAAAATGTCATTGAAATAAAGAAAATTGTCATACTTTGCGCGACCAGGGCAACCCAGAAAATATATTTATAAAATTCAAGCTTCCTCAAATCTGCCTTTCTAGTTTTATACATTTTTAAGAGCAGAAAACTTTCTAAATATTATGCAAATTTTCAGCTTTGGCTAATGTTCCTTTTGTGCTATCTTTTTTGCAGAGTGTACATACAAAGTTGGGGTTGTTTGCTTAGCGCTTAACTGGCGTCTATAAACTTACTAATCTGTTCCACAATAATAAATACCTTTGCACAAGTGCAAACAACTTTCCAACGATGCGTTGTAATTACAGGGTATATAAACAACAACAGCGCGGCACGCATATGCCCAGAAACACAGCAACAACTACAACAAACACCACTCTGCCCCCTACTTCAGATGCGAGACAACGTTTGTCTGCGGTCTTCTAGTAGTGGTTTCGTAGTGGTGTCCACAAACACACAAATACACACACACACACACACACACACACACACACACACCCGCACGCACACAGTGACATTGTGGGTGAGTTGAGGTTGGATGTAGTTTGGGTGTATCTGGATGGCTCCGGCGATTTGCTGCGGCTTAGCCATTAAACTGTGCACATTATTAGTTTAGGTTCGTCTGGACTTGGGTCACTGCTACGATTAACCGTAATAGGCGTCAATTGGAAAATTGCCACTGATACATGCCGCACACCCAACTCAGCCAGAAGTCTCAGACAGAGCCAAACATGAGTGTTTTTTACATATACTCATCTATGCAGAGAGTACTCGAATGGGGACCCTGAGCTGGTGAAAGGCTAAAGTCGACATATGCAATAAAATATAGCAGAGTAAGTTGTGGATATTTAGGAGTTGCTAGTGAAAAGTATACTCTGTAAAAAGTTGCTAGATTTTATTATATAATATTTATTCATAGTTACTTATTAGATGTGATTTTAGATTGAGTTTTAAAGTTTAGCAGCTGTGTTTGTATCAGGTATTGAGTTGGAGACGACGTTGTGGATATTTAGGAATTTCTGTTATTTATTTGATTCTTTAATCAATTATTTATTTGATGTACTTTAAGATTACGATTAAGATCTAGCAGCTGTATCAATTGTCGACATTTACGAGTTGCTAGATAAACAATTTTTTTAATTTAATGCATCTTTCTGTTTCTTCTATAAATTATTATCACCTTTGTTTTCTCTCAGGGAAAAGATAAATTTATTTATTGTTAGCATTTATAACGCCCATAAAATTGGGAAAAATACATTGAAGTTGTGCAAAAGTATTTAGCGGACAGAAGACCGTATAAAGTGTGTATATTCTTGATCAGTATTACCAGCGAAGTTGATTTAGCCATGTTCGTATATCTATCTGTGTCGGCAAACCGAGACTATTGTGTATTTAATAGCTGTGTTTAGGATATCTCCTAGTCGGGCATTCTTACTTGTTTTCCCTTTCTATGGAGAGAAACTGACAGTCGCTATTCACTCCAACTGTTTTCCACAATTTCCACAATTTGACACCGTGTTAAATAATTGATGGCATTTGTTAAGGCTTGCATCTAGTATTTGGTAGCCCTTTTGATTTGTTTTCTTTCTGCTGCTGCTCATTGAATATTCAATTTACTTTCAAGCCACAGCAAAAGATACGAATTTGCATATGTTTTTTACTCTAATTTTTTTGTTTTTGGCATTGATTTGCGCAAACGAGATGAGTTGCTGCTGGCCACAAGAAGACGTGACTGATTTAGTTACACACAAGCTTATATAATTCATGGCGCAATTGTCTTAATTCGAAAATTGCAGCTTCTCGCAGCTGCCAGACAAATTGTAGCCATATATATGCATATATATGTATATATATATATATATATATATGTCGGATGCACGCATCTGGCAATGATAATCGTGTATCTTGTATCTGAAAGATGCGACAGTCGACAGTCGACAGTTGACGCTTACGTTGACGTTGACGCTGGCGTTGACGTTGACGTTGACGTTTTGCTTATCTGCTCTGGCCATCGCCAGTGACAAACTGACATGTTTAACCTTTGACCCTGAACTGGCTGCCTTTGCGTGCTTTGGTTCAATATTCGCCAATTGAGCCGCATAATTTATCAACGCTGCGCAGAAATGCGATATTAAAACTCAGCGCACATTTCTTCTCTGACTTAATTGGCCTTAAGCTTTCACGTTTAATGTTCTTCGTATTATTATTAATCTGCTTTTTATTCTTATAAGTTAATTGCATTTGATTACTTATAAATTTGGCGAGGCTTGCTTGAAATTTGTCATGTGACAAAACCGCAGATCGCCGCCTGAAACAGCAGCTGACAACTCGGCTATAAAGTCAACATCCAGTTAACAACAATAACAGGCAACAACAACAATAGACAACAACAACAACACAATATTGGAGACAGACTGACGGCATCTGAGCTGAGATCACGTGCGGTTTGTTTGTCTCGCTGTCAGTCTCCAAAAATATATAAAACAAATCACAAATGCAAAGCAGTAAATATTTGTATAAATATTAGTCGACTGAACGGGTTAATACCCTGTAACAAAGTGCAGCTACTTGACTAGGGGGTAAGCCAGGTCCAATCGATGTATGTATATATTGGGAAATAATTCTGACTTTTATGTGAATTGAGTCATTGGTTTATTATCGCTTTATTCTCTCTGCAAATAAGAAAATATTTATCCAAACAGATTTCCCCAACCGATCTATATGGTGAAAACCCGCCTTTGCATCTTTATTTATATAACTGATAGAGCTCGAGTAAGAAATACCCGGTTCAAAGTAGTATTTATAAAATTATTAAATTAGCAGAGAATCGATTATTATTATTCAAATCAAGAAGCGTGGACGACTATCTGAGGCATATTTGGTGAATTTAACTCTGATAACTTGTTCTACTTGCGATGCTGATCACGAATATATATACTCTGTGTTCTCGGCGACAGATATCTGTCTATCAATATCTAATGGGTGAATATCAACTGTGACAACAGCTCTATTTAACGGAAAACACATTTCGGGCCAGTTTGTTATTTGTTGGTGTTGTTGTTGTTGTTGCGTGTGTGTTTGGCTTGTCAATTGGCGGCTTATTAAATGCTTTAGCCAATTATTAAGTCAATTATGTGGGGGTTTCATTTCAACTCGATTTTATTGTGCGATTGTAATTTAATTGGATTTTTTTGCTCGCTCGACTTGCAATTATATTTAAATTTTCAACAAATCGCACGCGTTCAGTTCATTGTCGATTCTATAATAGTCGTACATGTGTGTGTGTGTGTGTGTGTGTGTCTATAATTGTTGTTTACATATTGATATATTTGTTGACAAAACGACTGCATGAACAGCGGATCAAATTAGCCAGACCACAGTCAGCGAGAGAGTTGTTTAAAATATGTAAATTCAATTTGATGCCAGAATTGGCAAGTGTGTCAAATTAGTTGTTCATTTCCAAATAACGCACAGCTAATGAAATTGCTTTAATTAAATAATGCAATTACCAAAATTAAGCAATAGCTGAGTGATATTAAATTAATGCATAATTCCATTCATTGGAAATCCATTGCATTAGTTTTCTTTGCAAACAGTTGAACATTTTCCGGTTTGCCTTGCAGCACTTTAATGAAGTCAGCTGATTGCTTAAAACAACAATAACAAAGCCACAGATCTTGGCCAAAATTTCAGTCTTTATTTATCCATTATAACCAAATGTAAACACAACCCTCCTAATTGTGATAACAAACAACAGTGACAAATGTAAGCCCCGAGCTGCTGACTTTGTGATACTCTACTCAAAATCAACACTCACTTTAAAATACACTCACTTAAAGTTGAACTTATATTTAAAAAAAAAAGCCATATAGGGTATATGTAGTTGATCAGAAATTAACATTCACATAGTACAGGGTATAGCTGGCTGATCATAAATGAGCATTCACATTTTTGCCTGTGCTTTTTTAAATCAAATTGGAACGAAGTAAGTCGGTTTATTGCCGGCTTTTCTAATCTCGGCCACATTATCCATGTGCACATATTGGCCCGTGTTCTGGGCGTCATTGACAATATTTTTTCTCATTATCAGCCACACTCAAAGTCTATGAGTAAACAACTAATTATTTCTTTGTCTCGCAACCGACTTTATATTTTTGTTTTATTTTTTTTTCGCTTCTTCTCAGCTTTTGTCAGCCAGCAATTAAGAATGGGGCAAGCTGCATGTTAATCGAATGTGTAAAAAGGGGTTTGTGCGGATGGGGAGAAAACATCTGTCAGTCTCTACTCATGAACAGAGATAGATAAACAACGAGTGCTTTTATATAAGTGTACAATTTAACGGTGCGCTAGTCGAGAGTGCTCGACGAGGAGATATCTCTTAAATGGAAAATAAGCTTGCTGATAGTGCTTGGTTCATTAGGAATATACTTTTTGGTTCTATCAATAATATGTCTGCTTATATTATTTATCAATTATATAAACTTCTGCCTGTTGTATAATTGATTTTCTTTTATTTAACTTTTATGCTGCAACTTTAATTTTAGTTGTAAATTTATTCTTAAATTTGTCTTTCTTAAGACACATTTTATTATAGAAAGTTGATTGCTTAAAGTAAACAATAAGAGTAATCCACAATTGCTCAAATGTTTATTTCTTATTTATTTTTTAAAATACTTCAATATTTGTAATCGAAGACGTAGCAAAATAACATATTCTAATTACAAAAACAGCACACCAAACAATAAATACAAAAAGAGCTTCATTATACCCATTTTCCCATTTTAAATGGGTATACCTATAGACTATATTTTAAATTTACTGTGTAATAATTCATATTAATGTAGTATTATTATCATAAATGACGTGCAGTTCCACAAAAGGCATTCAACTTTATTGCCAGTCAATAAGACTTCATTCAAAATTGATTAGTGGTTGAAGTCATAATTTATCACTTACCTTTTTTGGCGATATCGGAGATATTTCTGTTGTAGACAGACAAGTCGCAAAACAAAATTGACGAAGAATGTACAATTTACAATGCCTGTCTTTGCACAATAAATAAATCGCATGCGGTAATTAATTTATCAGCTGAAACACAATTTATGAGAACAGATAGCGACAGATAGGCCTCTGCCTCTGCCTCTGCCTCTGTCCCCTCTCTCTCTCTCTCTCTTTCTCTCTTGGATAGAGCTTGTAGCTGTAGCTTCACAATGCCAAACACTGATTTATCTCAGCCGTATTTAGGCATTTAATTAACACTTCCGCGCTGCGAGCCGACGCTTGAGACTCTGAATCAGATTCAGATTCGGATTTGGATTCAGCTTGAGCTTCACATACTGACGAAAGTCAGTTCAACGGCTACTTGAAGATTTAAGTGGCTTCAATTTAGCAGGAATCTTTTTGGTTTAGCGCCACACAACAGCTTCGCTGCAACAGTGCCGCAAAAACACAATGCAACAATGCTACAATGCGACAACCGAAACCGAAACCGAACCGCACGATCGAGTTGCTGAAACCCAACTGACTGCAAGCCACACGCTGATAACACACACATCTCACACGCGATCTACACTCACTCGCACGCACACATGCACACACGCACACACACACACGCACACACACACACATACACATACGCAGCTGAGAGTGAGTGTGCTCTTTAAAATATATCGCATGCGATTTATGAGATGGTCTCAAAGTGTTAATATTATTTTCTTAATGCCAAAGCTTGAGAAGCGTATTTCTACTGCTGCTCTTGGTTTTGGCTACATTATTTATTTTATATAATAAATAATTTAATGTGTTGATGATTTGTGCTTGTTTCCAGCTTCCCAGGTAAAGGTTGACAAGCGTCTTTCCTCTGCTGCCAATCGATCTTTTGGTTTATATATTTCTTATATATTTAATGGATAAAATGCACTTAGGAGTGTTATCGAGATCTGCTTCAGCAACTTTAATACCAAGTCTGTCCTTAATTTATACAGAAAACAAACAAACTGAGTTATACCGACCACCAGGACTAGCAGGAGGGCTTTTAGAGACCAGAGCCCGACTGCTTGTCGCCCAGGACATATTTGCGATAGGCCCCGTTGAGCTGCTCGAGAAAAACGAAGGCGAGCACCGTATGCGGCCCAATCCGGCACAGATACGGCGTAAAGCCCTTCCACAGCGATGCGATGCCCTCATTCCGGATGACCTTGCCGATGACGTCCAAGGCACCGGTGTACTCTGGCCGGCCGTCGATGAACTTCATCTGTTGGATGCGCGTCTTGGCCATGTCCAGCGGCATCGAGGCAATTGTGGTCAACAGACCCGACATCATGCTCGCCGCAATCTGCAGCCCAAGACCCTCGTCGATGTGGCGCCTAAAAGCCGACTTGAACTGCGAATAGGAGCCCAGTTGAACCATATTCACGACCATGGCACGACCCACAGTTGGCAAACAGCCACGCCACAGTGCCAAGATGCCCTCCTCCTTGACGATCCTCGTCAGAGCATTGCCCACATTTCTATAGTTACGCCTCTGGTCCGCGGGCAGTCGATTGTCTGCCATCATGCGAATGAGCGAGACTTCTGCAGGATTGCCAACCATTGCGCCACAAGCACCGGCAACAATGCCCATTGCCAAGCTGGCCAACACATTGGGCTGCTTCTCAAAGCGATTGCGATACGCGTCCAATGCCATTTGATAGACACCCATGCGGGTCGTTGTATATGTTGCCTGCCTCAACAGCGCAGCACTCACTCCGTTGTAGAAGCCCAACAATCCCTCGGATTTCAATACCTTAGCCATACAATCGAAACTGCTGGTGTATTCCTTTGGGCCACTTGCACCCGAAATTTGCATGCGTGTCTTCACCAAATCCAACGGTTGCACTACGATCGTTGCCAACATGCCGGCCGTGCCACCGAGCACATATTTCATATAATTTGGCATCGTCTTCTTCTGTTCCACATCTTGCACCATGTTCACCAAAATAGCATTCAGCTCAGCAAATAGATCAATATATCAAATTTCGAGTTTAGACACGTACTAATTTAAGTGTGACACTTGACTGCCACTTGCTTCAACGAACGGGTGACCAAATTTGGCAGGTAATTTCCTGGTAACCTCCTCCAAGGATCGGAATATTCATTTTCAGACCACGCCCACACATCGATAAGCCCGTATATCTCACACAATCTGAAAGCCAGAGTCACCAAATCGGAAAGGTATATTCCTAAAAACACCCTTCAAAAGTCCGGCAAGAAATGATCTATTATATAATATATATTATTATTGTTTCAGTTTCAGTTGAGTTTTTGTTGATTTATTTGTTGTTGTATATATAATTTTGTTACATGGGGTTGTTATTTGGGTTGTTGCCGCACTGATTTGAATTGTGGCAGCTAACAATTAACATTTAAAAGTTAAAAACGAACGTGAACAGATCAATTAACAATTGTTTCTAATTTTGCGCACATTTCCGATAATTGAGGAGCTTTGGCGTTGCAACTGACTAAGCAAACAAACAAACGAATACAGGCACACACACACACCCGCATACAGCACGCTCATTATGTGTGTGTTGTCATCATTAGATGAGTGCAACAAATTGTTTGCCACAGATTCGAGCTGCAATTAGAAGAAAAATAGTGTTGTGGGTGTAATTAGACATGCACTTTTGCTGTATGCGCAAATATTTTCAACTCATTGTGCTCTAATTAAGAACACGACTCGACACGCAAACAAAAAAGGCAACAAAAATAAAGTTGCAACTTTTCGCGTGCGTCAAACAAATATCGCATGCAGCAGGCAAAATTCTCGATTAATTAGTGTCGATGGTTGCTGTCTTAGCTAAAAGGTGAGTGCAAATGTAGAGTCTACTTTTAGGCCGCGAGTGTAAAAACAACGTGGTTTGTTGCTTGCTGTTGAAGTAAAAGTGGAGCAAATCGATTACGAATGCCAATTGAGCTAGCTGCAAATGAATATTAGCAGCAAATAATAACAACAAAAAGAACCACAGCAACTTCTATTAATAACAGTATTTTCTATCTGGCCTGCAAAGCGTGTGCAAATGTAGAGTCTACTTTTAGGCTGAGTACAGAAACGCAAGTCGCTACTAAAGTAAAAGTGGGACAACGGCAATAACAAGTAAATCGGTTTCGAATGCCAATTGTGAAAATTGTAATGAATATTTGCAACAAAAATGACAACAACAAGCCAACAACAACAATAAATCAGATCATATCGATAGCAGCTGGTTTTGCGGCAGCAGCAGCCCTAAAAGCGCAACAAGAGAAAAACAATGTTGACAATGCGATCTTTTGTTTTTTTTTTTTGATAAGAGCAAAAAATATAGCAGCGAATAAAAACCGCAGAAAGTGCATAAAACTGAAGCGAAAAGCAAAAATGACAATAACAGCTGCAATTGAAAGAGGTAGGCTAGGGAAGGGGCGTGGGGAGTGGAGGCAGCGTGTGAGCGACACGCAAGCGACAAAAGCGACTGCAAAAAGTTCACACACACATACACATAGACACGCAGAGAAAAATCCGAAAAGCATTAAGTGGCGAACCGTTAAGAAGTCATTGTGTAGACGAAAAACCTGAAACAGCAAATGTAGCGACAGCGACGTCGGCGTCGGCTTCACTTAATGCGGCAATTTTGTAAAGTAAACAGAGCAAACTATCAAAGAGAGTAAGCAGAAGCAGAAGAATAAGTAGATCTGTGCTCATAGTTCCAGCAAGCCTGAGAGTAAAAGTTTGTCGGAGAGAGAGAGAGAGAGAGAGAGAGAGGGAGCGCACGCAGCGAAAGCTGCATTAAATAAATGAAAACAATGCGCATAAATTTAAATGTGATCAGCAAAAAATATATATGAGAAAAAAAAAAGTGAAAAATGGATTTAATTAAATTTAATATTAAATATAAATTAAAAGGTAAGAATTAGTCAGTTAAATGATATAAAAGGGCATAATTTAAATTGTATAAAATAGTATAATAAAATATGAATGATTAAATTGGAAAAATATACACATACAAATTTAAAGCATAATTGTATAATCTTAGATGAAACCCAAAACAAAGTTATTCAAATGTGTGTCAAATCAGGCCGGTTTTCATTTTTTTGTTCGTATGCACAACAACGGTTCAATGCCGACGAAGAAGAGGTCTCAAATTGAACGCACAATGTAATAAACAGTTATATTTCCAACAACAATAATAAATCAATAGGCCAACAAAACAAAACAACCAAATTCTAAACGAATGACTTGAGCAGCAAACTTGCGATCGTCTACTCTCGCTCTCTCTGTCGTGCTCGCTCGCTTGAGCTTGCGCTCTCTCCCAAGTTCGAAAGAGAGCGCAAGCCCGTTTCGAGTTCGACTGTCGCACAGCAAGCTGAAGCTGCAGCCGAAAACTTTTGGTCATTCGTCAGTGAACCGTCGTGTGGCCAGCTTGATCCCGGTCTTCGTCATCGTCCCGATATCGAGACACACACACACACCTTAAATTTCGTAGCGTCTTCTTCTTCGCCGAAGAACGAACGTTTTACTACTACTACTACTAAAAGCGTCGCTTATCGTTCCGTGTGCGTGTGCATGTGTGTGTGTGCAAGTGTTTTGCATCTGTGTGCGTGTGTCTTGTTACCATTTGCATTTTCGGCTTTTAAATTGTTTTTTTGTGGGATCTTTTAGTCGTCGTCGTTTTTCAGTTTTCGCTTTTGTGTGCTCCAAATTTTAACGTCGCATTCGCTTTGCACTGCTGCGCTTTGAGCGCATTTTTCGTTCAGTTTCGTATCGGTTAAGCTTTCGTTCAATTTCCAAGTGTGTTTTTAGCTTAGCCTTTGAAATGAATTACTAAAAATTAAAAAATTAAATGAAAATTTCAAAGAAAAAAGTGCCCGAAAAAAGTGTTTAAAAAGGTAATTAATAATAAAACGGCACAAGTTCTGTTTGGCCATTTTATTAACAATGTGTTCATAATTCCAACACAAATACAAATACAACAAATATAAATGCAAATAGAAAGCAAAGCCAGAAAACGGAATAAATCTAGAAACTAAGCAAAAAGGTAAGTAAAAAATAGAAAAAAGATGCAAATGCAAATGTTGCAACGTATGAAAATGGAACTCAGAAAATAACTGTTTGATGATTTAATTGGCAGATTGGCAGGCAGAACCGGAAATTGTGTTAACGCTAATCAGTCAGACTGTTAACTCTCTCATTTTCCATTCAAATTTATATTTATAAACAAATGTATTCATTAAAACATTTCTCTTTCTTTAGACTTTGATTTTTGTTTGAAAAGCTTTTTAAAAAAATACACTGAGAGTTGAATAGACAAGAAACAGCCGAAAAAATAACACTTGCTGTGCACGATTGAACTTTAAGCCGCATTCTTCTTCATTCAAGCTGGAGTTGTTGTTGTTGTTCTAGTAGTTGTTGTTGTTTTAGTTGTTGATACTGAATCTGAAGCTGGCCAATTTTCGCTCCGTGGGAACTGTTCGACTCTTCTGTCTGTCTGCCAGCCCCTCCGTCTGTCTGACTGGCATTTGCCTGTGCAAAGCGACGACGGCACACATTTTTCTGGCCCAGACCAAACAGGCTTTAAGAACAGGCATTTCCACTCCTACAACAACAACAACAACAACAACAACAGCAACTAGCAAAAATACACTCAGACAATATGCAGTTTCGTTCTTGTAATGACTCAACTTATGACTAAAGGTTTGTTAAGCAACCTTTTTCTTTAACTAAGCACACTTAGTATACTTATATTAGTAACAACTTTATTTCGTTTCATAGAACGCTTTTTAACCTAACTGTTTTACTCTCTGACGAAGGTCTTTTTGTGAGCTTTTTCTTTAACTAAGCAGGCTGGGTTTATCTTAAAATCAGATTTATTCTGTTGTTGAGAACCTTTTTTGTACCCTGAAAAACTAAAATATGGTTAAGAAAGTCAAAGCTAAATTAAATAACGCTTCGAAATCACTTCATTTATTCATCTACTCATCTCTACTTATCTCTTTCAAGCTGGTGTTCACACCAATGTTATATTATCGATATGTTTTCGTCTACAGAGTTGCATGTTGTATTCGATAAGTTATTACAGTCTAAGTGCTACGTCACTGTATTGTGTATATATATCCCTGATCAGCATCATTCTTTCTACTCGCTGTGTATCTGTGTGAGAACTTAATCGTTTTCATAAATATTCTGTGAACAGATTGAGAAATGTTATTTCCACAATTCTCTCAATTTTCCCCTTCCCATATTCGTTTCGCATTTAGCCTATCCCCATTGATTGCTTTTCTTCTTATGCGCCTTTTTTCGCAGTGTACTGTTCGCTGTAATTGACAATTGTGAGTAATTTACAAAAATTGTGTTTTAACTTAAAATTCTTTGATTTTTAATCGTCAACAATTAAGACAAATAAACAGAACTACAAACTAAACATGAAACTAGAATATTTATAATAGTATATGTATATATGTCAAATGGATTTATAGATATATCCCATATTCTGCTAGACAAATATTTCGGGTCCAAAGATGGACACCTTTGACTCAATCAACGCTCTTGGCTTGGGCGGCGTGCGAGGAGCTGGTTGAACTGGCGCCGGCGAGGGGGAACTGGAACTGCAGTTGGATGTGGCACTGGAACTGGAAGTAGTGTTGCACTTGCGTCGTCGCAAGGTGCGCAGTTCATCACGCAACTGTTCCTTGTAGACGAGCTCCCGCTTGCAGGCCTGCAGTTCCTCAACGCTGCAATGTTTCAGCTGGCGGATTGTTCTCGAGACGAGATTATCAATGATGTGGATTTTGGTGCGGGATAGTCGACTTGGTTCCGCATGGCGACGAGTCAGTTCACTCTGATATTGAAAGAGGAGATAACCCACACTGGGACGAACACCACGACGATGATTCTGATTATTGTTGCTGCGCTGATTTTCCATAATTGCAAAATTTGCTTGGCACAATTAAACTCAGAGCTGTGACTGCTTGGCAGGATGAGCTGTGAATGATGTCCTGTTGAATTCTACCAGGATTATTTATATCGGTGCTAGGCGCATGGCTTAGCTCAGCGTCTGTGCCACACTTGCAACGTGTTGCAACTACCTGTTGACCCTGCGACAACCTGCGAGTTTGACCTGCTTAATTACCTGGCGTCAAAAGTGCTTGCGTGGATAAAACCCTCAGTTTTCTCGATCTGGCATTGTAAAATTATTATTCGTTATATCTCTATCTTTGACGAGCCTCACAAAGGTTGTTGTGCAGGTATACATGGGAGTGTGGGTGCCTGATATGTGTGCGTGTGTGTGTGTGTTTGTTGTGCGCTTAGCTTAAGACGGCAACTGAAATTTATGATTTGACCTTTGCATAAATATGCATAAAAGGATATCAGAGAAAATATCGGAGCCTAGAACGACAGCAGAATACTCTGTAACAAAATCTTAAATAAGATGTAGCTTTATTTTTGAAAGTATCTACAAATCCTTCATATTTGTTTATTTATCATAGTAACAGTCGAGAACAATCGAGAAATTACTTCTCCTAGCTCATCCACATTGCACTACTAAATCATTAAGTTTCCATTTAAATTTATAGAAAACTTTAGATAGCAGTTTCGCCGTATTTTATTTGGATTCAGCGTATCTCTTAGTCGAGCACCCTTACTTGTCTTATATTTATTAAAATAGATGACCCCAGAATCAAAACATAGGCGCAATTTGCAATTTATAGCTTAAAACTGGAAACGTTTAAATTTATACGAGCCGTCGCTTAGTAGAAAATTGTCTAAATTGCTTTAAGTTAGCAGAGTGCAAGTTGAAGCGCTAATAAATATACCAACATTTTCACAGGAATATAATTTGCTGACCCTCGTCTCAGAAGTGCTTATTAAATATTTATTTGTAAGGGAATTAATGGCACACGACCCAAATGCTGCCTCTCAAGCTGAAGGACAGCCGAGGAGGAGGAGACGGCCAGGTTTTATTTTATTTAAAAATGGGCTGAAGCATAATTATTATTTTCACTCAATTTAATTGAGATGAGGGCTCCAAATGCGCTTTTCAACTAAACGTCGCCAGCTTAATTATGTTAAAATGTGTGCGCCAAAAAAAAAATGAGAAAGAAAAGTGAAAATTCGTATTTGGCCTTTGTATTTCTTTCACTCAACAATAAAGCGCTTGGCGACTTGTCCAAATTATTTACGGACTGCAACGACTGCAACTGCAACAATAACAAAAAACAATAAGAATTATAACAAATGCATAAGCGGAGTGAAAGTTGATGCTTAGACATAATTTTAACCCTGCAGCTGCAGATACAATATCTATCTATATATATCTATATATGTATATATGCATATTTCTATGCTCTTACTTAGTTTTGTACGTATTTAATGTTAAAGCCTCGCTTTTGAGTGTCTTTTTGTCTGTCTGTGCATGCCCATATTTAAATACACTGTTAAAATGCAGCGGGCTCTTCCCCTCGAGGCAAGCAAACAATGACGATGAACGACCCATAAAATCAGACACACAAAATCTGTAAATCTGTAAAATGTAAAGAAAATCAGATAGAAAAAAAAAAAAACAGAAACGCTAACTAAATTAAGACGAAGATTAAATACCCTAGAATAGGCTGGAGTAATGTTTTGAATATTAAAAAGAGAAGCAGCTTAATTAGAAATTTTAAGATTTGAGATTCACAGACCTCATCTAGGCGATATGAATAAATCTGAATGAAATGTGTACAGCTGATCAATAATATAATAGTATAATTATATAACAGGGTATAATTAATTTTATTTATTATGTTTATTAGTGTTTAATTTATCAATTGGAAAACTAAATCTGTAAAATTATGTCTCTCATTACTAAAACTGCAATAACTAATATGTATGTACGACAATTTATTTTCTAAATTTAAAGTATGTAGCTCTCATAGTCTGTGTGACATGACTAAATAGATTGTTATGCTATATTATTATTATCGTATTTTTATTATTATGCTATTTACATGCTTTCTGTTGCCTGTTACATATATCTGCACAAGTTCATCATACCCTTGCTACCCACTAAAAATGCAGTGTATAAGAAAAAGATATTGTTGGCTCATCCATCGCTCTCGATGATACAACAATCGTTTTGTTGACTTGATTATGATGATTGTCGAATCAGCAGCAGTAAAGAAGCAGCAACATTAACAGTTAGCCGATAAATTTGTGTAGCATGTCTGAACACGCACAATTCCCCAGTAACTGCCACGCCCCCGTCCCCCTAACTTGAGATGCTCATTGAGTTTTGAGGAGAGCGCGTTGAATTGGAAGCTGTCTGCAGAACTGTCAATAACAACAATCTACGTGCCCCGCTTGCCCCGTTTTCTGGCCGTCTTTGACCTTTGGCTATCTCTGTCTCTCTCTCTCGCTTTCTACCTGCCCCTGGGCCATGCAGCCTAGCAGGGTAGGGGCGGTTCAGCGGAGGCTAGCAGTCATAAAACACTGATGCATATCTCGCATTTGCTTATGTTTAATCCGGCGCGTGGTCTTTCCCAAAGTTGTTAATCCGTCGGCGGAAACCTTTTGTTTTCCACTCACCCGCATTTCCCGCTACTCGATGCAATTATAAAAGGATTATGCCATTTTCTGACCTGACTGACCGAAAAGCAGACTCTGTCGTCGCTGTCCCTTTTCCCACCCTGCTGCCACTTGCATTTTTCATTATGAGCAAGTTTAATGAATTACCTGGAAGTTGGTAGGTGGAAATATATGAAGGGCCAGCAATCGGAAAGTTTTCTCAATGTCCCAGAAGCGGTGCAAGTTCCACAAAAATGTTTCTCTGACTCTCGCAATGTCTAGTGAGCGAGTGTGTGTCTGTGTGTGCGCTAATGAGCCAACAAGCTACAATGCGACACATGACACACATGGCAAACATGGAAAGAGTAAAAACAGCCAACGAAGGAGGTGAACCTAAATAAACAGTTTTCAAGAAATATGTATAGCGTCTGTAACTTGAGAGAAGAGAGGTCTAAACAAATATTTGTGCAAGTGCAGTAGTCGGTCGTTAAGTGAAACGTTTCCTAATACAGTTTCCTAATTTGTTTGTTGTATTTTTAACTAAAAGAGTTTTTGAATGTTCAAATTAATATGATATTTTATTTATATTTAATTATTTAAATAGTTATTTATTTTTCTAAAGCTAATTTCTTTATTTATTGACTGATATTAGTAGACATTAGATAAGTATTTATTAATATATATGATATTGATTGAAGGTCTCAATTTATGATTTATGCATTTAAGCAATTTGGCATTGCTCATTGATTAGTTTCATTATTTGATTTCCTTGAGTATTTGTGATTTTTTGAATTTTTTGTATGGTATTTAATGTATTTACTATTTCCCTGTTGAATTGGTATTTTGTATAGCTTTTTTATATAACGTTTCAATAAAAATATTGAAATGATCATAATGTTTATTAAAATGTTATATAAAAATTGATAAATATTCAGTAAACCAACTTTTTTAACGTCATATAAGAAGAATTGATTTAAAAAAGACTAATATATTAATTTGGCATAGAAACTATTTTCCATCTTTTTTTTTGTATTGCGGACAAGTAAATAATTTGAACATATTTTATCTCAAGAGTGCTTTCAAAAATATATTTTCATTTCTGAATTATATCTGGTTTTTAATAGAAATATTGATAAGCCCACCGAAAGTCTAAATAATAATAATACGAAATATAATCGACAAAGTTTATTTATTTTGTTTAATGATTCTGAGAAAAATGTAGTTTTACATTTGCATCTAATCTATTTTAATTTCTGCATAATGCTTCTAGTAGTTTCTGTATTTCTTACCAAAATGTAGTACGCCTGAGTGCTGCCAAGTTCTTTTGTTTAGCTGACATTTTAACTGGGTTAGTGACCTGTTTCGACCCTCTTCAGCTCCCTATCTCTCTCTCTCTCTCTGTCTTTGTATCTCTCTCAGCAAGTTCGTTCATGCAAGGCTGCATTCGCAGCTGGTTGAAATTAGCGTTTTTGCATTTTGCAGCTTTTGCTGGTCATCATATTCATTGCGCTTACTTGTGTTTATATATACAGACCATATGGATGCGCACATATTATGAGTGGTAAACCAAACCAAAACGGTTGCCAGCCAAAAACGGATTTGGCCGGATTAAGCCACGAAATATTTTGGCACAAATATTTACAGTTCTCTGTCTGCCTGTCTGTCTGTTCGTGTGTACCTGTACAGGTAAAGGTTAAGAGACAGGTAGCGTCAGTTTTTCTCACCTTTCTTTGCATATAAGAGTAGCACCTTGCTGCAACTTTGATCACTTGACCAAGAACAGTCAGAGAGTTGAAACGTTGTTAATAACCAAAATGGATCACGACAAGCTTATCAAGCCAACAGTATCTTATCACTTGTTTCTCTATCGTGTGGAGTTGGCGCGTCGTCAATCCCGCCAATTGCGACTCTCCAGAACCAAGATTGACATTACGGATGAGCTGATCTCGAGAACGGTGAAGAACATCAAGACTTGCAGCATGGATGATCTAAAGGCTGTGAATCGTGAGCTGCTCTTTAAGCGCAAGCTGCGACATAGCGTGTCCAAACTGCGAAAACAAGCCAAAGTAATGAAGTCCTAGACGCGACGAGAGAGAGAGAGAGAGAAGCACAGGAGGAGAGAATCGAAGCAGGAGAGATGCACAGATGCAAAAGCGAGCCAAAACAGTCCTGGAAACAAACAATACTAAGTATGGAAAATTAAAGCAGTCCTAGACGAGGAAAGAGAACCACAGCAAGAAAGAAGCACAGAACAGACAAAGTCTGAAGAGAGAAGAGCAAACCGAGAGAGAAGACAAACAATTGTAAATAAACGTTTTTATCTTCCATTTGTAAATAAATACTTTTGATAAGAATTTCTGCCTCTGTTTTCTTGTGGTCTGCATTTCTGTTATTTCGTAAAACTTGTTAATATTATGGTATAAAGACGAGAATAGCTTCAAGCCACAACAACAAAAAGAGAGAGAAAAAACTGGTAGCTGAATCAGCAGCAAACAAAGACAAAATGTAAACTTCCCCGACTGAGACTCCAAAACGGAATACGAATGAAAATAAAAAAATGGTCGGAAAAAAGTCGTTTGCATTGAACAAAAGTAAATGGCTAAAAAGCTGAGCAAAATGAATTTCATGTTAACGACAAAGTCAAAGCTAAAAGACAGAAAGAGACACAAAGCCAACAACAGCTGAAGCTAAATCTGCTAAACCACCCCCAACCCCTCCCCTCACACTACTCGCTATTCGTCTACAAATATATTTTGTGATTTTAATAATTAGAAATGGTAAATGCAATTAGGAACGCAGCGCATAAAATGTGTTTAATCAAATATATATAACATACAATATTTACGGAATATATAGGTATACATATTCTATATAAATGTGCATATATTTGTGGATTTTGTGTAGCCGTTTTGTGGCGCCATGAGAAATCGAAACAAGTTCGCTGCATAAATTAGCCAAAGCCAAAGCGAACAAAATTGAAGCAACAACAGCAACTGAGAAGAGCGCAAAGATCAGAGTTGATTTAAGCCAACTATATTGCTGCAAAACAAGAGTCGGCCAAAGACTAGTCGAAGATTTTATGCACTTTTGGAGTTTATTTAACTTGTTTAAAATAATAGATCTTATAACAATAAAATTTGCCATTAAACTGAGAGCTAAGATGAAAGTGAGACTGGCAGTTGGGAAGCTTGTTTTGATATTTCGGATATGTATATATGAGATCGGATTATTGATCATTTGTAAAACGTATTCAACATCATTAAGAACAAATTTTATATTAATAATAAATTATTAATCTCTCGACCATTTTTACTTGTTATATTAAATACGTCTTTCAAAAGGAACTGATCATCTCTGTATCAATGCCTTCAAGATTATTTCACAAATACGGAAATAGCCTATAATAACACCTGATAGGTAAAGATTTATGTTCAGGTCTCAGCCCTTAGTTCTTACTCTAATCAAATGTCAGTAATAAAAGACTATACATTTTTCATAACAAAGTTGGCATGCTTTGCAGGGGCAAGTATACATAGAGTTTAGCAACAACTAACAACAAAGTCACGATATAAATAAAGAGCAGTCAACGTTAACAGCAAACTGCTTTTTTTGGAGCTGCAAAATTTATAAAGTGACATTGTTAAATTTATGTGCCCGAAATGTTGTAATAAAATACAACTTCAAGTCAAGTCTATAGATATGTTTGAGTTTGGCGCCTGTGCTTGGTAAATAATTGCAAATATCATTCTCGATTCGATAATTGACTTAATTATATATATGCACATAACTGAGCACTAACTTAACTTATTGATCTAACGCCAAAGTAAATAATAAACTTTTTGGCTTTAATTAATCTTGATGGACTTATCCATTCAGTTGGAATTCAAATAGCTTTTGATTGATTCGGAAATTGAACTGCTGTCTCTGTCTCTGTCTGTGTTGTCTGTGGGCCTAAATCCATAAGACTATAATCCGCGTATTTATATATCATTAAATGCTTTGTTTTCATTTCGTGGCATTATAAAAGTCGCAACCTCCCTCCCCAATATTGAAGGACAGGTCAGCTTAGAGCCGCATTCAATGCTGGGGTTCTCGCTTGACAAATCGCTCTGGCCATTTTGTGGCTTGGCCAGAGACAGAAAAAGAACCCGAAACAGAAACAGAAACCGATATAAAAACAAAAAACAACAAGAAAATCGCGTAACAAAATCATCAAATCACGACTTGAGCGCCTTTGATTGACATGCAGCAAAAAAGTACAAAAAGAACAGCAACAGCAGCAGCAACAACGTTGATAGCAAGAACAACAACAATCACAACAACAACTTTGATTGTTCATAATTAAAGCTAAAATGCCTCGAGCCAACAAAATTTTCGCAATGATTCTGTTCGCTGTCGTTGAAGTCGTTGTTGAAGCCGTCGCGGCAAATGGCAAATGGCAATATTCAAAGCGTTAACCGACCATCAAATTGCCTCTCACAGCACTAACAGTATATGGATATATATATATATATATATATATATATAGCATACAGCATTTACATAGACAACTGGCGAAAACTCAAACTGCCTGCGTCCCGAGCTGCCCGCTCCTTCTCCTCTCAGACGGCAGTCTGCTTATTAACGCATAATTAGCATATTTAGTCTTGCGCTAAGATTGCGCCTGCCTCCGAGCTGTTGCAGGGGTCTGCCACCAACTAAACCCCACTTATTTAAACCCACCACTACACTGTAAGAAATTGTGTGTTGCAATTGAATTTCTTGTTTTATTTTATTAAAATTCCATTGTGACGAGCTTAACTGGGGATTATTTATAAAGTTTTACTTTTATTTTAAATAAAACTAGGTTATACACTAAAGCACTTATCTCTAAGTTAAGCTAAAAACGAACTTTCCGCTTTCAGATTTAATCCAGGTCCTTTACAGGACCTTCAGAAAGTTCCCCAAATCTTTTATTATTAGCATCTTAAATTTTTGTACGCTTTCGACTCGTCCAGCAACACTATTATAACATTTAACTTCAACTGGCAATTTGATTTTTCAATATTTCTTTAATATTTTGAAATGAACACTTTATGCCAAATTATTTTGTCTGACTTTTCTGACTTTCACCAATTTTTAACTTTACATGAGAGCACAAGCTGCTCAAGCTGTGTTTGCTTTGCGTACAAATTTACAAAATTTAAATTTGTTTATGTGTTTAAAATTAAATATTAAATATTTTATTTACCACGTTTCTTAGTGAGTGTTTTTTGATGTGACTGTGTGTGGTCGGAAAAGAGTACTTTATTATGTATGTTTTTTTTATTATTCTTTTCAATTAACTCAGAAACAGCAAATGAGGAAATAATTCTTCAAATACCAATTCTGTTCGTCTACAACTCTAACCTATAATTAAGTCGTTGAAGAAAGTATATTTTTTATACGACATCAAAAAATGTGTTTGGTTTTCACTTAATGAGTTTTTTAATTGCAGCTTTGGCATCCATTCAATTTGACGTTTGAAAGAGGCTTGCGTCAGTCGAGAGAGTTTGACTAGGAGTTACCATGAACTATTTAATTTGAAGATATAGATATAGAAATATATACAAAATAAAAATGATCTTGTGGTAAACAGAATCTGCTGCCCTAGCTCTTTAGACTCAGAGATGGGGTTACTTCTTCAACGTTTTTACCCATTTTAATTGAATTCTCAGTTTTTTTTGCCGTGTAGCTTGTTTGCCCGCCTCATTTGAGAGTGCCTGCAATTTGTCGATTTGTCACACAATTTGAAGCCAAAGCAGATACTAAAAATTCTCTCAGTTCTCGGCGTCTTTGGTCGTTGTGGTCAATGCGAGTTAAGCCTCATTTAGTTGCAGCACTCTATTACTCTTGGCCAAAAGCAGCAAACAGCCGCCCACCGTCCCCTTGTGGTTGTTTGTGTTGTTTGTTGCCATTCACTTTATGAACATTTCAGTTCGCAACGCCAGCTAACAACACTAGCAACAATTGTCGCTTTGACATTTAACTACAATTACTTTTTAGTGGTCTCTCATTGGCTTTATAGTTGTTGTGGTTGTTGCTGCGACATTTTGGTCTGGTTGTTCGTTGGTCCGTCTGGCTGCATAATGAAACTTGTTATAATTAAAATATGCCACCAGTTTTATTTTATATTTTCAAGGTGTTGCTGGCAATTAAAATTGAAATACGTTTTTGCTGCAGCGATAAACAGCTGATCTAACAAATAGAATTTATTTAATTTTGGCCATAATTGTGCTGGGCCAAAAAATGTACCTTGTAGCTACTGGTGGAATGTCTGTGGTCTGTTTGTGGTTTGTGCCAGTGGTTGTGAACTAACCTGCTAACCTGTTGTTGCAGTTGGGATAAAAGGCTTTCAAGGTGTGGCAACTGCTTTGGGTTATTGTTGTGGGCGAATTTTGCATTTGTTGGCCAAGTGGAGCTTGGGTTGGTTCACTTCTAGTTTTCAGGCGCCTCCTGCTCATAACTTTGGCATTTACAATATTTAATCGTGTTGCACGACGGAGCAGATACTTGGATGCCTTGGCTGGTTGGTGCCTGGCTGTCTTGCAGCATGCGGCATGTGGCATGTGTGGCATCGACTGACTCTGCAATTTAAGCATTTTCATTTTTTATGCATGCATTGCGTTTGTAGCTCATTTGCATTGCTCTTTATTGTGGTTGTTGCACGTTGTTGTTGTTGCACGTTGTTTTTGTTGCTGCTGCTGCTCTTGCCTGTAATGCAATTTGCTGCAAAATGAAACCGAACAAACCGAAGCGTTCAGCATTTGCCAGCATTAAATTTAATTTTATTAAAAAACTTTTCGTGTTTGTGTGAGTTTTGTGGGTATGTGTGTGTTGCCTGCGAATTGTACAATTGACAACATGAGGCGTGCTGCTGCTGCTGTTGAAGCTGTCGTTGTTGTCGTTGTCGCCGCATGTTGTTGACGTGTGCAACTGATGCTGCTGTTAGCCTTATTATACTCTTACAGAAGGTATTGTAATTTTGACGTGATCTTTGTGACTTATACGACCCCTTTAAGTACATATATATATATATATATATATATATATATATATATATATATGTATATTCTCGATCAACTTCAGTAGTCAGTCGATTTAGCTTTGCTGCGATATAGCTTGAAATATGTCTGTCCTTTTTTTTGCGTTTCTCCTAACATTTTCACTATAAATTATTAACATCTCCCAAAGGAGACATAGAGTTGTGAGATGAATTCTTGTGTGATTAACTTTTTGTTTAATAATACTATATACTATACCTATATATTTGGCTGCCATGGGAACATTTGTTCTAAATACTTATTGTTAGAACCACTTTTTGGTTTAACAAGTTATGAAAACCAAATGTGCTACCAAAGTTTGTGCAACCAATCATTCACATTCTACTACTATATCCTATAGTTCCCATAGGCACAATTGGCTAGTTTTTATTTTGAACTCCACTTTGCAAGTGTATTTGATTTTCGGTTGTTTTCGTTGTTTTATTGTGGTTGCGTTGAGTTTGGCTGCTTGGTTTTTGATGGCAAACGATACTTTTCCGTTGTTGTCTCGACTGAAATGGCTAACAATTATGGATATATTTGTACTTGCACTTTTTATGGTAATTGTGCGATGGTTATCGTTATCGTTATCGCTATCGACTCTCATCGCAACCCGTTTTTATCTTTTTATCTTTTGCATATTCATTTATGGCACACAACCAGCCAACACACCCCAGACAAGGACATTGCATATACTCGACTCTTGGTTCTTGATTTTCATCATCATCATTTGCATATGTTACACTTTTATTTATTATGTTTGCTTTTTGTTGTTGCTGCTGTTGCTTGTTGTTTTCGGCGCTGTTGTTTCGCATTACAACACCGAATATAACTCATACGCAGCGTTAACCTCGCGCTTTCTTGCCTCGCATTGTTTTCTTGCCATATTTATAGCCGTTACGTGAGACTTGTTTATGTGACAATTGCTTTTTGTTCGTTATACATTTATACTCAGACTCAGATTCAGACTCAGGCTCGAAACTCAGAGTCAGACTCCTACATTCATGCATATTTTCTGTATCTTATTATTGCTGCGTGCTTCTCTTTTCTTTTCACTGCTGCTCGCTGTTATAATTTTGATTGTTCGCTGTGTAATTTATGCCTTTAAATTGTGCAAGAAATTTGCAAAACATTTATATTGGCAACATTTTTGCCGTTAGCTGTTTGCTGCCCCCGCTTAACTGAGTCACCTTATAAATATAATGTACGTTTCTGTTTGGGCGTGGAGAAGCCTTTGAAGTCCACTTTGTTCACTTTTGCTCAACGCGGAAAACTTGGAAATGTGTTAAAAATCATAGAAAGATTGTGCTTTTTTTTATTAATTTCCTAATTTGCTTTGTAAGCTAAAAAACTAGTTTTTATTGTAATATGTCACAAGTCATTGTAATCATGTATTGTTATAGACTGAACCCACTAAGAATGGATGAAAAATAAATGCAAAAATATGAAAACATTTGAGTATAAAGAAGTTAACAGATTTAGTTAAACAAAGAGTATTATCAAATGGAACTAACTAATAATCCCATTGTATCTTTACCAGCTGGCTTTAGGGTATCTGCTAGTGCATTAATCTACTTTGCTGCATAAGTACTCCTTACCAAATTTAAGATTTAAGAATGATATTGTCTTCAAGTATTAACAACAGCAGTCGGAAAGATTTAATTCAATTAAACAATTGAGAAGCTGAAAAATTCCTTGAATTTGTTCAGTTTTGACATAAATCGATTGCTTTACTAATTGAGTCTACTAAATAACTAAATATGTTGCTTGTCAAAATGAAGCAGCAAAAGTCTTGTCAAAAAGCAAGAGCTACAACAAAAATTTCAATTTAATGCAATTTACTAGTTCTTAATCATTCTTATATCACATTTCCCACATATTTTTATTTCTTCTTCTGCGAGGAATAATTCAATAGCTCAGCCTTCTGTGTTGCCTCGCTTTGCTGTTGTTATTGGTCAACAATATAGGTAAGAATATCAGTTTCGCATTTTGATGTCCGATTACGAGCAAACAACAATATCAAAAACAGCAACAATCACAACAATTACAATAATAGCAGCAACAATTACAACAAGAGCGATAAGTAGAGCAGCAACAATGTAAAAGGTACAAAAGGCAATAGCAATAGCAACAACAGCTGAAGCAGCAGCAACTATTATGACAGCAAATATCTAAGACAAGAGTCATTTGTTGCACACACACATATTTAACGTAGCTTTGAAAATAATAACACTACTCTTAGCAGAAATGTTTTCAACGGTGTCAGAACGAAGAAAATTATTAAAATTTAATTATAATTGTGGGAAAAATATTTAATTTACTAAAAAATAATAATTAAAAAATGTATAATGATATATATATATGTGTAATAAATTATTCCAAGAGTAGTACTAATTTAAGGAATAAGTTGAAAGTCAACACTTGAAAAAATTGCAAAACGAATGGTTTGTTCTTTTATGCGAAGTGGTGTTATTATTTTGTTCCCAGCTGTATTTAGATACATATACAGCAACAGCTAAAGCAGACAACAAAGATACAAATGTTGGTTGAAGACAACTCAATGTTTGCTGCTTTTGCTGCTTGGCGCAAAGTTGTCGGCTATGAAAAATGGATCTGCTCCAGAAGATTTCAGTAATCTCGTTCGTCACACTTGGCCGCTCAACTACGAATTTATGAAGCCCCATCCAAGCTGCACAGCTGGTTCAAGAGAGGGAAGGGCAATGAGGATGGGAAATGAGGGGGAAGGGTTGTGTGTCCAAGTACAAGCTGCAAAGTTTTATTAACTTGCAACGCTTGCTGCTCGATCTCGAATGCACTTTAGCCAGAAATATGCACTTCAAGAATGTAACGCGCGACTGGCCAAAGTGTCGGCCAACTAACTAGCTATGTATACCTATCTTCAAATATATATATGTATATAGATGTGTGTTTGTGCGTGTGTTTGTTGCAAGTTCAATAGATTGCTGCAGGGCCATTGTCAGGTTACAAAAAATATATATGTATATAAACAATGTGGCTGCAACTGCAGCTGAGCTAGATGAATTTGGTTAATTACAGATTGCCACAACTCATTTGCATAGCAAACACAACGCTCTCTTAGTTTGCATAGCTTGTGAAACAAAACTGCAAGTGTGAGAAATGTGTAAGAAATTGCTTGACTAGCTGATACCCTGTTAAATAGGTTGCCAACAACTGGTGCATGCCACTCTTTATGAACCAATGCAAAGTTGTTTTTCCCATTTGTCAATTCTGCTGTTCTCTGCAAAATAATTTTATAGATTATCCTTCCCACAGTTGTTGAGCTTAGAACATTCCCAATTTCACTTGCAATCGCTGCTGATGACTTAAATTCAACACGTTTAGCCAATAGAGCAAGGCGATTCTCGTTTGCTAATGAAGTTTTCTTGTATTTTCCTAGTTTTTCAAGAGTTTTTGCATTCGTAACGAAATTGCATTTGTGGTGTTTTCCTTCTTGATCTCAGAGCTTATCATAAGTCAAATCTCCCCAGCAGTGTAGTGATGTGCTCGAGAGAGCCCTAATATTATTATATTACTCTTATTACAATGATTGTTTAAGTATATCTTTGTGTTGATAAGTTTCAAGGTCCTGACTGTTGTATATTGTCGGGTTTCAACATTTATTGGAGTAAACAAAAAATAAAAGAAATATATCACTTGCGAAAAATATATTCAAATTATTGAAAGGTCTTAACAAACAATAAACTACAATGAATATATTGATATGTTATCTACAACAATATCAATAAATTAAAGCTTCCACGCAACTTCATTTGTAGTTTTAATAAAGAAACGTGTCAACAAATTTGACTGTCCGCAAAATGAAGCTGGGGACTCCCGAGTTTTATTAGGAAACAGTTTTCCACACTGGTTAGGGAGTTTGGTTAGTTGGTCGCTTATGAAAAAAATTGAGATCGTAGATTGTTTTTTCTATTTTAACTTATATTGTCTATTTTTTTTCCATTACTAAACCAAATGCTCAAGTTTCCAGGGCGATGTATAGCGTATATTTGTATAAACAAGAATAATGGGGTCCGACTTCTGTCTGCTTCCTTCTGCCTGTTACAACCTTTTGCAACACTTCATTATACCCCATTTCCCACTGTATGAGAAATCAGTAAAATGGGCGTCAGCACCCGGCTCAGAAATTTCGACAGATTTGCCCCATACAATTATCATGATGTCGTCTTCGTCTTTTGGGGCGTAATGAACTTTTCACGCAAATACTCAATTCCATTCACCTTTTGTCTTCGGCATATTTTTTTGCCAAAGGGTCCCCCTTTTCCCGTTGCCGTGGTAACCGCTTTTTTTGGCGAGCCTAGCCCTTTTTGGAGCATTTAATACCGTCTCGTTGTGCCACGGTTTCAATTGCCATTTCGGCCATTGGCTTTTGCCACCACACATTTCACAATTAATTAAATGAAAAATGGTTTTCTTGTTTGCTGTTTGCGATCGTTTCACAATTGACGTAAAATATAATTAAAATTGTTCATACGCAAAAGGGAGCAGATACTCCGCTGCCCCCCGCCACCCTGCCACTGTGTGGCACGCTGTTCGCGTTGCGACGCATTTAATCAATGAATCGCAGACAAAATGCCAAATGCACTTTTATTGCATTTAAAACAACAAATTTTCTGCAAAATGCCAACGACACAAAAAAATCTAACGGAATTTGCAAAGCGTACAATAGCAAAGGCATTTTGAATGCTCTTTCCTCGAGTTGTGAATACATTCATTTGCAGATGAGCTAATCAGAATTGAATATTCCAGCTATAAATATTGACTAATGAAGCAGCAAAAACAGGTTCTTCTTCTTTGCATTCTGGTTTATTTTTAATTAATTTGCTTAAATGAGAGAAAAAGTTCGTTTTGCTTCTTTTTGTATCTTTGTATCTGCATATCTGTATCTGTTGCTGTAGCTGTAGCTGTAGCTGTATCTGCGTTTTTGTGTAAAACAAGTGCTAATCAGCCAACTGCTGTTGCTGCTTCTTCTCTTGCTTTGTCTACTTTTGCTTTATGGTTGAGTTTTATGGTCGATTGCTGCCATTAACTGACATTAGGCGTTCATTTACAACGCTGCGAATACCGTTGATGTGCTTTTGGCACTCTTATGGGAGAGACGGAGGGAGGGAGAGAGTTCTCTTTGCCATTATCATCAGCAGTCATCATATGCACTCTTTGTGGCAGTTAGGGCATTCAAAATCCGCAACGACAACATAGCAAAGGAAATGCGCATTGGCCATGTAACCGTTGTAAAATGTAATAATAAATATTTGTTGGCTTTTGTAGGGTTTTTTGCTTTTTTTACATACTCTCAATCAATATAAAACGTGGAGAAAGTGTATACTGGCGCCGTTGCTAAAGCGTGTAACAAGCAGATTACCAACAACAGACAAGTCGATTTAGAAATAGAGACTTCAAAGTTTAAAGTAGAGAATAGTAGGTACACCAAATACATTTATTTTCTTCATTTCATATTTCATATTTTCATATGCTACTTTGAGGGGTATATCCTCGTTGAGTACTCTTTACTGTCACATTCTGACTTGTTGTATTTGTTTTGCTTGCTCGTTGCATTCTGTGGCTGTCGACATTTGCCACATATTTGACTGTCCATTTGTCCTTCTGCCTGTCCGTCCAGCTGTCTCTATCTCTGTGTGTTTTTATTTGCCGCTGATTGTTTTTTGCATTTAAATTTGCATTACTTTTGTGCTTGCAATGTTGCAGCTTTGATTTCTGGCAGCAGCAGCAGCAGAAGCAAAAAAAGGGCGTGACTGCCATTTTCGAATGTGTTTTGTCTGTCACTTTGTTTATTCATGCACAAGTTTTGTTTTTACATACCATTTTGTACTTTCACTGCTCGTTAACAATAACATAGAGAAACAAAGTGCAACCAACTTGTTGTGTGTGTGTGTGTACTCGTATGTTCCTAACTGTTGGCCACCCGCAGGGCTTAAAACTAAATTTCGACTTCTTTCACTTGTCAAGTCGAAATGCAGCTGCGTCAAGCTGATTATGAGCACAATTATCATCATGTGCATTTACCACTGAAAGACGAAAGCGCAAACTTTTCCTAATGAAGCCGACAAATGCAACGGGCAACGGCAACTGTATTATGGCCATGACCAACGCGGAGAGATGTGAGTTGTTGCTGTTATTAGCAGCTGTTGACTTTTATGATTTCCATTGGATGGCATCATTATGGACGTGTGGCAAATCAACAAAGCAGCAAATAGAAAACACGCCAGCAAAACCAGAAAATCAATAGAAAATCCACCCCTCCCAAATCAAGTGTTGGTCACAAAAGGTGAGGTGGGTGAGGTACTTGCACAACGCTGATCTATCTGCGTAAATGCCATAAATCGTAACAATAACAACCACTTGCCACTTGGTCAACAACTACACAACAACAAGCTGAAGCTGCAAACTGAACCTGGATAAGCGATTTCACTTCAAGACAACATAAACCAACACTCAAAAGATAACAAACTGCGTTGTTCACTGTAAAAAATTAAGGTTTTAAGTGTTATTTATTATTATATTCACGGCATACAAATTCGATTAAGTCACAGCAGTTGCATTTAGATGTTTATGCTAAAGGCATTAAAAATATAAACTGAAATAATTTACTACCCCATAAAGTATATTCCCCTGATCAGCATAGATAACCTAGTAGATTTAGCCAGTTTCTCTGAATGTCTATATAAATAAGCGCATCTCAGAGACTGTAGCTAACCTTAAGGTTGTCTGTGCTTCCACGTATTTTAATTTGATGCAACATTAAATTCTCAGTTAAAATTCACCTAGAATAATATTGATAACTAATTATAAATTTATTAAAAAACACTTACCCTGGAGCACTAAGCAGAGTCAGCAAAACAACATATTTTAATCAGTCTTTCAAACGAATATTTTTGTTGGGAGTAGAAAGAGTATCCTAGAGGCAAGGCTGTTCAAAATAAAGAACCTGGCCAATTATCAACAGTTTTAACAAATCTTAAAGCTTTGCTAAGAGTTTGTTAGTAGTAATTAAATAAATACTTTGTTTCATAGCCTTCAATGCGATACATGGCTATACCTACATATAATTATATTGGTTATTAATAAACTTTAACAAAAATTGTTTACTGTGTGAGTCACAAGTGTTTGGTTTTACTTCAAGATAAGTTTTGTACGCCTTTTGTCTTCACTCTGAGCACATTTCAATCGAGTGACTTTCTAAGCATCATCATTTGGGGCGATATGTGCGATTGTCCGCCTATTTGTTTGCTTGTTTGATTTTGTCGCCTTGTTACCAATTTCCAATTGTTGCAACATGAGAAATGCGGAGCTGCTCAACATTATCATTGAAGAGGAAGAAACAGATGAAGAAGCTGAAGCCCATTGCTGGGCAAATACCATTTATTTCATATTACAACACTTTCATAAGTATTGTCGCACACACAATTTACACACACACAACTCATAAAAAGCCCATTAATAACTGTTAACTTGTACAAAAGTATTTACAGGCGATTTAGCCGCTCACCGAATTACAACCAGCTCTTTCACAATTGCAATTGTTTATTTGAGTTTTTGCCACAACAGCTTCAACACCGCCCTCCCCCACCGCCTTACACACCATCCCCTTCCCTCCATCATCTGTGTTTTGTTCCCTGCCACTTTTCGGGGTGGGCCATAAAAAGTGTTGTTTGTTGTTGATTGTAGAATGCTTTTGTTTTTGAGTTTTTGCTTGTTGGCTGTTATTGTTGA
This sequence comes from Drosophila hawaiiensis, assembly GCA_037043685.1. Lineage (NCBI taxonomy): Eukaryota > Metazoa > Arthropoda > Insecta > Diptera > Drosophilidae > Drosophila > Drosophila hawaiiensis. The sequence goes on along the minus strand of JBAMBA010000166.1, from coordinate 446,380 downwards.
TATTATTACAGTTGTTGTTCTAGTTGTTATTGTTATATTTGTTGGTGTTGTCGTTGCTGTTGTTGTTTAGTGACCAACACAGCTGCTGCTGACACGCACAAAAATGTTTCAATGCAACAACAACAAAAACACCAAGTGCAACTGAAGTGCGAAAAACACAATATAAATGTGTATATATTTATGTACTCTATTTATCATCGAAAGAGAAAAATGTAGTGCCGTTGTTCTGCTATGGACCAGTGAATTGAAGCGGGAGGTGAAGTTGCTACACTAGAAACGAATAGTGCAAAGTAGTAGAAAATTGTACATTAGAAAGCAGCAAATTGAAACTCTTATTACTTTCAATTAACGTCATGCAAAACGAACAAACGGAAAATTCTAATACATTTTTATCACTGCAACGTTTTTTATAGAAAGGTAAGCTTTTGGAGAGCGCTTTTCCCGCCCGTTTACTTTTTCGTAAAGGCAATTGGAAATTGCCTAGAAAGGTTGCTAAATTTACTTTCACAATCGGTGTAAACTGTTTTTGAGAAAAACTTGTGCTTTTTTATTTTGTCTTGCAAATTGTGTGCAAGCTGCAAATCAAACAGAGACAGATAGACGGACAGAGACAGAGGGAGGGGGACAGCGAGTACTCATGAGAATCGCATAGAAAGGCAGTTAGCAACACACTCACCACACGTTGAGCTGTCAAGTTGAGTGTGTTTGTTTTTGGACTTGAAACAATTATAAACAACTACAGAGAGATTAAAAAAAGGACAGCAAAGAATGCCCTAGTCGAGAGTGCTCGACGAGGAGATAACCTGAAAGCAGCTGTTATATAGAAAGTAGATATTTGAGATATTGAAATATTTGTTTCTTAGCCGACCTTAAGAAAATGGTTACACTTGTTTAATCATATACCTAAAAATGTATTATACCAAGGGTTTATCTCAACAATTGTGTCTTTTATTTTTATCTTTAATCGATTTGTATCGATATGCGTGAAATGGCTGCTGCTATCGATAAAAATAATCAAACCTGATCTACTTATGATAAACTAGAAATTTAAAGTCTGTAAGTCTTATAGTCTCTGAAATCGGCCTATTCATACAGACAGGTAGGCAGACCGGGCTGATCAGGAACATATATACCGTATGGACTCGGAGATGCTTCCTCATGCCTGTTGCATACGTTTGCACAACTTCATATCCCTTTCCCCATTTCTAATGGGTTCAGGGTACAACAGTAACAATATTTGCATATTACTTTATCTGCTGTGGCGCAGTTGTATATTTTGAAAATATATATTTTTTATTTATATTTTTCTATGGTATAGTAAGAGTTATTGAAAAGGCATTAAATTGATGTCAGCTATTGTTGGCTTTAATGCGTTTGTCGTTGCCGTCAGCTCAATATTTCATATTGACTTTTCGCTTTAAATAATCAACTACAGTTGTATTCTTCCTTTGTTTGTAGCGCACCCCGAGGGCCGTTTGATCGTTTCAACTAAAGGTAAGTGTGACAAAATCGAAATAAACAAACTCCGCTTTTCTTGCGTAGTTTTTTGTTTTGTTTTTTTTTTGTGTATTGTTTCTTGTTGCTTATTAAAAACTAGGCAGGCACTTTAAAAATTGGGAAAAGCGCATGCACAGTCACGGAGAGGGAGAGATACTTGATTGCATGCAGCATTTCAGCAGAATTGGGACAACAAGACGCATAAATAACCAAGATGCTAGCCAGATAGACAGATAGATAGAGAGTACGAAAGAAATGCCTAACGAAAACTTTGACAAAAAAAAAACAAAACAAAACAGAAAAACAACTAGAAATTCAAAACAAAACTCAAACCACAGCACTTAGAATAGCAAACAAACAAATGACAAAGAGACAAAGTCTGCAGACAGCGTGGAACATATGTGGCACTTGGAAAGGAGGGTGGGGAATCGGGGAGTCGCAAGGTATTGCAACTAAATACAAGTGCAACTGTGTGGCAAGAAGATGAGACTCAAAGCGAACTCTCGTTGCCCCCCCCCCTCTGGCACTGTGTGTGTGTGCTGGGCAAAAGAAAGCTCCGGCAAAACAGATACCGGTTCTCAATGGACTTCAGACGGACAGGTTTACTTTTCCGTTGGGTACACTTCAGCCCTCTCTCTCTACCCGCCTTTCCCAATCTCCCCTTCTCTCTCTTTGTGCGACAAATCAAGCGTGTAGCAAAAAAGAAAGAAAAGAAGCCTTGTGCGAGAACCGCGCGAGAAAACGTCAATGGCCAGCAGTGCAGCTGGCAACTACTATTACACTCGGAAAAATTATATGACTTTCGACTTAAATCTAGCTACAAATTTGATATACTCTTTGTTGTTGCACTTTTTTTTTTTGTACACTTTTAAGCTTGGGAAAATCGTACATTTTTCTCAGAAATTTGTTTTTTGCAAGTCAACAGTTTTTTTTTATATTTCATATACTCCGATATATTTTGAATTGTTTTACTATTTGTCTTCAGGGCTACACAAAGATTACACAAGAATTAGGTTGTATATTTTCAATTTCAAACACTTATTGACTTATACAGAGATAAGAAATCTAAATTCTAAATTGCGATCTTTTTCATTAAATGCTATGTGTGTATTTTTCTTCAAGTGTAGCACTCGCAGTGCGTAATGGCAGCAGGAAATTGAAAAAGTTGCCTGTTGTTCTTGTTGCATTTTCATTACTTGTTTTCTTCTCTTTTTTTGCGCCTAAGCCCTTTCCTCTGTTCGTTTGTCAGTGAATTCGGACACTTTTCTTGTTTTTCGTTCATACCAATAAAAGAAAAGCAAGGAAGAAAAAAAAAGTAGAAAACCGAAACCAGAATAGTTGGGCTGCTGTTGTATCTTTGATGATTTATGCGGCTCTATTGCTTATCGCTTAAGCTGCGACTTTAACAAAAACTTAATCTTAAAGTTAAAACTTAAACTTAAACTGTTTAACGTGGCATCCATCGCTGTGTAGCTCTGCAGCTGTCTGCAAGTGTGCCTAGTTTGTGTTTTCGCTGCTGTTGCTGCTTTTCCAGCTGGCGTTGCATGTTGCGCGTTAATATATCGCGATATTGGCGCTCACGATTTAATGCGCTTCTCTGCTGATAACTGGGCGCCTCCAGCTCCCATTGGCGTCGCTCCATCCAGATCAGCTCATTTGTCAGCTGCAACTTGGTGCATGCCACGCGCATCAGGCGACGGCTGCGCCTCGGGCGCCCCAACTCCTCACGATGCAAATACAGCGCATAGCTGACAGACTCCGCCCGACACGCCTTCTGCTGCAACATGCCAAAGCTAACTGACATTTTTGTTCTAGATATATATAGCAACATGTATTGACAAGTCTCGCTAAGTTGACAACGTCTGGGCTATGGAAATGCTATGGAAAACGCTGAAACGCTGAAACGTTTCCGCTGCGTGTCTCTCGCCTAATGATCAAATCTGTGCAACAGCGCCACCTATTTAAGCTGCCCCAGGTAGGTGGTAGCAAACCAACAGTTACCAGCCCGTCGCTTTGTCTGACCTGTCTATCTGCCTGTCTGTTTATCTGCCTGTGCGGCAATTGGCATTTGAATAGCAATACCACGTGCTCTTTTCAGGTAGCACTGGAAATATTTATCAACAGGTCAGCAATTTTCAAAAACACATACTCAATATCAGCTTGACAGATTTGTTATAGGGGAAAATAGGGGAAGGAAAATGGATAGCATGATTTGACTTGCTGCACTGGGATTTGAGTATCGCTGATCCCTTAATGCTTAAATATGATTCATGTATGAATAACGTTTGTGTTGTCTAAAATAACTTAAAGAGAGCGAAAAGCTTGTCTACATTTATTGTACTAGTATCTTAATAAATTTGATCCCTTAAGTGTGTATTCTACAGTGATGAAACCTTATAGGTTATAGGTTTGAAATGTTATAATACTCCTCCTAGCATTTTAGGATCCTAATGAAGTTAATCCTTGGGTCTTTCCCCCAGCTGCCCTGGAAACTCTGAAACTCTATGAAAAATGAGCTCTTGTATGAAGAACATTTATGCTTTCCAATATATCTAAATGTTATAGTGCTTCTTCTAACAATACTGATAAGCATTAAATTTTCTTAACAATTGAAAATCGACTTCTTGGTATTTATAAATTTGAAGAAATTTTTTATTTGCTCGGTATTTTTATTTTTTATGCTTTTTGAGCCTATTGCTCTTCTATCTACCCTAATTGTTGAACGATTAAAAAATATCTCTTCATGCTTGTATCAATGAAAAAATTGACTTGAATCTTACCATAGGGTTTCCACAATGAGGAAGTCTTAAGAATGTCATAAGAAGTTTCCCCCGTATTTTTTTATAGTTTGCTAAATGACTGAGCTGTGCTTTGAACTCGCTGCGAATCATAGACTCAGCTGCTGATTGGCACTGCAATCAAGTTTACTTCTCTTGCATAGGTTAAAGCGTCTTGCGGAACTTTAAAGCCTGTGCAATCTAATCACATCCTCTGCCATTATACCATATAATGGATAAATCGTTGGCTAGCGGGCAATGAACAAAAAAAAAAAAAAGAAACTAGTGTTCTCTTTGAATATGTTGCTGGTGGGGCTGCTTTTTTTTTGCGATTTGCAAATGCGCTTTGCATGTTTGCTGCTAATTGGCAACAGTTGTCGATGCGAGAGCCGAGTTTTGCTTGCTGCTCGAATTCTAGACTGGGTTTTTCTTCTGTTTTTTCGTTTGGGTTGCGTTTGTGTTTGGAGTGTTTCGGATACTACGCAGATTGCATGATTAATGAACGCCGTTATGCTTTTACGAGCAGCTGAAAAGCTGAAACTGAAGCCGAAGACAGCAGCTGCCATGTAATTTGAGCGCATGCGCCGCTGCCTTTGCCACTGCCAATGGGTCTGCTCTGGGTCTGGGCAGGGTTACATAAGTGAGCTCTGGCTGTTGTTGTTGTTGCTGGCAGAGCAACCTCCATAAAAACCTGAGCGCACAAGAAACAATAAAACACCAGCAAATTAGAAATTACCTTTTATGTGCAATACGAGGGTAACAAACACACACACAGACGCTACACCAAAAAAATGGTAACAAATTTACACACAATGAGCACTTGGTCAAACCATGGGCACTTGTAGGGAGGTAGGGCGTTGTGGGGAGCAGTGTCTTAGAGGAGGTCTGCTTTTTGCCTTCTGGCAGTGCGTGCATTACGTCAACAGCAGTAGTCGGCAGTCGGCAGTCATTAAGGCCTGGTTAATCGTAAATCGGAACTGTATTTCCAAGCATATGCGATGCGGAAATTGAAGTGTTACTAATGGCATTGTGCACAGCTACACTAAGCAAAAAAGTCTATATACATACTTTGGACATCAAGGGATCCTCACCTTACTCCGCAGAATGTAAAATTCTAAAATTTCAATTTTTTCAGTATAGATCTGAAAAAGGAAAACAGATGTCTAATATCTAGGGTGTGGCTATGTACCATAGAAGAATTCTTATATTAGATTTTATGTTACTTAAATATTATTAATAAACATTTATACTTGAAGATTACACTTACAAGTTGTCTGGAGAGCAAATTTAATTACTATTTTCTGAAAGGATAGACTCTAAGAATCTGGAGATGCATTTCTACTTTTCACAAATATTTCGAAAAACAGAAAAAAAAATGAGCATCCCTCTAATTATAAGAAAAATGTTTTCGTGTGTATAGAATTTCTTTATTAAGGCGAGAAAAATTTTCTAGTGCTCAGAGCGATTTTTTCTGAGTGTACAAACACAAAAGATACAAAAGGTACGCAAATGTATCTGCAAAGTGTTCGTTGCGCCTGTGATTTCAATTTCGCACTTACGCGGCGCAGATATTTTGCTAATTAACACACACACGCACACCCAATGTGTGAAGTGCAAATAAAAGAAATGCCCAAGAAGAGAAAAATAAAAACATGTATTTTTGTAGTCAGCTGATGGCCAAAAACTTTGTCAGCTGTTGTTGCATTACAATTTTATATCCGACGATAAGTAGAATTTTAAACCCACTGCCCTTTGACCCTCTGCTGCTGCTTCGACCGAGCGACACAGAAAACTTTTTCGACAACGAAAAATGTATTTCTGGGCAACATAACAGAAAACTGTAACTACAAAACTACAACTACCAAAAAGCAACTACGTAAAACCAGCCACATCAAAATGCACATAAATAATAAAAATAACCAGGCGAACGAAAGGACGACCAGCACCGGGACACAACACAACATACACAGACTCAACTCAACACAACACACATTCAACACAACACACATTCAACACAACACAACTGGACGAGAATTGCAAATTGTTCGCTGAGTAGTTCGCATTGAATGTTTTGTTTCCGACACACAACTCCCAAAAAAAAAAGAATAAAAACAAAAAAGAATTGTTAATAATAAAAGCACTGCAAAATTATGAAATTAATTTGAAATTTTAATTATGCAACACTGGCTGCAACATGCAAATTGAGCGGCAAAACAAAAAAAAAAAACTGTTACACAATTCTACTACAATTTTGCCGCAGGAATTGTGATTTTGCTGTTCTACTTCTACTTTTGCAGCTGCTTCAGAACAATGACAGCCACATCGATGCTCGGTTTCAGTTTCGGTTTCGGTTTCAGTTTTAGTGCCAACTGTTATTAAATTCTGCTCACACACACTCGCACACACACACATACATATAGGGGCCCAAATGCGGGCCGTGAGAATCGTTGCCCGCTGCTCAACTTTGATTAGAGTTAAGCCCTAAATTAGTTGGCCGCTGTTGGACGCTAGCCGGGCGACCTTTAGGCCCATATACGCCGTATACCTTCTGTTGTACGCCGGGCATAATAATCAAGTCATAAAGTGTGTAACAGCCACATTTAACGCTTGTTCTTAATTATCACTTTGACTTGATTTGATTTAAAAATTTAGCATGTCTATAAGAATATGATCAGACATATGTTTTTTGTCTATGTATTAATTTGGAAAGCTGTGCTAAGTATAAAATATATAGAAATTGAACTCTCACTGGATAAGCTTTAAGTCAGTGGTTGGCTTGTCCTTGCTGAACTCTTTTTAATACTTTAAATATGTATTTAGTATTATTAACAATAAAAAGCAAGCTATTTTAATTTTCTTAAAGTTAATAGATTGTTTTATTATATGCACTTCTTGGGAATGGCTTAAGAGCATCCCATGTGTGGCTCTACTCAACATAATGGCCTTAACTTGGTCCGCAGCATGGGCAAAAAGGGGCGTGTTGTTAATGTGCCACACGCTCTTGAAGCAATCCAAGTGTTAATCGTTCTGATTCAGTCAGCTGACAGGCGAACAAGGCTGACAACAATGCTAACAACAACAGCAACAATAATTTTTGGATAAGAGGAAATGGGGGCAACTAGAAAATACGCAACTTCTTCTGATTCTGATTCTGCTTCTGGCCCTGTGCAACTTATTAGCAAACAGTTTAATTGGTTCAATTAATGTCAACTGCCACGTCGAACCAGTGTCGCCTTTGGGCCAAGTGAAATTTTGCTGGTCAATGCGAAACGAAAGTTTTGGCGTTTTTTTCATCTTGTTTTATTTTATTTTATTATTTATTTATTTTTTTTTTGGGCGCTTCGCTGCATGCGAACAAAAGTCGAGTCAAACTTTTCGAATTCGAGCATTTGTCGAAATGCATAAAAATTAATTAACAAGCAGCTGGCTGCCTCTTAGATGTCTGCCAAACTGAACTTGTGGAATTATAGGAAGAAAACGACAATAAACAAAAAAGCAAAAGGCAAAAGCATCAGCATCAGAATTTTTAATTGGCTTTCATCGTAGATTTTACAATGTAAACGACGACTGCTGAAACTGGAGCTACACTTTGAAAAAAATCTCATTAAAATTGAGAAAATCTCTATGAAAACTAAAATCATTATTTGTTTATTAGAAATATTGGAGAATATTAAAATAATACGAAAGCAATTTTCTAGAGAGAGCCTATTTTTGGAAATTTTGTCTAATATTTGGAAATAAATTATTGGAAACTAGAGACAACAACTTAACTACAACTTTTCTTTACCTATTTCCGTATAATTTGATTAATATAAAAGCTTATGTGGGAATTCTGTGTGACACATATAAGAAAATCGTGAAAACTAAACCAATTTTTTCTACATTTTAGAAAAGACGAATCCTAGTTTTCGAAAGAGGCAAGTTTGCCTTTAGAAATATACTTTCTCAATAATAGGCTCAAGTAGTCTCATGGCCAAAAATGTGTCAATTTCTTAAATTTCAGCGCGATTTTTTTCTGAGTGTACAGCTTCAGCTGCAGCTACAGTTTTAGCTTCTACGTTAACGTCAACGTCATCAACGCGTTGGCTTCTCGCACATTTAAGCCTAATTAACTTTCTACTTAGTGCCTCAATGTGCTTCTTCTTGTCTGCTGCCGGCCAGTGAATGAATCTTCAGCTTCTTCTTCATCTTGTGTGTGCATTTTGCATTGTTTTTTTGCTGTTTGTTTTTTTTTTTGCCTGTAACAATGCTGTTGTTGCACTCTGCGCCAGCTTCTAATTTCATTTGTAACCTTCACGTCCGCCTTGATGCCACGGCCGCCAAAGCGTTGAATTCTGCTTTCAAAAGTGGCAACAAGGTGAAAAGTAGGTGAATGTTAAGCAGTCAGCAGCAGCAGCCTGTAAAGGGTTTGGAAAAACAAAAGAAAAACGCCAACAACGCGAAGAGTAAACAACATTTAGCGCAAATGTTGAAAAACAAGGCACAAAAAAAAACAGAAACGTGCAAAAGGGTTAACAACAACGTCAACAGCAACAACAAGAAAAGTCAACAATAGTCGCCAAAACAACAAAAGACAAACAAAACAAACATATCAACTTGAAATGTGAACCATTCTTCCCAAACCCCCTTGGCCCACCTCCTCTCCCCTTCGCTGTTGTTGTTGCTGCTGCTTTTGAAGGTGCTGATAAGTTGACTGACTAACTGCAAATCTGTCAGTCGCCAGTTGTCAATCGACAGTTGCCAGTTGCCATTTTCTGCTGCTTCTTCTTGTTTAATTTCAGCTTCCGTTTCTTTAACTTTAGGTATTTTTTCCGCCGCCAAACCGGAAGTGCATATTAAGCGTTTTTAATTTTCAGTTTCGCACAACTTCAAAGTGTTTACTGAAAAGTGCTTTGATTTTTAAAATTAAATAAGCTATAATCATCTTCAGCAGAATTAACTCAATACAAATTGATTTATTTTACATATATACTAATTACATTAGTTCAAATTTATCTTGTAGCTTATTTCTTAGTCATTTGCCTTAAATTGGCCAACTCTCACGCGACCATCGCTAGTTGGCTGTCAAGTTTTGCAGCTAACAATGTCTGGCAATGAACACGATTTGTGGTGTTTGCTTCTTGGAAGCGGCTGCAACACAAAACCAGTCGAGAGTGCTAGACTGGCAGATACCCTAAAGCTGTAATAATAATATATAATAATTTCAAGGCGATATCTTTATAATTGTGTATTTTATTGCTATGCTCGAAAGTGTGGAAGTTATCGATAATATGAAATAAACTTGATCTGCGTTTTTAAAATGTCTAACGCCTGTAGTCTCTAAGATCGGCTTATTCATACAGATTTATATAAGTAAGCATGGCTAAATCGAGTCGGCTGTCCATAGAATATATACATCCCAGACATATATGTATACCTTATGATTTCGTAGATGCTTTCCTCTCGCCTCTTACCTACCTTTGCACAACTTCATTATACCCTTTTCTACACTTTTTGAAAGAAACCTCAAAGCTGCAACAACAAAAACAGCAACAACAATTTCATTTGTGACGACTCATGTGGCGTTTTAACCTTTTTTTCCGTTGTGTTGTGTTGTAAGTCTGTGTGGCCTTTTCTCAATCGCAATCTTCGTTTTGAGGCTTTTGTTTCCTGTGAATGTCGCATTGTTGCAGTTTCTCTGGGGCTGTTGTTGTTGCTGTTGCTTTTGAGCTTAGCTTGCCTGCATGTGAGAAATTAAAATCTGTAATTTTTCCACTCTTCTCTTATTTTTTATTTTTTTTATTTTTATTTTGAAGTGCAGCGCTTAATTTGATTTTACAGCGAGAGCTATAAAAAATTTAATTACATATTTTAATGGCACTTTTGGTAATTTTGTGTAAAAAAATTTGTTGGTTGACTTTGACACTAATCATGCGCTGTTTGCATCGTTGGTGCCGTGAAGCGTTAATGATTAACTGACAAAGTTGCTTGGCTGGCTCTGGCTCTGTGTCTGGCTGTGGGTGTGGGTGTTGGTTGGTGGGGGGTCTAGATCGTTACCTGAAGAGCCTGAAGAGCCATGCACAAATTTGCCAACAAACTGCATTTGCTGTCTAAATAAATATTTTGTTAGCGTGCATTTGCCGCACGGGTGATAAATTTTCCAATTTTCGAACGATTCACTGAAAATGTCACACAGATTACGTGACTTTGATGCGATTGACATAGTTGCGAGATTTATGCGTGAGCTGCAACGAAAACCAGGCCCTAAACACCCTATGACACCCTCACATGTCCCCTTGACGAACGTGCGTTGCCAGCAATTAGAAGAGTGCCAATAGCAACAGCAACAACTACGGCAACAACAACAACGATTGCTGGCAGGTAGTCAGCGGCGCCCACAACGACAGCTAATTTAAATGCCGCGTGTTTGCCCAGACCAGACCAGACAGACAAACAAACATACAGACAAACAGACAGACAGACGGCTGGTCGCTTCGAGTGAAAGATCACGACCAAAAAGTTGGCAGTGTTGCCCACTAACAAAATAACAACAACGACAACGACCAACTTAACGACAATGTTGTAGGCGGCACATGAAAGTTTACAGTATCAGCGAAAATAGTTTGGCGCATTATTATTTATATACCCTGTTCACGAAAAATGTCCAAAATGGCGATGTACAGCTTTGAGAAGCCTATCCTTTTGGTAGACAAAGCTTGTGAGTAATTTGGAATACTGACTAGAAATTTAGTCCAATAAAGTTGACAAGTTTTAAGATAAAACTTTTCAAGTCTAAGTTAAAACTGAATCAATTTTTAATAGCAACAACCAGTTGAATGATAATATTGAGAATTTGGCCACTAGATGAACACTAATATTTAGGTTCAAAGCTAAAATGCGCCAGTCGAGACTATGAAAAAATGAGAATAGTGAGTAATATATAATATATAAAGCCATATCTATATAACCCGAATCTATCGCAATACCCATACTGGTCATTTATCGAGTCAATCAGCATTGTAATCAATTTATTACAAAATTATCGTTGCTCAACTCAATACTGAGTATCGACCTAGTCATTTCAAATCGTTTATTATCGATATGCCACAGATTCGAATCTTCCGCAGCCCCTACTGAGTATCTATATAGTAAATCAGTCACGAGTCGAGCATTCTTGTTTATTAACTCTTAATGCAATGAAAATGGAAAGCGAAAACGAAAACGACGCTGAAACCAAAAGCGAAACTAAAAAATGGGATCGAATGGGTTGGGCTTTGGCTTTGACTGGCTTGGTTGGGCTTAAATTCAAGAATGCTTGAATGCAAGGGTTTTGTGTATATCTGAGATGGTTGACAGCGCTGGAAATTGTTGGCTGACAATGAATGAGGATTTAAAATTGTGAGCAGAACAGAATTCAAATGGAGCATTGAAGTGCATTTAATTATGCGAGTTTTTCAATTTAAGCATTTAAGCATATACAAATGGAGATGTGCAGAGTATTCATTGTATTCAGGGTTAGCTGCTGCTGCTTGCGTGGTTCCTCACTTGCCGAATATTTGTATTCCATTTCGCTTCTCTAATTTCCTTTTATGCAATGCAACGAATTGCAAATGTTAAGTATACGCCCTTTGTCTCTATCTCTCTCTCTCTCTATCTGTCGTCTTGGACTTTTGTTTGCCCTTGCGATTATTTTGTCAACTTCAGCTTCAGCAGTCGGTTCACTTGTGCGCTGCATTTGCATTGCATTAGCTTTCACTGGCACCTTAGAAACACCCTCGCCCTCACAACCCCCCAACCCTCAACCCCAACCCTACGTTTCCCCTCACCTTTATGCAGCTGCTGTATTTGCGAGCCATTACCAAATGTTTTAATGTGCGGCGGTTTTGCTGAAAAGCAACATTTACAACATTTGCAACATTCTTGTTGTCGTTCCGCTGTCTGTTTGCCATTGCAGAACTTTGCCTCCACCCACCGCACCCAATCTGCAACTCGCCCTTTCATTCGTTGCATTCATTCAGACACTCATGCAACTTTCATTCATACCAAACGGGCGTTGCAATGAATGCCAGCGGACAATAAGTACGGGGTGGGTTGGGAAAAATGGGTGAATGCATGTGCAAAATGAAAATGAAAATGAAAAAATCGTAAATAAGAGCGCAAGAGCTGAAATAAAACACACACTCACTCACACACACACACAGGCAGACAGAGCACGCCTTTGGCCCGGCTAGAAGCAGACAGACAGAGTGGAGACCAACATGAACAAGTCAGCAGCCAGCGCAGACCCAGACACAGAAACAGACAGATAGACAGACAGACAGATATTTTTCTTTCTCTGGGAAGCGCATTTTTCTGCACAATTTATGTCTTTTAATGAAAATGAAAAAGAGAGTAAAATCAAAATAGAAATAAAAAATAAAGGCGCTCAGCACGCTAATAACTTTTAAAAGCAAATGTGCAGCTGGCTGTCAGGCCAGCCTTTCTATAACTTATGTATATATAAAAATATATATATATATCTGTATGCACTCAGAAAAATCGGAAAATTTTGGCTTAAAGGGTTTTCTCACCTCATTATTTAGAAAGCAAATGTATACCATTTTCTTAATAGCACGCTTTCAAGACATTCAGAAAATTTCTTCAGACATTCAGAAAATATTTATTAAAAACAAGAAAATGTTTTCACTGCGATTTACTAAATTTCAGGAACATTTTTGTGTATACATATCTATATGGCAAATAAGTTACACTCAGGGGTGCCCTTTTTCATGTTTTATTTTTTATATTTGCTTGTGAGAGGGGGGAGAAGGTGGGGGGGTTCGCTTATGAAATAAGTTGCACGGGGCGTGCAATTTGTGTATGGGCATGTAACATTATGTGGAACTGCTTTCATGTTCGCTGGGTCGTTTATAAAAAAAACAGAGGCAGCAACAACTTGAAACTTTGAGCCAATTTGGCTTTTTGCCTGCCTAATTATATATCATTGGCTCACATGCTGTGGCGATATAAAAATAAAGCAGCACTCGTCAATTAGCCAAATGCGAAAGAGAGAAAGAAATGTTGCAATTGCCATTGTTATTATGGCCAATAAATTCAATTTAAGTTTAAAGCTTCGCATTAAAAACTCAACAAAATGGCCGGAGAACATTTCACAATTTATTTATGGTCAAATTCCAAAAGACCATTATGATTTTTATGACTTTGCTTAATGCATTTAATTGCAAAAATGGGCACAACACAAAAAAAAAAAAAAAAGAAACCAAAAAAATAAAAATAAGAGGAAACAATGGCAAAGTCCATTAACCAAATTAAAACTGAAGAAGACTGACAATGGCCTGGCCAAGAGAATACGGTCAATATGGCTATTTTTAGGCGATTACTAGTTGCAATTTTCACTTAACTAACAAATAATATAAGTAAATAAAGCTCATCATCCGAATGACTGGCAAATTGTTGTAGTTGTTGTCAAATGCAAATGCATCTTTCGCAAGCTGATCAGCTGACCTTAAAGCTGTGGCTTTAATGGACAAATAGACAGAAAGACATACAGACAGACAGACAGCAGCAGCAGCAGCAGCTTAAATCAATTTTGGTCAAGAGAGCGGAAGCCACTGAATAACAAAAAGCTGAAAGCAAACAAAAACAGTGTATCGGTTGTCAGGCATTTCCATTGTCTTGGCCCCAAAGTGCAGCCTCAATTGCTTTGTCTAATTGTTCAACGTTTGTCTAAACTATGAATCGCCAGGCATCCACTATATGACTTGCCACAAATAATTATGAAAACTGACATTGATATTTGGATTTTGTGTACTATAATTGCGTATAAGTTTCAGCTTATGCACAGTTATTATTTATTTTTAGTTCCATGAATCAAACTGGGACTCAAACTCAACACTCAATCTCAGACTCGTTTAGCCTTGACTCTTTGGCCACAGACAGAGAGCGGCTGCTGTCTTATTGTTTTCTTGCCTTGCTTTTGTTGTGTTATTGATTTTGAAAATGCGCTACAATGAACCATAATTGATCACGTTCATGGTCCATTTTTTTGTTGTCGTTGCTACACTCAGCAAAAAAAATCGCACTAACTTTTAGAAATTCGCCATAGCTTTGGTGCCAAGGGTTGCTCACCTTTTTTATTCAGGAAGTAAGTTTCTAAAATTGAATTATTGTTAATAAACATTTGTATTTTAAAATTACATATATGTAAGCAGTCGAGAGAAAGGATATATTCTAAGGAACAGGGTTTGCATTTATACTCTTTAGAAATGAATCTCTTAATAATAGAAAATATTTCTAAGATATTGGAAAAACACTAGCAAATAAAAACTTTATATACCAAAAAGGTTGATTTATTAAATTTTACTTTGCTTTTTTCCTTTGTGTGCACTCCAATTCAGGGTTGCTTTGTCAGAATTTTTTTTTGTTGTTTTTTTGTGCCACAGCAATTAAACGGCCAGAGTCTCTTCTTGCGAACTGTCTTAGCAGATTCGCATCAACGTCACAAAAAAAAAAAAACTTCAACATGGCCAACAAAATTTTTGGGGTGCAACGACTTTGGTTACTTTTCAGTTTCGGTCTTCATCCAGTTTGCAGCTAACAGCTTCCGTATGCTTTATAAACTTGATCGCTTGCATTGGCCTATAAACTAAAAGTAACACACACATACACACGCTACACACACATACAAAGCCGGACCGGAGCCGGCCCAGCCCCGGTGTTGACGTTGCTGTTGGCAAACCAGAGGAGGAAAAAAATATACAGAGAAAAAAAAAAAAAAAACAATATATTTGACCTACATCAAGTTTCAAGCTGCTTGTTTGTGTTTCTTTCTTTTTAGTCAAAGATGTTGCTCTTGCTGTGGTTGTTTTTGTCGTTGTTATTGGCTGAGGCTTCTTCACAAGCCTCATCATCATCAACAACATCATCATCAGCAGCAGCAGCATCTCAATCATCATCATAAACGGCCTCTACGCTTTACTTTTCTTGTCTCGCCTGTTTCTACAGCTTCTTGCTGCTCTCCAAAAAAAAAAAATAAAATGAGAAAAAACCAACCACAACATTTGGTCAACTGCATTTTGCTGGCTTTTTGTTGTTGTCGTTGTTGTTGGCTCAGCGTTTGTGTTGCCAGTTTTCTGTCCGTTATTGTTTTCAATTTTGTACAGCATTTTCATTAATTTTTCAGCAACATACCTTCCTCTACACCCCCTCTATTGTGTGGCGTGTGTGTCAGTGTGTCGTGGTCATCATCAACTCTCTGAGTCTATGTTGTTGTGTCGGCTTTGGTAGCCGCCCACGCATAAATTATTAAAAGCCGTTTGCACTGTTAGAAGCTGACCAGCCAGCTTGAAGCTGAAGCAGACGTGGGCAACGTGGTCAATACACAGATAGAGAGAGGTTAGAGCTGTGGTGGGAAATTGTAGGCTACGTCATTTTTCGTAGCATCTCTTAAAGCTGATTCATAAAAATTGGAATTTTATCACTTTTACATTTTGTGTAAATTTGTAAAAAAGAAAATTTGCATAGAAGCTGTTAAAGCCACATGGAGTCATTTTTTGTTGTTTATTTAAAAAAGTATAAATTTATGAATTAAGCACGAGCTAAATTTAGACCAGGTCTACAAAAAAATAGAGTTAAACAATTTGGTTAACTGCTCGCAGCAGACATAACCGTTTACGGTACGTGCACCTTTCCACGGAGCCTGAGTCTGAGTCCTAATATCTTTGTATCTCTTGCATCTTTGTGTCTATTTCTGTATCTGCGCATGTGGTCTATAGGTGTGGGCGGATCGTTTGTTTAAGGCGCATAGCTTCAGTGCACACGGCTCCAAACAGAGCGCGGCTCACGTTTTGATGCAAATCAGGCTGGCTGCCTTAGCTGCCCCCATGCCACTAAATGGGTGCAACATTAAATAATTAACAGCACAGACGCTTAAGTATGACTCGAATGTGTGTGTATACAGAACGAGTACTCGTTTGTGGTCTGCAATGAATGCTGTTGTGGCTGCCAAACTGGCACAGCAACTTTTTCTTTGAGCCGAGTATGAGCTGGATTTGATATTTTAACACGTTTGCCAGCCCCCTCTCTCTCTCTCTCTCTTTCTCTCTCTCGTTCTGTCTATCTCTGTGAATCGTTAATGAATTGAGTTAAGCTGGGGTGTCGAACCGGATGAGAATGCTTTGGCAATTAAATGCCAGATACAATTGTCGTCAAGATTGGCCAATGTCCCCACTTGCCAAGAGTTGGCCACTTGGCCCACAGTTGCAGCAGTCGATGTGGAGCAGGCGAAATGTGTTGCAAGCCATTTGTAAATCATTAATATTTGCATTTGCATTTAATGTGAACAGTGATTGGTTGTCGTCGTTCCACTTGGATGTCATTGAACTGCCTTTACTCCCCATATTGCTCATACGCCTCGTGTGCTGTTTGTTACACATATTTGTATGACTCAACAGCACCCAAAAGCAATTCGCATATTTATGCTAAAAATGAAAAAATCAACGCAAACGTTGACTTTCCATCAACCAACAAGTATTGAGTGTTACTTTAAGATAAGTGCGAGTTCTATTTTGTGAATCTCTCTCTGGTTTCCAGTAGGTCAGTAGGCTAGCCAAAAACAAATTGGTTGTTGGAGTATTTTTTTTTTTGCTCTCCACTAAGTTTGACTTGACAATTGGCGCGTCCAAGTTCAGAGCGAAGTAATTGTTTATAATTGGAATTGCACAGCGATTTACTGTGAAATCGAGTTGAGTTGAGAACGAAGCGAGGCAAATTGTGTTCCAGTTTTCATTACTAAACTGTGCGCGTAAAGGAAAAGTGCCGGAAATAATTGCGCAAAGTAGTTTGAACTTTGTATTTGAGCCAAGAGCAATGAAAACTCGACAACTTTGAAGACCTTCTAGTTGGCTACATTTGCCACACAACACAAAATTCCTCAAACACGCCTACGGGGTGTATATAAAAATAAACACACATATATGAAAGAGCGCCCGAGGCGTGAGTTGGCCATGCGATCGATATTTTAGTTTTGAGATTCGAGATTAAAGATCACTTAATGAATATCATAATAATTGGAAATGAAAGTAAATATTGTGTGTAGGATTTGCTCAAATGACTTGCAGCAAAGTAAAAATCAAATATAATAAAAAACACATAAAACTCTTTTGGCCATGATTGGGCAAATTTCCAACCATAAATAAACAATTCAAGCCGAAAGTGTTTTTTTCTCAAGTGCGTTCTTGAAATTCAATTTCAATTTCAAATTCGTTTTCGCATACAGTAGCCGTGAACGTGGCTCATATATATTAAAGCCACAAGTCTCGATGGGCAGCCGATTTCAATTTTTTTCTTTTATTTCGATTCGGTTTCGGTTCACTTTCTAAAATGAGTTCATGCAACAACCACAATTTTTGTTTGACACATAAAATACACATTTGATAAATGATCGACCAGCATGTTTATACAAGCAAACAAACAAAAAAATCCGTAACTATTTTTGATATATATTACACCATGGACCCAGCACGCCGCGCACTCAAAATTGATTGCCAACAATTAAAACTTAAACATTGAAAATTAAAAAGCGACTGCCAGTTTTTTGTTTTTCACTTTTTACACATGTAAAAAACAATATGCGTTTGTTTTTGTAGAGGCCGTCAGGTTTTTTGTCATAACTGGTTAATTTATTTGCAGCAATTATTAAGGCAAACAGAAAATATACATATACATATTTTAATATACGATATATAAATATATATGGGTGTATAGGGAGTGCGACATTTTGTTTTTTATCGGCATATCTTTGGGTTTATTTCATGCATAAATCATTTCCGTTTTGTTGCTGCTGCTGCTGCTGCACTCTAGCGCAATTTTATAATTACATTTTAATTTATGCAAATATAAATTAGCAGCATTCAACATTTAACATTCAACAGTAGCCATTTTATTTGACCCACACGTATTTGCCTTAACTAATGCCAAAGTGCACTGAGGAAAAGTAAACAATAGCCAGAATACATATAAAAACAACAAGTCCTTGGATCTGAGATCGGTGGTGTGTCTGTGTGAGGGCAGGTCAGCTTTTGCAATCATAAATTAAATATGTTATCTGGCAATTGTAAATATTAATCATACGACATGTGAATCATGCCACTGCTCACAAGTGTCTATATGCAACAATTAATATATACATTTAAATTAAATAAAATAAAAATTACTCTGTGACAGTGAAGCACTGCAAAGCATTGTAGAAGATTATGTAGAGAGTTAGTCGTTAATAGGAGATGTCGTAGAGCCAGTTGTTAAGTGATTAGTTGTCTTGCTGAAAAAGTGGCGTTTCTTAAGCGATTTTAAATATTTACTGTTAGTCAATAATATGTCTGAGCATATTAAATCTCAATTGAAAGGCTATAATTTTAATATAGCGTCATTAATCGATTTATGTCGATCAACTTGATCTGCGTTTGGTAAACGAGAACTTGTAATCCAAATTTGAAGTCTATCTGTCTCTTATAGTCTCTGAGATGGGTTTATTCAGATAGGCAGTCAGCCGTACAAGGTTAAGTCGTATCGGCTGACTATATATAGCTAACGGCATTATGAATCCCTTGACCCGCTTTAGAAAGGCTATTAAAATGTTTATCAAAAGATAATCAAATGTTCCTTGGGCGCTATTTAGCAACAATGTTATTCTCAATGCAAAAAATCGAAAGTAATTTGCATTACATCACTCATTTAGAGACGGCAAACAGCCTTGCTCCACACACACACAACCACTCACCCACAGACATTTGGACAGACGTTAGACAAAATCCAAATCGAAAACGAGCTCAGCTCGACTCATTGATCAAATTTTGATTGACACTTCGAGTGGTTTTGCTTGCTCTTTTGGCATTTTGCTCTATTAAGCAAATTTGTATGTCATTTTATGGCGTCTTGCAGTGTTGTGGTTGTTGTTGTTGTTGTGTATGTCTGGTGTGTGTGTCCAATAATTTGATCATTAACGACAATTAGTGCCGAGTGTAAGAAAAAAAAATAAGAAAATATCTGAAATTCATTTTGACAGCTCAAGCAATATATTTATACATTGCGGTTGCTATCGAAAATTGAAACTTAATTGCGCGCATAATTTTTGATCTCTTTGGGAATTAAACATTGACAGGCCAGATGCATATAGAGGGAGGGAGAAGGAGAGATATAAGTACACACAAGTTGCATATTGAAATGTGACACGAATATAACTGCAATTTGTGTCACATGAGCCAACTGAGTTGTCGCTTTGGTGTCACCTTATAGTCTTTGTTGTGCTTTATCAACTTTGGGGAATGGAAGCAAAACGGAAGTGTTATGTTTTTATACGAAGAACATTTGATGCCTTCCACTTGATAAGTGCATGAAATACGAGTAAACACACATTACACAAACACACTGAGACACACACGTATGCAAATTGAACTGTAGAAGGTCATCGGTCAGACAATGACAATGGCCAACTCCAAATGAACAATGCTAGCCACAATTTGACATGCCCAAGTTAGATCAAGATATCTTCAGACAGACCTGGCAGGTCAGTAAACACTTTTATGGGTTCAGAAAGACGTCTTCTTCAAGGCGACTAAATTAAATTACAAATGTGTCACAGATATGCGAAAAGTTTTGCTGCGGATTTGACATCAAATTGAGATTTGACAATTGTTGGCTGAGGCACAGCTTGTGGCACAAAGTAAATTCATGTTGAGTTCAAAAGTTTGAGAAGACACTTGAATAGCGCATTTTCACATTTCCATTGCCAATGCAAAAGTTTTGTTCAGCTCGTTGGAGACAATACCGGTTTCGGTTCAAACTGAGTCAGACACGGTGCGTTTTGAGTGTCCGTCTTGACTGGTTTTCAGTTAGCCAACTTTATTTATTTATTTTTTATGGCTAGGTTGCACGCGTCGCCAATTTAATTGCCGTTGACTAAAAATTGCAAAAATTTAAATGTATAAAAACCAATTCACAGTCTCGTGTCGTGACGTGTCCATATATATACGTGCATATATAGTGTGTATACACTCGAAAAAAATCGCCAAGGGCAGCTCATTATCATTACTCAGAAAGTATATTTTGAATAAAGTGTAAGCTTGGATCTTTCTGAAACCCAGTGCTTTTCTTTATTTAATTTATATTCTAAATAATTCATATTATTTAATAATAATAATATAATAAATTTGACAAATACATTTCTTGAAATAAGATCTCTTAGAATGTTTAGAAATACATTTCTTACACATAGCAAATATTTCTAAGAATTGAAAAGAAAAACGATTTACAAAATATTTTTTCGTGTATTTTCAAATGATTGCTATAAACAGAAGATTTGTCGATAATTCAGGATTTACATTTTAGGGCGATTTGTTTTGCTGAGTGTATGTGTATCGTGTACATAGTTTGTAAATATATGGTATGTATGTATGGCTATTTTTGCTTTCAGATTTCATATTTATTTATAAAAACCAGAAAATTTGTCCACTTTTCAGGACGATAATAATTTTAGGGAATTTTTCTAAATTTCGATTGGTTTCTGAGTGTATGTATTTAGTAAGTGGGTTGTATGTAAGTATGTGAGTGTATGTGTATGAATATGAATATAAATGTATATATTGCTGTTTTCGCTTTCAGATTCGGCGCTTAATGCGTTTATTTTTGTCTGCTTTTGTGGTTGCTGTTGCCGTTTTGTACGAGATTTATTTAAATGCATTAAACTTTAGAGGTCAACTTCCTTTCACCGGCGACGCGTTGGCGTCAACGCCAGCAGCGAGAGACTTGATAACAGACTCCGTCTCCGTCTCTATCTCCATCTCAGTGTCTCAGTCTCAGTCCCCGTCTCGAATTCCTGCTCTAACCCAGCCCCTCCCTTTCTCGTCGTGCACAGGCCCAGTTCATCCGCTGCTGGGGCGAGAAATTCTCAACAACCAAATCAGCCACAAAATGTGACATGTGACAAGTGGCGCGTTGTATTTCAATGTCACATTATTGTTGTAGTTGTTGTTACAGCCTTTTATTTGCATACCTTTTGCTGTTGTAACCGTAATTTTCCATATGAGCTGCTAAAAAACACAAAAACACACACAAAACAAAAAAAGCTGGCAAAAAAATATTGAATGCGAAAGAAAATAAAACGCTCGTCTGCAGGTTCATTTAAATTGAAATCCTGCAAGGACTCTCTATCTCTCTCTCGCTTCGATGTGTATGTGTGTGGCATATTTACATAGTCGTTGTCAATTTTATGGCTCAGCCGAGGCAGAAGAATGAATGAAAGTAAAGAAAAGGCGACCATGTCAAAAAGTAACTGCATAAAAGTTCCTTATAAATTTAATAAACTTTTATAGATGCGTGTGTCGGGTCGCCAACAACAACAGCAACAAGGATAACAACAACAAGGACAACAATGGCGATGACAAAGCACACGAATTCTGAGCAACAGCAGCTGCCTTTAATGCGTGGCCTGCCAGTCCTTTACCCTCATCCACCCCCTTACCCGCCCCTTTCTTTCAATACTCTTGATGGGTTTCTTCCTTGCTCCGCCTGCTCGCCGGCATCGAGTGATTGCTCCACAGGGTGCACTTTGAGCGAGACGCTGAGTGCAAAAAAAAAACCAAAAACGAAAAAAAGAAAATATAAACTTTTATTGTATCCGCATTTCAGTGTCAAACTGTCTGTCGCGACAGTCGCTTTTCATTGCTTTTCCCTGTATTTTCCTTGCGAAGCACACAGCACGAAAATTTTTTCGCTAGAAACTCAATAAGATAAATCACTTGAAATCTGAACTTAAAAGTGCCCCTAGAACGATTTAAAAGTGAACGAAGCGATGAGATTCTTAAACCAAAAATATTTATGCTTAGATTGAGAATGCCCATTAATTAATTTTAATTTATACATACTATATTCTTGCCATATAAATTATATACGTATTTATACGTATTTATACTCTTTTTATTTCTGCACTCAAGTTTGTTATCTTTTTCCCAAGAACAAATTCTTGTTTTGTTAATTTTTTTACTGTGCAGTCACAGAAGGCTGATGATGATGTGTGTGTGTTTGTGTATAAGTGTGTGTGTGTGTGTGTGTGTGTGTGTGTTTGTGTGTGCATTAAGTAAGAGATTGATACTTGTGGTGAAAGTGATTTATTTACTGGTGAGCAGGTGGCAACTGAAGCAGCCAAACAGCGGACCAGATGACCCCATATTGAGCCAAATGGTCAAACTCATAACAATTTGATAATATAGAAAATAGCTGCTGCTACACACAGACAAAAAAAAACACCCCCCACCGGTGTTGGAGTAAAGGAAAATAGTTGGCAATAGTTGATTTGCATTGAAATGCATTTATTGCAGCAGCAGCAACAACGAGTTAAGTTTTTTGTTTGGTTTTGTCTGCTGCTTACAGCTAAATGTAAAGTTTTGCATCGAACACATATGCGACCAAAAATGGCAGACATTCAAAGTTGGACAGCAGCAGCAGTGGCAGCAGCAGCAGTTGCAGCGTCACCCACACTGAGCGAAAAAAGCAGACATACAAAGATATGTATTGACTTTGTGTTTGTTGGCGCAAATATTAAATAAACATAGCAAACGCGCTTGTTGTAGCAACTGTTGCAATTGTTGCAAATGCACCCCGAAACCAGTTTGTTGTTGTCTGCTGAACTGTGTCTTTCCCACACACACACACACTCGCATACAGCAGTTGCGAATATACTATTGTAATGCGAAGTTATCGTTGCCATTGTGCGGCAAACGAATGCAGTCCACCAACAACAGCCGCAACAACAGCAGCAGCAACCCAATAAAAAGAAGTGCGACAACAACTTTGGTTAGCTTGGTTGCCTGGCTTGGCTGGCTGCTGCACTCGGAAAAATCCCTAGCCCAAAAAATTAGAAGGTTTCTCTTGTGTTTGGAAATAATTTTCATATATAAGAAAATATTAAAAAAGAATCACCATAATTTTGAGATGTCCTTTTATTAAATGTAGGAAAAACTTTTCTGGTATTCAGAAAATAGTAATGAAATTTGCACTCCCAACTGTTTGTATCTGTGAAATTTTAAAATACAAATTTTTATCCATAAAATATGATTAACAAAATAACTAATATAAAAATTATTCTGCGTACACACTTAGAAAAATAAACACTTTGAAAATTAGACACGTACTTTCTAAGTTTTGGAAACATCCACTCTGAAATTAAGAAATGCAAGCCGTGGCTTTTAGCCAGCCACAACATTAAATTTTAGAAATTTATTTTCTGAATTCAAAGGAGAGAAACTCTTTCTAAAATTCAGGCCGACTTTTTTCTCAGCGTGTGCGCGTCCAGTGTCCAGCACGGCCAATTGAAGCTTAAATTGCATTTTATGCTGGCGACTGGGGATCGCTTGCAGTTGCATTGTAGTTGTTGCCATCATCTCTATAAGCCAGGCACCTACGGAGTCCCAGTTTCAGTCCCAGGCGCGCTGGCCACAATCTCTTCTAGCCCAAGTTGTTTGTTGCTCACCTGATGAGCCCTTGCGCAAGATGGCATTATGACTCAGGCATGCAATTTGTGTTGACACAGCCAGACCTAAAGTCCCCCCAATTCTCAGCTACTGTGTGGCAATGAGTGCCAATGCTGATGTAGTCTTCAATTATGGTCTAAAGCATTCATTCAGTGCAACAATAACTTATCCATCAAATTCTGCATTGTATTCAACTTGAAATGTTATAGGAACAGCAATTTGCATTTTCTTTTATTTCTGATACTTCAGACAGCACTTAGAATAATTTGCTGTGAGAAAATGTAATGCGAACCTAAACAATGGATTCTGCCTACTTTTCTGCAAGAAAGCAAAATTATTCCTAATGAATAGCAATATGTAACTATTTGTTATACAAATATTGTTTTTAGTCACATATAATTTTTCTAACCTAGAATTATTCTTAAAGTCCCTTCTACCACAAAGCAATTCTTACCTCTTCAGCAAACCATATTAAAACATCTACAATATTTGTATGTAACTCTTATAAGACATATGGTTTTCTATTAATGCGAATTATTTTGAAATTCTTTCCACATCTCAAGGGTATTCTAAAATAGTAATAAGAATCATTTTTTCTTCTTTCCTTTCTTAAACACTCAACCAAACTAGACTTGAGAAATAGATAAATGTACCTTGGCATTATAATAAAATTTACTGTGAATATACCTGGTATAACCAATGACTTCTAAACTATCCAGCATCGCTCACAACCACTGTGTCTAGGGTATTCAGAATTCAGCTTCTTGGCTTTGCTGTTATTTATTGTCTATTTGCATTTTGTTGTTTGTCTACATACATATATATATATTGTATGCATATAGTATTTGAATAACATTTTTTTTCTTTTCGCTGTTACGACGACATTCGTCATGAGTCCTGGCCATGCAGGGGGAGGGGATCTGTAGGTTGGTTCCCTACGCAGGCACTATCCATAAAAATTCGCTGCAGCTGCTCGGATCTGCTGGATGCGGGCTTTTGTCGCCTTTTGGCCAGCCTGCCTGCTTTCAATTGCTGCCAATTTGTTTGTGGCTAGCTGCTCGTTTTGCTGTTGCTGTTGGTCTCGCAATTTCCATCTAGGGTATATCCATATACATATATATATATATATATATATATATATATATATATATATATATATATATATATATGTATATATATATACTTTTCTTTTTTTTCATTTGCAACTTTGCTTTTCATTTGTGCTATGTGTGTATGGGGGTCCTGTCGCTGCTGCCGTTTGAGGTCAGTTTTAATGGTTTCCTGTCAGTTGTGGTCTTCTCGGTTAACCCGCCACAGCCTGTCCAGCCTGCCCATGCTGACCATCACTCAGCACAATACCAATGTGAGTATGAGTGTGAGTCTGTATTCAATAAAATATTCATTCATATATTTGCTAGCCCTAAATAATAGCTGCAGCAGCAATAATTTCACTTGCAACACTTTATATTAATATACGATCTCTCTTTATCTTTCCTTTTGGGTTTTAAGTTGCGTTTTTCGATTTTCTTCTTTATGTGCAAAATTTGAGACACATTTGTGTCTCCAGTTGCACAGAAGACATCTGAAGACATCTCTTGTGGATGGCCTCCAAAATAAAAATAAAACGACATTTGCATTAGCGTTTTGTGATTGTTCTTGTTGTTGCTGTTGTTGCTGGTAGTGGTGGCAGCGACATAATTACGCGCATTTTCTTGTGGCATGAAAATGAACACCTCAAGGTGCTTTTAGCTTGGAATTCAATATGAGAAGAACAAGCAACAGAATAGGAATGGTGTCTGTGTCAGTGTTGCTTGGCTGCCTTCGTCTTGCAGCTCATTTCGTTTTATTTGCAAATTTCATGCCACAAATACCACAAGAATTGCAACAGCCAACATCGGAATAGAGTTTGACTGTTGACTGCCAACTGCCGGTTGCAGACTGCCGACTGCTGACTGCTGACTGCTGAGTGTGAGTGACGGAGTGACGACGAATGTGACACCCCCCGGTTAGCTCAAGTGGAAATGGCAAAGGCTGCTGATGTTCTTGTTGTTGTTGCACACACGGTTGTTGCACAGTTGCACACACACAGTTGAAGCCCTACACACATTGCCATGCTATGGTTTCTCGTTGCCACTGCTGAGTTCTTTTTCTTTTTCTATTTTGGGGCCAAGCACTTGAACATGATAGCTGCTTAGTTTTGCCGAAGTCGGAGTCAAATCAGCCAAGCGAACTTCTTGCAAATATAAGTGGCACATGCGAGCCGTTAAATTTCAAATGTCCCGACAGCAACTAGGCAACAACTGCAACACTTTCAGCAGCGACCGCTGCTGCTGTTCCTGTTGCGTTAATGATATGCCTCTCTATCCGGCAGCCAGCAGCTA
Organism: Drosophila hawaiiensis; assembly: GCA_037043685.1. NCBI lineage: Eukaryota > Metazoa > Arthropoda > Insecta > Diptera > Drosophilidae > Drosophila > Drosophila hawaiiensis. The sequence continues at coordinate 420,223 of JBAMBA010000166.1, read as the reverse complement.
CCTTACTCGATCTGACATACGCAAATGTGCCTGACTCTTTGCCACAGCCACAGGGGGTGCTGCCGCATATGGGGCGTATGCGTAATATGTGCGTGTGTCTTTGTGTGCGTAGGTAACTGTTTGAGGATGCAACTTTGTTGTTAACTGTCGATTAAAAGAAATGAGAACATATCGCTTTGCAGCAAATTGCCATTAATTTTAGTGTGTTAAATGAATTAGTGTTCAAGTTGGTTTCTGTGAAAACTATTTTAAGAAAACGGCAATCTATTAGCACATGCTAAGTATTGAAAAATAGGGTCTCTAGCTAAAAGGTACTGAAACCACAGCAGCAATCACTCAAATACATCTCAAGAATAAATATAAATAAAAATTCATAAATTGTAAAACATTCCTTGCCTGGCTTAGATGAATCCCCTGCAATGTCTGTGCACCAGACAAATATAAAGTGAAAAGTGCAATAAAGACTAGGGTTTTGAGAAATAAACCCAGTTTGAATTTACACTTGAGCTCAATTGTGTTAGCAATAACAATTAAAGCTGTGAAATTCAATTCAACTGGCAGTTCTTAACTGTCTATCTGTTTTGATGAAGGGAGAACTAAAGCTGCTTTTGGCTTCCATTCAAAATGGCATCAAAGGAAATAATAAAGTTGTGAAAAAATAAGTAGCAGACAGAAGAAAGTATGTCTGGACTCAGTCAAGGTGATTAAGTGAAGTCAGTATATTTCTAAGCCCATGTCAAAGACTAGAAGAGATAAAGACTTCAGGCACATTTGTTATATATGTATATATATATATATATATAATTTGTAATATATAACCTCCAAATTGATATATAATCTAGATATATTTAACCCACATATAAGCAAACTACCATCAGACAGTCGTGTCTACTAACAATTTAGTAGCTGAGAGTATTTCCGAATTGAGCACTCTCGATTGGCGCCTTCTAAGTTGTTTTCATTTCAGCTTTAACATTTTTTGATTCGTGATCTCATAAAAACACACAGATTTTGTTAAACAACGCGTTATTTTATATTGAACAAACTACTATCTATTTAACAGCTCGAGCACTCTAGACTAGAGCACTCTAACGACTTGTTTTATATTTTATATTCTAACAAAATACTATCAATAGGCGTAATATCTATTTAACAGCTGAGTTCTCTTCATTTTCCAGTCCAACACTGTCGCCTACAACATTCTAACGCGTTGTTACATTCCGTTGATGGCACATTTAGTTCAGACTAATTGTGTTCAAATATTCAATTTGAATTCGACTGCACTTGACTAACATTTACTCCCACATAATGTACTCTCTGGTTTGTTTTTTCTTCAGTATTTTATTGGCAGTGCTAACGATGACATCGACTTGGGTTGCTTTATTTTCTAATTTGCCCCGCCCAGTTGTCGGCTGTTGTCTGTGTGTGTGTTTGTGGCGTTGACAGCGAGTTGAGTGCGCTGCATAAACAAAATGACATGGCAGCCAATTAATGTCTTCCATGTCGACCACTCCCCCTCCCCCCTCCCAGCACTGCCCCGCCTTTAACTGTCTCATCATCTTCTATGCCAAATGGGCAATTTGTTATCGTTATAAGGCGCATTCTGTGCATTTTCATTGTGATTATTGCACCGCCTGCCTGCCAGTCTGCCTGCCAGCCAGTTCTTCCTCTTGCTCCTCCCCCACACAATTGCCGACTCAGTTGTCTGCATATTAATTTTAGATGCTGCGCCAACAACAAGCAGACCAAGCAGACCAAGAAGACCAAGCAGTCCTAGTCCAAGTACAAACTGCACATTCACATGCAATGCGGGCTTCGTCGGCGGACGCGTCTCTCTAATTTGTGGACTCTTAACAAAGTATCTTTCCGACTGTGTGTGTGTGTATTGCCATACCCCCATATGCCCACACTCAGGGGGGAAGAGGGCTAATTGAGTTCATGTCATGGCTGAATCTTGGCTTCATTATCAGCCAAGATTGTGCCGATGGCCTTTAACTGTATATATATATACAGATATATGCGCTTGAAATATTGTTGCTCTGTTTCGACGATTCAACTGACCCCCATCTCCACCACAATTGCCAAATAAGAACCCGCCCCCGCCCCTCGAGAGCAAGTTTAGCAGTGCTGTGCAGTGTTGAGCTAAAAATTTCTATAAATCCGCGCTTATTCCCAAAACAATAAAACGCGCAACAATTGCTCCACTTCTCGCTTAAATATGCAACAACAATAGCAGCAGCAAGGAGTGGATGGAGTGGTAGGAGAGTAACTGCACTCAAAAAAACATTTTTGGCATCAATTTTCCACACATTATTATTCAGAAATTAACTTTCTAAAATTAAAGCTTGCGGCTTTGAAGAAACCAGGATTTGCATTTCTTAAATTCAGCGTGGATATCTCTAAAATGTAGGAAAAATTATGTTAAATTTACATAGGGCTTACTTTTCTATGTGTGTACCATAAGGAATTCTTTTTTTCGATTTTTGAGATTTTGAGGATTTCACATATCAAACATTTTACTTTGTTTAATTTGAACCGATTTAACTGGAATCAGAACACGAGACACTCCTCAGCGCTATTTTCATTATTTGTTTCTGAATTTTAGGGAAGAGTTTTTTAATTTCTACATAGAATCATTAAATTTTTGGGATTGTCTATTTGTGGCAAGCCTTACTGAATTGTTGAACATTTTTTTTTTGATTTAGAAATTATTTCTAATAATAAGAAAACTTTCTAGTTTTCGGTAGGTTTTTAATTTTAGGAACATTTTTTTATATGAGTGTAGTCTTCATATTAGAATCGCCATAATTCAGGCGGCAACAGCCGAAAAGCGCTCCGAAGAGCTTTGTACAGCTCGAGTTGGCAAGTCTTGGACTGAGCCCACTTTGTAGTCATTTGCCTGGCAACACCAGCAACAACAACAACAAGAGCAACTGCAACTGCAACAAACAGCAATTGCAACTGCAACTGCAACAACAATAAAAATGTTGCCACAGTGGGCAGCACAGAGCAAATGTATGCCAGCAATTTAGACGACATCGTTGACGCTCTTGCTAAATTACCAAAACAAAGGAAGCGATAACTTGCAACAGTGCGGCAACAGAACAACCAGGACGTCAGACTTGGAGGCAGAGTCCCACTGGGAGGGGCAGCAACGTGGGCGTTTGCAACGAAACACAATAAAACTTATTTACGAGTCACGGCGGGGCGGCCAAAGAGTAGCAGCAGCAGCTCCTACGTACTTCATTGTAATGCACTTAAGGGTGCGAGAGAGACAGAGACAGAGGCAGAGACAGATAGAGGGAGACAGAGAGAAATATAGTGAGAGAGAGAGAGGGGTTGACTTCCCAAAGATGCACGCAAATGATATGCAAACGTGACTGGGCTGGGCTGATGGAGGGGAGTGAGTTTGGGTAGGTGTTCAGTTCATGTTGAGCGTTTGGTTAAAGGGTAAATGAGTGCACAGCATGAATGAAAATGGTGCAAGGAAGTGGTAAGTGGGAAGTGGGAGTGAGGGAGGAAGCGAGGAAGAGTATACGTAACTGGCAGGATGGGAACTGGTATATGTTGGCGTTGGTGTTTGGGGTCCAGGGTAATATAACTAAAAGCAACAGGAGCAGCGACAAGAACAACAGCAACAACAATTACAACAGCGGTGGACACAAGTAGAGAGAAATACACTGTGCGAAAAGTGGAACTGAGTCAAGAGACAATTGAATATCAAAGACTATAGCCTAGAAAATATGTATAATTTATGAAATATGCTACTGTAAGGTTAAACCATATCCGTATGCGGTTATTGTTCAAATTTATATTTAGAATGCTCACAACTGAAGAGCGTTGCTTTTGAAAATCGTTTGAGTTTTGACAGTTATTACACTGAGCTGTTTAGATCTTTAGGCTTTGGCTTTGAATTGATTTTTTTTGATTTGATTTCGAGCTAGTATCTCGTTTCTAAATTTAAATGTCCTTTGTGCTGCATAGTTTTATATTTTATTACATTTTATATATTTTGTATACTTATAATTTAATTTGAATAAGAGCATATAAATGATTGCATTACTCTCACAGTTGCTATATCATATTTCTAACGAACTATTTGCTTATTTCCCTGCAGGTGAGCAACCCAAAACAATGCCGTTTAATGTTGAACTGTAAACTCTGAGGTAAGCTCCTTGCCTCTTGTTGCAAGTTCAATAAGTTTAGTTTAATAAGCGTGCAGATTGCGTATACGCCTATGCATCATTAGCGAGTGCAACAGGCGTTGCAGTTGCATTTAAAGTTGACGTCTAATTTCCATTCACGTTCTGTTCATTTCGTGCAGTGTATATTCTACAATTGAAGTTTACCCTCGAGCTGCCTGCCACTCCCCCCGCGCTACCCTTCTGCAGAACGTCACAGTACGTAAAATTCTCAGTAGTCAGTGAAATTGCGATCCTTGCTTATTGTTGTTGTTGTTGCCACATTGCTGCTGTTGGCCATATTATTGCGCTTTATTGTTGTTGTTGGCTGCATGAAATTTGTGTGAACTCAGCGAGCAGAGCCAGAGCAGCGTATGCTGTGCATCTTTTGGCCAAGTTGAAAGGCAGACAGACAGGCAAGGCAGGCAATAACAGCACAACAGCAAGAACCCACCGCCGAGCTGCAATATTTACGGCTTGCCATAGTTTGTTCGATTATTTATGCATGCCTCTGTTTGTTTGACAGACCGACGATGGCAATATGATTGTAAATAAATATGTTTGCGCATGCAAATTACGCCGCAGGACAACACAAAATGAAATATAGTCGCTGTGGCTCATTACGAAAAAGTATAAAAAGTAAAAAATGGGAAAAGCTCCGATTCTCGATTCTCGACTCTCAATAGTGTAATGAGTTGTGAGCCATCTGCAAACATTCAGCGTGCCAAATGACCTTTAATTGGCACAAACTGATGGCTCAATTGCCATTGCGGAATTTCCTTTTAAATTGCTGGAATTTAGAATCATTTTGGTGTCGGTTTCGGTTTGTTTGAGGATTGCCGTTTGTAAGTAGGAATAGATGACGGTGCACAAAAAATTGATGCGTCTAACGGCATCTTGTCACGCCAAGCTGTAGTTAGGCATATAAATACAAACATGTATATGTATATATATATAAATATACACATACTTATTTGGAGCAGACTTTTGGCAGTAACTGTAAACGTTAAGCGGATCGGCTAAAGAAGTTTTTGCTTGCCACTAATTAGCAGCCGCAAAATTGACGCATCATGCTCATCATTTGGGCTGCCATGGCAAATGTGCAAATATATATACATATATATAGATATATACATCGGTCGTCATTATAGCGCTCTTTGTTGTTGTGTCAGTTTTTCGGCGAACTTGGCTGTGGTTAATTAGCTGGCAATATTGAGCGTTAATGCGAAATAAATCGCAGCAGTCGAATCAGCTGGAGAAAAACCTCTGCAAGCAGTTGTAGAAAGAAGTCTCGAAGAGAGTGAGAGAGAGCGCGAGTAGAGTGAGAAGTGTAAAAGGAAGAAAAAGCAGTAGAAGAAGAAGAAGAAGCCGCTCACTTAATTATGTTGACGTTTCTGCCAAAGACGGTTATGACTAAGACACCCCCACACAAACACACACAACAGCAAGGCGATGGCAACGGTAATCATTATTAATGATGACTTTTAGTTTACAAGCTAATTATTTGTTACTGTTACTGTTACTTGGCTTGCTTTGGCTTAATTTTTGGCCGGCAAACGCTCGCGGCCAATTTGACGGAGTCTCACACAGTCTCCTCTCACAGCCAGAAAATATTCTAGCCTCGGGCGACTTTCGTTTTGATATAATTTTAATTAATTTATGACATCGATGTGATGTTTTGATGTCTTACTAATAACATTTTGTGTACGTTTTGCATATTAAATTGGTGTTAAGCAATCAGTGAAATGAACAGAAACCAAATACAACAACTACAACAACAGTTAGTCGAGCCTCAGCTGAAGACTTTTCATCCCAGTCAGTCCGAGAGAGTCAATTTGGCAGTTAGTATTAATGTCCAAATCATTTGCTTCAACTTCACCTTTAACAATATTGTTTTTCAAACGGCAAACAACAGCCATTATAATTGGGCAGCCCATAATTGCCATATGGAAATTTCGTAAGCTCTTTCACAGGCCCGACAAAGAGCGGCGACCAAAGCGAACAACATACAGACAAGAAGCTTACCTAACAATTAAGTCCACAATGAATCAGACGATTGAACCATGCCAATATGGAACAACAACCACAACACCGCCCACCTTCCAGCCAGACGTGGCCATAAATTAGACATGACCCCGGCTCGAGCAATAAATAAATTTGTGCCGCAGATAGAGAAAGAGATATGCGAAAGATTTGTTAGCCGTTGCGACAATAGGTCAATAGAGTGCGAAAAACTATAACATATGCAACATTTTTAAAGAAGGGCTCTCATTATATTTTATACGAATATATAAATATTGTGTAGCAAGAATTGAAATATAGAAATATTCATCTTTTCACTTGCCTCTAGGCCATGATGTCAACCCTAAACTAATTTTAGTTTCCAGTTTTGCTTACGAAGGTTCCGCTAAAGGTTATAAGTAGGCTTCAAATTTTGTTCGGTATTCATTTCCGTTATGGTACTTCTTGTAACCGCTTCTTGTAACAGTTTCTGGAATAAAAATTGAATTTCTGCATAGATTCTGAATTTAAAATGATAAAATCGTGATTTTGGTTCCGGTTTAACACCCTGACTCACAGTATTATTCTATTCTATATTAATATTCTATTATATTTTCCACAAAATAAAGTAGTTCAATCCTTAAATCACTTCAAGTCCATAAAAGAACTCTTCCAGTTTTCTACCCGCTCGGAAAAACAAAAATTAATCGGGCAAGTGCTAGTCAACTCGCAAACTGATCCACACATTATAGTATTTTATAAGTTTCCATAAAGTTAATTAAATCAGCTCTAATCCACAAAGAACTCTTCACACTCTTTTCTACCCACACAATAACCCAGTGTTGTGCAATGCTTCCGATAAAAGATAGATAGATACATAACTTTAACGGTAATCCCAAAACAAATCGTGCTAATCAGCTCGCAAACAGGCGGCTATCGCCATGACGAAATTATCATTATTTTTATTATTATTATTTTCTTTTTTTGTGGTTTTGTTTTGCTTTTAACAATTACGTAAACAAATTCACGACGACAGTGACAACAATAACAATCAAATTAACAACAACAATGGGCCAACAACATTTGCAGACAGCCGCCGCAAAGTGCGTGGGAAGAAGCTAAAAAAAATGGCCAAAAACAAAAAGCACAAAACAGTAGCGAATATAAAAGAGTAAAACTGAAAAAAGAGCTAAACAACAAATATTACAAAATAAAAAGCGCAACAACAGCAGCGATGACAACAAATTAGATGCAGCACACACTGAAATTAAATCAAAATGCAATTAAAATGCACAGCAACCTGTGCAGAAAACGCAAGCCAGGTGATGAGAGTGAGGGGGAGGGAAGGGGAGGTGGAATAATTAACATAATTTGAGGTATGTGTGTGTGTGTGACACAAAACAAAAGCGAAAGTGTTGAAATATTTATGCAGAAAATGCACAAATAGAGAAAAAAGGCAACAGAAACAAGAAACAAAACACCAGCAGAGGCCAACAACAGCAGCAGCAACCAGCAAACGACAAGTGCCACCAACAGCAACAACAGCAACAAAAACAAAAGCAGACACAAAACCAACACTAACACTAACAGTACTACAACATCAACAATAACAGTGCCAACGACAATGATACCCAATCCAAGCAGCAACAACAAAGACAAAAACGACAACAAGTCGAATTTTAATTCGCATTTTTAATGACAGCCGCAGCGAACTCTTGAATCTGACTCTGAGTCAGAGTATTATGTTATTTTCAATATTTGCAATTCGCGAGGGTCGCCTGAAATTTATGAATTATATTATATCAAGCGTATAGCTCAGACGGTTGTTATCTAATAAAGCCAACTCACTTTGGCGTCCAATCGGATGCGTTAATTAATTTATTAATTAGTTTTGGTTTCTCCTATAGTTGCCTATTGAGATAGGTGGTGGGCTAGAAAGGGTTTGCTTAATCACTTACTAGCCTAAATGGCTGCCAGGTGCAGCAGAAGTGTTCTGTAGACAGTTCTTCAGCTTGCTGCCCTTTGCTGCTTCTGCATAAGCTTAACTGCAATTTAATATTTACAAAACAGTTTATATAATTGAATTCTAGTTAGTAGAAATATTTTGCTAGCTTACCTATATTTATTTCCATTAAAAATAGGTTTAATGAAGTTGAATAATTTATAAAGCATTCTTAATCTTATCACGGGAGATTCAATTTAGCCAAGTCATTCTGTCCGTCTATAAGAAATAGAGGCTTCAAGTGTGAATTATAAATTCTCGTATATCATATACAGATCAACTTCATTACATTTTATTGATAACTCCTACCGTTTGGCGAATATCAATACAAACTGTACAAATTTCATTTAGAAAATCTGCTTTTGATGACCAAAACATATTTTAATATTAAACAAACTAAAATTAGCAGGTCTTATCTATTTAAAATCTGGATTGAAGTTATCTCCTAGGCGAGCACTCTCGACTACGGCATTCGAACTTGTTTTTAATTAAAAATTAAATGCAGCAAAAAACAAACAAGAATTTGAATTTTATATGCTTTTGACTAAATTCTTAATGCAATTCACGTGTTACCAAATGTGCGTGTTTGTGTGTGTATTTAAAATATTGCATGCAATGTGTGACTAATTTACGACATTTTTCAGTCGCACTTGTTGTTGTTGCTTTTGTTGTTGTTTGTCTGGCAAATGTCTGGCCATCGACTCAGAGCCAGCCCCAATAGCCAATGTTGCCATATCACTGGTGCTGCTTTTGTTATTGTTGCTGGTGTTATTTGGTTGTAATTAAAATTGCATTTGCTGTTTTGGCCCAGACAAACAATGAATGCGATGCGATGCGATGTGCGAACGAGTATCACATAATGAAAGAGCTGAGCTATGCTGAGGATGCTGCCTGGCTGGTTGGTTGGCTGGTTTTCGGTTTGGTTGTTCGCAGTTGTTGGCTTAGTTAAATGCGCTAATAACTTTATTCACTTGTTGTTAGCTGTTGGCATTGCAACATTTTGGCTCAGATTTCTATCAGCAGCAACAGCAACCAACTTGAGACAATCGCACGGAAATTACTAATGAAGTTGTTGTTTATTTATGTTGATGTTGCTGTTGCTGTTTTTGTTGCTTTTGTAACTTATTATCATTACAAACATTACATTTATTGCCGGCAACCACAAACGAACCGAACTTTTTATGCAGCAACTAAATAAATTTATACGTCACACTCGCCACACAGAGTTCATGCGTGCGAAGGGCAAACAACAGCTCTTATCTAATACACTCACATTCACACTCGCATTCACACTCACACTCATAGTAGTACTCACACTTGAATAGCTGTGAATTTTGCGTTAATGTGACGACAACAACAGCAGCAACAATAACAATAACAATGACAATGACACTGATGATGGCCGGTAACAAAACAAAAAAAAACAGCGAAAATTATCGCATTTTCATGGCGATTTAATTTAATTTTGAGTGTACGCAACAACAAATGTCATAAAAAAAGCAAGTCTTTACTGTGTGTCAGAGGGATAGATAAAGGGCAGGGCGGCGTCGGTTGGAGCGGGGTCAATTGGCTAGCGGATTAGGCGTAAAAGGTTGGCCAAAGCGGTTGTTGGTAATTCAATTCAAATTCGTTGGCACATCAACTTTGGCGTAGATTGCAAATATATTATTATTACATTGCGTAGCGGAAGCGCAATAAAAACGCTAGTAAAACTCGAGAAAGCTCATTGGGCAGCTGGAAACACAGACAGACAGATGTGGTTAGATTGATTTGGCTGCGGTTGCTGATCAGGGTCGGAACTGTCCATTTAGGTTAGTTAAGGTTAAGATTACAAAGCTGATATATTATTACTCATTTGGATAGCGGATGAACTAAAGAAAAAGCTGATAATAGTCGAGAGGGATAGACGAAAATGGTTAGATCGATTTGGCTGTGATGTTGCTGATCTGAACTAAACTTGTATATTCTGGGTTAGGTGACCTTGTACCATGGCTGGTAGACCTTATCACCTTTAGCTATGTTACTCCTGCAACTCTACAACAAGTTTGAAGATTGGATGGCTTGTTTATTGAATATTATAGAATTCCGAGTTCACCAGAAATTGCCATCTTCTCCTGGGCAAGAAAGATCAATCCAAGGAAGTATAGCCTACTCCTGGACAAGGATGGCAGAGCCCACAAAATCTCTAGCTTACTTGTTAAATATTTTTAGCTCAAAGGAATTGCTATGAGCGCAAACTCAGTGAAACCAGCAGAAAAACAAAAAGAAATTTCCAAGAAATTGATTTAAAATAATCTCAGTTGGCTGCCAACAGTTTTCGTTGAGTTGTATGTTACTTATTTGCATAAGTCTAATAATGACAAATGACATTTTTAGAATCAGCCATGTTGCTTGTCGTCGTCGTCAGGCAATTAACAGGCCATCATTGTTAACGGTTCTAACAAAAACATATGTATCGGGCCATGAAGCGCTCAATGAATAGCCACAAATTGGCTAACAGCAGCAGCAGCAACAGCAGCGAGAGCCAGTCACAAGAATTATTTATTAATAAACATAAAGAAAAAGCAGCAATAAAATAAATACTGTGAGGGGGAAACCCCTAATTCAAGCTTTACTTCCCTCTACTGCTCACATTCTTCTTGGCAATTAAAATTCAAGTCGCATCGTCGCTTAATGTCATAATTATGAGCAAACTAAAGAGATTTACGCATTTTGTTTCATAAGTTTTTGCCCAGCGCTGCCAAAAACTCAGTGCAGAGTCTTGGCCAGGCCAAAAAGTGGTGCGTGTGAGTCTTGAAATTTCTGCCAAAAAGTTGCTGTTGTTGTCTGGCATCGATTATATTATGCACAGCACAGGACGTTGGAAGACGGATGGGGCGAGGGATAGACAGATGGACAGCGACAGTTGGCACGTCAACTTCTGGGCGTGAAAACAGCAGCAACAGCAGCAGCAGCAACAAAAACAGCGGGGAAATATCTGTATATGTATAAATATTAATAATTAAACCATCATGTTAGGCACGTCACGTAACAGAAATACGAAATTTAATTAACCAAATTAGCTACAAAATTAATCAAATATATATACACGACTATATACATATATTTATTAACGTACATATCTATATATATATTTGTATACTTGTACACAACGTAGATAAAGCACAAAAAGTTATGAAACAATTAAAAATCCGCCAAACGCAATTAATCAATTAGTAAAGTTTAACAACAAAAAAATAAAGCACAGCAAAACACAGATAAACATTAATTACTTTCTGCTGCTTGCTGCAAACAAAGAGCATACAACAAATTTAAATTGTTAAAACAAAAGTTACAAATACTCCTTTGATGTTTCATAACTCGCATAACTGAACCGATTTTCATTCGGAATGGGTGTTTGGTTGATGATTTATATTCGTGTTTGCTTTGTTGTTTGGATTGGCTTATATATTATTTAATTGTGCAATGGGAATTCAATTTTGTATTACTTTCCTTCCTTCTATTTCAATTTTTAATTCACAAATGAATTAGATTAGTTTTGTCTTTATTTGGGCGACAATTGTTAAGCCGCAATCGACCTGGCCCTGAAAATACATCTCGATCCTGTAGAAACCAGGTAGCACCACTTCTGGCAAATTGCCATCAGTCATCTGACACCATCCAGTCCAGTTGTACACACACTTGGGCTCCGGCATCGCATTTTCACTTGTCAAATTCGGCAGGTTTGAGCAGCTATGCAAATTGCTGTGTATGAATTCAGGGTAGAGCTTTCTGAAAGCCTTTCCATGGTCTGCTTTTGGAATGCATAGGAACTAGTACGTATTCGTTTTCATGTCCATTCGGACTGCGATAGACCTTCATCTCGATCTGTGATAGAAAGACGAGTAAACAAAGTCAAGCCAATAATGCATTATTCTGTTAAATACTCACCGTATCCGTCGGAAAATATGAACGGCAACGGGATGAAGGACATCATTATGCAGTAATGTTCACAAAACTACTGGTTAGTTATGTGTCGAGGCACAGGCCATTTATGGCGAAAGCTTATCTCGGCTCTGTTAATAATACACTGTCATTTTAGATCGTGTAACTAAAATAACGAAACATGTTTATCAATTAGCTTAGGTACTAATTATGGCCCACTGTAGAATTCATAATTAGAATTGTATTTGGTTTGTATATCTCTATCTGTTTCTCTGTGGCAGTTGCCATTCATTTAGCATTGCATACTTTTTCGAGTCGATTAAATTTAAATGTAATTGTGAACAATAAATATTTGCGGCACGCTGCATTTAAAAAGGCAGAAAGCCAATTGACCTGCTGATTATGTCGCTCGGAAATTTAATCAAATGAAAGCTAGAGGCAATTATGCTTTAAATACAATTAATTAATCATCAAAGTACACACACACACACACACACAGTTATTTACACACATACAAGAACAACTATAATGTTATTTCAAGCGTGCAGTTGTTTTTTCTGGTTTGCTTCTGTTGCTGTTGTTATTGTTGTTTGCTCCACAATATTAACATATCCTGCGTGTTTAAGTAACGCATAAAATTATATCCTGATTGAATTGACCAGCATCGAGTCGCGTGCGCACGTAAAATATGCGAATTCCAATAAAGTTGCTAACGCTTTTATTGTTGTTGTTACTGTTGCTGCTGTTGCCGGCAGCACAAACCATGCCGCATTCCTGCACTCCCCTCTCCCGCGTCCATTGGTTTTGTTGCCGCGTTAAAATGCGCGCCCACGCACATAAATCACGTGCGTGAATCTCTGCAGATGTGGATTTCGTAAACGGAAAATCAGCCGACGCAGTTTCTGCTACATATATATATATATATAAACATGTACATGAAGCATATATATATTTATATATACAGATATATATATATACATGTGGGTGTGTGTATTAACGGCCTATCGGCTGCTGCATATCCGGCTGGACACCGGCTTCAGTTTTATTATTATTATGGTTGTTGCTACCACCGCTTTTCGATGTTCTCGTTGTTGTTTCTGTTGCTGTTGCTTTTCTTGGTGCTGTTGTTGTTGGTATTGCTGTTGTGCACACGTGTCACTGACAGCACAGGACACATTTTCAGTTTTGTGTTTAATTAGAGTGACCCGAAGGTGGACAGCACAGCGCCATTTGCACATCTGGTCCGTTATTCATGGCGCACTCAATTAGTTGCCCTATTCCAATCTGGTACACTTCTTAAATACCCTATTCTTAATTTCAGTTGATTAGCAGGTATTCTTCGTTATTCTTAGTGGGTTGGCTAAACTATAAGATAGTCAAAGCATTTTTCACATAGTACTTACCATTTTAGTCAGTTACAGTCTCCATAGGCAGAGAAGTCCATAATCCTTTTTAGTACATCTGAAACACGCAAGTATTGTATTGAAACATTTTCAAATATTTCATTTGTTTTTTAATTTAAAGTGAACTTAAAACAGTACCGAAATAAATTAAATAAAATATTTTTTAAAAATTAATATTAAACTTACACTCTAAATGATGATACAACAAATGATGATTAAACGATGAATTATCTATTTATTTGTCAGCTGCTATGCAAACAAGTCTCTCAGCTTTGCAGACATCTTTGCAAGTATATTACTAATTATAGATTGGGTTTAGAAATTGATTAGTTACTTTAATATTGAATAGTCTGATTTACTGAGAAGATATGTTCTATCTAGCTCCCATATTATCTGCAAGTGTATCTTTTATTCGACTTGTCTCAGAGGCAGCTGTTGGCTGTTGCTTAAAATATTTTTAGCTTAACTCGGAGTAGTTACACGTAGTAGTAATGATGTACATTTGATGGAGCGCGATGCATACACACAGTATATATATATTTTTATATATATATATTTATATATAGGAATGGGTTGAAGCATGATTTGGTAGCAATTAAGTGCTCTTTGTGCTTGCCACTGTTGCAGTTTTCACACTTTTTTTTTCGCCCACTTTACGTAAGTCAAACTGTTGACTATTTGGCTTGATTACAGGTACACGCAACAATATACTATTATTAAGCTAACAAAATGTGTTCGCCTGTGAGAGTATGCATATGTTTATTAATGAATAATACAGTGGCATTAGAGGCGTGTTGGGTTGTTGTTGTTTTTTGGATAACGCCACGGGCGTTGCGCATACGTCGCGTGTGCCATCATTTTGATTTTAAAGTGCACACATTTTGTTTCGCTTTTCTTTTTTTTTTTTTATATCCATTGTTTTTTTTTTTTTGGCATCGCATTGAAAATGTGGCGGTCTAATGGGCCAAGCCCGCCCAGAGTCAAGCCAAAGTGACGCTACATTTCTTATCATTTAAAACGCATAGCGAGCCGTTTATGGCTCGCTTAAAGCTCAGTCGAGAGGGCAAATACCCAGACAACAGGCCAACAGGCCAACAGCCCAGAGGCGCATTTATGCAATGGGAATGGCGGAGTAGTGATTCGAGGGGGGGCAGGCAATAACAAATCACGGTAGAGCACTGGGAAACATCGGCCCAACGCAATCCCAGCTCGAGTTCAAGAGCTGCCAATTGAGAACGATGATGGGGCACGCAAAAACAGGGCGACAACGTTGACAGTTCCGCATATTCGCCATGCCCACAGAGTGTCTGCTCCTGATGCCATATGCCATATGCCATCTCCCAGAACGACTTGCTGCATGCCGCTCTGTCATATATGCGCAAATTAGTCGTTAGTCCACATTTGAAACTCACGATGCTGTTGCCATTGCGAAGCGCGAGTTTAATGACTTTGGCAGTAGATGTTGCCGTTGTTGTTTTGTTGTTGTTGAGGTTGCTGATGAGGCGCACAATAATGGCCCATGATGGTCGCGTTCTTGTCAAAGTCAACGCAAAATGGCAACATTACTGAGAAAGCATATGGTAAGTGGGTGAGGGGGTGGGGGTGGATATAAGCGTATATGAGTTCAGGTCTAAGGTAAGGTAAGCCTCAACCGGCAGTTTCATGCACTTCAATGCACATGCATGGTTCCGGCTGCGCTTTCAGTATTCAGCATGCACCGTAAATAATTGCAGTTTAATTGACAGCAATTTTGATAAAAAAAAATATGATAAATGTTGCAAGCTGCTGCTGCATGCATCAGAAATCAAGAGTTTTTATTTGAGTGGAAATGGTTAAATAATTTTTCTTGATGAATTTCAATTAAGAAGTTAATAAATGTATTTTGATGCTTCGGCTGGAGCTCAACAAATACCAACAGAATTTTCAATTGATTTTGAAACTATAATTTGTTTCACCACAATTCTATAATTCATTAATTCAACAAAGTTATTCGAAAATAATTTTAAAATCTGCAAATTTGTAGCAGTGTATATATACATAACTATCTCTGTGAATATGAGTACTGGCATAAGTATAGCATAATTAGCAACTCGCTGGCTTATGTTCTGATCCCCCTCACCCCCTCTCCACCAATCTCTCTCTCTCTCTCTCTATCTCTCTCTCTCTCTCTCTCTCTTTCTCTCGCACTCGCTGCCGTTACGCACTGAGTCGTTGCAACAGTGGCAACTGTTGCAGCCAACAACGAACCCAACGTTGATTTCCACTGATTTATCTGTGTGTGTGTGCAGGCGAATCCCCCTCCCCCTTCTCCACTCCCTCTCTAACTTCATCCCTCATGTGATGCAATCAGCATCAGTTGCACACACGCAGTTGTACTTTAGCTGAATTATGCGCCAAGTTCTGCACATCTTTTGTGCATCTAATGAGCTCCTAATGTTTGTCCAAGCTAATGAAACTTTTTGCTTAGCCAGGCTTAAAGAGCCATGTGTGTGTGTGTGTCTTTGGCCAAGTGGCATCATCATCATCTACTGCGAGTTTGACATAATTTTGGAGTTTTGTAGCTGCCACAAAACTCCATTAAGTCGACTAATTGACACTTGTCTGATTTTACACAGCTATAAAACAAGAAGAAAAAAACGCTTTCTTTGACCAAACAAACTAAACCAAATCTTTGCTCATGTAATTGTTGTTAGTGTTTTTTTTTTTTTTGTATCTGTAACAACTGTGCGATTGCAGTTTCACTTTCTATGCGGCAAGCGGAGGCGACACTTGCAATGAAAGTGCATTTTTCTTATTTTTTCTTTCGTTTGTGGCAGTTGTTGTTGCAGATGCTGTTGTATTTCTGCCAAGTTGAAGTGTCGTTAACCCAATTTGAAAGCATTTGGGCAAAGCAGTGCCATGCAAATGCCAACTTGGCTGTCTCGCATTTTTCTTCTTGCTGCGTTTTTTAATGCTTTTTTGTCATTGTGGTACTGAGACAGATTGCAACTTTTGCTTTCGCTGGCCAACTAGCCAGTAAAAACAACAACAAGCCGCATCGAAACGAAACCAGTTCAAAAAGTTTGTTAACAGGCTATGTTTTTTAGTTTTGTTTTTGTTTTATTTGTTCGATTGCAGCATAGCATACAAAAAAAAAAAGCGTCGCTGACTCAACTTCAGGTTTTATCTATGCCTCAAGTTGTTGCTGCTGCTGCTGCTGCTGCTGCTGCTGCTGCTGTTGTTGGTCGTTTCTCATATTGCACCAATTAGTTGAGTGCTGGACTCTCTATCTATCTCCCTCTCTTTTGGCTTGAAGTTATGTGCCCCGTCTCGGCAATTAAGTTGGTAATTTTATCATGAACTTTGCATCTGCTCTCACTGCTTTTTGGTCAAGTGCAGACACACACACACACAACACACACAGCTTATGCACCATAATTGCTGCAGGCCTTGAGGCCTTTCGTTCTGGCCCGGCTCGTTTACCTGCCAGCAAATAATTTAGTGCAATTTGTCTTGGCCAAATATAAAATAAAAATAAAATAAACCATAAAAATCGCAAAAAATGTTGTGTTGAGGCCAATGCAGCCAGCCCCTCTCTTAAATAATTAAAGCTGTGCAAGCAAATGCATATGTCACTTTCGTCTAGACTTAGCCATAAATAATGTTAGCCTGGTCACAAAATCGGCCTGGCCCCACTGTGCACTGTGGGCCCCGACTGCGGCGGCGGCGGCGGCGCCTGCTGTTAGGCAGCAATTTCTGCAGCCATTTTTGGAAAAGCACTCGAATGTTGAATCAGTTGCAAATTGCATGCGTTGGTCAAATGGGCTCGAAAGAGCTTCTCTTCTTGCATAATAGCCCCCTCTGCCCCCACCCCCACTCCTGCCATTGGGAACACACACTTCACACTCCACTTGGCCCAGTTCAACGACGAAGGGATTCAAATGGGTTAAGAGTGCGTTTTGACGATGTATCTACAGTTGCGGTCATAAGAATATGCTGCTTCTCAAAGCATTTAATAAAAACATGACTCAATTTAATGTGATCAAATTGAGACCTCGTCAAATCGTCAAACATGAAAAAGTTTGGTTTCTCATTTGGGAATGCTTTAAAATACTATTATTTTCCAAATACTAAACGTACTGAAATATACCCACCCATCTCATCAAGTTATTAAAAATACTACTCAGCCGCTGGGGAAGCTGAGAAAACATGACTGTTATTCAACTACAATTATGATTATCAATTTAAATAATAATTTAATGAAAATAAATACAAAAATTATGAAAAAATCTAGCTTTGCCAACTTTTAATCTTTACATAACTTCAGTATTGATTGCTTGTGTTTAAATGCAAGTTTCATAGTTGTTGAACTATATTTTGAGTATTTCTTAAAAATATTTTTTTAAATGTGTTCACTACTCTTATTGTGACCGCAGCTGTACATATATTTATACATATTGGCCATTGAATACCCTTGCAATGCATACATCAATATTCATTCTAGGCTAGAGCATCTGTTCCTCGTCTTAGCTGAAAAGAGTTAAAAAGAGAGCAAAAAAAACATGCTGGTTTTACTTACCTTTTATTTTTTGTGGAGTATGTACTTAAAGTGCTCGGCAATTTGCAGCAGAAGTGTAAAATAAATTGGCAAATATGATTCGAGTATGAAAGCAAAATGAAATTGATATGCAGCTATTGCAACTTTGGGTTCGAATTTGAGGTGGCCTTTTGTGTGATAGTTGATTTCTGCCAATTTGTATTGCAACGTGAAAATGTAAATATATATTTATATGTATGTATGGAGTGCTGCACTTATGCTTCGGCAGCTTAAATCGCCTGCCATTTCATATTCAAAATCGAGTGCTATTTTTAGTGGCCTGGCAAACATCAAAAAGTCACAACGATGTTTGCTTAAAACGTTAAGCACTGCCAATAAATTCTGTCTCAATCAATAAGGCAAACTGGCAAGTCAGAATCCGAGAATCAGGAGTCAAACATACACACACACACACACACACACACACACACACACATACACACAAACACATCGTTAGCGAGTTTCTGTCGCTGCTTCTTCTCACGTTGGCGTTAGATAAATTCTTGACTGGCTATGCACACTCCATGTGAGTGTGTATGGCAAATGGTGTGCCAAACTGACAGCCAACTCAATTGCTGTATAAAAATACGAAATTTACGCAAATATGCGATGCACACACACATACTCATCCCCTCTCCCTCTCCCAACGCCTTCTTTGCCTTTGGCAATGCCGGCCTGTCAAACGCGTATCTTATCTTCATTTGCCAAGCGACCAGAGCCGCATTGAACTCCAACTACTCGTAAATATTTTGCTGTCTCTTGTTGCTGTTGCTGTTGCTGTTTGCTGTTACTGCTGTTGTATCTGTATCCGCATCCGCTGCTGTATCTGTATCTGTAGCTTGGCATTCTTTCTATTAGCTGCCTGCTCAATGCCTTCTGCTCGGTGCTCGCTGCTCGCATCGGCCTTTGTAGCTTGTCCGAAATCATTTGGGCTATTTAACTTTTAAGACTAATTAATTACGAAACGACGAACTGAAAATTGTCTGAGCGTAGAACAAACTCTAGCTGCAGCATTCTCTATTGCATGCACTGCGAGAAAAATAATAGATCCAATAGAGTTCAGTTTGCTTACTAAATGAAATATATTTGAGTAGTTAGCCTGAATCCGAGTCGATAGCCTAGTAAAGTGTAAATAAAAAATAGAAGAAAGCATCTACGATTCCATAACGTATATATATTATCGATGAGCATAAAAATCAAGTTAATTCAGCCAAGTTAGTCTGGCCATCTGTATAAAAAGCCAAACTCAGAGTCTATAAGAGCAAGGGACTTCAAATAGGGAGAAAAATATTCTCATTTACCACATGCAGCTCAAGTTTTGCGTAAATCGATACAAATCGCTTGACGACACAGTTGATATAAAATTTACACAGACTTATAGATCGGCTATAAGACTTTCACTAAGAGCGCATAAAAAACAAAGATTATGTTAGTCAGAAACTATTCTAATTTTAAGCCAATTATCATCGAGCAACTGATAATAGCTAATAGTATCTTCGAGTCAAGCACTTTCATTGCCATTTTTAAATTTGTTACATACTTTTCTGAATTATTTCTCAAACGAAATTTTTTTTTTTTGCGAGTGCAGGCAGAGCAGCTCCTGTGAAAGCCTTAGATACGTGTGGCAAGAAAGATTCAACGCCATAGCTGTTATTTTCCCTTTTTCTTTAGCTTTCCGCTTTCCACTTTCCGCTTTGCTACTTGTTCTTTTCGTTGCTGTTCTTGTTCTTGTTGTTCTTGTCGTTGTTGCTAGCGCTTTTTAATTACTTGGCTCGCCGTACGGCAAAAGTCAAGTCAAGTGGCCAAAACCCTGACGTCTATGTCGATGTCGATGTCGAAGTCGAAGTCGATGTCGGCTTCTTGCTGTGTGCGGTTAAAAGTTAAGCCTGTCCGGGCTGCCCACTTCTAACTAGCCATGGCCAATTCGTAGCCTTTGCCCAGCACTCCCCAACTCCCTTCCCCCACTACACCTCTTCTCTGCCCCTTTATCATTGGTATCAGCTTCGTGTCGCGTGGAATTGACGCCGTCGCGTTCTGTGTGAGAATTTTCTGTTTTACACGGGACGACGGGTTCATGAACTTTAGCTTGAGCCCATTAAAGTTTTAGGATGCGCCTCGTTCTGAGTGATTTTAAGTAGCAGTCAAGTGAAAATCGGTAGCCACAAAAAAGAAGAAAACAACAAAACAACTAAAACAAACCATTTATGTCTACCAAAGTGGCCATAAACATTTTACGTATATGAGCCTTGAAAGTGTTTTTGCTTTGCTCCATTGTGTTGGGGCTATCTTCAACAAAGTGTTCTAAATTCGAGTGAAATAATACGTAGATTAATGAACGGATGTGGCTTGAGGTTTTTGTTGTTTCTTTTTTTTTTTGCCTCAAGCTTTTTAGGTTCACTTGACCAAAAATTCAAGTATTTTTACTGGAATATTTATTTATATACAAATATGTATAAATATTAATCGCTTTCTCCTTTTGTGATTTTTGGCGATTTTTGTGATTATTTTAGATGGCACTTTGTTAATTAAAAAACGTCGACACAAGCGCAAACACAAACACATCAATTGCCAGATTGGCTGATTGAGAGATTGAGCCATTCAACTTGAACTCGGCTATTAGGCAAACGAGATTTTTGAGTTGATGTTGCTTGGGCAGCTTGGGCAGTCAGTTGCTGTTATTGCGTTTGTTGTTGTTGTTGTTGCTGCTGTTAATGCTGCAGTCTCGGTCATCACTCAATTAACAGTTGCACGCACCTCGCCCCAGCAACGAAAGCTGCCACGAGGCAATGAACGACGCCAACGCCAACGTACTTGCTCAGACGACAACAGCAACAGCACCAGTAACCAAAAACTTGCCCAAAAGCTTAACTGACCACTTTACTCCTCTTCATCACCAACAGCAACACAACCCCAACCACCTTCACTTCACCTCTTTTCACACTCATCGAAAATTGTTCGACCTGCGCTTCGCCCATTTCATCCTCTTTTTCGGAGAGTATATTCCTCAAATGGAGGGTTCGGCTTTGAATTTTAGAAAATATTTATCTAAAAATTAGAGTTTTCATTTCAACATTTCAGATTTTTTAAATTAAATTTTCTATGGATTCTTTATAGTTTTTCTGAGTGTATTGCCCACTCCACATAATTGCAGAAAATGACTCGATTAGCGTTTAATCAATTTGCGAGTCGCTTGCTGTTTTCGTTGATTAAACATACGCATACTACGCATATATATAACTATATATATATATATTCTTGCTCGCAATCGTAAACTGGCTCAAGGTCTGGTTTCGTTGCGGTTGCGTGCGTAGCCAGCTACACAGATACACATGCAAAGCTACAGATACAGATACAAAGATACAAATAAGATGTATGGCATAATGGTAAACGTATGTGTAACGGCCTCCTCGCAAAGCGGATCACAGTCTCTTTGGGTTGTTGTTTGTAATAAATGCGTTGGCATCGCGTCGTGTCCGACTTGCGAGTCGTTTGAGTTCATCAACTGCGAAACCTTGTCGCCAGCAAACGTGTTGCCCTCTCTCTCCCTCTCTATCAGACTATCTGTCTCTCCCTCTCCGTCGCTCTCTGTCTCCTTGGCCACTGTTAACTGTGTCTATGATACGTAGGACACACTAGGTGCTCCTGCTGCTGCTGCTGCTGCTATCGGCCAGTAGCCGCAATCATCCTGTCCAGCATCAGCTTCTGTCTTGTGGTACTTACAAATTGTGCGACATCAACATATATATATATATATATATATATATATTTATATATATATATATTATATGCATATATGTATAGATAAATATTAGAGCTTGTTTGTATGTAGCATTTTTATGGCATTCATTTCTTGAACGCTTCAGCTTGTTTTCTCTTTCGCTTTATGTTTGCTTTTAATTATCAAATCATCACATGATCATTACACACAACTGACAAAAGTGATGATGACGATAATGATGATGATGATGCCAAGCTGAGAGCATTTCCCTTTTGGCCATTTGTTGCGGCTGCTGCTGTTGTTTAAAGTAATTATTTTTTACATATAATAATTTTATCTTCTCGCTGCCCGATTTACATTTTGCATTCACTTAATTTTTGCAATTAAATGCAAGTGTGATTTATATTTATTTATGAAATTCAATAAGAATTAAAGCTATTAAACTGGCTGTAAAGCTCTTTGTTTTATTATTATGCGCAATTAGCCAATTTAATTGTTATGTTTAAGTTATTTGGCGTGTCTCAAAACACTTATTGCATTTTCCATGCAATTCGTCTCAGTTTGAATTAGATTTTCCCAAAAAAAATCGTTCATCTGTTATGCACTAATCAAATTGCAGCCCTTTTACCTGGAGTTCGTTCGGCATTCAGGTACAGCTTCAGCGCCATAAATCAGTGAATCAAATGCTTCATTGTTATCGCAATCGAAATTCACTTTTTGGACGGAGATGCGACTGAGAGGCCTCAGTCTGGGAGCCTTTCACCTTTCAAATTCAATTAACTGCAAGCGAATGCCGAAAAAGCCAATCACCAAAAATTTGTAAAACGAATTGCAAAGCGTGGGATGCTCTTTTTCCGTTGTTGTTGTTGTAGTTGTTTTTGTTGCTGTTGCTGCTATCCAAATATTTGCCATCAACATTTTTGTACGCTAATTTTCTTGGTACACTTTGGGCTGACATCACGCGCGCAACGCATAAAGAAGGGTAGGATGAGGGGAAGGGATGTTGGTGGCACGATAGACATTTCAAAAAAATAAAAAACCCAAATTGTTGCACTAACACAAACACAAAAGAAGAAGAAGCAGCGGAAGCAGAAGCAGTAGCAGAAGTTGCCGAAATTTCGTCACATATTTTTGCGTAAATTGCCGGAAAATCGCAAATCATTGCAGATAAACATCGGAGTCAAGAAATGAACAGAAGCCAACCAAATATCGAACAATGTTAAGCAAACAGTCAAACAGGCACACACACACCATAGACACAGACACCACACACACAAATTTGGCAAGTTGTGTTTCCGCTTGCGCAAGAAATGGAGGCAAAAAATGCAGGGTTGGATATAAAAAAGAAAAAAAAAGAAGAAAAAATAAAATGCCGACAGTTCAAACAGACAAAGCGTCTGGCGGTTGGTGGCAGCTCAGTGCTGCGGTGTTGCCACCGCCTGTTGTCGAACTCAATGATGCCACTAAGCGTTGCCCAAATAGCGGGCGTTGCAAGTGTGGCAAGGGCAGATTTTTTTTTGTGTGCTAACAAAACTACATGAATCGCATGCAGCGTAAAACGTTTTCGCTACGCTTCAATTGAACTTCTGCTACGGCGCTGCAGCTATAGCATATACTCGTATATCTATATTTATATATATATATATAGTATATAGATTCATATACAACATCCGGACAGATAGACAGACAGCCAGTCGTCGTCGTCATCTTCATTTCCGCAACTTTGAGCGTCACAATTCGCTGCATTTCTCTTGATGCTGAGGCCGGCTTTGATCTTTTTTCTCGTTGACTTTCTGATTCTTGTCAGAGATGTGTCAGCCTTGTGGTTGTCAACTGCAAATAGCCAAATTTTAGCCACATTGGCAACTCCTTGTAATTTTTTTCCTACACGAATTTTATTTCCTTTTCTATACTGTAATCAGATTTGCAAATTATTTGGTAAGCAATTGCTGGTTGCAGCCGTGGCTGAGATTTTTGGGGCAACGTTTCGCTCTGTTGGCCCAGTTGGATTTTAATTTGTATTTAGACGCAGCTGTAAAGCTAAAGCTCTGTTGCTGGTGCTTGCTGGTTGCTGGTTGTTGGCTGCTTTCCAGCTCACTTCACTTCAGTTGAGTCTTCTAAGCAAGTTGACTTTGGCTGGCCATAAAATTGAATTCAGTTTGATTGCATTTGATTGTAGCTTATCAGATAGCGGGGCAACAGCAAAAGCAAAAGCAACAGCAACAGCAACGATTTATGCATCGTTAAGTTTTTAGCACAGCTGACAGTTGCTGGTTGCTGGTTGAGTTCAAAATGCTAAGCATTTGCATAATGTGGCAAGCTGCCTGCTCAAGTTGTGCCACAGCGAGTCAAGGGAATCGCTTGAATTTAATTTGATTTTAATTAAGTTTATGCAAAGACGCAACGTGCAACTTGCTACGTCTTGATGATGCCACGTCTCCTGGCATCTCTGATGAACTGCTGACAAGCCGCAACGTGTGGCACACACACATGCGTGTGTGTCTCTCTTTGACTGTATGCGTGAAAAGGCCTTGGGGCATTGCATGTTGACTGTGGCAGTCACTCAGTGAGTTAGTCACTCAGTCAGTCCGCTTGCCATTAGGGAAGCTGCGGCTAGAAAAGACGTGAAAAATGAGAGAGCATGAAAGAAGAGCTCTCACTTTGGTCTATTAATGATAATTCACACGGCACTGGCAGCCTCAAGTGTTTTTTGTCGTTAACAATTTTGCTGCGCTAATTGCAGCTGTTATTTCCAAGTTGTACTAAACACAATTTTCACTTTTTTTTTGTGAACCAACTTTGCCAGCTGAGGCATAAAACTGGCCCACAAACGGGCAATCGGCAAGTGCATCTCAATTTGAGTTTCTGGCTCTGACATGATGCGTTTTGTAATTGCATAAATGGTTTGTTGTTGCTGCTGTGGTTTTTGTTTGAGCGAAGGTTTCGCACAAGATTTGCACGGCTCGCTGCACAATTAAAAGCTGTCAAATTTTGTGCTTTGCTGTTTGTAGAGCCTTTCCCCCACACACGCCCATGCCCCCTGCACAATACCCTCTATAATAATTTTCACAATTCAGATATCAAATCTCGAATGCCTTTGATTGTCGTCGCTCTTTTGCACAATTTCAGGCAACAATTTTAAAATCATTTTCACACACGAATGCATTTCACAATTCGTATTTCGCACTTGGGCCCGGAAATGTTTTTGACGGCCCAAACCAACCGCTCCAACTCGCCGCCCCCAAAAAAGAAACTGCCACCCAGTCAAGCGATAATGAAGCCGCCAATAGGCGTGCAATCAAGCAAAGTTTTGGTTTATCTTTTTCAATAATAATCGTTTGCGTGTGCATTGCCATTCAATTGTGTAAAGATTACCTGTACGTGCCCAAAATGAATTGCCAAAAAACAAGAAGAAAATATTAATAAATACATAAATTCATAGTATAAATTATTAAGTATAAGCTATCTGGTGCCGCCACAGCAAATAATTATATTAATATTTTTAATTTCTTTATTTGCAGCAGCGAAGCACTCTCAACTTGTGCGCAGATAATTCTCTGAGGTAAGCAACAATTGCAATAATCTCACGTAATGTTTTCTGTTAGCACTAACAATCAATTTTATGCTATATGTGATTATAACTAGCAACGTGCCCACACTCAACACTTAGTGCCTCTTAAGTGCTGCCTACAAGCAGCGAATATGCAAATGAATATTTTTAGTTAATATTTAAACAAGTAATTAAGATTTGTTAGAAATTATTAAGTAATACATTTCTACATTTAAGAAATGATTTTCTTATTAATAATCTCTTCAAAATAATAATGAAAGTATTTTTAGGATTGTCGATTTAGGGAAAGTCTTTCTTATTTTATGAACAATTTTTTTACCCTTAAAATTATATATAAAAGCAAGAAAAGCTTTGTAATTTTAAAGGTGATTTCCAACCTTCAAGGTGACTTTTTCTAAGTATAGTATTTTTAGCATCAGACGTTTTCAAGTGTTGCACAAAGTCAGCGCTGGTTGCGGTCAGCGCTGTGCTACATAATGATTAACACTTGTTGGTTGCAGTGTGGCAAGCACCGACCGCAAGGCCAATCAAAGCGTCATTGAAACGGAAACGGAAACGACAAGTCAAATGGAAGTCGGCCGCAGGAAATGAGGCACACACAAGTGGCACACCAACGCGCATGCGGCAAAATGACCGCAAATTAGCGTGCAACAAACGCTAGACTCTAAGATTTTTGATGAATTATTAAATATAAGCAATGACAAAAAAAATTGGTGAGAAAAGCTCAAGGCTTGGAGGGTGGTGCCAAGTTTGCCAACGTCAACGCTGCAGTTGCAGTTGCAGTTGCAGCTTGTCGCTTGCCTCTGCTCAAATGAACACCGCAATGAATGTGCGCCGCATGACAAATACGTAAAGTTTCTTTTGAAATTAAGCAGCATTTGCTGCCAATTCTTAACTACATCAGCGACAAACTTTGTCCTCTCGCACTTGCTCAACTCGTCGCCAGAGTTGTCTCTCCTCCTGCTCAACGATTTTTTCTCTGCAATTCTTTTTTGAGAGCTTCCTTGGCTTCCTTGACTCAGCTGTCGGTGCTCACTGGATGTCTGTACACGCATAAAAATTTGCACTGTATTTTAGGAAAACTAGAAAAAATAGAAAGGGTTATTTTCTAGTTTTCAGAAATAAATTATTTCTAATGAATAGAAAATATTTTTTAAAGTAGAAATTCTTTTTTTTAGAAATAAATGTATCTAAAAATCTTAGTTGTATTTGTGACAATTTAAAACACTTATATTTAATAAAATCAACAATAAAACAAACAAAAAGGAAGTTTTAAAAACTTTTTACTTTCGAGAAATATGTTTTCTTATTACGCAAAACATATATTTTTACAACAAATCTGTTCTAAATCTTAGAAACATGTAGTATGGAAAGAAAAGAACATCCCCAGTTTTTCGTCTGACAAAAAGTTTCTTTTGTTTCGCAAAACTTAGATACATTTTTTTCTGAGTGAAGCTTGGCCTGGGCGCTTGCTCATTTCAAACTTTTGACACAGAAACTAATTTTGGCAAGCGGGTGCCGCCAACCAGGCAGCCAGGCAGCTTTTGGCTCTTTAGTACTTGGCTGCTGCTGCTGGCTGGTTGTTGCTGGTGGTGGTGGTGCTGTTCTTACTGGTATTGCTTTTTAGAGCGCTTCTTCTTCTGTGCATTTGGTGGCTTTTCATTCTTTTGCTGATTGCAATATTTCATTGCCTTTGCGGTTCGTGTGTTGCATACTTTTTCAACTTCGCTGAGGTTTGCCTTAATTAATTGCTATCCCCTCAACATCAACACCAGCCGCATGCCACCTTTGGTAATCCCCGCTGCTACTTTCACTTCCGTTCAAGAGGAGCAATCCAAGTCGCTGGTTTCCTTTTTGCCCGTCGCAATTGTCGCCTTTGCCAGCTGCATTTTTCGAATGCCGCCTGCATTTTATAGTGGCTTTGCCAGCCATCGAATGGCACTTTAATTGCCTTTTGATTTTATTCACCGCCCCCCAATTCCATCTTTACAATGGGCAATTAAGGTCGAACGGGGCTGTCAAATGAACGCCGCATATCAAATTTCATGATTTACGGCATTTTGATTATGCGATAAGTTTGCCACGATGTTCTCTGCTGCCAGATTGTTCTCCTTTATGATGGTCAGCACTCAAAGGCTAATCGAGAATGACAGCCGAGCAGGGAGTGAATGCAGATATAGACACATATCAATTGGTTCTGCAGGAAGAGTTATGGACTATGAGCAGAAACGACCACAATTAAACGTTAAATCAAAGAAATAAAATTCTGTTTTTCCGAAAATATAGAAATCCCTAAGCTAAAATTATTTGCAAAGCTTATTGTGTTAACTTCTTTTTAAACTACACTCTTCCACCAGCCAACAAATTAAACTCGGAATGTTTTAATTTCATTTGACAAAGCTCTCTCAGGCACACACACATCTAAATATACAAGTGTGTGTGTGTGTGTGTTTAACATGCAAATAATTTGCTTTGAAATAAAGCCATTAAATGGGTCCAAGAGGCAAAGCCAAGAATATCAGTTTCAAATGCTGCTATTCTGGAATGTTTGCCATCATATTTCTAGCATATTTCCCTGTGTGTGTATATTGTGTGGACGTGGCATGGAGAGAGTGTGTTAAATGAACACACATATTATTATGCTGTCGATGAGGGGGAATTCCTTGCAACTGCAACGAACGATGACCAAAACAGCGCAAAGATTTGAACAAATTGCATTTAGTAAAAAATTAGCAATTGAGATGTGCCTCTTTACAATGAGGAAAAGCAAAATTAAATGCTATTCAACTCACGTGGCTAAGCCCAAAAAAACCGCTAATCATTATTAATGCAAATGGGAGATGTGAATGGGAAATGAGAAATGGGAAAGTATGGCAGCAATGAACAAATGAGCAATTGAAGCAATGAACTAAAGAGCTGATTTCATTTCAAATTTGCACAAATTTCATTTACTTTTATTTGAAAGCAAACGTTGCTTTTATTTCTCCTTTTTATATCTACTGCAATTACCATCACGTTAGGGGAAGGGAGCACAGGGTGAGAGGTAGCAAAGAAATGCGGGTCAATTGCATTTTCAATCATTTTTAGCAGCAGTGCAGCAGCCATATCATATTTTTTACTGCTGCCTGCAGATGCTTCTGCTTCAATATACTATGTCTATAAATTTTTAACTACGAGCTGCCTTCAATGCAATTACTTTTCAATCTTTATGCCCTTCACAGTCTCAGACAAGGCAGACACGAGGGTGTCTCTGTCTGTGTGTGTGTGTGTATGGGTGTGTATGTGTTTCTGTGTGTAGTTGAACGCGAAAATTGCTTATTTCAACATTCAAGTTGTGAAAAGTTGGCCGGCTCGTTTTCGTTTCGCTTCGTTTCGTTAGATTTAAAAAGCAAAAGTTTGCCATAATTTTTGCAAAGAGAGGTTCATCACTTTCTTCTTTCTCTGTGTCCAGCCCCACACCCCTCCCCCCATTTATTGCTCACTTGTGTGGGAAAAAGTGGCTTGAACTTTGTCTTATTTGATCTAGAAATTGACATGATTGTTTATGTAAAAGAGCGAAAATAGGCGAGAAAAAATTGGCATGGAAATGAAAACTTTCCGTTGGAAATATCAGCGACACTTTTCGTTCAAGTCTGCTACTGCTGCTGCTGTTGCAGTTTGAAAAAAGTTTATCTTGCGATTTAAAACTGAGAACTGTTTTAACTCCTGCATAGAAAATGAGAAAAGACATAAATCGGGCTGGATTACAAAGCTTAGGCCATAAGCCAAGAAGCTGTTTGAATAACAAAAAGAAATGATATCTTAAGGAATTGAATTTATTCAACATTTTCATGTGGCATAGTTTTCACAGTTCGCCTCAGCTTTTGGCAGGCTGATCATTAATGAAAAACTGACGTTACAGCAGCTGGTCGGCAACTAATCCCTGGCAGCCTTTAGTTACCCTTTTGTGGGTAGCCAGGACATCATCATGCAGTTGCTTGTCAGCTGCTTGGGAAAATACTTGCCCGTTGCTGAAGCTGCTGCTGATGATGCTAGGTCAGACGCAATTTTTTGCAGTCGCTGCCGATGGCCTGAACGGATTAGTGATCGGATTAAGAATGAAAATGTTTGCAAAATACGAAAACTTTATGGCTGGCAAGCAGATTAAGAATGAATTGTTTTTTATTGCGGCGGCACTCACAAGTCAAAATTGCAGCAGCCGAACAGGTAGAAGAATATGGCTTGGTAGACCACGCCACAGACCATGCTTGTTGCAATGACCTAAAAAAAAGAAGAGGATTCAACAGGTAGTCAGGCGGCTGGTAAGCAGTGGCAGGTAATGGGTGGCAAATAACCC
This sequence comes from Drosophila hawaiiensis, assembly GCA_037043685.1. Lineage (NCBI taxonomy): Eukaryota > Metazoa > Arthropoda > Insecta > Diptera > Drosophilidae > Drosophila > Drosophila hawaiiensis. Next base: position 390,511 of record JBAMBA010000166.1, on the reverse strand, counting down.
TCTCTCTGTATAAAAAGTCAAGCCAGCGCTGTGTTGACCATCAAACCCAATGCAAACACAGCAGCAGCAACAACTACAGCAGCAGAAGCAGGAGCAGCAGCTAAATTGTGGCACGATCTTGGCAACACATATCGCAAATCCCAATAAACAGCAAGAAAGTCCTACAACAGCTGCACCTTCAACTGTCATTGCAACTACAACATGCCACGCTATCAGAAGCTTATCAACGAAACCGACTCGGAGCAGCAGCAACAACAGCCACCAAATGTTGGCTATCATCTGTATTTGTATCGCGAGCAGTTGGCTCGTCGCAATGTGGAATATATGCGACTCTCGAAAGCCAAGTATTTCATCACCGAAACCCTGTTGGCCAAAACAGTCCGCAATCTGAAGGGTTGCAGCCTCGACGAATTGAAGACGGTCAACAATCAGATTGTGTTCAAGCACAAGTTGCGCTACCAAATTCATCGCCTTCGCAAACTACAAAATCTGGGCATTCGCAATGCCAATCCGCACATGGAGAGCACTGAATTATAAGTGGGGGAGTCAAGGATTCAGCAAGGAGCAGCAGCCCACCGTTTAGGCTATGACCTGAGCATAGCTTACAACGTTCTTTTGGGGCATCATCATCGATTAGTTTTTAGTGGCGGGCACATCTTAAGAAACAGATTCATAATTAGTTTAAATTAATTATTGTAAGTCAAAAACTGTTGCTTGTTTTAAATTGAACTTAAAGGCTTGTTCAACAGTACAACTTAAATAAATATATATGCATATCAAAATCCATAAATAATTTACATATATTCTGCCTAAATAAACTGGGCAACCAACTGGCCGCCATTCAAAAACACTCATTCAAACTCAAAACTCTTACTCAAACACGCACTCAGCAAATGCAACCTCAAACTATGGCCACAGTTTGACAGGCATTTGCGGTGGCGCCTAATTGAGTTCTCTAACGTTTTGACATGTGTCAAATGAAAGTCGCACAACTGCCAAGAAATGTCAAGTCGTCCTTCTTCGTCCTGCCCCGATCTGCCCCGCCTCACCCTCCTCAGCACCACAGTCCACGCAGAGAAAGCACTTTGAACCACTTAATTTATGCACAATTTGTGTGCTTTGAACTTTTGCATCGATTGCAAATGGTTTGCTTTCGCAATTTTCATTTTTACAAAAAAGGCAACCCGCTTTGAGTGGGCGGGCCACATGTATTTGTATTAACATTTATACGCATGTAAATTCACAAGAGAGTAACAATTTGGGTGAGTAAAATTGGGTTTGAACAAGCATTTTTATCTGAGCCATCATCTCGTTTTCAAATGTAAATGTGGCTTGTTTCGATTGGTCAAACCATGATCAAAACGGACATCTTCTTGAAAGTCGGATCAGACCTAACCAAGTTATGGATAAGTCTTTTAAGAAAAGCTAAGATCAGAGCCTTTTTAAATCGGTTGAAATTTGAGAAAGTTATGGCACTGAGAAGTATCCATATGCAATTATTTGGACAAGCAATTTTACTTGCTTTTTTAACCTGTTGATAGTTGAGAGATGTATGGCACTAAGATGTTCAGACCCATATGCCTATCCTATTTTTGGGAAATGATGTTTATATGAGCTTCACGTTTTAAAATTGAAACTTGGGATTCATGTTGAGGCCAAGCCAAGCCAAGTTTCGACAAAAGTTATGGCACTTGAAGATGAGATTTTATTTTTGAGCAAAAGCTCCCATGGCAGTCACATAATATATTATTATTCCATGCAGCAGTTGCTGCGGCAAGAGTAAGATAGCTGAAACATTTAAAGACTAGTTGGCATATAAAATGACAGGCAGCTAGACGAACGTGGCTATATCGACTTTGGTACGTTAAGTTGTATGCATATTGGCTGCAATTAAATTGCATATAATTTTGGCAAAGTGTTTTATGCTCAACTTAACGCCAACGTAATTATTTGCGCTCAAATAATATTTAAAAAGTACACATCAACATACATTCACCTAGTGTATAAATAACTGCAGGCATAATAATTAAATGCGTAGCAGTAAGTCAATTTTATTATTAAAATTGCCAGCAACACAAAGTTTAAACAATAACTGAAAGCTGCCCTGACGTGTTTGAGTGTGCTTGTGTGTGTGTGTGCTTATATGTGTATATTGACAATTAAATACCAACACACACGCACACTCACTCCGGTAGCCACAACAAATATATCTGCAATTATTGTGCGTTGCAATTTGCCAAACACTCAAAAGTATGCTATGAAAAATGTTGCATACATAAAATTTTCCACTCAATCAATTTCACACACACATCATTCCGTCTGTCCGTCTGCCTGTGTGTGTGAGTGTGTGTCTGCCATCGGCATTGCAGACCTTATGTTAATTTCTACAATATATTTTTATATATGCAACTACACACACACATTAAGTTTAATCGCTCAAGCTTCCTGCTGTCAATTATCATGCAAAACATAAAGTTTTGTGCCAAGTGTTTTTCCAAGTGTAAGAAATATCTTTTATATAGTTTACAATCGTGCAGTTTGTGCATAGTAGTATAGAAAGTGTATATTTTATAGTATATATGACATTTAGTTGTTACCACTAAATAGTTTTGCAACTCAGCTCGTAAACTTGAAGCAGCTGCGTCTTGCCAGTCAGAGAGCAGGGAGTCGATTAGTGAGCTTCATTATGAGCATCATTTTCATTAAGTTTATTATGGGCAGCGAGCAACTGCCGCCCACATTTGCCGAGCGGTTTCAAGTTAATGCAATAAATAAAATTTCAACTGCACCGCCGGGCATGTTTAGCCGCATGAAAAGCGACAGTAAGCCGCTGTGCCCGGCATAAGGAGAACTTGCCTTGTTTGTCTTGGCCGGGCGCACAGCCTTTTGTTTGTCAGCTATCTCCCCCTCTCTCTCTCTCTCATTCGCTCTCTCTCGCTCTCTCTCTCTCTCGCTCTCCCTCTCTCTCTCTCTCACTCGCTCTCTCTCTCTCTCTCTCTCTCTCTCTGGCTGTTGTTGCTACCGTTGCTGCCTGTTTTCTTTCACAAAACTTGCGAACTGCCCTTCGCCCCTTGTCTCTGTACTGTTTGGATGCTTGGCCGACTGCTCTAATGAGTTTACAAAAAGTTTTGCTTTAACAAATGCCCAGGGTGTGGTGTTGAAGTTGAGCTTGTTTCTGCTGTCTTCTATCTTCTTCTGGCCTGGCCAACACAGCCCAGCCAACTGCCCAGCATGTTATACAAATTGCAGAGTAAGCTCAACCGAAACTGTCATCAACGTGTCTCTGTCTGGTTGGGGATCTGCAGCTGGCTTAAACTGAGACTGAGACTGCCATTTATATTTGCTTAAAGCATCCGTTCATTTTGCACCAGGTACACAACGAGAAGACTATATAGCGAAACTTTTCACATTTATGTGCAGCCAGAATATGCATTTTAATTAGTTTAGCAAAGTTGTCGCTGCTTTTGCTGCTCTTTTCTGGTTAGTTAGAAAAAATTTAATATCTGTTGTTGCTGCTGTTGTTGTTAATTTTGTTGCTGCATTTGTCACTGCACTTTAATGTGTGTTGTGCTTTCAAAGTTTTGCATGCCTACGAGCAAAGCCACCCGCAAAACTTGTTAACATTTCACAAAGCAGCAGATTCAATTACTTTGTACGTGCATATATATAAACATACATATATATTCTTGCCACTGCTTGCAGATAAATCTTTGTCGCCTGCTCGAAATTAAGCTTACAATTTTGTTATAAATTAATATGTCTAACCATAAATCTGTTGGCTGTTTTGTGGACAAGCATTTGGCCCAACTTGATGGCCAACCGAGTCTGTCAGCTGAGCAAAAAAATAATAATAATAGAGAGGGAAACTCATTAGAATTTTCAATAAATTAATTTCAATATAAATAAAGTGGAGTCCCTGCTGTCAGTCTGTTGGTTGTTGCTGTTGTCGTAATTGTTGTTGTTGTTGTTGCCACTCCACCTTCATCTCTATCTCTGGTGTGTGGTGTATGGCTTGGCAGGCAACCCGCTTCAATGCTGCATACGTCAGTTGTGCCACTTTAAGCAGCTGCTGCACATTTTCACTTAACGCTACACACATAGAATATTACATGCTACTACACTCAGAAAAAGAAACGCCATGGGTAACTTCCCTTCTTGTTCAGAAGGTAGATTTCTAAAAACCAGGATTTTTGCTTTATTCATTTCAGGGAAAAAAGGATGTTCATTATTTTTCGGGGTGTTTTCTCAACTCTAATAACATTCGATTATTAAAAACTAAATATTTGGATATTTTAAGATTTCACACAGATATATTACATTAGATAGTATATAAATTGATAGTGCTTATATATTTTTGGAATTATCTATTTAAAGCAGGCCTTTCTAATTTTTAGAAGAACTTTTTCTTTTATTTATATTCTAAAAAGAAGAAATTCTTTATTGATTTTATGGCAATATTTTTTGAGTGTAGCTCCCTTCACTCAGGCAGTTAGCCTCCTCCTCATGTTCTTCCCTTTCGCCCTGCTTACCTAACCTGAGCCGTACTTAGCTGCTTGCTGCTTGCGCGGATTGGGCGCTCCAAAGCGGTGATTATGTCGTCTCTGCATCGTTGATGCTTAACGCTCAATGTTTCTTGTTGAATAAACTCAGATGGTCTCTCCCCCTCCCTCTTCCTCTCCCTCTCCATCTTTCTTCCTCTCTCTATCTCGCGCTCAAGTACCTAAATGAAATTGTTAATTTTACAGCGCACACAGCGCGTATACTTGATGTACATTTAGTTGGCAAAGCTGCACATTGGTTTGCCTTGATCTCTGAGTCAGCAGCAGCTCCTCCAACTTCTCACCTCCTTCCTCCAGCTGCGAGTTGTTAACTCATTAGTTTCTTATTACTGGTTTTTTAAGCCGCTTATTGTATGATGCACAGCCACAGAAACAGCTTCAGCTTCATCCTTCACTAAAGTCTGGTTAGCTGCATCTGTGCTGTGCACATATTTTGTGTGTGTGTTCTAATTGCATTTTAAATGTCTCAACTGTTGATAATTGACAAATGATTCGTTGCATTTGTATTAAACTTTAACCGACAGTCACTTAATTAGCGACAACTCTTGGCTCAGCTTGTCGTTTTAGCCACTTTGGCATTACGTTAACTACTTTTTTATAAGACCATCAATCTGCGGCCAAGTTTTGTGGGTGGTTGCCACCATAACTAAAAAAAAGAAAAGAAAACAACAGCAAGTTAAGCAAAACTTTTGTTCAAAGAGTCACGCTGAAAATATATTGAAAAATGCAGTTGTAGTTTTTACACAGCGCGGCCAAAAAGTTTTGCTTCTTCTTCGTTCATTTGCTTTGGGACTGGCTTTGCTTTGCCTTTGCTCAAACTGACGTAAATTTATAATGACAAATTGCATTTGGCACAAATGCAGCGCGAAATAAGCCAAAAAAAAGCAAATCGTAAAAGGAGTCGTTGTCCAAAAGGAAATGGGCAACTCCCTCTCTTTCTCTCCCACCCTCTCGCTGTCCCTCTCTGAGCCAATTGAGCGTGAAAAATTATGATGCTCCGTGTGCCAAACTAAAGTGAAAGAAAAACGACTTAAGCCCAGCCAGCAAGACAATCAAAGCGCTTAATTACGGACTGAGTGTCTTTGTTGAAATCCGCTTAAATGAAAATTTATACGTTATGCAAATACGTGCTTACAGTTATATAGAAGGCGATTAGTATAGGTATTAGTATAGGTAACTAATTGAACAAGATTAAATGCAATTAGTGGGCAGACATCAACCGAATAATGCTGAATGTGGGCCGCCAAGCCCAACTATCGTAATTACAGTCCATTTCATCAGCATGCTTTGCTGCTGCTACTGCTGGCTTACTCGAGTGCTTCATTCATTCACTCAGTTAGATCAGTTTTGGGATGCCTGAACAAATTCCATGGCACATTGTTGTGTTTGTTGTGCTGGTTGTGCTGGTTGTTATACCTTCAACCTTAGAAGCAGCATTGCTGCTTGGCTGCAACCACAATAACCGACTATGGCCTGCATCAAACAAAGTGGCTCAAATTTCACTCAAAACATTTTGCTCGCTCGTTGTTGGCGCGGGGTCATGGCAACATTTTGTTTATGTTTTTTTTTCTATTTTCCCCAAATGGGCGTCACGCGATAAAGCAAAAAATGACACGTTTTTAATTTTACTTCACACCTACACAACGGCAACAGCGACAGCAACGACAACAGCAAGAGCAAAAACTTGGCAACAGCAACAAGGAGCATGCTGCTATGTAATCAAAACTGCAACAGAGCAACAGTCACAACAGCAACAACAACAACTGTTAACTGACAACAATGCCGTGGGTGCTAACGCAAAAGAGAAAAATTAGATTTATCACGAGTGGTTGCCGGAAAAATTGTCAACATTTATCAACATTTTTCAACGCGCGCAGGCTACGTGTTTTGGCCGAGCACCTCAAGAAAAAGAACAACTTTAGCAGCAACAACAGCAGCAGCAGCAACAGCAGCTACAGCACCAGCCACATCAACAACAACAATTGTAGCGGTAACTAAGCCAAAGTATGCCAACGTCTGGACAACACAGCAACACTAACATAGCTGCCAGTTCAAGTAGCTGCCGGAGATGCGAGTTCAAGATGGAGACGCAGATAGAGTTGAAGATGGAGACGAGGACGTTATCGAGGTTGCGTTCAGAGAACATTTTGATTAATATCCGCAAGCGTTGAGAGCGGCCTGTTCCGCCGCCCAGAAGGAGCTGAGCTGAACAGAGCAGAGACCAACTTGATTTGATATTGTGGCGCTTGCAAGAGAGTGATGCTAGAACTCAACTGTAAGCCGCTTGCAAAGATTTTGTGGGCAGTCAGTTGATTGTGAAAAGTGGTCACGATGACGACAAAAATTCACTCGCGAAAAAGAAAACAAAGTTGAGCAACAACAGCCACAAAAATAGTGAATGCGCGTAGGAGCATTGACCAAGTGCTCGCCAACAATCCTCCATTTCCCACGCGCCACTCATCCGTCCCACTCACTCCCCGTCTCTCTCTCTCTCTCTCTCCCTTCTCTCTCACTCTCTAGTCTGTCAGTGAAAACCGCTTCAAAAAGAACTTTCACAAGCGTGGGTGACAGGGGAGCTGAGCATGGTTTATATTCTTTTGACTGGTTTATTTGATTTCGCATTTTTTGTAACACTTTTGTTATTTTTTGTATTTTCTTCGGCTGTGAAAATTGTACAAAATTCTTAGGACTTGTTTGGCACTTCTTGTGTCTAGTTAGGGGGCACAAATTGAGTTGCAACCTTGATTGGATTCCAGCAGCAACAAGGCTGCAATTAATATTTTTTGGCATAGATTCCAAAAAAGGAAAAATAAAAATACTACAAGCTGTTAAAGTTGGCTGATATTGACTCGGTTTGTTTTGTTTATTTATAAGCGAACTGTCTTTGTGGAACAACCCTTAATTATGTAGCTCGTGGGCATTGTGTAATCTGAGCTATTTGTCAGCAGCTAAGCAGCCGGCTTGTCTCATTAAATTACTCAAAATATTACTGCAGCTGCTGCCAGAGACGACACCCTTTTTCATTTTTGTATTATTTTGCCGCTCTGCTTAACCTCAGCCTCATCCTCAGCCTTTCATTTAAGGTCACATATAATCGCATTTTAAACTTTTTCAATATGAAAACTTTTGTAAACGGATTTCCGCTGGACGTTGCGCTTTAATAATTTTCTGTCATATCTTTTGCAGGCAGGCTGACAGGCAACAGTTGATAACTGGCCAGCACCGAGCGACAAACTATATCAAGGCCATTAATTCAAATTGGGGATTATGAGCACAGCAGCAACAGCAACAGCCACAAAAGCAGCAACATCCACTAATGAAAGGTGAGTCTCTCTATCTGCTTAAGTTAAAACTTTTTGCAACTAACTTAAGCAACTTTCCTCTCTGCCCCAGCTTACCACGCCGATGTATGACAAATCAAAGAAAACCTGGAGTCAGCGGCTCAAAATTAGCAGCGATAATAAGAACTCATCTCTAACAACTGCTGGCAGCATGCAGACGATGCAAATGCAACAGCTGCAACAGGCGCTGCACATGCAGCAGCAGCAGCAACACCATCAACAACCACACCAGCAGCAGCAGCAAAATCATCAACAGCAGCAACATCAATACCAGCAGCAACATCTTGCCCATCATCATCTAGTGCAACATTTGGGCTATCAACTGCCACCACCACCAGCTGCACCACCGCCTGGCTATGAGTTTCTGCCCACCGCCTTATCGCGCTCGATGAAGTATGCGGAGCCCTGGATCTATGGCACTGTGCGTGGCATACCGTCACGCCCGCACTCCTCCTACTACGGCCACGGGCATCCACATGCGGCAGCCATTTTTGCCACAGATGGCGAACCGGGCACAGCCACCACACTGGCCGTTGTGATCTGTTCGTGTGCAGAGTATTTGAACGGCACGAAACGTGACGTGAAGAAGGCGAGCGTATGTAAGAAATGCAAAGGTTCGCGCCTGCCTCTGGCCAACATCGGTGGCACTGTGCGATTGCCAACAGTTGCAGCCGCAGCATCAGCTTCGCCGCACAACCGTCGACCTTTGGCGGCAACGATGCGTGTGGTGAGCGCGACAAAGAAGTCACGTCCCACCATACTGGATCCACAAAAGGATCCCTATGACCTGATGCGACGCACGCGTCTCCTTTCGCCAGAGCCAGTTGTCAGCGCGGAGCCACCAACTGCTACCAAGGACAGCAAGTCACGTGCAGCAGCAGCAGCGACGACAGCAACTACTGTCAAAGCCAGCAGCAGCAGTTCGATGCAACGGGGCAGGACAAGGACGCGTGCGTCGCTGCCAGTGATTAAGACGCCTGTGCAGAATGTCCAGGACTGCTGGCTCATGGAGGACAATGAGTCACTTCTGCAGAGCAGTGGTTTAATCAGCAATCGCAGCTCGCGTCGCTCCATCTTGCGCTGCAATGTCAATCCCTACGATCTGATCTCAGTCAATTGCCAGACCAAGAAGACAACCAATGCTAAATGCTTGCCAGCTAGTGATGATTTTGATGTGGCCGATGCGCAACTGCACGAGGAGGAGGATGTGCCACATTTGGAACAGCAGCCCCAGCATCAACAGCAGCAGCCACAGCAGAAACAGCAGCAGCCACAGCAGCAGCAGAAGAAGGGCAAGTTCTACAGCAATATTGCTGGACAACGCATTAGTCTGGGCGAACAGGATGCAGGCGATGTGAGCGATAGCTACGAGCGTATAATCATTGCTACTGCTGGTGCTGCTGAGGCGACAATAAAAACAACAACGTTGCCAAGTGCAACAGCAGCAACATCGCCAGCAACTGCAGCTAGCAATCCAAGGCGACCGCCGCGCATCAAAAAGCCCGAGGAGCTGTTGAGTTTGGATATTAGTAAAACTCCAGCAGCAGCAACCACTGCTGTTGCTGCTGCCCCTTTTGTTGAGCTGCAGTCGAATGACGCAGCCGACGCATTTACAGTCTTGACAGTTACACCAACCTCGCCCGGCATCAAGTCGATACTGAAGCGACCTACAACACTGGAGCTAGCAGCCCCTTTGCTTGCGTCAGACACTGTCACGGGGCCTGCAACGCCGTCTGGCAAGTCACAGTTTTATATACCCACGCCGACAACACCGGCGACAGCAGCAGCAGCAGCAGCAATAACATCTGCCACGCCTACGCCCACATCGGCGACGAGTGCGCGCAAAAAAGTGCAATTTATGGTTGAGGATAAAATCATAGTCACAGCAGCAAGAACAACAACAGCAACAGCAACAACTGATGACAGCGAAAATGATGTTGTTGCTGCTGCTGTTGCTGCTGCTGATGAGACAACGATGCCAGCAGCAAAGCCAGCAAACTATGAGTACTATAATCGCAAGCGCAACGCAGCCGCACAACAGGAGATAGCAGCAGCAGCAGCAGCCGCACAGCAACAGCAGCAAGAACAAACAACAACAACTGAGCTACAACAACAACTGACATTGTCATCGTTTGAATCTGACGTTGATGATGAGCATAACTTGTCTGCTTCCGCTGAGCCAACAGCAACAACAGCAACAACTACCAGCAAAACGTTGCTCTCCACGCATATTACGCCAGATAGTTTGCATTATGAAGATGTGCAGCCGCCTGTGCATCAAATATTTGACAATAGTTGTAGCAGCAACGGCAACCAGACTGATGCTGACCAAGTATCTGAAATTTTGCCAAACTCAACGACTGCTGCTGGCTCCAAATTATTGTTGTCGACGTCGAGTCCGAGCCCTGCTGGGTCAACAGCAGCAACAAAACCAGAAACAGCAGAAGCAGCAACAGCATCAGGAACAACAGCAGCAACATCACCGCATGTCACTGCAAATGCTGTCAGCGCTTTAACAGCGGGTAAGTACAGAATCAACAGCAGCCAAAACCAAACTGCTCTTGCAACTAACCAGCCCTTTGCTTCCAACGCCTATACTGTCCCTCCATGACCCTGCCCCTGCCCCTGCCCCTGTACCTAAGTGCCTGCCACTAGTTTCTGCATTTCTGTTTGGTGCGATGCGGCAACTTTTGCCTTTTGTTAGCTTTTAATTATGAGCAAAAATTCGCGCGCTGCCTCGAAAAGAATGCAATGTGAGCAGTTTTTTACCATGTGCTCTCTACACAAATCTGGGTATATTAAAAATCTTAAGGCTTAGATTAGATGTCTGTCTAACTTAAGTTGAGTTTCTTAATAATTCTATAATTAATATAATAATTAATAATAATTAATAATAACAAAGTTCAACTCAAATTATAACAACAACAACTGTCGAACGCTAAGCTTACCTATCTATCTAATTAAAGTTGAACCCTCATTTTAATACACATTTGTATACTTCATAATTCTACAAACATTAATTATTTTATAATCTCAGCGTAAAATAATCCATCTAGCTATCTATCTAATTAAAGCTCAACCCCAATTTAAATACACATTTACATACTTAATAATAGCAACATTAACTCATCCTTTCTCTCAGCTTGTCAAACTGTTTTACTAAGCCAGGCAACTTTCGCTTGCCCTTTTTTCAATTGCTTTCGCTGAGTGTCATTCTTTGGCTCTTGTCCGCATTTCGTCTATCGTTGCTGCACTCTGTTTGTTTTTTGACTACAAACGTTGCAATTGTTTGTTAATTGCTCATCAGCAGCAACAGCACCAGCAGCAGCCAGAGCAGAGCTCTTCACACATTACGTATACGCCAAGTAACCGCCACTTCATGCATTAAACAAATTTCTCTAACAACTATGAAATAGTTGAGCAAACAGTTGAAACACCCACACACAAACACCCATACACTCATACACAAACACACACACACACAACTATCACATTTTCACACACATTCGGGCAATTGAAATAGCGACATTGGAATGGAAGCTGACATTGGCGCACCTGGCTGCAAGTTCAGCAGGTTAACACTATAATCAAGCACAGGGCCAAGCTAAATCCACAGCCAGAGCCTTTGACATACACCTACTCCCCTTGCCAACACACACACACACACTCTTCGAGAAGGCACGTGGCTAAAGTCAAGTTGACATTTGTACCCGCAAATGGCAAACCCACAAAGCGATAACTCCAAACTATGTACTTACATATGCATGTCGAACGTGTGTGTATTGTTGTCTGTGTGTGTGGTTGCGTGTGTGTGTGGCCAAATGCCTGAAGCGAGTCGGCGGCGTCACACATGTTCAACTTCATTCAAAGCAAATTAACAGACGACACAAAAAGTTTTCATTCAATTAAATTTTGACTGCAGCAAACGACGTCAAACACAGCAGAAAAACAGAAAAACTTGAGCCATGCAATTGAGATCGCGATTGTCACCGTTTACACTCTGCTACAAGAATTCATTTATTATTCAATTATTGACTTAAGAAGATGCCCATGTCGATAGTGGGAGGATTAGTTGGCAATTGAAGATGTCTCTTGCAGTTGCAGTTTAAAGTCCAATTGAATTCTAAGATGGTTCGTCGTAGAATGATATCATCTATTTATATAATGACAAAGGAACTCCTTGATGATCAGGGAATTCCATAGAAAGTCATTATACTAATTAAAGAACTCCGTGGAAAATCGAAATAATGATAAAATATTTCCTTAGACATTCGGTAAAATAACAAAGGAGCTCCTTAGGCTATCGGTATAGTAATAAAATTAAAACTCCTTAGACAATCAGAATAACTATAATGGAACTTCTTAAGAAATTGGTATAATAAATGAACTCCTTAGGCTATCGATATAACAATAAGGGCACTCCCTGGACGATTGGTATAATGACAAAAGATCTCCTCAGGTATTCGGTATAGTAATAAAGGAAACCCTCGGGCAATCGCTATAATAATAAAGGAAATTCTGATGCAATCAGTTTCAGAAGCCAGTCTTTCAGTTTTACTAGCTTTTCGCTCGCTTTTATTACGCTCGTTTTACAGATTTCAATTCAGTAGTTTTTGTTGTGTTTTCACTTGATGGTTCGAGTGCCTGTTTCGTGTTGCATAGTGTTATTGCTTTGTGTGTGTGTGTATGTGTGTGCTTTGGCTGGCATATCTAATGCTCTGCTATTTCAGTCCGAGCCACAGAAGACAATGCAACAAACGCATTCAACACACGAGGCCACAATGGCGACGATAATGATTATGGCTGCTCATTACCGGCAACATGCCAGCCACTCCATTTGATGCGATACGTTGCCATGAAGCTGATACCTCTACTCCAATCCCTCTCTCCGCTCCCTCCCATTCATTGAATGGTCATGAAGGGGGTGCCCACGTGTCTGGGCTAGACAATTACTAAAGTTGCTCCTTCGCGCTGCTTTGGCTGCTTTGGCATTGGTGTTGTTGGCGTTGGCGTTGTTCGCGTTAACCTGCCCGAGTTTGGCAGTGCCAGCAATTCTGCAATTTGTTGCATTGTCTGTCGCCTTGTTGTTGGTTGGGTGTGTAGGTGTGTGTGTGGGTGAGTGCCTTGGCCAAAAGCTAAGCACTTGGAACTTTTCAAACTATTTTTGATTTGATTTTTGAATTGGGTGCGCGGCTCGCTCGCTGGCGCTGCTTAGAGCTAACTTTGCGTGCCACAACAGTAAACAAGTTGATTTATAGCGCACGTGTTGCATTTGCCTCGCTTGGTCGTGTTTGGCGCTTCAAATCAAAGTGAAAGGCATTAAAGGCCGACAAAATTTGCATTTTTCTGTGCCACGAGCTCGCCAAAGCAAACACCACCATTTTTAATGTCCTAGCTGGTTTCCACGTCCAACCATTCCCCGCGCTGCTGAGCATTATTAATATTTCATATTTGTCTTTGAAAGGCAGCCATGTTGTGGCAGTGACTGAAGAGGGGCAGTGGCAGTGGACACGGCAGGTTGCCACAGCTCATTTGAATAAGCCTTAAAATTGAAATTGCAGAAAATAAAAAGAGAGCGGGAGGTTGGTGGAGGGGGTTGGGGTAGCTTCTGTTTTGAAGCTGTGATTATTTGTTGTGTAAATTGTTTGACTAGCGGCTTACCAAAAATTTTTTAATTTTCAATATTTACATTTTCTTTATTACATTGATTTTGTAATACAAATTGAGGGATCTTCTTTATTTTATTGATATTTACAAAATATATTTGACTGCCTACAGCAATGTTTTTTTAAACGTTCCAAAAATTCCCTATGCGAAAATATCAGTTAAATGTGAACCAGATCAAAACAATTCGCTTATTAAATACTGTGTTTTATTTGGATTTTTAAAGTTGAAAGCGAAAAGCTTTTCGCTTTGTTGGCCATTCCCAAATGGGGTTTGTAGGGCGCAAATTACGCTGCTAATATTTATTGTCTGCACCCGATTGTTACTTTATATTTTTTGCTGCTGCTGCTCGCCGTTTGCCGTTTGCTATTTTCACTTACATTTAATGACATTCGCTTTAAATTTCCGCGCTCCTCAAATGAGGTGTGAATGAAATATAAGAGAGAGGCGCACACAAAATACTAAATAAGAAATCTTTAAATGTTTATTTTAAAGTAGAAACTGCAGCAGCAGTAGCCATTGCCTTAATGCGAATATCATTTCCCTTCACCCCTTCACCCCTTCACCCACTATAAAGGCATGGATTGCAGAGGCCGCAACAAAGTAACACTTTGCATTTTACATTTGAGCAGCATTCAACATTTTTATGGTTATTTCTCGCTTACGCTCATAACGGAAGTGGAGCCTCATGTCTTCATGTACTTTGCATATTTACACTAATAGAAAATGTGGTTACCAATTGAAATGGAAAAAGAAAAAAACTAAAAATACATTTATATATAAAAATCCAAGGCGCATGCAAAACTTTGTCATGTCCTTGTTGTTGCTATTGCTGCTGCTGCTGCTGCTCCTGTTTTATGGGCTGCAATAAAAACTGTCGCAGGCGACAGGCCAAGGGGCAGTTTTTACTGCTCCTGCTGCGCCTGTTTTATGTTGCTGCTGCTGCTGCTGTTGCTGGCTTTGGGGCTAGTTGTCCAATTGCTGCGACAACATTTGCATATGTATATGTGTTGGTGTGCCCGGCGACCATTCCTCAAACTTAATATATCCTGTTTCCTGATTTTCATGACGTACTTTGGATTGGCTGCCCCCTCCCCCCACCATTAAGCGCTCAGAGAACTGTTGTTGCCTGCTGCTGCTGCTTGCCACAATTTTTAGGTTCTATCTCTTTCTCTCTGCTGCTGCTGCTGCTGCTGCTGCTGCCTGTTACTACTTATCCTTGTTCTGCGTGCTGCAGTTTTATGCTTGTGCCATTTTCTGCATTTAAGTGAAATTCTATGCAAGAATTTGCCTCTGCCGACATGCATATTTGTGTTAAAGCCATTCCACAGCCCATCCACCCACAGTTGGGCATGTTGGTGCTGTTGCTGTTGCTGTTGCTATTGCTGATGGGGCAACTTAATGCCATAAAATGTTCGTTTCACTCGACTAATGCATACAAATGCCTGATGCGCATTTTCCATTTTACACAAACGAATCGTGTCATGTTGCCTTATAAAACATTCATTTCACTGTCACATTCAACTCGGCATCGAAACATTTGGTCAAAAACAGAAAAAGAAAACCCAAAGCCTGGCTAGATGCGAAAGCAAGGAAATGGCATTAAATCTTGACATAAGATGCCACTTAATCTAAGACAAAAACAAAAGCAAACAAAACAAATCTCATTTTTGAGACAAAGTTAGGCCGAAGTCAACTCAGCTGCAATTTATGGTAAACATATGCAAAAATGATTGCAATTAGGCGCTGAGAGGGGCACTGGGAGGGTGCCTCTTGAGACCTGCAAAATGCCAAAAAGATACAAAATAATTCGCAGCTGTTTCTCCACTTTCACATGCAGTATTTGACTCTGCATTTGGCATAAATAGTTCAACTAGTAAAAGTGAAATATTTAGTTCGAGTGTCAAAGTTAATCTATAAAAGAAAGGCAAGTCGAGTCTTACATATATATATATACATATATATGTATATACACATATAGATATATATATATTTTTTTTTGGTGTTGTTGCTCTTTCTGCAATCGATTTAGTTTGAAAATAAATTAAATTTCCCAATGTAAGGCAGCGCAGCCACAAGAAGCAGCTACGACCGACAGATGTCGATGGAAGCGGACAGAACAAGACAAATGCACTGCTATTAAGGATGCGACGCCTGCCAGCTGAGTGCTGCGCTAAAATATCGTGTGTCACTCTCAATTTTTCACAGTGTGCATGTCAATGTAAAAGATACTTTCCAAGTGGTCCACAAGTAAAATCTATCAATGTGTAGCTGACGTCTCATTGTTGTTGTTGCTGTTGTGGTTGGTACTGTTGTTGCTGTTGCGAATGTAGTTGTTGCTCTCAGTGAGTGCCGGATGTGTGTGACCGAAGGTAGCCAAAATATTTGGCATAATAATAAAAGTGCTCGATGCGAGGCGACACAAAACCCCAACAACGGCCAGTTGGGCCAGTTTGCAATTTTCTGATTGCTATTGCAATTTTTTATACATTTTTGTTGCTGCATGTTGCATGCAAAAGTTCCTTTTGTTTTGTGGCAGCTTTGGAGCGAAAGCCAAAATGAAATTTACTGCAATCTCTTGAGAATTTTTGCGACAAAGGCAAGCAAATCGAAACCACAACTTGCTGCTGCTTTTTCTTGCTCTTCCTGTATGGATACTTTTCGATGGCCTGCCAACAGCAGCAGCAGCACCAACAGCAACTAATGCCACTTGTAATGAATGGACAGATAGCAAGAGACAGACAGCGATAGGGAGAGGGAGAGGGAGAGGGAGAGGGAGAGAGAGAGAGATGGAGAGTTGTAGGGCTTAGGGACACGAAAGAGCGCAACAACAACAAAGATTGTTGTAATGAAACGTAACGAAACAAATCAAAGCATGCGCCACGTGAGTGCTCGAATATGTTCATCTTGATGTAGATGTGGATGCCAATGTGAATGTGAATGGGAATGTGAATGTGGCTGCTGCTGTTGACGTAGTAGCTGTTGCAGCAGCTAAGGGCCACTGACCGAACGACCGGACTGTTGTGCCAAAGCACAAGTATAGGAAATATAAAACACATTGGCCAGCCAGCGAGCCAGCCAGCCAGCCAGCTGCAGAGTATACAGTCTGCTACTAGAGTATTCGACCAAGTGTATAAACTGCTTGCATATTACTTCTGCTTCTGCTTCTGCTTCTTGTATTTTATTTTCTTTTCCTTTTTTTGCGGTTTTTGCCATTTGATTGGCCAACTCTGTCGCTGCAGCTGTGGACGTGTTGGGGTTTTTATGCCTGAGGTCACAGGAAGTGACCTGCTGCATCCATCTCTCATCTTCTCCCTCCCGTTACCCTCATATCGTGTGAGAAAGTTGCTGACCAGCTTCATACCTGAAGGGCTTAGTTTACAGTTTAATTTGTGTATCACAATCAACAACAACTCTGCTCGAATCAAGCAATCAATATTTGTAACTGACTTAACTGTGAAAAGTAGATATATAGAGAGAGGGCAGTAACTATTGCCATATTGCCAGTTTTGAGCTGTCAATCCAGCAACAACTAACTTATGCAGCAATGACAATTTTTTGCAGCAATCATTTGCCAAAAAGTGTTGCAGCTCTTTGTGCTTGTCACTCAGTCACTCAGTCAGTCAGTCAGTCAGTCAGTCAAGCAAAGCAGTGCTGACTGACAACTGTATGGGCGTGAATAACATCAATCTTTCAATCATTCAGTCAGTCACATCTGTCTGTTGAGCACATCAGCCTGGCGCGACACTTCTGCTTTTGCTCCTGTTGCTGTTGCTGTTGCTGTTCCTGTTGCTGTCTGTTGCAGCTTGCAACATTTGCAAACTGACAAAAATCATAGTCAAATATTTATTCAGTAACAAACACGGATTTTTGTTGATTTTTCGAACGGACGCTTTATCATGCGTGACATTTTTCCCAATTTTTGAGCATAACTATGAAAGTCCCTGACAGGTTGATTAGCTCTTCTGCTCTGCTCAAAATGATGCCATCCATAGCAAACTGTATAACTAAACTTACAGCTTCTAAACTCTTTATCAAATCTCAAATTATTGTAAATATATATAAATATTTTAAGTAGGTCAATCATACGCTCACCTATTATACCCCATGAGAGGTATTTGCTTTTGCAGAGTATTATTAAAACTGACAGCAGGAACAAAATCAGGCAATTTATGAGGTTTAACGCGTATGCAAAAAATTTCCACTAGGAAAATTGTTTTGTATTGCATACAAAGCGGCGCCACACGCTGTCAATTTCACAGCAGTAGCAGCAGCAACAGCAGCAGCACGTCAAAGACTTCGCTGCTACCAAATTTGTGCAGTGTTGACGTCAATTTCTGGCGCATTGTGCTGGCAAAATCAATTAACTGCACTTTCAAATGTTACGTGAGCAGCAGCCGCAGCAGGAGCAACACGCCCCCTGCCTCACCCCTTGCTGGCCACAACATTCAGTTCGCTTTTGCTTTTGAGTAAACTATTGCTAGCAAATATCTTTTGCAACTAATATTGAAATTCCGCAGGCGCCGCAGCAAAGAAATGCATTCCACCGATGGCGGCGTAAATATTTTCACCAAATCGACTCAGTCAACAGCAAACCCTCTGCCACCGCTTCAACTACCCCTCCCCCCCCCTCCCCCCGCACACACACACACACACACACTGCTCCACACTCTTCATTCGGCCAGCAAAAAAAAATAATTTTTGACATGATTTCGTTTTTTGGTTTTTGTGCCGCACAAAATAGCCATGACGTCAACAAGTGCACTTGACAGCACTGGAGGGCAGCGGACAGGGATGGGGAAGGGTGGCGTCAGTAAATATTACAGCGCCACACACGCAGAGAAAGCATGGGAGGAGTGTGAAGGGGGCGATTCGTCACTTGCTGTTGTGCAAAATAAAATTGCGGAAAAAAGTTGGCGTTTATAAAAATGCAACTAGTTCCTGAGTCCATGCGGACGGCTTGTCGGATGAGGATGCCTGGCTAACATTAACAACAATAACTAACGTACTCCACTACACCCACACACATGCACACACACCAGCAAAGGCAACCCCTGCGATAGGTATATTCACATGCGCAAAGTTATAAAAACAAACTGACTTGTCTGACGTGGTTGGTTTTTGATTGTGTCTTTGTGTGTGGCAAGCCAAACGTTACAAGAAAACTCATTTTACAAATATCCAAGTGACACAGGAAAAAATATGCAACAACACGGATACCATAGGATGCCGTAGACAGCTCTTACTGCAGAGACATTGCATTCCACAACAGATATCAAGCTAAGCTTAGACAGAATGTATCCCAACTGCTGATTGATTTCTTTTAAATGCAACACAATCTGTATGCAGCAAATTACTTTGCAAAAAAGATAAAGCTGCACTTCCCCTAAATGCTGGTAATTATTCAAGATTACTCTTAAGTTACCATTGACCAATCCGCAATGATTTCGTCACCTTTTATCCCCATTTCGATAGCCATTTATTGCAACCGTAAAAAGAGCATTTGGATTTCGTTATTTTGTTGCAGATAATTCGGTTCTTATCTTATGTATATTTCTTTGCACGACTTGTCGACTATTTTTCCCTTAACTTGTCTCATTTTTGCCTGCTCGGATATTTTCCTATTGTGTTTGTTTTTTAAAACAACAGCTAGCAAGAAAAATAAAATGCCAACTTTTTCAGGGGGGAAAACAAAAATTATTTGCATTTCACCTGCATGTTGGCACGTGATTGCGGCATGTTGCCCTCCCACACCCCCTACCCCACCCCAACACCACTGCCACCTTTACTCTACTGGTAGTCCCTTTTTCCCTTGCTGCCAGCCGAGCAGTGCAATTCTCATGTGCTGGCATTTCATTTAGTTGCCTGGTCGCTTACATTGCTTTCCGTACAGGGCTCAAAAATATTTGTCAAGCTGCTGATGCTGCTGTTGCTGCTGCTGTTGCTGCTGCTGCTGCCCGGATGTAGCAAGAGGCAGGCGGGAGCAGGAACAGGGGCAAGCAAGCTGCGGGGCATCGCCATTTGTGTAGGTGTTTAACAAACACACTGCCAACAACGACGACTACATTGCTGTTTAGAGCCGAGTGCACTTCAGCTAGTAACAGGAAGAGGAACAACACCAACAGCAACAACAGCAACAATAGCAGCACGTGCAACAACAATAATGCCACGCCATCTCCACTCTTCGCTGGTGTCATGAAACAGAAGGCTGAAATGTCAACAGTTTACATTGCGCCCATTTAGCGTGGGATTAAATGGGTTTTTGTAACTGCTTTTGACCCGCAACGCCTGCTGGCTTCCACTTGCTGCTTGCCACTCGCTACTTGCCACCTGCCTGCATATGATGATGAAAATTGGAAAGCAACATGTCGGCGAAACTTCAAGCAGCGTCAGTTTTTTGATTTGGCGCAAAAACACGCCCAAAAAAGAAAATATATAATCGCCTGGTTCTTATCTGATTTGTGGGCGCGGCCTTTGAAGGAGAAGTTGTATTCGTGTCAGAGTTGACGAAGTGCTTGAAAGCTTCCGCTGAAACGTTTGCTTGACGCCGACTTCCACTTTTAATTCAATGCGACAACAAAAAACCCAACTCAAGTGGAAGTCACGAGGCATAAATAAAGCAGAGCAGAGCAAAGCTGAGCAGAGCAGAGCAGAGCAGAGCAACAAATACGCAGCAATAAACATAAAATATACTCATATACATATTTAGAGATGTGTATGTGTCTGTGCGTTAGCGGAAGTGACAACAAGCAAACTAGAAATACGGCTAAAAACAAAATGCTGTCCACTTGAGCCACAGGCGCCACAAAAGGTGCAAGAGGCAGCGAGGCAAAAGGGCAAAGGCAAATGGCAAACGGTAAACGCAGGCCAAAAGGACTTGTTTTCCATTACGCACGTGATTCATATGCAGAGTCGTTTATAAACGTAGCTTTGCCACACCCCCTCCCCTTCTCCACACCCTTCCCCATCTGTCCACACTCTGTGCGAAATAGGTGTGGAACGCTTGTCACAATAAATTTACTAAAAGTGACAAATATTTTATGCTTAAGAATAATTGATGAAGTGGCTGGTTGGGCTGCCCTGGCTACAATGGCCTTCACACAAAAGCCAGGCGGCGGCACTGAAAACGGTCACGTTCACACTTATAGGCAAGCAGGCCGCTTTTGGGCAGGTTGGTCTAAACAGCTCAAGCTGCTGCCTGTTGGCAAGGCAAATAATAAAACGCTAAATCATAGCTACGTTTAGTACTTTTGGCTGTGCTGCCGCTGCCGCTGCTGCTGCTGCGAGTCCTGTCACAATATTCTCACATGTCCTGTGTGTATGTATGTCTATCTCTCACTCTCTCTCTCTTTGAAATGTATGCGGAGCAAATAAAAACTGGCAGCGGATATTACGACATATTGCTCCAGAAACGGTTTGTGCACAAAAATTGCGCCAAGGATTATGGCACTACATTACAGGACCTCTGCAGGGCTCCCAGCTGCAGCTACAACCCGCCCCTACCCTCACCCCGCACTGGCTCTTGCTGTGTTGCTGGCATATGAATGATGAGCGTCATTTAATCTTTGTCTATGGCGCCAACACCTCCAACATACACATATATATATAAACGTTTGTCGACTCCTGCTCGCTGTGGGTTTCCTGTTTTTGTTTGTATACGCGTGCTGCGCTTGACATGTCCTTAGCTTTGTTTGCACTCAAATTTAACGCGACCAGAGCGACAAAGAGAGACAGACATAGAGTGAGGCTATGTAGAGTGAGAGGCCATGGCCAATTGCTGTGGTAGTTATGCGAGTTCACGCAACAAAGTCCTTGAGTCCTTGAGCACTTACAGCAGCAGAAGCAGCAGCAATTTGGCTTGGCTTTAAGTTATGTACTTGCTAATGGAAATCAACTCTCACCAAATGACCCCAACCCCTGCTGCTGCTCTGCGTTGCTTTGCTCTGCTCTCCTCCTCCGTTAGCCCGTCCAATAACTATGACAAGCACACACAGCCGGACAGTTTCCCAGAGCAATCTACGAATTAATTGAGAAATTTAATACTGGCCTGGCAACTAAAAAGGCAAGCCTTAAAGCTGCCAGCAAACTTTAAATTTGTTGAGTTGTTGAATTGCTTGCAGCAACAAACAATTATGTGCAATGAATAAATTAGCAGGCGGCTGGTTTTCCTTAGATCTTCGCACTGATCAATTTGGCTACAGGGTAATAACATTTAAAATTCAAATGCCAACAAATAAAAAAAAACACAAAAACAAAATTACTGGTTTAAGTACAAGGCACATGTGGCAGCTAAGCGCCTGTCTTTCTGTCTGTCGTCCTGCGGCACTTAGACGCTCATTGTCGACGAGTGGGCGCAGTGGGTAGAGGAGGGGTGGTGTCTGCCTGCCAGCTTGCCAGCCTGCCTCTGCCTGCTTGTAACAAAGTCCTTTTTGGAGAATATGCGAAATTAATTGTCTGTTTGTTGCTAACAAATTTGAATTTAAACCGCATGTACGCTGCCAAAATGTGTGAAAATGTGTAGCGGGCAACTAACGAAGCAAAAATGGGACCCCCTCTCTCACTTTGCCTATCCAACGCCCTCCCCCACCCGCACCACCCACCGTGCGACAGTTGAGATCCCACTCCAGTCACCCCTCGTCCCCTTGCTGTTTGTTGTGGGTGCCTTTTGTGTTTGGTCGAGACAAGAACTTCCACGTTGCGAGTTGAGCTCAAGTGGTAGTCGCTTCAGTTGTTGTTGCCAATTTACAGTTAGCCGTACAGTTTGGTAACTGTTCTCGATGTTCTCGCCGCGGCAGCAGCGACTAAAAGTTGCTTGCGGTGCTTGGCCAGCATTCAACTTTTCACGTACAGCAATTGTCTCCACTAAAAGTCCCACCCATTTTGCTCTTGTTGTTTCATGTTGTTGTTGTTTAGCCCAAAGTTCGGCTAAGCACACAAACACACACACACAAACACATATATATAAATATATATATATATATGAATATATATACATATATAACCAAATACACCCACACACACGGCGTAAATTAATTACTGCTGTTTTCGGCGCTTATTTGTCTTTGAAATTTGTTTCTTGAACGGCACAAAACTGCTGCTGCTGCTGCGGCTGCTGCTCCTTCGTCCTTGGACCATGTACCATGGACCATGGACCACGGTCTATGTAGCTCGCCTCGGCATTTAATTTGCTGTTGTTTTCATTTGCCTCTTGCCTATTTGCCATTTAAATTTAATTTGCATTACTTGTAGAATTTAAAAAGCAAAATTTTCTCATGCGCAAAGCGACAAGCATCCCTGCAAGGGTCCTGTGCGTGCCTTATCCCGTCTAGGAACCCACCACCCACCGCCCACCCACCTACTCCGCCTTTGAGCAGCTTTTCTGCTTCAACATTTTTATTTACTTGCGGCCTGGTAATTTCTGTTTATTCTTGGCAAGTTTTTACAGCCTCCCGAAAATGTCTTTGGTAGTTGAACGTTTTGTGTTTTTTCTTATTTTTTTTTTTTTGTTTGCCTTTAAGTTGTCCAATGTCCTCAGTCCTCTGTCCGCCATTCACATTCGCCGAGTCCCTTTTACATTTACGTTAACTTAAAGTTTTGAGCATTAAACCTGCTGACCCAACATTACGCATACGCACCATTGGCCGCATAGTTGGACTCTGTACCCCGAGTCCAACTCCCAGCATAGCAACCATCAACCATCAACGGCAGCCAGCCACAAATTGCATATTACCACAAAATCAATTTACATTCCTAAACTGATTTTCCGTCCTGCATATGTAATAGCCATCCGAGTCCTGCTCCTGGTCCTAGTCGTAGTTCTAGTCCTAGTGTAGTCCACCTCTCTGCGCGAATGCACACGGGAAATTATTAAATTAAAATTATGTTGCTGCATGCAACGCCGCTTCCTTCACGCTCTCCAATTAAAATCCAACGCGACACTCTCTACCACTCTCTCTCTCTCGGCCACAAAGCTCAGTTAGCCAGTCCGTGTGCCACACACATACAAACTACGCACCAGACACACACTCTGTTAATGTTCCTATGCTACTTAACCCACTGAGTGCTCTAATGAAAAATAAAAATAAAAAAAGTGTTTTTAAATACATCAGACAGTGAATAGTTTTAAGTCTCGTATGCAGCTCGCATGTATTTCGTTGGATAACTTTATTAAGTATTATAATGTTTTCAACTTGATTAACTCATTTAATACGACTTGTCCGACAGCATAAATATAAATGTCCTCTTTAATCTGTAGAAGGCAACATTTTTAAAACAGTTACTTTTCTTCATTATATTAATATTATGATATAATCAGCAATTCAAAATAGTCATTATAAATATCATTTAACTGGTTTTCTCACCGGTTATATGCTGCGGTAGACGCTTTGTAAAGATATCAGATTTCTAAATCGTTTTATTTATTTTACCTCTTTAAAACGAAGCTAGTATGATAGTTATAATGATTATTTTATATTGTTTAATCAACCTTTTCTTTTGCTTTTCTTTCTTTCGTTCTTTATTCCTTCAGTATACGCATAAGTTCTCCTTCCGTAAAGTTGGCCTTAAGCGGGTTAATCGAAACTTTGGCCAGTTCCCCGGCAGTTCCAGTCATAGTTAAAGGTTTAAGCATTACCATTTCCATTGGTATCGCCATGGTCAAGTCGAGGCACGTACATCAAAGTTGGCACCGCCAGGTGCTTGGCCTCTGTTTCTGCTACTGCTGCTGCTGCCTCCACTTTTAATGCTGTTGCTAGTTTTGGTTTTGTGTTCTCAGTTCTGTGTTGTGGGCTCTAGTTCTGTTAGTGGCTTTGCCGCATGCGGGTGCCACATGCCTCATATCCAAGTGCTGGCTATATGCGTAGCTGCCTGACTGCATGGCTGGCTGGCTGGCTGGCTGGCTGACTGCTTTCACTTTTAGTGCCCATGGTCGTTCTGGTGCTCACGTCGTCGGCCATTTAAGCCTTAAGCAGGCCACTTAGTGGCACAGACATAAATCTGTGCGCCAAATCCGAGCAATTAAATGCATCGTAATTTAGACCCGTCGCTGCCGTTGTTGCCGCTGAATGTCCTCGCACAGTTCGTACAGCTCGCTCTTTAGTGCACAATTAAGGCAAAGTACGCAGGATTCTCATGTCTCCAACTCCCTCCTTTTTGTGGAGGGGACACACACGTGAAATAATCTGTGCTGTGCTCCATTTTGTTTCGCTTTGCCACGCTCCACAATTCCTTATTAATTGACGTGAATTTATGTATTTTCGACGCGTTATTGTTGCCCTCACAAATTAAAAAATATAAACAGACATCGCGCTCCAGTCTACAGACAAAAACACAAATACAAACACAAACAGCAGAGCCAAGCCAAGTGAAGGACACACAAAGCATATCGGGCCAAAAAAAAAAGTAAAGATGAAGAAGACGCCAGAAAAAAACACACATTTTTATGGCACTTGGCAATTAGAGAGAAGAGCTCAGAAAAGCAGCAGAAACATTGCCCAGGGGCGTTTTGTAATAATTTGTGTGTGCTTTTATTTGTACTTGGATATCAAACATGTTGTTTCGGCCCACGCATCCTCCCCCCAGGCATTCTCTTTCTGCCTGTCCAGTTTGCTGTTTGTTAGTAGCCAGGTTAATGTCGGCTTGTTGTTACGGCCCCCACTCGGATGTTGGCTATTAGACGGCCATTAAATAATTGCCAGCAATTCAAGAAGAACAGCAGCACCCACTGCAGTTTATGTGAATGTTTGTGTTTGTGTGTGTTAAATGCTCCCTTTTTTTATTAAAGACATCTAATTGCTGACAATTTGTGGGGGGTAAACTGTGGCCAAGAATCTTTTGCGGCAACTGCAGCAACTATAATATAATTTAATAAACCACTCAACACAAATGTGTCCGAGTTGAGAAATAAGTGCAAACTTACCTATTTGTTTGGTCCACAAGCCGCAGCAATAAATACATACAATAATGCCCCAGATTACTATTTCAACCACTCGCACACCCACACCTGAATACAAATCTAAAAACCCGAAAACCGTAAGCCGAAAAATACCTCCGGGTGTAAGACCTGAGCGACCGCAAAGTCCAACCGAACCGAACTTAAACCCAAACAACAAACTGAAAACTCTAACGCTCGAGAACTAGTGAGAGAATTGCTTGAAAATTAATTTAGCAATATTTATGTGTATTAGGAATTTATTAAATAGCTGCTAAGCTCGAAGGCATCAATTGACTACAGCAATAGTCGACAATTAAAACTTACAGCTGTTAACGTAATTGTTAATTGTTGCAGCTTATTGCAATCGAGATACATATATGTGTGTATGTATATATATATGTGTGTGGGCAGCAACAATAACAGCACTTTAAACCACTTTAATTGTTTCTCATAGCCCAAATTGCAAATGAACACGAAACTCGAAAAGTTGCCCTGTTTAGGGTGCAACGTTACGTATACATAACAATTGCTCTCTATGCACTAAACAACATTTTACACTTGCCTGCACAAATTGTGCTTAAAGTGTAATCATGTAAATCGCAAATAATTGAGCAACAACAACTAAAACAGGAGCAACATCCCTGCCACAACAACAAGGATAACACTCGAAACGAAACCATTTCAAATGGGATCCACTTAAATTAGTGCATATGAGAATTCGAGTGGACTCAAACTATTCAATTATGCCAGTGAATTTATCCGCTACATTCCTTGCACAGCTACAACTTCAGTTTTAAATTTAGTTTCAGTTAAGGTCTCAGTTAATTTTGTGAGCAATCTTCATAGGAGACTACCTGCAAGGAGCGGAATCGGGACCAGGTCGAGGACCAGCTGCACTCGGCTTTAAGAAATTCTACGTTTATTTTGCAGCTTGCAGAAATCTTTGCTACTTTTGTAGCTGTTTTTGTTTGTTGGCTTTTTGCAAAAAAATTATCGTAAAAGAATTTTACCTGAGCTACGTGACTGCTGAACTTAATATCCGTTTGTCATAAGCGTTTCTAATGCACACACACATAGAGAGAGAGAGAGATAGACGCAGACATGACTGCACTTAGCACACACACACACACACACACACACACACTCATAGAGCTTTGAGGCTTGCACGTACAGCAGCTAAAAAGAGCAGGCAGAACAGGAGCGCTGAAGGGTTGCTCAGGTGTGGCTCCAATTCGGGGGTCAGGGCTGTCGGGTGAGAGGGGTACGGAGTGTGCGGCAGCTACGCGTGCTGAAAAACAAAAGCCAGTGACATTTTCTAGCTAAATTAAGTATTTTTAGTATTTTTAGAAGTTGCCTGCAACTTGCGCACAGCTTCCGCTTCAACTATTGTTGTTGTTGCTGCTTGTTGTGCCTGGCTGTGTCTCTGTTGTCTGCCAATGCATGCGCAAATTTTACGAGTAGATTTCTGAAAGGTTCCGTCCTTGCAGCGGCGCTTTAATTGCATTTAGAGCTGCTGCTGCTCTTGGCCTGCTTCTACTCTTTGTGTTGTTGCTGCTGCTGCTTTTCTTTAAATAATGCAGTCATTGTGTCTGCAGCAGTCAGGTGAGCAGAAGCAGCAGCAGCAGCAGCAACAGCAACAGCTACAACTGGCCACGCCTCCAAAAAAATGCTGGCCAGCCATAAAAACAGCAACATAATTCTGCCTTTTTACGGCTGCTCCCCTTTGGGCAGCCACATCTTGCTCGATGCCGCAGATACCCTAGCAAAAGTTGTTGATTATCTAACAGATAAGCATAATTCAATACAAAATTTGGCAGCTTAAAACAAACAACTATTTCCAGCTCAGTTTGAAGCTACTACTTACTGTGAGTTCAATTTGTTGTTAGGGTATTCGCATTGCTGTTCAACAATTGCAACTTTTCTATTGTTTTTTCTCTTCTTTTTGTTTTGACATGAAAAGGACGCGACTGCCATTAAAGCAAAGTGTACCATACTTCTTGGCGCTGGCGCAGATTTCCACACAGCGAAGGAAAAACGCTTTTCGCAACGTTGTTATAACGTTGGCCCGCCGTAAGAAATTTTCCAACACATTTGGCCTGCAACTCGGGGCCAGACTTGTTTTGGCCAGTTCGCTTCTGTGTTCGCCCTCCCAGCGCATTATATTTATATTTTTCTCCTTTTTTCCTGCTTATTTTTTTGCCATTTGGGCGCATTCATTTTGCACGTTGTCCCTGGGCAAATAATTTCACTGATAAAAGATTTTCAACGCATCTTATGCCCGCTGTCTTGCACGTTAGCAATATGTTTTTTACTCCCCCCGCCGACAGCAGCCTCAGCTTGTTTGTTGTTGTTGCTGTTGTTGTTGTTGTTGTCGGACTGCTGTTAAACTGGGGTAAATATAATATAGGCAACGTTGTTGTCTGTTGCTTCCTTTAAGTAGTTTACGCGCATTTAAAAGCAGCAGCCAAAACAAAATAGAGCCAAAGGGCGAAAGAGAGACCATTGGAAGCAGCAACTGGAGTCCTGCAAGCAGTACGGAAATAACAAAACGTGCCACGACAACACGACTCTAGCAGTAAAGAGCAATCGAAGCAGCAGTTCTTGTCTTGTGTCCCTTGTTTTCCCTCTGTTTTTTGGATGCCACCTTACGTTGCACTTTGTTACTGCTCAGTTGTTGTTGCTTGCAATGGGCATTGTTTGCTTATTTCACTACCAACATGAAACTCAAATCAACTCGTGCATTTCTAATGCGACTTTATATGCTTTATCCCCAACATTCTCATCAGCAACAGCAACAGCAACAACAGCAAGTACGTCACGCCCCTCCTCAGACATGTTTTGGCCTTTACGGATAGCAAATTTTTTCCTCGTCTTGCTATTTTCTTATTGAAATGAGTCAAAATGTACACAATGTTTGCTGCCAGCCAGCAAGCACTCGCTGCTTATTCTTGAGCAATATTATTACATTGCCAGAGCTCGTCCGGTAGCAATTCCAATCCCTGCCCAACGTTCTCCCCCAATTCCTATTGCAATCCCAAAACCCAATTGCTGCTCGGCAGTTTGCCAGCGAGCTGCTCTCAGACTCTCAAGTCAGTTTGTCAGCTTGTCAGCAAGTTGAGTGTGGGTTGGTTGAAGGGGCGGGGGGCAGGGGCGTGGCAGCTGTTCACTTTGGCTCGCCGTTGCTTTTGTTACTCATTTATTTTGATTTGTTTACCATTGCGATTTATATTTCTTCGCTTTCCGTTTACGCCATTCGCCATTTGCCATACTCAAAGTTCGCCTCTGCGAAATAGTAGTGAGAAGAGTGCGCCGAGCAATAAAATTAAGCTCGGATTTATTGACCCATTTCAGTTTGACTCGCTACTCGATTTGCCCTTCTTCCACTCTGCACTCTCCTTTCGCCTTGTCTGCCCGTTGCTGTCTGCTCGCTTTTGTGCAACAACTAAATTAAAATGTTTTACTAATCCCGACAAGTAACACTTTTAATTACTTTTTCTTCTCAAATGCACACACAGCCACATTTGTAATGGACCAACGCCCACATAGCCACGCCCACCAATACGGGTCGTTAGGCCCATCTCGATTCACTGCTTATCCATTTTACTTACTCCAACATATGGAAAGCATATATGTATATATAACTATATGTATATATGTATATGTGTATGCTTGTCTGAATATATAATAGTAATAATGGAATGAACAACAATATATCTGTGTGGAGATTGATTTTTGGGCTACTGCTCTGCTCCTCTGTTTTGGGACATTTAATTTAATTAAAAATGCAAAATCTAAAAATCCAAAAACAACTTTTGTATATCAATTGCATTCAATTAAAGCGCTTCAATTCAAGGACAAATAAAACCAATAAAATCCATATGTGACATAAAGCAAGTAGACTCTGCTGACTAAGTTAAAGATGAATTTAGTCAGTTCTAAGTCCTAGTTGACAACAACAAATTGCATTTCGAAGACAACTTTAAGAAATATCACGTTCAAATCTAACTTGCCTGTTGTAAAACAAAAGAAATCTTGTACAACGAGCACGAGAACAAAAGGTGTTAATTAAATATTTCAACGCAGAGACAACCGAATGTAATTTTGAACCTGAAATCTCATTAAGTGGCTCCGACTCAAGTTGAGCTAAGCAGGTGGCATTTAGTAGTCTCTGTGTGGCACTAAGAAGAGAGGAATAAAAAAAGGAGTAGCGGCCGGCAAAAAGGAAAGCCAACCAGGAAAGTGAAGGAATTGAATGGGAAAAGTTGATTTCGTTTTTCGTATTTTCTTTTCGCCTTAACAATTTCAGCTCTAATTGTAGTTTTGCCTCAGCTGCTGGTGATACTGGTGCTGCTGCTTCTTGTTATTATTTTAGCTATTTGTTGTTGTAATTTGTCGCTGTTTTGCATAGAAAACTAAGTTGTTAAATGAGATTAGCGCACAAAGGTTCGATTGAAATTCGAGTGGCTGCCACAACATAATTAATTTGTTTCAAAGCCAAAGCCAAAGCCACTCAACCACAGCCCCGGTTTCGCTCTGACAGATGTACATCATTAATACGAGCTTATACTACCATAAAAGTTGAAGTTGAAGCTGGAGCGGAAGCAACGAATGGGGTTCAGAGTGCAGCAGCACTGAGCAGCTCAAATCTCCAGCGTTGATGACACTCATTAACATAAAACGTCCACCTTTGGACGTGGCCCAAAAACAAAAGGAAAAGAGCTGATGCCAAAACCAGTGTGACGGCCATAAAACCAGCTCACTTTTCACACTCATTAAAATGGACAAGAGGCGAGCCTGATAAGGACGTTTGCTGCTACTGCTGCTGCTGCTGTACTTCAAGGACGCAAGTGTGGTGGCAGGTGGTTGGTGTGGCTGAGTGGGTGCTAATAGGTGGCTCTGGATTGCTCTGCTGGTGTAGTAATCGTCGCCACTGACGTTAAATTTCAAAAAGATACGCGTGCAAAAGAAACCCTTTTTCTGCTATCTTTCTCTAAAAAAAAAAACAGAAAACATTTAAATGTAATCTATTATCTTAATTCCGACACAAATTGTTTGGCTGCCGCGAATATCGCCGGCAGTTGTCTGCGGTGACAGCCGTCGTCTTTTTGTCTTGGTTGGCGGCAGGCGCTGCCTTTAACCCGACTTTTGCGGAAAATAATAGCCCAAATAATGCCACAATGCCATTTAGTACCGCTGAGCAGCTGAGCAGCAGCAGCCTCCAAGTCAAGGACTTGAGCTGACTGGCAATTCAAATGCCATCGCAGGACATTGGACGGACGGAGCAAGCCAGAGTGAAGTGAAGCCGAGCCAAGCCAAGCCAAGTCGAGACTAACCGAACAAAACCAAACAGCGACAAGGACCAAGGAGCAAAGCGACAGACGCTGAAAGCAGCGCTTATCGGCCGCAACGTAAATCACCCAATTTACCATAAATAAAGATATGTACATATTGTCAGCGAGTAAGGGAAAAGGAGAATGGTAATGCCGCGTGGAAGAGGAAGGAGGTAGGAGGTAGGAGGTAGGAGGGAGGGAGGGAGGAGAGGTAATGCCGCTGCCGCAGCCAAACACCAAAAACCAAAACAAAACACCTTATCGCTGGCAAGCACATCTTTAAGTGGCTGTCAACATGACCAGGATAGAGGAGGGGCGGCGGGGGAGCGGGCCAGAGAAGTTGTCAGAGAAGAAAGGGCAACGGAATTGGGGTGGCTGAGTGGGTGTGGTCTTAACGGCTGGCTACTGTTGCTACTTGCTATGGCAGTGGCATAGAAATCTGCATGCAGAAAGTTGCAGAGCTGCCACAAAGCACGAACACTTAGCCAGAAAACAGCTAAAAGCTGCAGTTTATAGTCTCGTTTTTAGCTTCGATTTATAGGCTGATATGTAATTGGACTTCTGTGCTCTGCTGAACAGTATCATTATGTTGGCTAAGCCACAGTCAAAGAAAAACTTCTCCTTGCTCTGCCCTTTCTTTGCTTGCCTTGGCTGTATTCGGTTTACTTTCACAGAAGCAACATTTTGCTAGTTGCGACACGCGATTCACCACTTGCCACTCAACCTTTATCCCACTACTCTTTTGCAGGCGCCACACCAACAACAACAACAGCAACAGCAATAACAATGGCCCAAAAGACGACAGCAGCAAATCGCGATTATGACGATGATGACGAGCACAACGACAGCAGCAAGGACCTGGCTGAGATTGGAGAGCGCAAGGAGAGTGGGGAGGCACAGGAGCAGGAGCAGGAGCAGGAGATGGCAGTAAGGCCGCGAGCAAGTCAAAAGCGTGCAGCACAAGCGACACAATCGCGAAATCCCATCAGACGCGCTCATAGCGAAAGGCATTTGTCTGCCCCGACCAGCGCCTCCACTCTCTCTGTGATCAACCACGACAACAGCATTGGCAAGGCGAGGCCACAGCATGGCCAGGCTGTGTCGCAGGCTAGGCCCATGTCTGCGCCAACGAATGTCATTTTAAATTTTAAGGATACAATGGCGCTGCGCATAAAAAGCAACCGCAACGACTCGAGAGATTTATTTCAAAGGCGGCCAACGGAACCGCCACCACCGCCCCCAAAGCAGCTACAGCAACAGCAGCAGGAGCAGACCCCAAAGACGGAGACGACCGCAAACGCAAACGGATTAGAGAAGAAGCAGCATCAGCAGCAGCAGCCGCAGCCGCAGACGAGGCCAGCGCCACAACCACACCAAATCAATAAGTCAACTGGTCCCCAGCAGCAACAGCAGCAGAGAACCGTGGTGCGAGTGGCGCCTTTCAACAAGCAAAGCGACGGCGGCCACGAGGTACATCGTTTAAAAATCTCGCACAGCGAACAGGACGAGCATCCTTTGTTGCTTCTCCTGGATCACACTGCCATGCTGCGCTCGTCCTGCTCAAGGAACGCTCAAGGATACACCGAGCTTGACGTAGATGTGGCACCGAAGAAAACATCGATATTGATTAACGGTGACGATTGCTATTCCACAATGAATCTCAGCACCGATGCCGCCCAACCACTGTACCAATCCTCCGTTGTGGTCAACAGCCAGACGGCGAACAGTGTCTGCATCAGTGTGAGCAGCGCCGAGGAGCTCATCCAGCAGCACAATCTGCTCAACACTCTGCGTCAGTCAGCAGCAACAGCAGCAGCAACAGCAGCTGCGCATTATACCCATCCGAGTAGCAGTGCAATGCCAGCGAGTTGCATCTACATCGTTCCGCCTCCTGTATCTCGTCCACGTCGAGCAGCTCGACGTCGAGCAGCAGCAGCTCCAGTGGACGCGGACGCACACTCATCCGGCTCGATTATGACAAGGACAAGGAGTTGCTCAAGGGCGTAAAGGTGGCTGCCACAACAACGACACCGATTAATACACCATCGCCACCGCCGCCGCCACCTGTAATCAGCTCAACGCCAGCAACACCACCACCGCCAGCATCGCCACCGCTGGTGCCGCGAGAAGGAGCTGTTAAAGATTTTGCGTAATCCCGTCGAGGCTGTCAAACGGAATTTGGTTCCGCATGTCTGCGGCTTGAGGGTGCCGCCAGTGGACTCGCCACGTAGCAAAAAGATGCAGGAGTCACCCACCACCAGCAAGGATGAGGCAACACCCGCTAGGGAATCCCCCAGTAGTAGTGGTAGTTTTATAGCCAAACTGTTGCAGGATCCCATGCTGGGTCAGGTGGCCGATGGATTGGAGACGGACACGGTGGCGGAGCTGATTGAGAACTCGCTGCAGAGATTGCAGCAGACGCGACAAACTGTCGATATGAGCGGCACCAAAGATCACGACGACATGAGTCGCCTGATTAGCGTGTCGCTGCAACGGGTGCGCCAGGAGCGACAGCCTGGAACGTCCAATGCCAAAGAGGAGGATCGTCTGTCCAATCGGGGCAGCATCAGTTCCGCCAACAGTTTCGCCTCAGCCCACAACTACGAGCTGTTTGACTTTGAGGCCGCCGCCAATGAATCCGATTGCTATCAGAGCTGCTCCAGCGAACTGGCTGTGGAAGAATCGGAGCAGGAACAGCAGCAGCAACAGCAGTCGCAGTCGCATCCGGATGTGGATGCCACAACACGCGCCAAATTCTATCAGTTACTGGTGGATGCCACACTTGCGGAGATTGAGAATACGCACAGTGCCTCGGAGTCGGAGCATCATTACGAGTCCATTCGCCTCAATGGGGATCCGATTTATGAGGAAATTAATGAGGTGCCACCTCCACTACCATTGACTGCACCACCGCTCAGCGATGCGGAGCTGGATAAGAAGTCGGCACGCTCCATATTCGAGGGTGCCTCGAAGTATGATATACTCTCGTACCTGGTGGATGCCAAGGAGCGTGGATTGGTGCGCGAGGAGAGCTTTGACTACAGCAACAATCCGAAGATCATCGAGGAGGAGGCGAGCGATACGCTCAGCGAACTGGAGAAGCGTGTCAGCCATGTCACCAGCAGCAACGATATGCCTGCCAGAGCCTGAATATGATGAGCTCTCTGTCGCCGCCGCCACACAACTTTATGGCCTGCAGCAAGAGCTGTGGTGGCAGCGATGTGGAACGTCAGGATCTGAGGCGTTGGTTCTGAGACGAGCAAATCCCGCGCAGCAAATACCAGCCAGCGGTGAGTCCTCTGCATCTGTGCGAGGATTGCGATGGCGCCGTCGAAACGCAACTCAGCGAAACGGGTGTATTATATGCGCCACTGGTGTGCCGCAAGTGTGGCAAGAAGCGGTCGAACGCAAGGAGATCATCACCGAAATTGTGGAGACGGAGGAGAAATATGGCCGCGATCTGCAAATAATACTGGAGGAATTCTGCCATCCGATGCTGGTGGCCGGCCTGCTCACCCAGGAGCAGCTCTCCGCAATCTTCCTCAACACGGAAGACTTGCTCGAGAACAATCAGACGCTGGCCGAGCGGATGCGGGACGCTCTTGACATATCGCTGGAGCAGGGCGATGATGATCTGCTCACCGTCAACATTGGACGCATCTTCCTGGACTTCACCCAAATGCTGCACGCCTTCGAAAGCTATTGTGTGCGGCAGGCGGGCGCCAGCCTCCTCCTTGCCAATCTCGAGAAGGAGAAGGAACTGCTGCGCATCTTTCTAAAGGTCTCCCAAATGGAGAATGCTGTGCTGCGTCGCATGAATCTCAACTCGTTTCTCATGGTAAGTAGACGCCAAACTCTTTTTGCTCCTCTTTTTCTGTATTCTCTAAAGTCCCCTCCATTTTGCAGGTGCCCGTGCAGCGTGTGACCAAGTATCCGTTGCTGCTGGCACGATTGTACAAGGTGACACCGTCACATCTCGATGGGCGTGAGCTGCTGAAGCAGGCGCAGGAGAAAATTGAATTGCATTTGAATCACATCAACCAGGAGGCCAAGGATGTGCCGACCAAACTCTGGCGCCGCATCAGCTCATCCAGCCCCAATCGGCGCGCCTCCTGCGAAATTGACATGATAAACATCAAGTTGCGCAAAATGGCCATCGACATACTCGAGTGGAATCACGATGAGGTCCGCTTCGCCATGGAGGGCAAACTGCTCTACATGCAGCCCACAGACAGCAACTGGAAGAAGGCGCGCACTATCAAGCTGACCCCACTCAATGCTCTCCTCGTCACCAATGGCAAGGTAAGTGAGACATAGAGAGGCAGGGAGATGGAAAGTGAGTGGGAGCAGTGCAAGTG
Source organism: Drosophila hawaiiensis (assembly GCA_037043685.1). Lineage (NCBI taxonomy): Eukaryota > Metazoa > Arthropoda > Insecta > Diptera > Drosophilidae > Drosophila > Drosophila hawaiiensis. The sequence continues at coordinate 355,327 of JBAMBA010000166.1, read as the reverse complement.
ATGTGTAAACAGGCGCGTGAGTCTCGAGTGCCACTCTTGAAATTGTTCTCTTGCAGCAGCAGCAGCAAGTAGAGTTATCCCTTTCAAGCGTTTCCTTATCTTATTATATAAACGACTCAATTTTTAAATTTGGGCAGTCAGTGTGAACGTTGAACACATGCCCCATATGCAACTTTGCTATGTGGGGTTGTGGCAATAGGAAGTCTAGGATCATTTTCATCCTCCATTTTTGGATAGGATATTTCAGAGGAGTCTCGACTCACAATCACGTTTTTAAATTTAAATGTCGAATTAATTTAGAGGCCAAACAAAGATCAAAACGATCAGGCATTTCAAAATTGGTTCAATTTTGACAAAGTTCTGATTCTAGGAAGTTTAGACTCATTTTCATACTTTATTTTTGGTCCAGGAGTTTTACATGAGTTTCAACCAAGAATCATTCTAGAGGTCAACCCATAAGTAAATCACAATATCTTTTGAAAATCGCTTCAGTTTTGACAAACTTATTGCATATGAGCAAAGTTATAGCAACTAATTAAGCCAAATTGCATATAGAGACTCACTTTAAGCATCAGCTCAGACTCTGCAGAGTTTGCCACGCATTTTGTGACAATAATAAAACTGGCTGCGATAGTCAAATGCTTTGCCATTTTCCATGTTGAGGTATTCCTTGGCTTTAACCAGCCTCAATTGCCACGAGTCCGTCTCTGGCAGTCACCACGAGTCAGTTAGCTCTTCTGCTACGGCTGGTCACGTTTGACAGACGACAGGCGACAATCGACAAGCGACAAACGACAAACGACAATCGACGTGCAGCAGATTTGAGTTGAGGTGTGGGCAATTAGCGAGCGGCACTTGCACCTAATAGCCCAGCCTCTGGCTAGGATCAGGCCTGCCTGGATGCCTGGATGCCTGCAGGGTGGCTAGTCCGGTCGTATGCTGATGTCATGGCAACAGCTTGGCGTGCGATAAAAGATTTCCACAAATCAGAGACCCATGAAGTGTCCATGGAGGGTCATCAAGTGGAACGGAAACGTATCCGGCCCATTCTAATGAAAAGTGCTTATCCCAGCAACTATCTGCTTTTGATGCCTAAAAACAAAACGAATTTTCTCAACAAGACAAAAAACAAAAACGTAGTATCGAAGGGACTCAAGGACCTATGCAAAAAAGGGGTGGATGAGGTGGCAGGCTACATCGATGTCGTCGACGCAGTGCGTATGTCACTTGTTTCGTTTTTTTTTTTTTTGTGCCCTATTCTAAATTGTTGCAAAAAGCCTCAACTGACAATTGCTCAATTCAAGAATGAGCACGTTGGTTTTTTTTTGTTTTTTGCTCTCTTGGTAGTTTTGCTACTGGTTGGTTAGTTGTTCTGCTTGCTTCCTGCCCGCCTGGCTGGCTGACAAGCTTTGTGTGTCTGCTCGCGTTATCTGAGAGAGCAGCCCTGGGTTCCCTGACTGCCGTTGCCACTGCCACTGTTACTGCCTGTCTGCCCACACTTTTGTCGCATTTTCCAGTTGTAATTTTGTTTAGTTTCATTTTACACAATTTTCTATTTTTATTTATTTCTCGTTTTACGTTTTTTCTGTTATTTATTTTTTTTTTTGTTCTGCTCTTTGGCATGAGAACAGCCAAGTGCCAATTATAGGGAGGAGAAGGCCATGTCGGATAAACTGAATTTCCCGAAGCACACTGGCATCCGAGAGGCCTCCCTGCTCCTAGTGAAGGAGAAGTGCGGACGCTATACACTGATACGAGAGCCATTATATCTGGACAGATGTGTTGTGTGCAGCGAAGCGGATTGGGATGATTATTTCGAAGTGCAGGAAATTTCATCGAAGGACACATTCATATTCAAAGTGAGTATGTCGTAGTCGTAGCCGTGGTTGTAGTTGTAGTAGTAGATTCTAGATCCTACTCCACCTACCACTACAACATCTACAACACATTGTCATTCCATTTTCATAGCAGCCGTTATTGTTTTGCCCTTTCCGAATCCGGTTCGTTTCGGTTTGATTCGGTTCGGCTTGAAGGAGCTCCTTGCTTCTTGCTGCTTGCTGCTTGCTCCTCCATGCCGTGTGTACCAGTTCACTTGGCTTTCGAATTAGACCATTCGTTTGCCTTTTGACTGCACACCGGCAAATGTTTGGGCTTCGTTAGTTTTTGGCCCTGCCGTTTAGTGACCTTCCCAGTCGCTTTTGCGTTGGTGTAGCTCAAACCCCTTGCTGCCAACTTTTGACGCCCAACGAAAGCTAGTTTTGTGTGCAAATATTAAAGTAAAAAACAAAATAATTTAAATTCAAGCAGCTATATCAATAAAAGCGAATCTCACGGAGGTGCACCTATTGAATATCTAACTAAGATAGAGTTATAACAGCTATAGACATGTATCAAATGGTTGAGCTAGAATAAATTTATGGAATTGAATAGAATTAACATTCTATAGCTCAATGAAGATCTATCTTAGTTGGAATAATTAAAGCTAATAGCCAAATATCAAATCATTGAGCTAGAAGAAACTAGTAAAATTGGTGGGAATCAACACATAAGTCAATCAATAATAAACATTTATTAACTGAAAATAATCAACAACTTATATGCCAAAATCCGGTTCCATTCCAGAGTGATGTGTGTTTTCGAAACTTTTCTAATCAAAATTATCAATTAAAAATATACCAAAACTCGTTACCCTTTTGATCAGATTGATGAGTTTGTCAATCAAAAGCGCAATCAAAAGTAATCTACACACATATAAAAAACAAATTCCCCGGGCTAAATTTGCTGACTACGCTTTTGCATTTCCCATTTTCCCGCTAATTCAGCAACTCGAATAAAAATGTGTTTTTCTCTCTTTCTGCAAAGACGAAGAGTTGATGAGAGGTGGAATTTGAGTGTGTGTGTGTGTTTGGCATACCTGTGGGGTTGGCAGAGATTCCATTTTTAATAACAGACAAAAACTGGCAAGCCAGAAAGAAAGAACGAGCAGCATATGCAGAAATCCATTTTAAATCCTGTCTAATGTAAAACGAGCTTCGGCTTAGTCTAGCGCATTTCTGCCCCGAGGCATTGCTGGATTGGATTGTTCTTTTTCATATTCATTTTCATTTTTATTTTTTGTGAAGTGCGTTGCGGCCACGCACGTAGAGTGCCTGCCAAAATGAATGACATTTATTGAAATTTAAAAAAAAAAGAAGAAGAAAAATAAAATGGGGCAGCGAGCAGCAGAAGATATGGATAAGAAGGAGCGCAGAGAAGCGCAACAAAATGGCTGCTGAGTTAAAGGGCGGAGTGCAGAGTAGGGGCTGCATAAATTGTAACGTTTAGTTACGGCCAACTGAGCACACACACACATACACATACACATAACTTTCACACACATAAACACATACGCATAACTTTCACACACACACACACACACACAGACACGTGTCACCTGTCAAGTGGCGAGTCAATCAAATATGTCTAACCGCTGCTCCTTTTGTTGTTAATTCACAGGCCGAGGATGGGGTGCGGACAAAACAGTGGTATACCCAACTCCAATATCACGCCCAGGGTATGGGGGCGTGGCGCAAGCGACGCAACGCCCTCGCCAACATAATGATCAATGGGATGCTTACGCGCACTTAATCCCACTTATAATGATGGTGATGATGATGATGATGATAACTATCGATATCAATAACAGTGGGCAGACAACAACAACAACAACAACTTGCCACATATAGAATAAGGGGCAATCAAAATTAAATATACATACATAAAATTTGATTACGCAAATGTGCATTTAAGAATTGGCCGCTTAATTTGTATTGATGCAGTTATTAACCAGCAATTTAATAATTATGATTTAAGTGATATATACAATTTAATCGAACGCTAGTTAGTGTTTATATCAAATACACACCCATACACAATATACATATATACCCACACTATATAACTATATAACGAAACAACAATAAATAAATAATAAATATATCTACATATTAATTAATCTTTCAAATGGCTTTTTAATTGAGTTGTGCATCGAAATGGGTATGAAAATATTTTATATTCAATATTTAATATTGAATGTTTGCTTAAATCTTAAAATTGCTGAACAGTTTTCGTATATGTGCATAAGCCCAAGATTATTGAGGATTGAGCATTTCAAATGGGCGAAAAAGCAAGGCAAACGAAAATCTAGTTGATTACATTTTCAACTAACAACCGCAAAACTACGCACAGTTTTGGTCAACTTTTGCCAAACTAAACCATAATATTTGCACAAAAACAAAACGCATATAAATATATAAATTATATATCCATGTAGAGACAGTTGATTAAACCATTTTAAATCTCATCCAATGTACAAATATAACAACAACAATAACATCATCAGCTATGGCAATAATAATATTTAACAAACAGCTAACAAGAGGAGCACCCAAGTGGTTTCGACTTTGGGGTTTTATGGGTCTCATCTCTGCTCATCTCAGTTCATTTCCACTGGTGTTTTCCACCATGGGGGTTTACTGTTTGTTTAATTACACAAACAACTGAGCAGATTATTATGGTTAAGCACGAAACTGTAATTGTCATGGCCAGTTACAGTCGCTTTTCTGAGACACTAACAAATTGCCAGCTCAAGAAACTATTTGCCGAGAATTGAATACAGTTTGTGCTGGCATATTGCAGCAATTATTATCAATTTTAAGTTATATGTTATAGGAAATGTCTGACAATTTGTGTACTTCAAATGCATACAAATTATTCACTTTTTACAGCAAATAAGCAACGCTCCATATATCATACAAGTATATTGAATTTCAAACAACCCCAGACACAGTATTTGTGGCCGATAGAAGGAGAGCGAGAGTGAAGGGAGACAGCTAGCAACAAGAGTAATAACAACAATTTTTGGCCTTGCTGAAATTATTTAGTGAAGCAGGCAATACGAAAATAATTTACAATGCCGGCTGCGGCACTAACTTGAGAGAGAGAGACTCGTTTCAAGCAAAATATTGGTAATACGCCACGTAAACAAGTTGCCAAATCCTTTAAAGCTGTTACAGCCAACAGGCAACGTTAACTGCGACTAGCAGCAGCAGCAGGCCGATTGCAACAAATTGAAAAGCAAAGCCAATGTCGGAAACGATAAAAGTGGAGGCGGCAAAAGACGATGGCTAAAAGGAAACTGCATGCTGTGCGCAATTATGCTGGACAAACATTTACCAGGGCCAGCGCCAGCGACAGCGACAGCGCCAGCGCCAAACGATGTGGCTAACCCATCGAAACCCATCCCATACGTTGCTAGTCGGATGTGGCACTTAGCATGCACCTTGGCACACGCATAAACACACAAACCAGTCAGCCAGTCAGCCAAGCCACCAACTACTTTCAGTGTACTCCATGGCTGCTAACTGCTTGCCAAACACAGACTCAGAATTTAGCTCAACAGCAAGAGCAGCAGCAGCAGCAGCAGCCTCTCTGTCTGGGCCTCAGTCTCGCCACACTCTGCCACTGCCTCTGTTTTTATACGCCATTGCCATTCCCATTCCCATTCCCATTGCTATTTCCATGCTCCGACCTCAACCTGATGATGGCAATGCTGATGCGAGCGTGGAACGTGTTATAACAATAGGGTGTCATGGTGGCGATACCAACTCTTGGCTTCTCCTGGCTGCTGCCTGTTTGCCCTGGTTGCCGACTAGCTAGCGACTAACACTAACGAGCAGTAAAACAAGTTTAAGATTTGCCGGCGCACAAATATATAAAAACACACCAGCCACTGCCAACAGATAGGGGGAGAGATACGGAGAGAGGAAGTCCTTGCTGCCCTCCCCGCCGTCTGCTGCTGACGGATGCTGAAGCGGAAGTTGGGATCGGCGTGCAATAACATAACCAAGGCACGTAGCACAAACACGGTACATTATATTGTATAAGCAGACTTCATTACGGTATTTAAACAGAATATCCACAAATTCTGACATGTCGAATGCGCCAAAGCGAATCGCAAACACAATGGCTACAAAACAGCTAAAAAAAAGAAAACACACACACACAACACCAATAAAAAAAAAGCAAGTTCGATTTGAAAATGCAGTGATTTATTTGCTACTGTGGTTAGTTTTCATATTCGAACAATATAAATAGAAATTGGAACTAGTTGAACAAAATAAAAGTGCAAGCAGTTTATTTAAAATCCATCAGTTTCTGTTATTATACTCGGCATTAAATGTTGAAAGGATTTCTCTATAAGCTTTACGTGCTCCATTCTATGGGCGTCATTTGTTCTTTAATCAATAGATTATATGAGCTTTTTGTGTCCTTTATTTGATTTCGATTAATCCTTATTCTGTAGTGAATAGATAGATAGATAGATAAAAAGTTCCATTATGCTTTAGTTTATAATAAAACAACTGATATTAAATCTAGCTCTATGATATTTATTAGATTTCGGTTAATCCTTATTTTCTTGAATCAATAAACTGTAAAAATTTTTATCGAAGTTGTGCTTGATTTTCATACTTTTTATATATTTTGTATATTTTTATTATTATTCTATTTTAAATCTCATTTCGTGCGCAAAGTTTCCCAATCGCCCATTGTGCCAGCAGGGCGTGCCAAGACACACTCGCGCATACCCAAATCAGAAATCAAATTGTGAGCTGTGAGGCAACTCAAACTATACACATACAAGTATACATCTACATATATACATATATATAAATATATAATATAAATATATATACACATATATTCAGTTTGTGTCTCAAGGTCCTGTAAAAATGTATCACGTAACCGAAAGGTTGGCAATATGATTAGACCCTCAGTTGGTAGTTTGAAGTCTGTCGCCCGGCGAAACTTTTGTTGCCCTTCAAAAACCCACGATAGAGTCCACGAGCAGGGATGGATCAGGAGATGTGGGAGGAGGTTGTACGAGAGTAGGTGAGAAGAAATCAGAGCCATATGCAGCCACAGACCGACAACTAAAACTGGGCGATAAAAATTTGTCGTCAAGCCAATAAATGTTGCCCGCGGACAGGGAAAACCCCCAAGCTAAAGTTGAGAGTTGGCCACTGAGTTGGCCTAAGAGAGAGAGAGAGAGAGATAGAGAAAGAGAATGAGATAGAGAAAGAAGCCATTAGGTGAATAAGAAGAAAAAAAATCATATTCATAGCTGTGCTTAAAATGCTGCAAAAACTAGCCACAAAAAGCTGGCCCCACTCACAAAAAAAAAAAAAAGAAAACAAGAAAACCCAAACACATTTCAAGTAATAAAAAATGAAAATTAAAACTTTACAGTTCCCTTTCACTTGGCCCGCACATACAATATATATTATGATTAAAATTATGTAAGCCACGAGCAATGACTTTTTTTCTATAGCATAAGCCAAATGGATAAATTATATATTTTATTATTATATATTACACAGCTGCCACAGTTGCTGTTAAAAATAATAATAAAATGACTTGGCATTATTTTCTAGTGCTTCTTGCAGCAGTTTTCCATTTGTCTGCCCTGATTTTACAGTGCCCTTCAATGAGCACCAGTTTTCTCTTATTTTTCTCACTTTACTCAAATTTTCCACCATTTTGCATTTGCATATCCATTTGCTGCTGCGCCGTAGTGAAAATCAAACAAATTGAAACAAAAACTTTAATTCATTGGTTTATCGCGTGTCAACTGTGAGTCGCTCTCTCTAGCTGTGTGTGTGTGTGTGTGTGTCTAATCAGTATTGGTGTGTACACACATGCAGCATATTTCACACATCGTCGTCGTTGTCGACTCATAAGAATAATGTGCGACACGTTCGAGCACAAACCGAATTAAGTATACGCAACGTTTGCCAGCCAGTCAGCTTGAACAGCTAACAGCCAGCAGACAGACACAGGCAGACAGACAAACGCAAAGCTCGAACTTGAGCTGGAGCTGGAGCTGAATGAACGCGTGGCCACAAAACCAACTGCATACACACACACACACACACACACACACACAAGTACTCACTGGACCAAGCAAACACTAGCATTTTTATGCGAAAGTGGCAGCCAAATACACACACATACACACACGCACACACCCGAATACACCCACACACTCCGTATGCGCGCTTTGGGCAGCATGTGCTAAATATATATAAATATACACTCAGCAAAAAATCAGACTGAATACTTTTGCCTACAAGGCAAAAGAGAGTTGCTAAGCTTAAAGCTTGTTGCTTACCAAAAACCATGATTAGCAATTGAGAAAGTACATTTCATTTTCAATTTAATAACAAGTATTTCTAAAAAATACTTAGAAAGAACACCATATTTTTAATTAAAATAAAAGAAACATTTTGAAATGGTCGATTTAAGGCAAGCCTTTCAAATTTTTTTAAAAATGCTTTCTTTTAAATGGATTTGATTTATTTGCTATTATTTATTTATGTTATTTTCTGAGTGTATGTATGTATACATATATATATATATACATATATATATATATATACATATATATATATATATATATATATGCATGAGTTCGAGTGTGGCAAAAAGTTTTGGCCGTGGAAGAGGCCAACGTGGCAGCCAGGCGACGTCTAAGTGAATTTGCTTTAGTCAAATTTTGTGCGGCTCGCTCGCAGTTGCCGTTGCCGTCGCCATTGCTGTTGCCCGTTGCCTTAGGTCAGGCACAGCAGAAGCAACAGCAGCAGCAGCAGTTGCCACAAAGGACCCAAAGGAGCAGTTGGTGCTGCTTGCTGCTTGTTATTCTTGTTGTTGTTGTTGGCTGCATGAAATTTACATTTATTTGTGCGAGGCTGCTGCTGCTACTGCTGCTGTTGCCGTGATCATATTTAAGCAGTTGCACCCTCGCACACACACGCAATAAAAACCAAATTATTTCACATTTTCAAATAAATCACAAATTTTGACCAACATTCTGCAGCCAAAACAACAACAACAACAGCAACAGCTGCTGCTGCTGCTGACTGCGCCGTCGACGTCAGAGATTCGTGTGTGAGTCCATTGCCGAGTTCAGTGTGTCAATAGCTTCGTCGTCGCAGCAGCCGATTGTAGCCGATTGTAGCCGAGTGGCCTTCGCAGAGCACAGTTGCTGACTAAAGGGCGCGCTTGTGCACTGATTTGAGTCGTCTGCAAAAAGCTCAAGAGCATTTGAGTGGCAAAACTTTGAGCGCAACTCAAGCGCCACAAACTCAAGCAGCGGCTGGCAAAAGCAACTAAAACACAACTCGGTTTGTGACCCGAATAAGTCGAGCTTCTCACCACAGCCACAAGCTTTGTATTTATTTGCAGGCTTTTGTTAAGTGCCGTTAAAATGTTTGCTTGCGCAGCATTTTTCAACTTAAGGGAATTTACATGCATTAAGGTTTTCCCAGTGGTGTGGTGGAGTGGGGCGGGAGAAGGGGTTGTTTTCCTTTAGAGGCAATTCAAATCCTTTTACTTCCGCCTTAAGCAAAACAACGATAAGCAGCAGCCTCCCAGCAACAGATGCCGCTGATAGCAAGGATTCACACCAACCATCTCCTCCTCCCCACTTCCACAAAGTGAAACGCGTGTGTGGCGCATAAAAAAAGAAAAGAAAATATGATTACTTATCGTACTTTGAATATTTGGAGTTGGGGGGATGGGGTGTGGGGTGTGGGTGGGGGTATCATAGGAAAAGGGTTGACAGTTTAGCGACCCCCGCGTCACTTCCACCTGCCCCTGGCAGGGACACACTTTAAAGGCAATCACCGCCCCCAAAAAACTCCCGCAGACATTGCAAAAAACAACAACAACAGAGAGAAAGAGAGAGAGAGAGAGTAGGAGGGGTGTGGGCAGAGAGGAGGTGAACAACAACAATGGCGGCATTCAATTTTGTATGCTCTGCTTTCGAATGGTAAGCGAGTATATAGGATTTTTTGAGATTTTTTAAATATAAATTCTAAATACAATTATTTTTGAAACAATCATTTTAATTAACTATATATTGTATGTTTTTAGTAAAAACATTTCCACTAATCGTTTTCTTAATATAAATAATTATGTTTATAATTTATATGTCTTTAGTTTTCATTCCTGATTATTAAATATATAACTGCAGATTATAATTAATTAAAAATTAATGAATATAAATATAATTTCGTAGTTATTAAATGGGCTCATTTTTAAATACAATTTAATTTTTATATATGTTTAGTTTGAACTCCGTTTGATTATTTGTTACAGTTACATTTCTTGGTACACACTTTTTTCTATAGCGATCAGAGTATTGAGCAGTCGACGATGTCCGACAGCCAAGTGTTTACTTGTTAATATTTGCCTTGCAAATTTCGTATAAAATGCATTTGTTGTCTACATGCGAAGGAAGCGTAGCAAGGTGAAGGGGAAGTGGGGGATTTGCTTGGGGATGGGGGTGGGACAGACGACAGTCGACAGTCGGTGACTATCCGAGCCAAAAGGAACCGGAAACGGGCGGCATGTGGCAGGCAGCAGGCAGCCAGCACCGACAAAAGTGTGGAAAGTGAATGGAGCAGCGCGGACAATGTCAACACATGGGAATCGCAAGGACAATGGGAAAAAGTGCCAGCCGAGCCGAGCCGAGCCCGAGCCAAGGGGAGCAGTCATTGATATTGAAGAAGAAGCAGGGCAATGGAATGGTGGCTCCAACAGCGGAAGCAATAAATTGGTTAGGTAAAAAGCTTGTCCTAGACGCAGACACATAGGCAAAAAACAAACCGGCACGCGAGACATGCTCGTAATTTGTGAACGGGGGAGAAGAGTGGAGGCGGAGGGGTGTGGGAAGGTGCTTGTCATGCTCCTGTGAGGAAACCATTTATGTGGCCATAAAGGTAGTTGTGCAGGCGGTTGGAAATTAATAGAGAAGCAATGCAAAGTAGCAGAAGGACAGCGCCAACAATTATGCATCAAATTTAAGAGGCAAACCAAGCCTTCAAAGTGCTTGTCTAACAAGGACAAATCAGCATTTAAAGCAATATCAGCAATAGTTATAGATTAAATAGGTTTGCTTACTGTAAAAGATAATAAACTAGCATTTCAAATAACAATCAAAGAGTTGCTTGGCATATAAACAGACAGAAAGAAATGAACAAATTAGTCAGAGTTGTCTGGGTTTGGACAATATTCCAGGTTTCTTTACGTTTCCTATGACTTCCTATGACTGGAGACATCCAATCATTTAAAATAAGCAGGAGCAATTGTTATAAAGTGTGGAGAGTGGTCTGAATATGAATAATCCTCGATATTTCGCTTCGCTTCTATTTTACATTCACTTTCAAATGAATCACTTATAAATGGAACAGAGTTGTCTTAGGGTGGTTTGTCTGCCTGTTTGGCTTACTCACTTTCCAATTGAGTGGTGATCTCAGTCGAGTTGAACCTTCTTGATGGCCACGCTGGTTATCTCCGCTTCCTTGAGCTGCTCATCTGTGGTTGAGTTGTAGATGTGCTTCAAGTACAAATTGAAATAGTCGGTATAGTTCATCGGTGTGGAAATGCGATGTTTGCGCACCGGAAGACGCGGCGACAGGGACAACATGCTCGCCCACTGCCCATCGCAGAGATCGTCGTAGCGCAGCAGGCCCACCTCGTGGCCACCCAGATCACCGGGTCCACGACACATCGGCTGCTGTCCATCCCACAGCTTCACCACGAACTCTCGTATCCAGCGGGCGAGATACAGAGCACGACAGTCGCAATGCCACGGATTCTTGTCCAGCTTAACCGCAACCAACTTTTCCAAGCCGTGCAACGCGCCGTGTGGCAGAAACATCAGCTTGTTCGAATCGATGCGACTGAGGAGGGCGCAATTAGTTGTTAGTAATGAACTATTCACCAACTGCACTCACAGTTTCTCGAGTTGGGTGAGCGGCTGAAAGGCCCTGGCATCGAAGTACTTCAATATATTGTTGTTCAGCATGAGAATCTTCAAGCTGCTCAGACCTTCAAAGTCATTCTCCTCCAGCGTTGTCAGGTTGTTCGAGAAGAGCGTGAGGCGAGTGAGGGCACTCGCGTGCAGGAAGAGATCGGCTGGTATGCTGGACATGGCATTCTGGCCCAGCAGCAGCTCATTCAGGTTCTTCAGCTCCGCAAATGCCTGGCCATTGATCTGCCAAGCAAGAACAACCTTAAACTCTGGACGCCCCAACTTATCTCAACTCAGATTTCAACTCACATGACTGATGCGATTCATGGTCAGGTCGAGTGTCACCAGATTAACCAGATTGTTGAAAATGGTGCCCGAAATGGAAGTAATGCGATTGTTGTGTAGCATCAAAGTGCGCAAACTTTTCAATCCCTCAAAGAAGTCGTCCTCTATTTTGGCTGCAAGAAGGTTATTAGAAATATTTGAAGTTTGATTGGTTTCGACTTACCAATTTGATTGAGGCCAAAGTCGAGTGCCTTCAGCTTGGTCTGATAGCGCATGCTGCCCGAGACGAGCTGCTCGATCTGGTTGCGGGACATGTCCAGCTCCTCGAGCATCAGCTGATCTCGCAGCAGATTGGGCGGAAAGTTCTCGATTTGATTGTCGCACAAATTGATCACGGTGAGTCGTTGGGCATGATAGAACACAGACTCGGGCAGCAGGGCGATCTCATTCTTGCTCAGATCGAGCAGATTCAGATTGCGCAATTTCCAGAAGGTGCGCGGATCAACATCCTCCAACTGATTGTTCTGAATGCGTCTAGCAAGCAGAAGGAAAATCGAGTCTTTAGCATATTTAGAGGCCAGTCAAAGGAGGACTCACAATTGGAGCAGACTGTCCAGATCCTGGAACAGATCAAAGGGCAGAAAGTCGAGCACATTGTTGGATATGTCCAGTTCCTTGAGCAGCGTCAGGCCACGAAACGTGTCCTTGTGCAGAGTGGAGAGCGCATTGCGGGACAAGTCAATGGCCACCATATTCATGGGTATCACCTGAGTGACGGGCACCGTCTTCAGGTTGGTGTTCCAGCAGGTGAAACTCTTCGTATCCGGATTACAGCGACACACGCCCGACGTGCAATGGTTCCACTCCAGCTCACTGCCACTGGCCAAGTGCCAGATGGGCTGCTCCACGGAGCGCAATCTGCTCTCGATTTGACGCACTCGCTTATCGAAATCCTGCAAATTAAACATGGAGGAGCCGACAGCGGCGCCATTAGATGAATCCCGGCTGGCAGCAGATCTGCGCGGAGCAGAAGACAGAGGCACTCCTGCATCACTTCCCATTGCTGAGTGGCTGATTGTGCCATTTGGGAGCGCCTTCATCAGCAGCAGCAGCTGCGAGATGATTCTCAGCGATTCGCAGGCATTCAGCGTACAATTTCGCGTTCCGGCAGAGAGCCACGGGAGTAGATATTTCTGCCGGAACTCATCCAGTCGCTGAGTGTCCTTGCCATGCTGCTGCGTAGTCAAGGAGCAGATCAGCAGCAGGCAGACTGGAATCCAAATAAGAGATGACGATGATGACAGCATGAGAATCAAGCAAAAAGTGACTTTGCCTCGAGTTGAAGCTGGATTTATTTATAGAGGCAACCCCCAATTCATTTGGCTGCATAAATCGCGTAATTCACGAACATTTGCATTTTCCAGCAATTACCTTAAGTAGCGCAGAGCACCGCATGGGAGCCGCACAATCCGGCCGGACAATGCGGCGTAATCGAAGCAGAAGCAGCAGCAGAAGCAGCAGCTGATGAAGCGTTTGGCTCTGACTCAAGTTCAGATGTGGAATACCTCTCAGAATACTTTCTACGCTTGTCATTAATATTTCTCATATACAAATTCTGCACAATATAGTTACGTATTTTATTGTTTAATTTCATCAAAATTATAATAACGTTTTTTTTTTTGAGAGGGTATTAGAAATTCGTTTTAATGCAGCTAGCTCGGGCAACTTTGATTATATATACATGGGAAATGGCCATTGGAAAATGAAGGTGCGTTTTTTGCTGTGCAGAGACTTATGCAAGATATTCATTCGAAAGAAGAGGCAGAGAAAAATACTAGTTGCCTCAATAAGCACACATAGACAGATAGACGGAGGGAACTCAACAAATGTATATTCATACATATTTCTACAATCTATGTTTCTATTTGTCTACATATAAAAAGTTATAGTTTTCAATTTGGAATTAAACGGTTTTAATATTCGGCATTTGTTTTCAATTACTTGCATAATTGCATTTTAAATATTTTACAGCACTTCGCAATGCACAGCGCCACCAGTTGGCATATCATTAAACTATGAATATAAAGAATAACTGTTTCCAAACACTTATCATTCCCACTTTGTTAAATCCCTTTATTTAGTGTCACCCATATAAAATGCTCCCAGTATTGTCCTTGCTGCATGGTAAGTAACTCAAAAGAAAGCGCTTTCACAATTCGCCGCAAATTCGATGTGCCTCCATCTACAGATAAAACTACAAATGGTTGCGCCACCTATCATCACTTGTAGCGTCATCTACAGATAAAACTACAAATGGTTGCGCCATCTATCAGCGCTTGTGATGTGGCGGCATCTACAGATAAAACAAGAAATGGTTGCGCCACCTATCATCACTTGTAGCGTCATCTACAAATAAAACTATAAATGGTTGCGCCACCTATCATCACTTGTAGCGTCATCTACAGATAAAACTACAAATGGTTGCGTCATCTATCAGCGCTTGTGATGTGGCGGCATCTACAGATAAAACAACAAAAGGTTGCTATCATCATTTGTGATGTGGCGGCATCTACAGGTAAAACTACAACACATTGCGCCGTCTATCATCAGTTGTGATGTGGCGCTATCTACAGACAAAACTACCACAACACTTGGCAAATGTTCTGGAATTGCATTGAATCACTCACGGATATTTGGGGTGGTTAAATGTGTAGATATATTTTAAATAGAAATTAGAAATTTATGGAATTGGAATTGGATTGGGTTTGGGGGTATTTCGAAGGGAGTTTGATTAATATAATTCAAGCACTTAGTTCAAAGCAGTGGACGTCAAAACGGCGACGCCTCGTTCATAGAAGCTATGCGAATCCTGGCCAGCAGCGACGGCTAAATCCACAGTGAAGAGCAGCTCGGTGCGCGTGGAGTTCAAGTAAACGGGCAGCGTCAATTTGCAGACACGTGGCTCCGAGGAGATCCTATAGAGAAATGGACAAATTAGTCGAAATTTAAAGAGGACAAATTCTATATGACTACTCACTTGCTCCACTTGAGGATGGTGATGGGCAGATCCATCATTATCGTGGAGGCCAGGAGCAATTCGTTGTTCTTGCACTGGGCGCCCTGCAGCTTGAGGCCACTGACCCCGAAGCTGCTGTCCTTCTGATCTGTTTTGAGACCAGCGTCGGTAATGGTCACCTCCAGGGCGAGCTCCTCCAGTGACCAACTGTTTGCCTGGGCCACACACTGTCGGGTGGCTGTGATGTAAGCCTCTGGGTTGAGCAGACCACCCAGCCAGACGGGGAAACCCTGCAGTTCCTTGGCACCGGCCTGTGAGACCAGTTGGGAGACCTTTTGCAGCTGCTGCACGCGCTGACTGAAATCCGTGATCCACTGGATGACGGTGCAACCGGCGGGGACAGTGTAACGTTTCCAGCCCTTGGGTATGATGCCGCGCACCAGCTCGGAGAGCATGGAACGATGATGATTCGTCTGCTTCTTCTCGCCCTGGCAAATCAACACCACATCCTGCAGATCAGAGATGACCGTCTGGAGCAGACGAGCACCGCTGGTCACTTCACGTTCGAAGTAGCGATATAGTGGATCCTTAATGTTCTCCACGGTGCGCTTGAGCACCTGCAGATTCTTGGGCAACAACTCCAGCCAGGCGGTGGCCGAATTGTGCAACGTTTTCATCCACGACGGACGACCATCCTCGCTGCGGGCACCCAGCGCCTGGGCGGACTGTTCGGACTGCTCCTCGACGCTGTAGGCGAGCTCATCGTCATCCTCCAACTGCTGCATCTTGAGGAGCTTACTGACCAAATTCGTGCCACGCGTGGTGAGCAGCACCTTCTCCGCATTGTTGGGCAGACCCAGCCATGAGGGCGTCTGGCGATCTGTCAGATTCTCGATCCACTTGAGGAAGTGATCGCGTCGTGTGCCATCCGGCATGGTAATGTGACGCAGTCCGCCCGAGGCGCCATCCACATTCGCGACGAGAGCAAAGTCCGCCTCGAAGCTGCGAGCGGTGAAGAGCTTCTTGAGGAACGAGGTCAACAGACGCTGATCGAAATCGTTGTCGATCTTGCCGCCATAGATGGACTGGGAGAGCAGCGTGACCAGTGCATCCCACGGCACTTTCTCCGGCGGCAAATTGGTGCGTCCCATGGCCGTCGTATCGATCCAGGTGTCCAGGGTATCGCAGGCGACACGCAAATCGGACTCATTGAACTCGTACTTCTTAGCCCAGCCCAGAGGCACGTAACGGAGACGCTCCTGGACAATGGCATGGAACCAGGCTAGCAGGAAATAGAGACGTGCTCGCTCGCTGGGCGCCTTCATCATGCGTGCCGCTGGCACCGTGGAGAAGGTGCGCAACAGATTCGCGCGTATGCCTGGCGGTGGCTCAAAGACAAAGATGCGACCAGCACGCAGGAGATTCACAGGCACCTTCGGATTAATCTCCATGGTGAGGAAGAGACGGAAGCCCGAATGCGGTTGCAGTGAATGCATCTTCTTCTCCAGCTGGACGAGCCACTGCGGTGCCAAGTGTACGTTCTTCAGCAGCACCCATCGACCATTCTTGCAGGCCATATTAATGGCACGCTCCGCCTGATTGAAACCCTCAGCGGAACCAATGGCAATGCTCGATATTTGCTTATTCTGCTCGGCGGCCAAGTCATCCACGCGACCAGATGCATCAAAACCGGGCACGGAGCACAGCAGTGCGGGCGTATTGCAATTGAGTTGCTTGTCAACGACGGCTGTAAAGTCCAACTCCTGCTCGGCATTGGGCATAAAATCGACGCCCAGCACAGTGTTGACCACATTGTGGGCAGCGGCAATGACGCGATCCGGTCGGAAGGCCTGGATCAATAGCAACTGATGCACAGAGCTGCAAATGGCGGACAACGCCTTGGATTCATCCCACAGTTGGGGCACACACTGTTCGGGAGAGCTCTGCTGTAGCCAGGCGCCCAGCTCTGGCATGGAGCGCACTTTCTCAACCAGCTTGCGGAAGATAGGCAGACGACTGGCCAATCTATTGACGCCCTCCACTTGCTCGCCACTGAGTCCGTCGACGTGCGTGGGATTGGCGAGGAGACCTTCGCGACTGCGCAGGAAGAAATTGAATTCGGTGTCCAGATTGGATTCGCCAGAGCCCTTCAAATGGATCTTGCACATGAGCAGGGCAAAGGTCAAGCGATCGTTGTGCAACATGCCACGTGCCACACGCTCATAGCACACCTGGAACAGATCCTTCGTGATGATGCCCAGTCGCTCCGAGTGATCGCTGCGCCCCTCGAGCCGTGTATTATTGTACAGCACCGTGGAGAAGATGTCGAGGAACATCTTCAGCGAGTACTGATAGAGGAAGTGCACCTGATTCAGGCTATCCATGGTGAAGTACATGCTGCTGCATGCCACAGACAAGGGCAAATATTGTTGGGACACAGTTTCAATCTCAGCGATGACCTTGTCTGTTTCATCCACCTTCTGGTTGATGTCGTACGCCTCCTTCTTGAGCGTTTCCAGTGTGGTGATCACCGAGTCATCGTCCAGGATCTTGCCCTTGGCATCGTTGAGTGCCTGCAGCAGACTCTTCTCCAGCTGGCGCAGACGCAAACGGAACTCGCCCTGCAATTTGAGCAGATCGGAACGCTTCTCATCGATGTCGGGTCGCTCGGCCTTCAGCACTTGGTTCAGGCACTGCGATTGCAGCGAACTGCGCGTCACGGTAAAGTTGACAAAGGTCACTCTCGAGCAGATGTCCGGCGGGAATTCAACGGTCGGATCTCGTGTCGACAAGAAGATGACAAACGAAGGCGACAGATCAATGTCCTGGTCACCCAACGTAATCAAGACACGTCCGCCAGTGCGACGCAATTCGCGATTCAACACCGGGTTCAATATGGGATCATAGTTCTCCACATCCTGGACGAGCAGCGGATTACCGAAACGCAACGCCGACTCCAGATTCTTGCGGAACGAATCGTCCAGGAAGGAGGTCTTCGTTATCTTCTTGCCCGCATACTCATTGAGCAGGAAAGTGGTCGCCTGCCCGGAGGGATCAATAATCAAGGGATAACGATTAAATCGCTTCAGCATGATGGCATTTTCCGTGCAAAGATCATCCGTGGGCAGGGCATTCGCCTGCCAGCGCAGACGCTCGTCCGGATTGGACAGATACTCGGTGCGTGCAATGTCCGCACGATATTGAATGCTCGCCGACTGCAGATGCTGTGACCACGTGGTGAACAGATTCAATCGATAATGCTGATCAAAGTAGCCGCCATAGGCGATGAATGCTGCCGAGAGTAGAACATCACCCACAATGGTGGACATTTGGGATTTGAATGTTTCGCTGGTGGACTCCCAACGTTCGCGTTCAATGTTTAAGCTCTTGAGCAGCGCAATCGAACGATCCACCTTGGCCTGCACATTCTCCAGATCGGTTTTAATGGCCTGCGCCTGGGAAATGAGCTGTGCATATTCCTCCTTGTAGGCAGCAATGCTGCGCTCGAGTTGCTCCACCAGATCCTTGGTCTCCTTGGCGCTGTGCAGGTTGACATCGGCCTGTTCCTCCAGAGAGCGCAGTTCCTCACGCAACGGCTCCACACGCTTCAACATGTCAGCATACTCAATCTATGAGATTAAAAAGAGTTTGCAATTGTTTCATCATTGATTATTTATTGAGCTTACCTGCGCAATGGCCCATTTGACCATGGGACCACAGGCCATACTGGCGCGATTGACCTTCTCAAAGTTATAGTCCGGATTACTCAGATACTTGGACTTCATCTTCTCCCGAACCTCATCGCTGCATTAATAATAATAATTAATATTAATAAAATATCTTAATAACTTTTTAAGGGTTGAGTTATTTGTATGAATTGAGAGCAAGCAAAGCAGTTGGTTAGTATGAATCAAAGCGGCAAATTTGACCAAAACCATAAAAATATTGATTGAGTGGATAACAAGTTAAAAGCCAATTAACCAACAACAAGTTAAGAAATAATAATAAACAATATTTACATACACAATACAATCAAAAAGCCAAAAAAAAAACAGCCCGCTTTTTTTATTATTCACAACACAACTACAAGAAATAAACTCAGGCAAACGAGAAGAGAATACCAATTTCTACTCTCCAAAAAACAATAAAAAATATATAAATTCCATTCGAGAACAAAGTGTGTGTGGAATTAAAAGAAAATGTATAATAATTTGATTTTCATGCTTACGTTATGTTCTCGGTACCGAAGTTAGATACAATTGAATTTATGAAATTTTCACGCATTATCACAGCGCGTATTGATTTCCAATCTGTCGCATTCTCGCCCAGCAGCAGGCAGATCGACTCGAGTGCCAATTTAACCACAGACGGTGGATTCGCCATCGTTCGCACCTCAACGAGTTGCTGTTTGCGTATGGACTTCACAGCTGTTTGATTTGATTCGATTCGATTCGATTGTGTTAACATGAAGGATCAGAATTATTATAAACGATATACAGACAGCTCACAACAGCATCATTAACTATATGTTAAACTCGTATAAATTAGCCTTACAATTGTTACAACACTATTAATGTTTAAGAGTTACGAGTCACAGTCTCAATATTGTTGTTAGACTCTGCCTCTCTCTGTTTTTCATTCACTTAGCAAAAAAAAATTTTTTACTGAGTGTAATGTTTAAGAGTTATCGTCTCAATATTGTTGTAAGACTCTATCTCTCTGATTTGAATATATACTAAACACCTAGTTAGAGATTTCACCACAACTCTTAACAACAACTTTAGTCTGACTTTAGTTTACACACGATAGTTAACAATAAGTTTACGGTTATTCATATATATGTATATTTATATATCATAAGTTAAGATATTTGCCAGTGCATTGCGTATGCAGAGTGTGTGTGTATGTGTGTGTATTTATTTATATATATATATATATATTATATATAGTTGTTTAGTTATGCGTATGATGCGATTAGTGTCACATTACGGCACAACAACCTCTGAGGGAGAGATGAGAGAGAGACAAACTGACCCACTTTTGGTCAGTTCGAATGAGAATGTGAGTGTGCTGAGGGGAGTGTTGTGTGTGGTTGAGTGTGTGATATGTGTAGGTGTGTGTGTGATTAAGAAATAGAGAGTTGCGTACGTGATCTTGTCAGTCTCCAAGTTAACAATCGACGATATGAAACTGTCTTTAACGAGTATGCCGCGTATGGCCTTCCAATCTGTGGCACTCTCATTGAGCAGCTCGCAAACAGATTCCAGTGCCAACTTCACCACAGCCGGCGGATTTGCCATGGAGCGCACTTCGGCCAGGTGTTTCTTTTTAATCGAGCTAACGGCTAACATGGTGCAAATTGTGTTCGTGTGTGTGTGTGTATCGATTTAAATATATGTATATATTCAAGTTAATTTATAACTAAACTTAGCAAGACATAAACTAATTGTAATAACGAACCCATCCTGGCTCCCTTTTAGAGTGGAGGATTGGCATCCGTTGGACTCACCTTGCTGGGCATCGATAACGGCTGGTTCCACCTGTGCCAGATCTGCCATGACATACTTGCGCTTCTCGTCGATCTTGACCGTCTGATCGGCCAGTCGTATCTGTATCTCCTGCGATTGTATCTTCTTCTTCTCTGCCTCTTGCTGATCCTGGAACATTTGCTTCAACTTGGCATTGGCCGCCTCATTCTTGGCCTGCAACTCCTGCTTTTTGACCGCCAGCGATTTTTGCATCTCCTCCACTTGCTCCACAGTCTCCGCGATTTTATTGAGACCCACATTCAGATGGAGCTGCTGCTCCTCCAGATCGCTACGCTTCTCATTGTACAGCTTGACAAAGTGATGGATAAAGTCCAGATAGTGCCGCGGAGTCACAGCCATGGTGCGTCCACCACGTTTGGCCAGGCGAGCATTGGCCTGGTGAAGTGTCTGATGAACATATACACAACTGTTGATGACCGCATCGCGATGCGTGGGATTCGCTGGCACCAGTGGGCAAACGGATGGGAAGAAATCCGGCGGCGTCCAATTGGGCTTCTCCAAATCGACACGAGTGGTGAACTCTTTGCCGACTTGGAAGAGGGCTGAGTCCGACCAGTCACCAAACCAATTCAATACACAACGATTGAACAGAGCTGGCGATGTTGCGGCACGATCCTTGAGGCCATCGGTTGAGGGATTCATGGTGAATACAACATGAAGATTACGCATCACCTGCTGCGTGAACCACTTGTACAGCTCATCACTGGAGTCGAGCATGAGTCCCTCGCGCTGAGCACCCTCCTTGCACTGGGTCATCAGCGTGGTGTACTCATCGCCCTCGAAGAGACCGGGCACCTCACCGTTGGCCAGCAGAGTATTCATGCGCTCCAAGAAACCTGAGTCCAGCACATTCGACTCATCCAATATGAAGGCGATTTTCTCGTCCTTGCAGCCGGAGCGACGCAACACACAACGCAAATCCTCGTCAAAGTCCTCGCTAGTATACTTGTTGTGCACCTTGATCTGGAAGATGGATAAACCATTCATCCAAGCAACGAAGCGCGACAGCGTCGTCTTGCCAGCGCCAGAAACGCCAATGAGCAACAGATGACCCTGTGGCTGGCGGAAAATACGATCGATGCGGAGGACATGATCGAGGACCTCATCGAAGAGCACTAGCGGTACGTCCAGTTCCTCCTCGTAGAATACCTTGAGGCGAGCGCGGACATAATCGCGCAACTCCTCGCGATTCACGGGCGTATAATCCTTGGATAGCCAATTGCTGTAGAGGATGGGTCGTTGCAGTGCCTCCTCCAGATTGATGCCTGGGAAGTGCTTGTGGCCGACCAAATCGATATTCTCATTGGTCCAGCGACGTTCGCTGTCATCGACGAGACGATCCTGGAACAGACGCAGTGCCTCATGCGCCCACAGACGCACCAGACCCTCAACGGGCAGTGAGTCCAAAGGGCGGATGGCTTCACAAATGCCACGCACCCACCGAGTCATCTCACGCGGTGAGTAGACATAATGCGGCTGCATGTCCTGCGTAAAGCGATCCTGCGATGCCAAATAGAACTCGACCATGGCATTGGTCAGAGGTTCGGCGTAGCCACGCAACGCAGGCATTAGCCGCAGCATGGCACGCGAGAAGGTGCCGTAGATCTGCTTGAGCGACGTCTCGCCGGGGTAGTCTACATAGATGATGGGCACATGGCGCAGGAAACGATGCGAGAGGGGCTTGCGACCCGGATCTGTGGGTGGATTACAAGCTCCCACAAATTGTATGCGTTCCAGCGAAACCCATGCCTGATCGCTGGCCCGATAGAAGCCCTTATGTTCGACCAGCTGGCGCAGGAAGGAGATGACACGTTGGGTGCCATACGAATCCATGTCGGGCAAATTGATCTCATCGCAGAAGAGCACCAGCCACTTCCCAATCTGGACGGGTGAGAGCACCACGCCATTGGGTGTCTTGCGGTACTCGCAGTAGTGATCGAAAGTCTTTAGCAGCAACTCCGGCGTTGTGGCCGATGAGAAATTGAGACCAACCACCTCCATGTCGGGCAGCGCACGCAGCGCAGAGAACAGTGTCATCGTCTTGCCAGAACCAGGTGGACCGCAGAGTACTGGCGAGGAAGAGAGATTCGAATGAGTAGGCAGTTAGAGTAGAATCTTTAGTAAACCTTACCCAATGGCTTGTGCTCGGCTAGCCAGGTGTAGAGCAGCGATTCGTGACGCACAGTGTCTAGCGTGGGCACCACAATATCCGGAGATGCCACTTTATGGGTCTCCACCTCGATGACGGGCACCTTGTTGCTCCACGGCACCCATTCACCGTTCATGCTCACCTCGTAATCGATGATGGGCGCACCAGCAGCACCTGGTAACGGCACCGTTGTCACACTGCGCACAAAATCACCCAGATCGATGCGCACTTTCAGCTTGGCATCGCCAGCAAATGACCACAGCACAGAGTAGACCAATGCCTTGGGTATATAGTGCTCCAATTGATCAGCGGAGCAAGGGAAATCAGGATGTTGGGCATTAAAATTGAGCACATTGCGGGCCGACTGATTGAGCATGGAGAAGAGCGAGCTGAGAGCACGCAGACGTGTAAAGTCCATGATGTGCTCCTGATCCATGGCATACTCCAAAGTGCGTACAACAATGCCATCCGCCGAGAAGAAAGGCTGCAACAGCAGCGCAATATCGCGTTGCACTTGCAACGAGGGCGAGACTTCTTCCTCCTTGTCCTTGGGGGGTTTCATCATTACTCCAACGAAATCATCGTCGCCATCCTCGAGCGGAATGCTGCGCAAACGTGACAAATAATTTTCGAATATCATCTCCGTGGAGAGCACATCCTCTGAGAACCAGACCATGCCACAGCGAGAAACGGTGGCAAGCGTGGCAAACTTCAAATCCTGCACCTCGAACATGACGCGCACATTGGGCGGCAGCGAAAGACGTTCACCATTGGGCAGCGTCAGTAATTTGTTGTCGTCCAGCACCGAATTGAGATTCTCCACCCACTCGGGATCCACGTCGCCATCAAAGATGATCCACTGCCGTTTGTTAATCTCGCCGCGCACATTGTCTATGATCTTGCGCAGAATGTGCGTAAAGAGACCGTCGGTCCACTCGCGTGTATTTGGATCAAGGACACCATACAGCGCCTCCTTGGAAATGGCCTTGGGATCGATGACATGAGCAACACCCTCAACGCCCTCGAAGCGCTCCAGTGCCTTGAGCAGTGTGCGCCAAGCTGTCGACTTGCCCGAACCGGATGGACCCACCATCATGAGTCCATGATTCAAATTGGAGATTTGATACAGTTGCAGCACCTGTTTGGAGTCAACAAACCGATTAATAAATGGGCAAAAAGATTGAATGGACTACAAATGGAAATTAGTTACTTTGTCGACCCAGGTTGAGCCGAGTCCCTGGTGGTGGTTAGTAGGCGTGTGTGCGAGGCGAATCAATGTTATGGAATGCTTAAAAATCAAAAAGTGATGAATGACTTACCTTCTCCATCCAGGCAGCGCCTTGCTCGTCACCCTCGCCGCAGACGAGATAATCCTCCTGGCACACCTTGCGTATCTCCTCCTTGAGACCCTTCATTTCGGCCCGGGTGTAGCCCACATTGGGGAAGACATCGCTGAGCAGTGAAAACAGCAGTGGAATATCCTCGGCAACCAACTTGGGCACCATTGTCTCGCAGACGGACTGTATGAGTATCTCCTGTTCGGGCAGATTCTCCGCGACAGATGCCTCATCGATATTCTCGTCGCCACGTTGACGCATCTGTTCCTTGATCTTCATGATGCGATCACGTTTCACATTGCCAGCCGAGATGAGGACAGATTTCAAAGCACGCAGCCCGAAATCGTAGTGACTCTGATTGGATAGTTGCTCATCGCAGAGCTTGAAGAACGGCACAATTTTGCAAGCCAGTTTCTCGGCAGAGCGGAAACCCTGCGAGAAGAGCATCACCTCGGCGATGAGCTGACGATCGGGTGTTGTCATCGCCAGCGAACGGAAGAGTTTCTTCAAATTATCGGGTAGATTGGAGCGGCCAGCATAGCCTGGATTCATCGTGATGAAAATGGCCATGTCTGGCGAGACGCGCACCTGCTTGCCCACCAGCTCCACTGTGATGCTCTCCTTGTTGCTGTCCATCTCGTATTTGAGGGCCTCCTGTATGGTCTGAATCTGTTGGGAGCAGGCGGAGAGCATGCGCTCCTCCAGACGATTGAACTCATCGAAACAGCCCCATGCGCCCACCTGGCACAGACCGACAAAGATGCGACCCATCGCCTGGAAATCGAATGTCTCGTCGCAATTGAAGACAAGCACAAAGCGACCTAGTTGATTACCCAACGCCTTCACCGACTCCGTTTTGCCGGTGCCAGCCGGACCGAAGGGTGAGCCGCCAAGACGCGATTCCAGCGCTTGCGTCATGGTCAGATAACAGCGATCCGTGAGTGGTGTTTGCACGAGGCGATCCTGTACACCCAAATACTCAAAGCCATAGAAGAAACGTGCATTGGCCATGTGAATTGTGAGCTGTTTGAGCACCTCTGTCTGACGGGGATCGAAATAGAAGCGCATCTCGCACAGCCACTGGAAGGATTTGGGCGAGGTGACACCATTAGTGAGCAGACGTCTGGTAACCGTCCGCTTGTGCACAAACTCATTGATCAGATGCTCCAGTTTGCGACGACGCAACGGCGGCTGTTCCTGCAGCACTGAATCCGCTAGGACATTCAATGTGCTCTCCACATTGGTGAGGACACGTTGCAATGGCTTGCCTGCATTATTCTCTGATGCCTGCTGCAGTGCAGCCTCCACATCCTCGGACCACAGGATCTGAGCGGCAAGCACGACAATTTGTGCCTGGTATTTGTCACACCATTCCATGTACTTTTGGGGATCGATTTGACCATCGCGGAACTGTTTGATATCCTGCACAGCTTGTGCGAGCAGCGAGGCGAGCGTGAAGCGCATTTGTTTCTCCACCAGCGAGAGCCATTCGTTGATCTTGGGATGGTCCACCGTCGACACGGGATTGATGAAGTGCCTCTTCTCCTCACGCGACGAGATGCCCAAAATGACATTGTTCTCCTCGTTCAACAGAATGGCAGCCACTCCAGCGAACATCTTCTTGAAGTGCTTCTGCAGACGGGCAATATTCTTGCTGTTGCCAATGATCTCCAGGAGATCCTCATCGCCCACAAAGTAGAAACGTGGAAAGGATGTGCGCTCACGTTCCAAATACTCACCGAGGGCTTTCTGAATCTTGCCCAGCAGATCGGCCAAACGTTCCAGCGAACGCTGCACTGCGGGTATGTTCAATACATCCATCACTTTGGGAGACTTGGTCACCTTTTTCATCAGGCCCAGAAACTCGGAGCTAATGCTCTGAAAACGAGAAGTCTCCACGGGCAACAGTGTCTTGATGTCAGCACTGCCCGAGAAGATGCCCTCTAAATAGACCCAACGACGTTGGACATCGATCCACACATCGAACAGGGCATTGATGCGATTCAACTTCTCCTCCCAGGTGAGGGCCTCCTCCTCGAAGACCTTGTAGTAGGGCGATAGCTTCATGGCAGCCACAGAGTTAATGTGCTCCTTGACCTTGTTGAAGAGATCATCCCAGCCGCGTATAATTCGACATTTGTTCTGATAGTTAATCAGATCCAACTCGTAATTCTGCCAGGATTCGCGCACTTGTTTCAAGAACTCCTCCAGTGCCATTTCACCCTGCGCGACCAGAATGATGTCCTTCACAATGGACTCGTTCTTCTGCAGATTTACATCCCACACTTGTCCCAGTGTCAGATCAGAGATGACCCAATTGACACGCAATTGCTTGGTTAACTGTTTCCAGTGGCGCTCCTTGAGTGCGTCCGATTTGAGCTCCACAATCAGCATGTTCACCTTGATGTAGCTCTGGATGAGTTTCTTCACATACTCATAGGATTCGTACATCCGCAGGCGGGCGGGTAACTCCTTCAGCTGGGCCATCATCGCCTCCAGCTGTTGGCGCAGCTTGCGTGGCTGCACCGATAGCCAGGGCTTCTCGCGCGTCTCATCAATCTGAGTCCACACCTTAGACAGTTCGCTCCAAACACCACGCAAGTCCTGCAGCTCCTCGAGGGCGACATTCATGCGCTCCGAACTGTTGTTGGTCACTCCGGCCGACTCTTGCAGCTCCAACGCTTCCTTGGCCTTGGCCACATTGTCGCGCTCCTCCTTGAGTCGCGAGTATTTGCTCTCGAAGATTTGCAGCTGTTGCAGTGCATCATCGGGCCGTATTTTGCCGCCAGTGGGCTTCGTTTTCTCCCAATCGTTGAGGAAGTCAACGGTACGCGTCTCCACCGCTTTATCTTCTGCGACAATCTTGGCCTGCAAACTGGCCACCTGTGTTTGGATTGCGGTATCCTTGCGCTTGATGATCTCATTGAAGGCCGACCACTCGCCCTCGATGTTATCCACGTGCAACCAATTGTTGGGAAATTGGAAACGCTGACGCTCCAGTATGCGCTGTGCCTCGCGGAACACCTCCACCTGTTTGTCCCAAGCAATCATGTCCTTCTTCAGCGTCTGCACATACGTAATGAAGCTGACTGCATCTGATGTGCTCGCCGCCTCAATGCTCTGCATCTCGAGGTCTGTGCGCGACTTGGACACCTTAGTGTGGAACGTGGTCATCTCGGTGCCGAGAAGAGTGCCAAATTTACCCAACGCCTCCTTATGCCACGAATCGTATTTGAGCGTCACCTTGGCCTGCACCTTGGCATAATCAATGATGATGGCCCCATAGGCACGTCGAGTGTCCGACGTATCGAATGTGGTGCGCGATTGCTTGATATCGTTGAGGCACTTGATCCAAAGATTCACATCCTCACCCAGACGGCCATAGAGTGTGTCCGCCTGCAGATCCCAGAGGCTCTGGTAGCGCAGCCACTCATCGACATAGTTGCGCACCTCGCTAATCTTGTGCTCGATGGCACCGTAGGCATTCTCGAGAATCTTTCCCTCGGGCAATTTGGTAAGCAGATTGCGATACGTTTGCGAGACAGGTTTCTCGAGGCCCACCTGATAACGTGTACTCTGCAGTCGCACCTGGGAGGTGACGATGGCCTGCCAGGCAAAGAACTGTTGCATGATCTGGAAGCGAGCCTCCTCAATGGAGGGATATAGATACATCTGCTGATTGGTGATGCGTATCTCGTGCACTGCATTTTGGACCTGCGGTTCGCCGCCCAATTTATGTGTGGGCTGAACTGGTGCATCTGTGTCCATGGAGGTGTCCACCTCCTTTTTGTTGCCAGTCAGTGCCTCTGTCCAGGCTTGAATACCCGCCTGAAGACGCGAGGCGAGCTTCTTCTCCACCTCCTCATCGAGCCGGGTGACCCAAACACTCAGATTGGAATACTGACGCAGCGACAAATCATCGACAGCATGCTGAATCTTGGAAAGTATCTCCACAAAGGTAGCGGCACTATACGGACATGTTTCCAGCGAACGCACATCGACATCCAGTTGCTCCTCCACCACTAGCAAGTCATCGACCTGAAAATTGAGAACTTAGATAACGTCTTGAGTGAGTCAATCATCATCATCCACTTACCTTCTCCTGGAACTGAGTGACGCACTCGGAAAGACGCAACACATAGGGATCGAGTTTGTACGATTCCCAAATTAAGCCTACGCCCTCGGAGACCAGATTTAGCACCTCCTTGCGCAGTCCAGCAACCAAAGGCACAATGCTTGCGCGATCCTCGATCTTATATACAATCAAGAAGTATTAATATATATATATTGCATACATTTTAAGACTTCTAGTGGAATCTTTAAGATGCATGCAGGATTGGATATAAGTAAACAAACAAACAGTGGGTAGCAATAATAACTTTTCTGTGGGGACAACACTACCTTGAATACTGAATTTAGTGCTAGACTCCTATTATTAAGCTGCATGAAAGAAAGGTTGTTGGTTGTTCGGTTGATTTAAAAAAGTACTCGTACTCGTGTCTATGCTTGTGCTTATGTAAGGTGTGTGTGAAATGAGTGTGAAATGTTAGGTGTTTTTTCGAGCAGTGTCTTTAACAAAATTCAAACTGCACTCGCTGGGAGCAAACAATGCACAAAAAGAAGCCAAGTAATTTCTCAAAAGAGAGAAAATACAAGTTTATAATATGTATATGTCTAAAATTGGTAGCACATAACAATTAAGGATGTTTAAGAGTTTTAAGAGTAAGAAATCTAAATCCATTTTCAAATAGCATTTTGTGACAAAAATTTTTCAAGAATTATATAATGGATATAAATCATATTTATGCTGATCCATTAGACATATATTAGACATACACATATTTGCAAAGTAAGCAGAGCAATTGCTTCAACAATATTGACATTATTGTAATATTGGTTTTGGTTGTGGTTGTGTGGTGATTGTTGTGATTATGTTGGTTGTGCAGTTGATTCCTTAAATATGGCTAGATTACCTTCTCCAGAGTGCGTTCGTAGGTGCGAACGCTCTCAATCAGCGATATAGCATAGGGATAAATCTGGTTGGCCTGATGAGCCTTGTTCACAATGGTAAGAGGAACTCTGCAAAAAGTGTATTCCTTTAATATAGTAAAAAAGAGAACAGAATATTGAAATTCACTCACCTGAAGCCCAGGTTCTTGATGTTGCGCACCTCCTTGGCCAGCGTTATGATCTCTGGCAGAAAGTTGACGCGCAGCCGCAAAACATTGCCGCGTCCAACACGTGAACGAGTTGATTCGATAGTGAAAATGCGACCAGAGCTGCCAAAGTTACGCTCCTGAACTTTACGTGCCCACTCGTGAAAGACATCGGAGATGGAGAGCTTGGCCCGGAAGCTGTCGCCATCTGCCTTCAGTTTTTGGCCCTCGATGTGCGTCTCCCAGCCCTTGCCGAGCACATCCTCGACCCGTTTCAGATACATGGTCAGTTGGTTGTCAATCTGACGTGCCCAGATTATGGAGCCCGCCACTGGCGGCAGATCTCGCACCGACGACAGGCGGCAACTCTTGCTCTGCGGATACTGCACCTTGAACTTCTCGTGCAACGCCTCGATGTCGTCCTTGACACGTTGTATCAACTGCGTTTGATACTCGCGAATAGCGCCACGGATGTGCGGACGCACAAAGAGCGCATTGAAGCGAGAGAAGATGCGGAACATCTCGTTGGCATTCTTCGCTGTGCCCAACTGGTCGCGCAGATGCGCCGTGATGCGTGTCTCCACGCGATCTAGTACAAATACATTTTTTAATATAAATATATAATTTAATATATATAATGTTAACTCATATGAGCGGTCTCCAGAGGGATCAGAAAAATTCATATGGCAAGTTAGTTAGGGAGACAAGCTCAATAAGATCAAAAACTAAAAATTCAGCTGTACAGATTCCAAATTTGGTTTGGTAAATCGAAAATAAGATACAAATACGTATATATATTTAATATTTTTAAATTTGTGCTCAATACTCACCGATCTTCTCCTCGTAGCGCTTGACAGCGGCCTCCCAGGCCTCGGAGCCCTCCTTGGTAATGTCCAGGCAATCGACTTCCTTGACATTCTCGTAGGCCAAGTTAACCTCTTCGATGGCGTTAGCATCGGCTGCATCCAGACTGTATGGCTGCTTGGTCTCCACGGCACTGCCATCATCACCGGCTGCTTGCTTGGTGGGCCGCAACACGCGCAGGATGACGGTGCGCAGTTGTTCATGCTGGCGCCTAAACTTGCGCATATGCTCCATGCGCGTCTGCAGCTTCTTGTGAGCCGGCGAGACACGCCAGACCATCTTCAGATGCTCATCACGCTTCTTCTTGACAATGTCGCGCAGCAAACCCTGCAGCTTATCGTACTCATCGTCCCAGCAGCTGAAGATCTCGAAGCACTGGTTCATCACGCGCTCGAACTCATCAAAGGGAATGTGCATGAGGCGGCGGGTACCCAGCACCTTGAGCAACTGCTGTGACAAATCCCGAGAGATGGCCTCGATCAGCTTGAGGCAACGCTGAATGGGATACTTGGTATTGCGCACCTTGCGCAGATGCGAGAAAATCTGCTGCACAGCCGGTCGAATCTTCTCCAGCTCTGTGGCAGACAGTAGATCATTGATGGGGAAATCCTTCATTAGTGGATTATAATCGGCTACTGTGGCCAGAGCTTGTTTCAAGCCCGTGTCCGTATCAAACGAAACCGTTGCATGGAAACGTTTGCCATGCTTGAGTATGTCCAGGGTAAGTGCCACTTCGGGCGACTCGCGTTTCTCCTGAATGCGATACAAGGCACGCTCCAGATTTAGCCAAAATGAGATTTCCTGGAACATACATGGGATTAACTTAATTGAAGACTTCTTTTACGGATTATTTGCTTACTTGTAGCGCAGTGCCTGAGCCTGGATCTCGATTTAGCTTGGTTACCTTCTTGATTTCGGTAATCCAGCGATTCACGCCGTTCTGCAGCTGATTGAGGAACGACGAATCCTCCACCTTGTCGCCAAAGTCCACCACTTTGGCCTTGTGGTTCTCATCGGCACACTTGCGTATGACCTGATTGACAACCGGATGAGCCGTCAGCGTAATCTCTGGGATGTCAATGTTCTGCTGCAAATGCAACAAACCCATCTCCAGTTCGGCCAACTTCTTCTCCACCGACGGTGCCATCTTATCGCCATCGCGATCCGCACGACCCGACTCCTTGACATACGACTTGAAATACGGTGCCAGGGATTTGCTGATGAACGCATGCAGTGTCTCATATGGCGAGCCATCGGAGAAGTTAATCAAACGCAGCTGCGAATGGATCGATTTATCGGCCTCGACGACAACGCCACGCTTGATGCAGGCCAGCGATGCCATGCGGCTGTTAGTGAAGTGGACATCGTTACTGATCTGATAGGAAACCTGCTCCTTCTCCTCTTCACCTTCCCCCGGCTGTTCGCTGTCATCCTCTGTGAAGTAAAATAGAGAGAGAGAGTATGAGTGAAATTGTCAATCATAAAGCATTACCACCTTCACCCACATTATTTCACTCACAATGCACACCACACACACACACACACACACATAATTATCTGGCCCTGATGATGTTCAATGACGCCTCGGTCAATGGCAATGCCACACACACAGAAATTTGTTATATCAAGGTGACAACCTTGGAAATTTCAGCGGCCAAGGTGAAACCTTCAAATTTCATCCACTCAAGGTCTGAACCTTGAGCGTGCGTTGCTCCCACATTCCCCCAGACTGCCACATTCCCACATTGCCTGACCCTGATGCGAGCCATCGCATCGCAGTCGCAAAGTCAACGAAATGTACACAAAACACAGGCAGCAACGCGGGCTCAAGGTCGCTCACGTTTCCGCAAACAAAGTGAAAAACAGCTGGCGTTTTGGTTTGTTTTTGTTTATTTGCCGGCAACCAGCGCGCAACAACTGGTCACACTAATTACTCAACAAGCCGGCAACACTTTACAGCTGCTTGCTGCTCAGTCAGTTAGCGTGAGGGTTGCATTGAGTACCATGGCAACGATATTATAACTTAAGAATGACGTCACACGTGTCAAACATTCGGCATTCTCTCGCATATAATTATATAAATTCTATAATAATAAAAAAAAATCAACGCAAAAACATATCGCAAACATATATTCCAACACACACACATTTAAATTTCAGCGCATATTTGAAAAACTTGAAACAGTCATGTCACGCATTTTATATTCAAAACAACCTGTTTGCCTATGCCATGAAAAGTTGATGGTGAGTCAGCTGCGCATGACGTCATGCGCAGTAGCCAGTACCGAAAACATAATTGGCAATTGATTTTTAACCAATATGCAAAACGCACTTTAAGAAAAATAGATTTGGTGCCTTAAATATGTTTTTTTACGAAATAGAAAATGCATTTTCCAAGTATTCCAAGGAAAGTCTTCATTTTATAGCGTTTCATCGACGCCATTTTGTCCAGTTGGCATTTTTTCATTCTTTTTTGTCTGATTGGCAAATGCAAATTGAAAATTAATTTACCTTTAATGCAATTCCGCTGCACGTACAACGCCTGCACTTGCGGATCGGAGAGGAACTTGCGAATAGTCTCCTGATTAATGGGATCGTCGAGAGCATTATTCAAGGAATCCGGCACAACATCCTCCTCCGGCAGCAGAATGATGACAGCTTTGCGGAGATAATTTGCAAATGCATCATAGTTGGCAATGGACAGGTTAACGGCCGGATCCACCGACGTGTCGGTGTTGTCCAGCGAATCACCCATCGTATTCCACTATTTTCTGTACTTAATTGCACAATTCAAATTGTTTTTAAACGAATTTCACACACAAAACTTGGGAATAAAAACGCCCTATGAAAAATTACGTGTGCAGCTCTGGCGAAAGTGCAACGACTGAGTGGCCACATCGATGAAAAAGAAAAGGACGACGAACACAACCCTATTATTAAATTGCCACGCTGTCAAAAGTGTTTCCCGCCAAAAATTTCTGCTTATACCAAAAGCGAATCGAACAATGTGGCAACGCAGTCTTAGCGAACAGCTGCTTACATCTGCAGATTGCATTTTAATTTGTTATTTAATAAGCGCGTTATGGTTGAGACATTTTAATGTGCAATTTTATCAATTAAAATAAACAATATGCAAGCATTGCGTCACAGGTGCCTGCTGCGGGGAATTGAATTGAATTGGTGCCGCCGACTGCTGACGCAGAGCTACACCGGCAACGAGGTAAGCAACAGAATCAACATAAATACCAAATTATATTTATTTTTGGCTTTTCTTTAAGCAATTGGAGTTGACAAATGAGGTGAAACATCGCATTGAGACACATTGGCGACAGCGGCTAAAGAGTGGACAGTTTGATGCCAGGCAGAAGTCAAACAAATACTATGTGCTGTCCATGTTTCCCTATCCCTCCGGCAATCTGCATATGGGCCACGTGCGCGTCTACTCGATCAGTGATGCAGTTGCACGATTCCATCGCATGTGCGGCAAGAATGTGTTCCAGCCCATTGGCTGGGATTCCTTCGGCCTTCCCGCCGAAAATGCAGCTAATCAACGAGGCGTGGCACCCGCCGAGTGGACGCAACAGAATATTGGCCAAATGAAGCAACAGTTGGAGCGACTCGGATGCTCCTTTGACTGGTCGCACGAGCTATCCACGAGTAGTCCCCAGTACTACAAATGGACACAGAGTTTGTTTCTCATGCTGCACAAGCAAGGGTTAGCGTATCAGAACGAGGCACTCGTCAACTGGGATCCCGTGGATAAAACGGTGCTCGCCGATGAGCAGGTCGATGCCAATGGCTGCTCCTGGCGCTCGGGCGCTAAAGTGGAGAAGAAGCTGCTTAAACAGTGGTTCATACGCACCAGTGCGTATGCCAAGCAGCTGCTTGATGGCCTCGACGATCCAACGCTGCGTGATTGGCGCGATATTATCAATCTGCAGCGTCATTGGATTGGGGAGTGCAATGGTTACGCCTTCACCCTGCTTACTTCCGCCTCGAATCTGTTGCGCGTGTGGACAGCCAACCCAGAGCACTTAAAAGATCCGCATGCATTTCTCGTGCTGCGCAGCAAACACTTTCTATCGAAAGTGAAGAACGCGGCTAAGCTGAGCGTGGAGAATCCATTTGCTGGCAGGACGCTGCCTGTGCTCTTCAATGATGAGGTCACCTTTCCAGCGCACTGTGATGTCTACTTGGCTGCGCCCAGTTTTCGGGCCGAGGATCGCGAGCTGTGGGACAGCTGCGATCCGGCTTTTGCCGCCTCTGGCAAGCAAGAGGTGCACCTTAATCCCAGCAACTGGGAAGAGCTGCGCAAGGAGGTGCTACAAGCAGCCAGGCGACTTAATGTTGGTGGGTATCGTGTCTCGTCCAAGCTGCAAGATTGGCTCATCTCGCGGCAGCGCTACTGGGGCACACCCATACCCATTGTGCACTGTCCCAAATGTGGAGCGGTTCCCGTGCCGGAGCAACAGTTACCAATTACCTTGCCTCCCCGCGACGCTGGCAAGGATGCGCTACGCTGCGAGTGCCCCAAATGTGATGATCCACACGCACAGCGTGAAACGGACACAATGGACACATTTGTGGACAGCTCTTGGTACTATTTGCGCTATTTGGATGCCCACAAAACGGAGAGCATTTTTGACCAGGCGCTAGCGATAAACTTTATGCCTGTTGACCTGTATATTGGTGGCAAGGAGCATGCTGTGCTGCATCTCTACTATGCCCGCTTCATGAATCATTTTCTGCACAATTGCGGACTGTCGCCCACATCTGAACCCTTCTCCCGTCTGCTCGTCCAGGGAATGGTCATGGGTCGCTCTTATCGTGTCAAGGGCAGCGGCCGCTATGTCCGTGAATCGGAGGTCGAGATTGTGAATGCAAAAAAAAATCAGGCTGTGCTTAAGGGGAGCGATGAGCCAGTGGTCATGAGCTGGGAGAAGATGTCCAAGTCGAAGCTGAATGGCGTCGAACCCGACGAAATGTTCAATGAATACGGCACAGATACAACGCGACTCATCATCCTGGCCGATGTGGCGCCCACTTCGCATCGCAACTGGTCCAGCGCCAGTGAGTATTAGACGAGAAGTGTAACGATTCAATAGAATTTTCTTTGATTGCTACTTACCATTCTAGCTTTTCCGGGCATACTCAACTGGCAGAAGCGATTGTGGCTCACAGTGGAAGAGTTTCGTGCGGCACGCGAGGTTTACGCAACGGATGCTGTGGACACTGCCAGCGCGGTGTTTCGTGAGGACGATGCAAAACTATTCGATGCACGCAACTTTTATGTGAAAGGCGCCACCTTCAACTATCGCCATGCGCATCAGCTAAGTGTAGCCATATCCAAGATGCAGGGTCTAACCAATTCCATAAGGGTAACTAGCCAATCTGTCCGGTTTGTAATGTGTCACCATATATATTCTCAATTCAACCTCGATTTCAGCGTACACCCAAACATATCCAGAGTCATGGCAAACAGTTTGAACGCGCTCTTGCCGCACAGATCATCATGTTGGCACCGATGGCGCCACACTTTGCCTCCGAGTTATGGTCCAAGTTTGTGGCGGTGCCGGGTCGCCTGAATGTGGAGAGTGAGGAGCTGCGTTGGACAGAGGATGTGCTTGCACAGCGCTGGCCAGATGTGGATGCTGGCTACCAGCTCGATTTGAGCATCAAAGTGAATGGTTTCGAGAATTGTGTGATTAAAGTTGCACGCAACCAGCTGGACAAGGTTAGTCATAGCGATGCCATGGACATTGCCTTCAACACACAGTCGGTGACTTCGTATCTCATCGATAAGAAAATACGCACCACCAATTTTGTGCTCTACCCAGGAATTGAGGCCATACTCAACATCTATGTGGACAAGCTGCAAAAGACGCAGAAACCTGCTGGAGGAAGTAGCAATGACGCCGACAAATTGCAGGCCAAATAGTAGTCAAATAATGGTGGAGATTATGGGTTAAGTAGAGTTTGGATTAGCTGTTAATGTAGATATTTTTATATCTAATAGAAAAGGTAGAATTTGCATTTCTTCATACAGTAGTCGCTCGGAAATTGTAATTTGAACTAATCGTAAATGAGAATCGTAATTTTAAATATATTTCGCATTGAGTTATCCACTGATAAATTTTTGTTCTTTCTGTTTTATATTATTGTTGAATTTAATATTCGAAAAATTACAATCAATAATCGTTAATTGAATTTAGAATTTGGCAGAAACTATAAGCCTCAAATTGGCATATCATCTATCAGAAATCATAATATTGTAAATTTCTGACACTGCAACGTTAGCGAGCGATTACTGTAGTTGGTTACATGTATCCTAGCTTACAAGTCAATCTTGGTTGCTTAGTTTGTTTTTCTTTTATTTATATTTGTTAATTAAGTTTAATGTTAATGTTAAATATATATAAAAATTGGACTAGTTGCTTTACAAGAATTGGTTACAATTGGATTAATTGGGGTTAAATGCCTAGAATCATAGGAATTACGTTATTTACTGACTTGGTGCTGTTTTGGACTAAAAGCGATTAAGTCTAAAAACACTACATACCATGGAAAGGGATTCCATCCTCCATCCTCTGACTTGATCTCACTTCATCAGCTCGGACATAAGATTGCGCAGATAGACATCCAGTTGGGCATAGTCGAGCAGCGTGTTGCGCACAATGTCCAGCAGCATGCTTGGCCAGAGCGTCTCCAATTTGTGCAGCTTCTCCACAGCGCTGCATGTGTTTTCTAGCAGCAGGGCAAAGTGTTGCCTGCCACGATCTCTGGCACTGGGCGCCATTGCAGTTGCTCCACACTCAGCGTTACTCGACGTTGTCGTCGTCGTCGCCGCCGTTGTCTTTTTCCACTGCAGCGCCTCCTTGCCCACGACGAGGCGTAGAGATTTGTTCTCGGCCCGGAGGAGCCACTCCTTAGGTGACAGCTTGCTGGCCGTGCAGGTCTCGTCGAGACGCAGACGCGCTAGCAACGGTTGCAGCATGCCATCCGGCATGGACCACAACACCAGATTAGATAAGCCGGAATATAAGGAATTTGCTGCCTCCATCTCTGCTTCGCTCACCTCCTGCCCGTTGAGCTGCTTGAGTCCCCAGTGGGATAGCCTATAGATGGCATAAGCGCGCCACGAATGCTTGCCAGTTATGGCATTGCCCTCTGCATCGATGAGCAGCGAGCTCAGTCCCTGCAACTCCGCCAAAGCATTCAGCTGTCCCAGCGAACTGATATTCGTCTCGCGGAACACAAAATGCTCGGCATGCGGAAACCTGATCTTAATCCTGCCCAGCATGCAGACAATGCTATTGAAGTTGATGTAGCTAAAGTTCAGAGTGTGCACATCATTGGCCTTGGCCGGATTCCATTGCTTGTCAATGAAGCGCAATGCACCCTGGCCATAAATATTGAGATATCTGCCACAGATCTCAATCAGGTAATCTCCGCCTTGTTCCCGTTCACGTTCCGCGGCACTCGGCTTGGACACAGTGATGGCTGTGGTGGGCGTGGCAGTGGCAACAGCAGCAACAGCCGTTGCTGGTGAGGATTGGCCAGCTGCTTGCTTGCCCTGTGGCAGTGAGACCACATTGGCACTCGACTGGTTGTTATTGTTGTTGGTGCTGTTGGAGATTTGCTTGGCGCGTCCGCCGCTGTTGGAGCTGCTGCTATTGCTGGCGCTTGTGCTGCTGCTGATTGTTTGAGAGCGCACCAGGCTGCCTGTCATATAACGTTTACAGCCGGCTTGACTACCACCTCCGCCACGATTTACCTGCAAGCCTAGCTGGGTGATGGGTGTTTGGCGCAGACGTTGCTTGTTGCTGCAGCTGCTGCTGCTGCCTGGACGAGTGCTGCTCGCTGTAATGGAGGCGGGCAGTGGCAGCGTTAGTGTCGTAGACGGTGGCGTGGGCGTAGCAGCCGGCACAGGTATTCCAGCTGCGGGGGGAGTCAGTGTCAGCGCCGGCGGTGAGGGTGAATTGGATGTGGCGGGTTCGGGCGCAGTTGGAGGCGGAGCAGTTGCCGCTGGCAGCTTATTGCAATTCTCATCGATTTGTGGTGTTGCTGACTTCTGCTGCTGCTGCTGCTGCTGCTTGCTGATTTCCTCGTTATCCGTGCTGTAGCAGCTGGAGCAGGAGTCCACATTGGGACCCAGACTCGATGCTTCCGAGGAAACATCATCCTCGGCGAGTGGCTTTTGTGCAATCAGCGGCAGTTTGAATAGTGCCTGCAGCTCGGCCAGCTCATCCGTGGGTTGTAGCTGTTGATGCTGTGGCAGCTGTTCCTCTATCTTCAGCTCTGGTTCTTCCGCGACAGCCGCCTCGTTGGATTCGTTAATCTTGGCCAGCTCGCTGGTTAGCTTACCCTTGGGCCTGCCCAGCGTTTGCTGGGAGCGCAACAGTTCCCAGTTGGTGCGCGCATTCGAGATGACCTCCTCCCGCCGACTATGATGATAGGCATCCGAGCTGCTGTGCGTCGCCTGCGCCTGTTCCTTGTGCTGTCGCCAGGCCAACGCAGCGCGACGCACTTGCTCCGTAATGGGCATTTGGCTGAGTGACTGCAGCAGTGGCAAGTGTGAGACCAGAAACGATACACAGTCCCCAGCCAGGGAGACGGGATTATTCTCAATGGTCACCTCGAGGAGGCGAGCAGCGCGTGCAATGCTCGCCATGTCATCCACCTTGTGCAGCTCATTGTGGCACAGCCAGAGACGCTCCAACGCCACCAGATGCTGAAAGCCATTGATTCGCCTCAGACGATTCCGCTTTAGATTCAGTTCCCGCAAACAGCGCATTCCGTGAAAATCCTGCTGATTAATCTGGCGTATTTGATTCCCAGCCAGATTGAGGGATTTCAACTGCTGCAGGCAGTTAATCCGACTGCCCAGACTGGTCAACTTATTGCCATGCAGATCGAGGACGCGCAGTGTTGTCTTCAACGAACTCAGGCCACCAATGTCCGTGATGCGATTCTTGCCCAGCAACAGCACCGATAGAACTGGCAGGCCATCTAAATTGGCAATGCGTTCGATCTGGTTGTCGTAAAGATCGAGAAAGACGAGTTGATGGAAGATGATGCCGTAGCAGGCACTCAGACTCAACTGTTTATTCTTGATGCTCAGCTGCTCCAATTGCTGGGCTGCATTCGAGCCACTGCTGGGCTCCTCCTCTTCGCCAACGCCGCACAGCGAGAGATTGCTGCTGTTGAGCACGCTGCTCTCATCGCAGCTCTGCAGATGCTGACTGCCCGCCAGCAGACCCCCGGCACAGTTGGCCTTCAACAGCTGCCGGCGCTGCATTAACTGATGGTGATGCTTCATGGCCTGCAGACTGTTCGAGACGAAGCTCTTTGACTTCTCCAAGCCATAACGCAGTCGCAGAGCAGGTGGCGGCGTTAGTTGCGCCTGGGCATAGTTGAATCCCCGCTTGGTCAGCTTGGAACGATTACCGCCGCCGCCGCCGTTAATAGCCAGCGCTTGGGTGGTCAGTGGACTCCCGGAGCAGGGACTGCCAGAGTTGGGCGAAACGCGGTGCTGATGGTTGTGGCCCATATTGTGATTATTATTATTGCACACATTGGTCATGGCACGCGTCAGACGGGAGTGCGTTTGCCCAGCAGGATGGCCACGCATCGCTGGAGGACGAGGCTCCGTTGTGGTCTTACTGCCCCCATCTGTAAGTGAGAAAGTGTTTAAAGAGTGACTTCAATTAATAAATTATTAGTTCATAAAATGCAAATCGAATCACAATAATAAAGGCAATTTCCCATGGACAACTCTTACTGTTATTGCTGATATTGCAATCTCGGGGCGTTGGCTGCGGTGGCGCTGGCGGCATTGGCAGCTCCTTGGGTATGTGAAAGGTGTTTATGAGATTGTGCTGCAGCGAGAGCAGCCGTAAATTGGGCTCCTGCTCGAATATGGGTATGGCAGTTAACCCACGTCGATCATAATTAATGCGATCGGGCAACTCCTCGCGCTCCTTGGCCAGCCGCTGTATCCGGCAGATACCATTTGGCTGGGGTGTGACAATGGCGCCACTGACCAGTGTGCCGCCCGTGCTGCCCACCAGTGTATGGGGCGTGGCAGCAAGGACAACAGCACCACCACTACCAGCTGTAGCTGAGGAAGTCACCGCCGTTGCCGGACGACAGCTGTTCGATGCGGCCGAAGAGGAGGTGGATTTGGAGCGCTGTCGGGTGATGGGTCCACGATGGAGACGCTGCTGACTGCTCAGCTGGGCAGCTGCTGCATAACTGCGTTTCAGCTGCTGCTGCTGATGCTGCTGCTGGTGCTGAGCATGTGCCTGACCCACCAGGAGCTCGGGCTGTGGAGGATGCTGGGTGGCTCGTTTTTGGATAACATTGTGGCTGAGGGTGCTGTGGGAGCGACCAATAGGACGCCGGCGCAAACGTTGATTAAAACTAGGAACAAACGGTTCGATTTTCAGCAAAGATGTTTGAGGTAAATAGTTCTGTTGTTGTTGCGGTTGTTGTTGTTGTTGTTGTGTTTGTTGTTGTTTCGGTTGCTGTTGCTGTTGTTGCGGCGCGGTTGTGGCTGCTGCGGTTTGCGGCATGGGCTCGGTTGGCTCGTCGTTTAACATGGACCTGCCGCGACATTTTGCCATGGACATTAAGGTACGTCGCCTGGCAATTGTCGCCGAAGATGCCAAAGACGCCGTCGTCGCCGTCGCCGTTGTCGTCGTTGTCGTCGTCGCTGTCGCCGTCGTCGTCGTCGTCCTGCTCTGGCGTATGGCTTCCACTTTTATGTTTCATAATCGTTGATGGCCAACAACAGGCTCTGCAGACATGTTTAACAGTTAACTGGTATTCAGCGTTGCATAATAAGGGACGAGAGTTATCCTGCAGAAAAAAAAGATTATTTTAATTTTCCATTTTCCAACAAGACAGTTTTCCCCACACAACTTACCCAACAACAAGCAAGTATTACTCTTGTCTGTAGCTGCAGCTGTAGCTCTATATTTGTATTTGTATCTGTATCTGTATCTGTATCTGCCTTTGTATCTGTGCGTTATCTAATTTGCAGTTCAGTTTCGATTTCAATTACAGTTCGATTTGTTGGCTGTGTGCTCCACTTGAGTTTGCTGCTGCTGCTGCTGCTGGCTCTGCTGGCTCGGCTGCAGCTCCTGGTCTCTCCTTCAGTCTTTTGAGGTATTTTTGCGAATGTTGTCGTCTCTGGCACTGGCACTGGCACTGAGGACCGAGGACCGAGGACCGTGTAGCGAGTACCGCCACTGGCACGGGGCATAAGCATGTTTTATTAGTTTGTTTATTCGGGTTATACATATACCGATTTGCTCCGCGCGGTTGCCATAGACGTGCACAAGACCAGCCACAGGGCCCCCATAAGGCCTGGCCAATAGA
This sequence comes from Drosophila hawaiiensis, assembly GCA_037043685.1. NCBI lineage: Eukaryota > Metazoa > Arthropoda > Insecta > Diptera > Drosophilidae > Drosophila > Drosophila hawaiiensis. The sequence goes on along the minus strand of JBAMBA010000166.1, from coordinate 313,735 downwards.
TATAGGCCCTCTCACTTGCCGACACACTCTCCCTCTCTCTCACTCTCTCGCTCCCTCTGTCAGTTATTACCTTGCCTATTGCTACGTTATTTCAGCTATTAGTTTGTTTATTTAAAACGCTTTTAGGGCGGCAGTCAAATCGACCGACTGCCAGAAACACAGACAGATAGAAAGACAGACAGTCACTCAGTTAGACTGACTTACTATTCCATAGTTTCGAAAACATACCAAAACATTGCTTGCATTTTCGTTGAGCGCTACAAGGCTTTCTGTGCGGCCCATCAGCATAATTTATTAAGGGCGAAAGTTGCGCGAACTAAAACCTAATTCGAGCTTGTAGTAGGTAAGGATATAGTCACTAGAAAGTTAAAGACAACAATCAACAGTGGGACTTACATATGGAACTAACGAAAATGAAGATTACAAAAGTAAAGTCAGCTCCTTTTACTCATTTTATTAAAAAGAAATCTAAGTTCAACTATAAACTCATATTCAAAAGAAAACATGACGATTTATATGCCAAATACTAACTCAATAAGTAACGACTAAACGCATTGGAGCACATTATCAAAATGTGAACACTAACTGGATTTAAAAGCTATTTCGTTACGGCTTACAGCTTTTAACAGATTCGTTTTAGCGTCTTTCGTGTTCACCTTGGCCGTGCAACTCGCACTCAAAGTCGTTTGCATTAAAAACATATTTCGTGGTCGTCTCTCCGATGTTGTTGTTGCTGAAGGAAACAGTTTGCAATTGCGTATGCCAAACTCTGCTGAGCAGCAGCAGCAGCTAACACCCTAACAATCTGCGAGCAATACCAGCCTACCAGCCTAACACCCTACGACCCTACCATGCTGAGTAGCTTTGAGTGAAAGACACGCACATAATTGGCTGCCATCATAATGGATTCACGTGCCAGTCGACTGTCTGCTCCAGCTCAATGCCGCTGTTGCTTCCCATATGCAAAAGTTAAACGATAACGCAGCAACAGAATGAGAGAGAGAGAGAAAGAGAGACAGAGAAATAATCCGAGTGACAGAGAGAGAGAGAGAGAGAGCTACTAACATATGCATTCGTCAAGTTTAGGCCTCAAACAATTAGCACGCACGAAATCGTAGTCAAGTCTACGCCAGACAGAGTCAGACAAGCGACACAGAAGAGTGAGAGGGAGATGCTTAGAGACATGTCGGCAAGTTAAGGGAGGGGGAGAGGGTAGAGAGTAGACAGTGCGTAGCTGAAGCTGCTGCCAAATCAAAGACAGCACAGACAACAGCAATTCGAATTTAATTGTTGCCATAAAAAATTGGCATAAACCAAAAGGCCATCAAGAATGTGCGTGCGTTGGCATTTTATATTGCCAGCTGGCCGGAAAAATGCCAGTTGGAAGAGGCAGTTAGTCAAAAGAAAAGGAGCAACAGGAGCTCAATGCCACAATGTCTGCACGGTTAATTGCAGTTGCGGAGAAGGGTTCAATAACTCGACTGTTGATTGGCAACCAAGTTCCAAGGCAGCCAGCAAACTGCCTGAGTGTTGTTGGCCCAGGCATAAGGCCGTTGACGATAATTGTTATTGTTTGCTGCTTGCGTTCAATGAACTACACTGCAACAAGTGCCAATTGCCTGCCACTCTAATTGTGTTAAATTCTACATAAATACAGAACTATGCAAGTTGAGTTGAGCTTGAGCAGGGTTTAAATTTCCAAGTGTTGCGCACAACAAACGCAAGTTTCAAGTTGAAAAGTTGCATAAAGTTTTCAATTGCACCCGATGGTTATTTTTTGTATGCCAATGCCATTGATAGGTCGCCCTCCGCTCTCCATCCCTTTCGATAGGGATTTAACTAAAGCTTTTGTTGTTGTTGACATCCTTTTGGGCCATTAATTTTGCATGGTTAAAAGCCTACCTTTTGGTTGGTTAAATTGTTGTTGTCGCTGTTCGTGTCGTTTGTCTGCTGCTCTAGATAAAACCTGGTAGCTCTCTTCAACCTCTGACCCTTCTATATCCCATCCTTTGCCACCACCCTCAATGTAATTCCTGTGCAGTTTGTCAGCGTCTGTTTTAACCTTGGTGATATTTTCACTTTCGCTTCTCGCTCTCGCTCTTGTTGTTGTTGTCGTTGTCTTCTCGCGCTCATTATCTCAATTGTTGCTTTTGCTGCTGTTGTTTGTTTACTTTTTAATAATTATAGCACACAGTTACAATTGTTCATGACCGCACTCACAGAAACACACTGACAGACACACACTTTAATACAAAAGCAGCAACGAGTTGATAAATTGCGCGCACAGCGCAGAGCAGTAAATATTGCAAAAACACAAGGAGTATAAAAATAAATGTATATATATGTATGTATATATATGTGCATATATATATATATATGTGAGTAGGTGTGTGAATTTGTGTGTGTCATCATTAGCTTTTGGCGCTCTTCATTGGCCCCACTGCCTGGACGAACAATTTAATCAGGCTCGCAGTGCGCAGAAAGGCTGATAATACCGTTATGAATAATTTACACCAAACAGACGCACAGCCATTCATACACACACACATACACACAGACACCCACAGGCAAAAACACACCCACACACAAATAGCTTCGCATTTGCTCTTTATTATTGTTTTATTTGTCTGGGCTTATTAATAATTAATAGCGCGCCAGTTGCAGCAACCAAAACAACAAGAAACAAACAACAACCAACAACTACATAAACTACAAGACTGAAAAATTAACTATTGGGCTCACAAGGAGTAAATACTGTTGCATAATAAAACCATACTAATTAGGTAAGATATCTCGATAAGAGATTAAATTTCTACTAAGAAGGGCATTTTAGGGCATTTTTTAGGGCATTTTTAGGGCTATGAGTTTTAAATGAAAATCAAGTACTTGTCTAGAGGTCCATGATTAAAACACTCTTAATCTTAAAAATCGGCTGAGCTTTGACAAAGTTAATACTGCGGCACGATTAGGTCCGTGTCCTTCAGCTATTGTTGGGTTAGGATTTTGACATTAATTTCGGTCCAGAATCACGTTTTCCAATTTAAATGTAATATTGTTCTAGACATTAAATCATGACTAAAACACCTTTACATTTGATAATCGATTTATATTTGGAGAAGATATGGCCATAGGAATCTTGGGAAACACTCCCCAAAGACCATTTTTTAAGATAGAGCTTTGGAATAAACATTTTGATCATCAATCCTTAATGTCTTAGAAAGGCACCATTTTTCAAAGAATAATACTGTCAGCGAGAGTACGACAACAAAATAACCCTGACAAGTACACCACTTGTTGTATGTAATTCTTGACTTCAATGTGGCTGCTTTGAAAGTCCTTGCGAAGGATATGTGTGTGTGGCCATTTATAATTAGATGCGGTAACCTGTTGCGGCTCTGTGGGGGCAGCAACGCGGGAACTCAGCAACACAATGCACCTCTCAGCTTTCAGCTCTCAGTCTCTTGTCAAACTAATGCCGCAAATATCATGAAAACGACGCGACGCTTGCGGTTGCACGAATGGGGGGAGTGGGGCATTGGGGACTGTATCAATAATTTAGTGGCACAGCTGTTGATTGACCGCAGTAAATTAAACGGCCAGAAACAGACGACAGACCACTTGACATTTATGGATTACGTATATTTTTGGTATGCTTTGTGAATATAAAATATTTGAATTAGAACTCGACTTAATTTAGGACTTGAAGTCAACTAAAATGAGTTCCCTTCATAATATATGTGAATTAGAATTAGACGACGTAGACTTAACTTAAGACTTGAGACAAATACAGTTAACTATTTAAGTTGCTAAGAGAACATAAAATATATGAATTAGACTTAGACTTCATACAGTCAACTAAGTATAGTTCCCTTCGCTCTTCTTGAGCCCATTATACTTGCTAGTTTTGATCGTTTACTTAGGCTCCTCGTCTCAGTGGGTTGCATCAGGAGTGGATCGTTGGATTTGGTGGTGTCTGCGTTGAGTATTTGTGCGACGTGTGCCTCGTCGATTGTGCCCTTGAAGATCAGAGGATATGGCCACTCGTGGCAAATGGTTGGTCCATTGTAGTTGCGCAACGCTTCGATCAAAGTGTCCAATCTCTGCACCTCGGCATAGTCATCATTGAGGCATCTCACCTCGTCCAGCAATGCGGCCACATTGGACTCCAGCACCTGTGTGTGTTTGTGTTGCAAAAGCGACAACAAGTTGCAAATTAGATTAGCTGAAAAATCGCTTACTTCGCTCGATTTGCTGTGGCGCGTTGAACCGAGCTGAGGGCGTGGCTCAAATTACAGCGTTACGCTCTCTGATAGCCCTCAGACCAGGCCCTTGGAATAAATAAAGTACTATTCTTGACTGTCAATCAGTTAATCATCTCTCTGTTCACTCTTCGTTGACGACTCAGATTCTCATTTAAAACTAAACCTATGCACTGTATCGATTCCCCTTTTTATCTATACTCTTTTAGCAAGCAATTAGAAAATTCTGTGAGTCGCACAAACTAAGCTTGTCTCACAATAATTGAACACTCAACACAGACCACAATGAAACAAATATGTATCTATATGCAATCGAGATTGTACATTTGTGTACACATTCTTCTTGATTAAAGGGAGATTTACTCAAAATGCACACAAAACCATAGAAAAGGTAAACTATCTTAAAGTAATTAATATGAATGCTAGAACAGATCTTGAAAATGCAGTACTTTTACTTTAAGGTTCTTTGCCTATCTTAATATTTTATGTGCTATTTTTGAGTATGTCTTTGGACAAGAATCTTAAAACAAATAATATTATTGAATTGCTAGAAGTTTCGTATAATATACTTGACCACTTAATCCTATTACTTTACGATCATTTGCCTAATTTATTTGCTCTTTGACCAAGTAAATTAATACTAGAACGAAGAATACTTATTACGAGTGTAATTTCCCTCACTGTTTAATTATAAATTTCGAAACCCACATGACTTCTCACAGTTATGACTTTGCTGGGCTTCAATTAAGTATTTTATGCATTTCACATTTACAAATTGTGTACTTATTTTGTTAATAATGACCCATTGTCTGCTGCCTGTTAGCGGGTACTGTTTCCCATATGCTGAGAATGTTGCCCCAACAGCACGCTATAATTGCATTAACTTGTTGCAAATCTGTGTCGCAACTGTTAACAACAGCCACAAGCCAAGAGACAAGACAAGCGAAGAGAAGCACATTTAATGCCTCATTCAAGATACTTTTACTGGTGTTGATAAGAGCAGCTGACTGTGGAGCTAAAGTGAAAGCCCAACAGATGATAACAGAGCGTCGCTTGTAAGCAATGAACAAATAAATGAAGAGTTGTTGATTTGTTTTTTTTTTTTTGTCTTATCAGCTGACGAGAGCTTTCGACAATAACACTGTCTCTCTGCCTCTTTCTCTGTGACATGTGACTCGAATGCCATTCAAATGGCAAATGCAAATTGTTTGATTTATATTCGCTTCGCTTTCAGTTTTTGTCAATTACCAAAAACTCAATGTGCAAATTAATAACACAATTTAGCACTTGACGAACGCGTCCGCGCAAGCTTTCAACGCTGTGGAGCAGCTGCCGGTGTCGCAGCATTGTCGCCGTGGGCGTGGGCATTGTGGGCGTGGTCTTTCTCACTGTCGTCATCATGAGTGTGTGTGTGTGTGTGTGGGTGTATTTTTTCCAACGCTTTGCAGTTTTCCAATTTGTTCGGTTTGTCAATTTTACATAGCGCTAGAATTCTAAAATTTGCTCCTGATTTTTCCGTTTTTGCTTTTGCGCAAAAGTTTCTTTTTTGCGCTTTTGCTGCGCTGTGGCTTTTACAGTTAGTTGTTGACGGAAAATCGCGGCCGCTCGGGCTCAGCGCTCGGCGTTGACTGCTGCTGCTGCTCGCCAGCGGTTTACGGCAACTTTCAACACACCACGGCATATATGCTTATACATATACATATATACACGACGTACAATATGATGAGTGGATGAGTGTACCCATTCACTAGGGCAAGAAAGTGTTTTGACAAAGCATCAAATGAATTTCTTTCCATTCCATTCTAGTATTATCTTATATTTCATAATGGATCTGATTGAAATTTTTAAGATTCTTTGCCAATCTGGCTTTTTTTCATATGATTTCTTTTCATATGCAAAAATGATCTGACAAAGCTCAGTGGTTGTTTTTCTTGACAGTCTAAAGAATGGATAGTTCTGGTTTAAAAATATACAAAGTTGCTTAAAATATTTAATATTGGTACTTTTTGTTTTTTAACTAGTTAAAGAAACTAAGACAATAATTAAGTATTTCTTGAGAAAGTATCTTAATCTTATTCCTTTTTATTTAAATATTTGTATTTATTTAACTAGTTACATAAACTCTACAGAATTGTAGAATAAAAAGAAAAGTCTAAGACAATAACTAAGTTAATTTTTTTTTTTTTTGATTTAGAATAACAAAACCAAGAATTATTCCATTGTCAAAAGACTTTCTCGATATAGTGTGCGTATATTATAGGTAGTAAGGTTTCATGCCGAAACACTTGGCGCAGTTTTTGTTTTCGGTGCGTCAATCAACAATCAACGACACGAACACTCAGAAAACTCACAAGAGAAACGAGAATGTGCATAAGAACGAAAGAGCAAGAGTGAGAGAGAGAGAGAGAGAGAGAGAGAGAGAGCAGGAGTGAGGGAGAGCGAGAGAGAGAGAGTGAGTCATATAATTAGATAATACAAATAATTTTATCGCCGCAGCCTGAAAGTATGCTTTGAATTAAGTTAAGCTGTCTTAAAATTGCTGACATGCTGATGACACAATATATGAAAATAAAACTGCCCTCAAACTCAAAGAGTAAAAGCCGACTAAAAAATAATCATTACTTTTTATAAAGTGACCCTTTACTCTTTGACTTAATGTTTTTTTTTGATTAAGTGACCTTTGACTTTTTGAGCTCGAAGGCAATTACATAGTTACATATTTATTTTTAAAATATTTCAGCTTATAATTTGTAAAAGTCACTCACATTTCGTAGACGGCTTAGTTTTTATGTGCAATAAACACTCAGCATACATGTGTGTGCAGTGCTTTTTGTAGCAGCCCTTTTAGCCTGGTTTGCTGGCTAAGCCGTTGTTTGCACCAACAAGTCAAGCAAGCGCCAGCTGCTGGCCATTAAAATTTTAATTTTGTGCACCATTTGGCGCTGGCATCTTGGCAACAGAATCTCCCGTTTGCAGCAAAAGCGCTTGGCTTGAGCGATTATGTTGATGTTGATGGTGATGACTGGGAATGGAGAGGAGGCGAGAGGCGGGAGGCGGGAGGAGAAGCAATTTACCTGCAGCTGCCATCATCATCGACGCTAGCTTCGTCGATAATACGCTCAATTCAATTTGCATATTCAGTTGTCCAATGAAGCGAAGCAGCAGCAGCAACTACACACAGGATCTCTCTTCCTGCCCCACACATGCCGATCCATTCGGCCAAACACAAATGGTTTTTTTTTGTTTGATTATTTTTGTTGTTGCTGTGGCAAGCCTTGTTGGCCACTTGCAAGTTGGAACACTGTAGGTGCTTGCCCCAAAATGTGGAGCTGACAACAGCAGCAGCAGAAGCACCAGCAGCAGGAGTGGCACGCATGAGCTGCTTGAGCAGGAAAAGGGTTCCACCAGCTCTTCACCTGCTGTTAGTCCATTACGTTAGCAATTTAACTTGCGCCACGTAAACATGATTATCATCTTAAGTGCAACGTGTGTGGGTGGTACTGACAATCAAACCACCCAGCCCAACCGCTACTTCTGCTCGTGCTGAGCTGGCTTTGCGTGCAATTGAAGTCAACGCCTGGCCAGGTTAAGGTTGGCTTGTTGGGTTGGCTATTTGGCCGTTTGGGTTGGTAGCCATGAGTTTGGCATTGGCAACAACTGCTTAAGCTGCAGCTATTAACACTCGCATTGTTCTTTTTGTGCTGCTGCTGCTGCTGCTGCTGCTGCTGCTGCCCGACTGGGTTGTGCTGCTGTATAACAAGTTTCAATCTGCTTAAAACAGCAATTAATTTAAAGGGTTTTTATTAATGCGGAATCCAACAACAACAACAACAGTAGCAGCAACAGTAGCAGCAGCAGCCTCCATGGCGTGCCCGCCTCTAATTGAGCTTGTCAAGTTCAGCTTTAGCTGTGGGGCAGATACATACAGTTGCGGAAAAAATAATAGCACCACTATAACATCTTTTCTTACGAATATATACGAATAAGAATATATGTATATTTATTTGTATAATATTTTTTTAAGGGAAAAGTGTCAAAATAATTGCATCACTTATGAATTCTTTATGGAAATCGTTTATTTAATTTCACATATTTTAAAAATGAAAATTTTTTTGCAATTATTTAAGGTGCTATAATTTTTAATTTCGATTTTAACTAAATTTAAACAAGTTAAAAACGGGGAATTAAATAATAGAATTTTTCATTCTCACTTTTTTAACGAGTCTTCTTTCTCCTTTAAAAATGTGTTCAAAAGTTCATTTAGCTTACAAAAATACAGCTTTGAAAACATGGTCCTATTAATTTTTTCGCGACTGTACATATATGTACAACATTTGAGATCTCTTTTAAGCAGCCACAGGGCGCATCCCCAAAATGTCCCGGGTACCGCTGGAAATGTCACGTACAGAGTGACGCCCACCAACAAATAATTTGGGGTGTTGGGCAGGTGGCGAAGTTGAGTTGAGTGCAACAATTTGAGCCACGCAACGCAGCAGCAGCAAAACCAGCAGCAGCCGCCACAGAGCAGAGGAAATTCATAGTCGAAATATTACAACAGCAGCTTGATTAATTTTTGGGCGTGTACATGCTTAAATTTGTGGGCGTGGCTGGCATGAAGCAACACCATTTTTAATATATCAATAACATCAGCGAGTGAGGCAGCTTCGACAATAAGGAAATATTTGTAACGTGCTGGTAAATGGGGTGCAAATCGAAATCGATTTGAAGTTAAGCAGAGCGAAATTATATAGACAAATCAGGTTTAAGAATATTGGAACATTATTAGTAATAATGAGTATTTAAGTATAACAAATAATAGGCGTAAATAAGTTAAGGAGCCTGAAATTATACAGACAAAATAATATTTAGATTTTGTGGGATATATGGCATTATTATTTTTAATAATAAGTATTTAAGTATGGGTGAGTAATAATAAGGTAGAGTGCATATCTAGACAGATCCTGCTTTAGCTTGCACTAGAAATCTTATTATATCTTCACATTGGGTATGTTGTGCAGTTTATTTATTAACATTTTGCAGGGTATTTCCCTGTCTATATCAATCTTATACAGAGCACACAGAACATTTTTCTGCAGCAATGAACGAAGGCAGCCAACAGGAGGATAAGACCAACAGACACAGCTACGATTGCACAAATACACACACATTCAAATACAGAGCGACTCTCACACACACATATATACACATACGTACATATATATATATATATATATATATATATATATTATATATACAAATGCAGAGAGACAGATGAACTCAGTACTCAAATAGAGGGTCACACAAAGTAGCGTTGACAAACCCATTATCAGAAAAACAAACCGGAGATTAACTTGGCAAAATGTCTGTAGATGCCATAAAAAATCCAAGAGAGACTGAAAGAGAGAGGGACAGATAGAGTGCGAGGGAGAGAGAAAGAGAGAGAGAGAGAGAGAGAGAGAGCGAGAGCAATGAGTGTAAATGAAAGAGCAAGTGCGGTAAATCCACTAGAGCAGCCAGATGCTAAATAAAATATGAACTCACACAAGGAGGAGAGGGAGATGAAGCGCGAGAGAGGAGAGAGCACATGGCCTGGCTGGGTGGGCACTTCAAAAAAGGACACATGAGCGTAATAACAGCTAAGACCTTGCTAAGCATCAGGCAGTCAACAACCACTTGACACAGCAGCCAGCTTCAGCAGCAGCAGGAGTTCCAAGCCAGGCCGGACAACCCCCGGATTTTGTTTGATTTTTTTGGGGGTAAGAGCAAGTTGCCGTTGCTGCACTCAACGTGATTACAAATTATACCGTCTGAGCAATCATCGCCGGCAGTTGTGTGTGCAAGGAGGCGGGCCTCAAAATACCGCCCATAGGAAATATAATTCCATGACACGAGCAAAAAGGGTCGGCCTGCAGCAGCTTCTAGCTCCCAGTTCCTAGCTCCTGCACGTCGTCCGGTGTCTGGAATCCGTAGTTAGATTTTGGGTTGCACACGCAACGCATATTGCCACGTCGTGGTGGTTGGCCAGACACATAGACGGACGGGCGGACGGACAGGCAGCTAGACGGTTTGAATCAGGCTTGCAACTGGTTGTTGGAGTTGTCGTCTCGTTGGTTGGTTGTTTAAGCTCTCTCTGTGCTTCCCTCTCCCCTCTCCCACTCCTCCGCCGCTCCTGCACTCCTGGTCCTCGTCTGTTGCCGCTTCCGCTCGACGCTTAGATAATGTTGTTAGCATTTACGCCTTTTTGTTGTTTTAAGACACAATAACTTAATTATGCATTGGCTGCGATTGCCACCAAACGATGTTTTTTTTATTTTCAAAATGTCTGGCATTTATTTTTAGTAAAAGCCTAGAAACTTGCAATGTTTTTGTACGGTGGAGTGAAATATTACTGATTTTCTACGCAATGAACGTATGAATTTGACTTTAATTAGAAAGTTGGAGTTGTTGAATTAATGAGCATTATGATGTGCTAAGATTTATAATATATATATATCGAAAAAATGTCCACATTTTGTAAAGAGTTTCTTTAGAAGCACAGCTTGAAGAATTCAATAGTTATTTTAAGCCAGTAGATATTTGATTGCTGGTGTATTACGTATAAACTAAATAAAATTTAACATTGCACTTCTGGCTATAATTTTTATTCATCAATAATCTCTTCGCTTTCTATTTCGGTGATTAACCCATAAGCTGACTCTTACCTCGCTCTTACAACTAAATTACTGCCGAGGTCCAAGAACGATGGACGGGGGACGGATTACTGCACACATATTACTACTTACATATAACGGCAGAAGTAGTAGTGTCTTTATTTTTATAGCCAATTCCAGATGCCATGGCACGTGGCAGCGCGGAATTTCAAGGCGCAAGGTCAAGGAGGAGAGTGTAACCCATTGCTCGATGAGTATGTTAGTAGGTATATCCCACACACACACACGCACACACACACATGATACACCACACTTGTGCCCAACTAAATCCTTTTTGATTAAATTCAATGTTTTATATCCAATACGATGGTTGGGCGTGTGGGCTGTCCTATTCTTCTTCTGGTCATGTTAACATTATATATCTCTTTGAAACGCATTTTTCGCAATTTTTTGTTTTGCTCATTTCGCCCACACGGAGAGAGAGAGAGAGAGAGAGAGAGACATTGTCAGATATAAAACAAAATGGCCAAGCTAAAAGAGACACTGCCAAGGAAAATAGATTGAAGTGTAATCATGGTTTTGAACTGCTCCTTGGTCATACACATCTACACATTTAATCCGAGCAAACGTAGCACAAAACGCACAAAACGGCCAAATACGATGACAACGACCAGAATGAGAGAGAAAGTGAACGTTTACCCTCGGTAAGAGTCAAATATATAAAACAAAAGACATTGTAATTCGAGAAAGGCAGCAGAGATGCCTAGGAGCCTCTACTACTAACGTCCTAAACACTCTGAAAAAATCGACGTGGATTTTAGAAAAATGCCTTAAAATAAAGATCGCCCAAAAGTCAAATGCACCCTAAAAATTAAAAAGTTGTTATTTATTTTAGAAATAATTTCTAAATATATTTGGGCAATCGCAAAATATTTTCTTCTATTTATTACACATTTTTCGATTAATAAGAAATGAATTTCTGAAAAAGACATATGCAAATTCAAATGCAGTCTTATCATGCAAGATGAGAGTTTGGCTTTTATCTACTTTAGAGGATGAGTAGCTCAAAGTAAAGTCACTCTAATGTTTAATAATATAAGTAAAAAAGAAGCTGATATAAGAGTTCTTCTATATACACACATGAAAAACAAAACACCCTGGAAATGATACACATCTTTTACGGTTTACAAAAATCCACTCTGAAAATAAGAAATTCAAATCCTGGCTTTTAGAAAGACAAAGTGTCAGTTTTAGAAGTTTACTTCTCTATAATAAAGTGAGTTAAACTTAACGACAAAAGAACGCCTAGTTCCAAAAATACAGTTCATTTTTTTTCTGAGTGTATGTAGGTGGAAAGTTTGTTCAGGCCACAGTTAGGACTCTGCTCTGCTCGTGCGGCGCTGCTTATTCCGCTTGACTGATTGCAGCGTCTTTGTCTCTGCCACAGCAGGAAGTGACTACACGTGTGTGTGTGTGGGTGCTTGGGTGTATGTGAGTGTGTGTCACGCGTGTGTGTATGTTATCTAAGATTGTTTGAATAAACTTAAGCGAATGTTTTGTAAGAAGATTTCCTTTATTGTTGGCGGACTTCTCTCTATCTCTCTATCTCTCTGACTCTGGCTCTGCTTTACAACTATATTTGACAGTTCTAGCTGGTCTTCTTGTGGCATGCAAACGTTGGCGTTGCAGCTTCACCAGAACTTTGCACGTCCCATCCTGTCTCATGTGGCACACACTTTGGGTATCATTGACTGGCTGGCTGGCTGACGAGTCTCGCCCGAGCACTTGAAGCCTTTCAAGTTCAGTTTTGCATGCCGTTCGACAAGGATTGGTTAGCTTGAAGTTCCTTTTGGCTTCGCTTGCCATAATGCCACATAATGCCAAATCGATTGTTAACCATAGCAGCGGACAGAGTACAGAGCACTTGAGCCAGCAGACAGCAGCAGTCACTGTATCATAATAAAATGTCTAACTTCACCAATTGCCGGACAAACACACTCAAATGCAAATATATACAAACAGAGAGAGAGAGAGAGAGAGAGAGAGAGAGCAGCAAACCGGCAAACCAAAGGCTTAAGTCCTGACCAGCTGTGTTATCTGTGTGGCATCGATTGTGAAACAATATTTAATGACCGTAAAATTATATAGTATGCCAAACTGAAATTTGGCTTAGAGCTGAGCATAATCGTTCATAGTTCACTTGTTCGATCTTCTGAGTGAACTAACTATAGCATAAAATACAAATTTACAGTTAGACTTTTGTAGAACATTTTTATAACTGTATATAGATTATAAGCATATGTATAACTCTAAACATAATCCATTAAAGAAGTTTTGTTCATTTGGAGTATCCATTCAATTGAACTGACTGTGAGCGAGTCGCGACAGCTCTTAAACTGTACGAGTATTTGTTTTTGGGCAAGTCTTTAGTTTTTATGGTTAGACTTTTGCACAACAATGATATTGTGGCTTGTTGGTTCCATATTTGGATACTAAAGCTGATTAGCAATGAGTGCCGATAGCTGAAGCAAATGATTGCAAGTAATATAAATTCAAATAAATACACAATCATAAAGAGCAAAGCATATTGAGTGCTTAAACTGGCAATTTGCTTAATGCTACAGCTAGCTAATTGTTAGTTTAATGGCCTAATTAAAATCATATATTCTGAGATTCACTGAGAGAAAGAGTTATAAATAGAAAATGTTTGCAATTAAATTGCAGTGACTTTTCTATTTCAGTGACAGTATTTGTTATGCTGCCGCGGGTTTTGCTTGAGTTCTGTCCGCCTTCAATCAATTCAACTGCTGTTATTGCTGTTGTTTGTTTTCCACTCCTCATATGAGATATATATATATATATATACATATATAGTGTGTATAATATATTCAGCGCACACATTGGACAGACTCTTAAAATGGCCATAAAGCAAATTGTGAAAAATTATTGTGTATATAAAATTTAATGACATGTCAAAAAGGATATCCGGCATACGGCCATTGCCGACATTGACGACCAGCACAAACGGCAAATGGCAAAATGGAGCAACTGGAGCAAAGAATGGGCGTCGCTGACAACGTCAATGTCTGAGTCCTTGTCCTGGTCGCCCTCGTCCGCGTCCTTGATATCTTTTCCGTTGGCGTGGATTGACACTCAGAAAATAAATCGAACTGCATTTTTGAAATTCGGTATTCTTCCTCATTTTCTATTTCTAGATTTTTAAAACCAGAATTTGTATTTTTTAATTTCAGAGTGGTTTTTGAAAAATTTAGAAAAATATGTCTACTTGTTGTGTGTGTTGTTGTCTATGTGCTTTCTTAGCTTTTATGGTACTTATATATTTAATAAACTTTTGTAGTTTAAGATTTTCACATATATAAAACTGTGATATGCATTTTTAGATAAATTTAGAAGCATCTCCAAATTTCTAATTTGTAAAAAATGGTTTCTTTTGCTTAAAAATGATTTCCAAAAATGAAGAAAATGATTCTAGTTTTCAGCCAGTTTTTTTCTGAGTGTATTCGTGGCTGATATATGTAATGTGTTGTAAGTCCTGTTACACACATATATATGACGCTGACAATTTTAGTTTAGTTGTTGTCGTTTTTGGTATTTACTTCTTACTTCTTCGAGAGAAACAGCACAAACATAATCGAGCGCAACTTTATTATTTTGTCGAACAACAACAACATCAAAAGTATCGTGTGTGGGTTAGATTTTATGTCCCCAACAACAACAACCAACAGATATGCCCCTGTCTTGTGGTCGTTATGGCCGTCATCATTACGTTTTGGACTGGTCTCACTTGGTCTGGTCTGGCTTGGTCCTGTCTTGGGTGGTAGAGAGCTGCACATTTTATAGTTTTGAAAAGTCGCAAAAATGTCAATTGCTTGTCATGTGCGCTCTGCCCGAACGCCAAATGGCATTGAATAAATTATATTGTGGCCATAAAGTTGTTGCTGCCACAGTCACAGTAACAGCCACACATCCTGGTCCTGTGCTTTCTTAGTAATGCTGCCAACTGAGCGCAACCCAAGCCAAGCCAAGGAAAGTACTCCCCGCCCGTTTATTTGCATGTGCATGACGGCTAATCAGCCGCTGAGCTGAACAAAATTGATTTTTGGCGTTCAAATTGCTAGCCAGCATTTGAAGGGGAGAGTTTTGAGATGAGTGCTGCTTATTAGATCACCCTCGGCAATAGCGTAATAAATGCTGAATTATGACAGACAAAAAACCAAAAAGAAAAAGTAAAAGAACCGAAGAACTCTCAGTTTTTGAACTCAAGACCTTTTGAATTTTAATCAAGCTAAATATTGAAGCAGTTGTTGCTTTGCTCTGCTCAACTTTGGGCACATTACGAGACTCGTATTTTCGCTTTCAGTGCGCTGTTTATGTAGTCAACTTGAAGGACTTCTCTCGACTGGCTGGCCTTGCTTCTTCTCCTTGTGTTAGGATGTGTTAATGTGCCACGCTTGAATGGCGCATAAATTTCTTTATGCGGTTTTTTATGCTCGCCTCTTTCCTTTGTCAATGACGGGATGAGAGTCTGTCGACTCGACTCGACTCGGTCTGCGGACACTCGACCCTCGATCGAGTAATTGAAAATATTTGAAATAATTCATAAAATTTTATGTGATTTGAAGTTCGCATTTTTTTCTCGTATTTTCTCTGTGGGCAAGGCCATTAAAATAGTTTGCTCTGAAGCTATCGGTCGCGTATAATTTAGAGCGTTGATAATTGTTTTAATGATGTCATAACGTCGCCTTGATAGCACCCTCTCTGATTTATGAGTATGTCTCTAGTGGACGCGTTTTCTCTTTTTTTTTTTTCATTTCGAGTGCCGCCCCGAGGGTGCTAGATATAGTTACTGTTGTATATATACTATATAAGCACGATATGTTATCCTACATGTGTGTGTGTGTGAATAAGTAACCCGTTTCTTTGGCATTGCATGATTTATGTGTATAAAGAGTCAAAAAAAAGAATGAAAAACGCATGGTGACCATGTGGGGCACCATCTGAGTGGGTTGGTTGAGTTGGCAAGTTCCTGCTAACCACTTGAAAAACGGTAAATAAGTTGTCTAACCACACATTAAACCAATTTGGCACTGCACAAAAGCTGCCCACAGTCTGGCGGTCTGTCCGTCTGTCCGTCTAACTGGCACCTTGGCTTTCACTGGATTCTTTTTTATTTTCTTTATACATATATATATCACGATTGCTGGGCGCCATAAATCATAGAAAGGGCCACGTATGTGACTACTTCAGCTAGGGGATCGATAAATTATTATTAGTTGGCCGGCCGCTGCTGAGCTGTTTTGGGGGCGCGTGCAAAGGAAGTTGTTAGACCCCCAAAAGGCGAACTGACCGAAATCCGAGCCGCTGCGGTTCAAATGCCTTTTAACTTAACAACTTTTTCTGCCAACACCAAACAGCACACACACACACACACACACTTGCTCACACACAACTTTGTCGTGTTGTTAGTAGTGTTGTCCGAACAAAACCCTTAACGCCGTGTGTAAAGTGGACTTGACATGAGATTAACATCTTCAAAAGCATAGCTTAAAGTATTTGTTGGAGTTCGTTGAAGTTACCCCGACCAAAGGCCGGGTGTTGGTCCGGGTCCGGGCCGGGTCAGTACCATTCCCGGTCCCTTTTTGGCTGCCGTCGCTGCTTTTGGATAATTGCGTTCTTGTGCGCTGAGCCATGAGCTTAACTGTTGCTGTCATAACTAAGCGAAAAGGTATACAATTTATGAAAACGTCGAGCACTCCCAGTCAGCAGCCACCAGCCAGCCGCCAACCAGGTGTGTGCGGCTGAAGCCTCTGAAACAAACAATGACCCACGCCATGTGTATATTATAACAATTTCAGTTGGATTTATTTCGTTGATTTCAATCACTAAATAATGGCAAAACAGACGGCTTACTTACGACCTAGCAGGGATTGGTGAGGGAGGGGCAAATGGTTCTAATCGTAAACAGTCAGCGACCAGCTTGCAGGATTACAGCGCACGACGATGACGCAGCTTCAGACGGCGCACAGTCTTGTATTGGTATCCATCATCACCAAGAACAGCCGAATCCTGGGCGACTTCTTCAACTGGAGCTTCAGTGGAAAGTTCCTCAGAAGGGGGCAGGTAATCGTTGGCAATCTCGGAGACATCACGACGTTGACGATATTTAAGACGGCGCACTGTTTTGTACTGGTATCCATCATCACCAAGAACAGCGGAATCCTGGGCGACTTCTTCAACTGGAGCATCAGTAGAAACTTCTTCTGAAGGAGGCAGATATTCATTGGCAATCTCAGATACATCACGACGTTGGCGGTATTTCAATCGACGAAAAGTCTTGTACTGGTATCCATCATCACCAAGAACTGCCGAATCCTGGGCGACTTCCTCAACTGGAGCTTCAGCGGAAAGTTCCTCAGAAGGGGGCAGGTAATCGTTGGCAATCTCGGAGACATCACGACGTTGACGGTACTTAAGACGGCGCACTGTCTTGTACTGGTATCCATCATCACCAAGAACTGCCGAATCCTGGGCGACTTCTTCAACTGGAGCTTCAGTGGAAAGTTCCTCAGAAGGGGGCAGATATTCATTGGCAATCTCAGATACATCACGACGTTGGCGGTATTTCAATCGACGAACAGTCTTGTACTGGTATCCATCATCACCAAGAACTGCCGAATCCTGGGCGACTTCTTCAACTGGAGCTTCAGTGGAAAGTTCCTCAGAAGGGGGCAGGTAATCGTTGGCAATCTCGGAGACATCACGACGTTGACGGTACTTAAGACGGCGCACTGTCTTGTACTGGTATCCATCATCACCAAGAACAGCGGAATCCTGGGCGACTTCTTCAACTGGAGCTTCAGTGGAAAGTTCCTCAGAAGGGGGCAGGTAATCGTTGGCAATCTCGGAGACATCACGACGTTGACGATATTTAAGACGGCGCACTGTTTTGTACTGGTATCCATCATCACCAAGAACAACGGAATCCTGGGCGACTTCTTCAACTGGAGCTTCAGTGGAAAGTTCCTCAGAAGGGGGCAGGTAATCGTTGGCAATCTCGGAGACATCACGACGTTGACGATATTTAAGACGGCGCACTGTTTTGTACTGGTATCCATCATCACCAAGAACTGCGGAATCCTGGGCGACTTCGTCAACTGGAGCATCAGTAGAAACTTCTTCTGAGGGAGGCAGATATTCATTGGCAATCTCAGATACATCACGACGTTGGCGGTATTTCAATCGACGAACAGTCTTGTACTGGTATCCATCATCACCAAGAACTGCCGAATCCTGGGCGACTTCCTCAACTGGAGCTTCAGCGGAAAGTTCCTCAGAAGGGGGCAGGTAATCGTTGGCAATCTCGGAGACATCACGACGTTGACGATATTTAAGACGGCGCACTGTTTTGTACTGGTATCCATCATCACCAAGAACAGCGGAATCCTGGGCGACTTCTTCAACTGGAGCTTCAGTGGAAAGTTCCTCAGAAGGGGGCAGGTAATCGTTGGCAATCTCGGAGACATCACGACGTTGACGATATTTAAGACGGCGCACTGTTTTGTACTGGTATCCATCATCACCAAGAACAGCGGAATCCTGGGCGACTTCTTCAACTGGAGCTTCAGTGGAAAGTTCCTCAGAAGGGGGCAGGTAATCGTTGGCAATCTCGGAGACATCACGACGTTGACGATATTTAAGACGGCGCACTGTTTTGTACTGGTATCCATCATCACCAAGAACAGCGGAATCCTGGGCGACTTCCTCAACTGGAGCATCAGTAGAAACTTCTTCTGAGGGAGGCAGATATTCATTGGCAATCTCAGATACATCACGACGTTGGCGGTATTTCAATCGACGAACAGTCTTGTACTGGTATCCATCATCACCAAGAACTGCCGAATCCTGGGCGACTTCCTCAACTGGAGCTTCAGCGGAAAGTTCCTCAGAAGGGGGCAGGTAATCGTTGGCAATCTCGGAGACATCACGACGTTGACGGTACTTAAGACGGCGCACTGTCTTGTACTGGTATCCATCATCACCAAGAACTGCCGAATCCTGGGCGACTTCTTCAACTGGAGCTTCAGTGGAAAGTTCCTCAGAAGGGGGCAGATATTCATTGGCAATCTCAGATACATCACGACGTTGGCGGTATTTCAATCGACGAACAGTCTTGTACTGGTATCCATCATCACCAAGAACTGCCGAATCCTGGGCGACTTCTTCAACTGGAGCTTCAGTGGAAAGTTCCTCAGAAGGGGGCAGGTAATCGTTGGCAATCTCGGAGACATCTCGACGCTGGCGATACTTCAATCGACGAACTGTTTTGTATTGGTAACCATCTTCTCCCACAGCAGTGGGGTCTTGGGTAATGTCCACATTGGGTACATCGTCGCCAACTTCCTCCGCCATCGGTGGGAGATACTCATTCATGATCTCGGCGATATCGCGACGGTGCCTGGTTTGTTCGACTGGAATCACTGCAGCCGTCGCTGCGGCAATGAGCATGCACGCAATGAAGAATTTCTGCAATTGGGTGATAGAGAGATGAGTTGTGTTCCGGTGGCAAATCCACGATTACATACCATTTTAGTATAGATCTCCACGCTAATTGTATTATCGATGGAATCTATGGGTCGAATGATTAATAGTCGCAATTTGTCGGCATATTTATACGCTCGAATGTTTGCCAAGCGTCGCATAAACATAAAAAACACACACATAAACCAAACAATGACCAACACTTTGTTTGCCAATAACAAAAGACCTGGCAACAGCAACAGCAACAGAAATAGAAACCATAAACAGCAGCCCAGGTCGGACTGGTCGTTATAACACAAACGGAGCATTTGCTGGCACATGGTGCCACTTAGGCCCTCAAGTGCCTGTACCCCTGCCACTGGCCCGACCCCCCTCCGCTGCGTTCCGTTCCGCTCCTGTCTCAGCTGTTTTGGAGCCGGTTAGCGACTAGGCAGAGAGCGGAACTAAAAAATCGCTGTGTTTGCTTTCGTTTGGTGCGTTCGAATGCTTCACGGTCAAGATACCATCACATATAATGAGATTTAATGCAAAAAATATAAGAAATAATAATAATCGTAATGACAGCAGAAAAAGTCATTTGGCGTGATCTGCTCAGTCGTCGCAAAAGTGGTGGTAGCAGTGGTAATAGTTGCTTCTCAAGATTGATTATCTCGAGTGTTGTCTGTGTATCGGTAATTTGCGTACTACGTTTAGTTCAACGAACTGGCCAAAAAATGCGATGTTTTGAAAGGTCGCTTGTGAATGGTGCTGATGATGATTGGATTGGATTGCCTCGTGTTCCACTCTGTTTGTTCTTTGTTTTAAGCGATGATATCATGACGTCAAAAAAATTGCGTACTTGCTGGGTGACATGTTTTGGCAGATCTTTTGACAGTGTTTTAAATATAGTTATGTTAAGAAGTCATCCAAAAATCATTAATCATAATTTGGAACAGTTATCAACTGCAATTAATGAGGTTTTTAAGCTTTGTTTACTCTCTAAATAGTAATGGTTATATTTAATTATATTAAAAAATATTTATGTTAAGAAGTTAACGAAATATAATCATTTATCATAATTTCGAATAGTTATCAAATGCAATTAATATGTTTCTAAGTTTTGGTTACTCACTAAATATTGTTCTGGATTGCAATGGTTATATTTAACTAAACTCAAAATATATTTATGTTAAAACGTCAGACAAAATTAATTACTTATTCTTTTGCAATAATAATCAAATGCAATTAATATGTATTTTCCCCTTCGTTAACTCTATAAATAAAATATTAAAGATATAATTATGTTAAGAAGTAATCAAATACAATTAATATGTATTTTCCATTTCATTAGCCTTTACAAGGATTGTTTTAGTTGAAATTAATGTAATAATGGTTATATTCCCATGTCCTTGTTATTATCAGCTAATTGAGCGATGCGGGACTACTTAATGGCTGGCACAACTTTGTAATAACTTGCTTGTAAAATCTCTGCTCTTAGCATCAAAGATACACTACTCTCCCCAACAGAAAAGAATCCAAAGAAAAACTAAAAAAGTATAAAAGTCCAAAGAAAACAACAAGAGTTAACAAATTGCGCGCATGCTGAAAAACTTTGGCTATGAAATTCATAAACTTGGCCCAAATAAGCAGCTTGACGGCAGCTTCCGCTCTTCCCCTCCTCCTCCCACCCACGTGTAAGGGACAGTTAAAAGTTGTACACAAATCATGCATATGATTCTGCTGCAGAGTGGCACAGCTGCTGCTGCTGCTGAGACGGAGTTGCTTCCCCATGCGACCCCAACGGCAACTAATTAAAGGAGACAAAAACAAAAGGCGACAAAGAGAGGGAGAGGGGATAGAGTGAGTAAGAGAGTTGGGCCGGGCAAAAAGTTGACTCGCCAAGGTTTTTGGGGAAGTGTGTCAAGTGCCACAGAATGTGGTAAACAAAACAAATGGAGTGTGCAATCTGTCGTAAACAGTCATAAATTCTGTGTAGTCTCCCTAACTATCACTGTTAACCACCCCCACCCCGCAACTCCTCTCTATTTCACAGCCCTCTCGCCCATAGGTTTGCCATCTTTATCGCAATCATTCACATCGCCACTTGTGAAATCTTGTGCAACGTTTGCCTCAACTGAACTGAAGCATGAACATCGAATGACACATTCTAATATAATATAAACGATGTTTTATGACAATCAATTTGTTACAATTCAATAGACACACAACCAGCACACAACCAACACACATGTCTGTAAGTGTGTGTGTGTATGTGTGCTCTCATTTATGTGATTATTTGATTTGTGTGTTTGACGTTGACATTCATACGGCCATAGCAGGGACTCCAGCTCTGCAACCAAAAATTCCGTATCCGATTCCGAGAGTCAGACCCCCGGTCACATAACGAATTTTATGAACTAGAAAGTATCATTAATTTAATACGCATACGCTTACGTATATAGTCCTACGCAAACAAGGATATATGTATATTTCTTGTCCCGGTTGCCGGGGAACTGTTGTTAGTTATGCTGGGCATTGTAATGTAAATATGCGCGACATGCAATCATAAATAAGCATTCGACACAAAAACACAATAAATGTCAAAAAGTTTCGCCATTATCCAGTTTGCCAGTTAATGTGACAACGCTGCGTTCTGACTCCGGACTCCTGCCTGCATGTCCTGCACACGACAACATCCATCTCATGCTGCTGCTCCTTCTCCTCCTCCTCCTTCGACTCCTCTGATGTCTTGCAAGGCGGCGCTTTATTATTTTAATGATTTTTCAGCGCCGTTATGTCCATAGCCTCTGCACTAACTCCTCCCCAATCCCAGTTGCAAGTGTATTCGCCTGGCACTGTGTGCGTGTGTGTGTGTGTGTGTGTGCCCTCACATTTGTAATTCAATTCACCCGCATGCCAACTCCATCCGCATCCCGGCTTCATTCTCGTCCAGCATTCGGCTTCTTTTGCCGATTATTATTTTACATGTCGGTCGCGGGAGCTCACTATAATTTATTAGCAATTTGCATAATTTTCTTTTATTAAGCAGTTGCCGTTGCCGTTGCCGTTGCCATTTCATTGTGCCAAGTTTTTGATTTAAACGCTGTTCGCCCTCTGTCAACGTTCTTTGTCAGCGCCTCGTCATCAACTCTTTGCCCAATGTTATGCAAATGTGGCCCGTATTATTATCCATAAGGTCTGTTAGTTTATAGCACCCCACCCCGAAGAGACATTTGTAGCTTATTATTGCCGGCTGTCAAAATTATGGATAAATATACAATCTTTATACAACAGTCTTGACATCAAGGTCACATCTACATCTCAATGGCAATTGTATTCGCTGAATGCACTTCAACTTGAAGCACAGTCTTTAATTGAATTTACATTATGCATGAGTTAAAATTATTGCAGCAGTATTTTGCTTGATATTTTCTTTCTAGCAAAGCAATTAAAACATCGTTTAAAACTTTGGCTTACAAAACTAAAACAGGACGCAAGAAAAGCTATCAGCTATCAGCGCGCTCATTAGTAGGGGTGAGAAGAGTGGTGTAGGGGGCAGGGGGGTTGATCGCATCATTATGCAATCTTCAAAAGCAGTTAGAAGAGAGAATTCGAACAGCATCTGGCTACAAAGCAAAACTAAATGAAACTATTTAAAACACAATTTACTGCAAATCAATCGAGCAACGCTTCTAATTAGAAAACCAAAACAAACACACATACAAACACACGGACAATCAGCTAAACACACACACGCATACACACACACACACAAACACACACACTCAAGTACACTTAAGTGATTTTGGTAACTTGTGTGAATGTTAAGGGAGAGATGGAGAGATGAAGTGGTATGTGGCAGGTTCGTGTGTCGCTGCAACACTGACCAAAACCTGCAGACCCCAAGACACTGTTGTGGCCCAATCTGTGAGACAGATCTGGTTATTTGTTTGTCTGTTGGCCTCCACTGTTTGACTTGAAGGTATTAGAAACTAATTTGTACAGCAGCCAGGCAGAAGTAGGATCAGGAGCAGGTGTAGCAGTGGGAGCAGCAGCAGTAGCAGTGAGAGCCGTAGCAAAGCTAACAGGATACAAACAGCAATTGTTTGCCCTGTCTATCTATCTGAGAGGCTTTAGTCCTGGCTGTGCGGCTTTGGCCTTTTGTCAGCTGCCCCTCACCCAAAAAACTGAAGCAGGACAACAAAAAGCATATATAAAAAAAGGAAAACAAGCCATGCCAAATCCTTCACAGAGAGAGAAGAACAAGAACAAAGCGCCAACTGACTGCGACGAGTAAATCATATGCTCTATAGCCGAGTCGACAGCCAAAAAGGGACTCATCTCGTTTTTAAGACGCTTGCGGCTTAAATTTTCTTAAATGTTGCATTGTCTTTGTCAGTGGCAGGCTGAGGCACTGGACTTGGTCGGGCAACAGGCAACAACAAACAATGGCCCAAGCACATGCCAAGTTTTTATGGATTAACTAAACAAGCTCATGAGTAAATATTTTCAAGCATATTTTGGGCCAAACTTTGCAATGAAGTTGACGACGTTGCTGGTTCTGCTTCTGCTCCAGCTTCAAGCCAAATAACCCAACCGGAGACCAGAAACAATTTAGCGTTGAAAATTTTGAGCTACGCATTGCAAAATTTGCCAAACTTATGCTCATATTGTGTGTGTGTGTGTGTGTGCGTGTGTGTGTGCGTGTGTGTGTACATAGTTTGATGTGTATCTGCAAGATATTCGGACAAATATTTGCCCGATCAAAAATAACTGAAACATGCCCACGTAGCGCACAATTTACTACTTTAAAACATATTTGCACTCAGCTAGCATTAAATTACTCGTTTGTATATTCAAATATGCTCTTGTTGCTGTGGCTCCTTTGGGATGCGTGGCATTAAAAAAGAAGAGGAATGCAGGTGCCGCAGTAAATCGTATGTGTTGTATTTGATAATTTGGAAAACATGTCTGGTAAATAAATTGCAGTTCGAGTCATTCGCTCGAGTGACTTGCAGAGCATTTGAATTGATGATTGTTGATATTAAACCTGCAAGCATAAATACGAAAAATGAAATTGGCATTTCCCAGCTTACGGATCAGCATTCACCTTCATTTGTCCAGTTATTTTTACAATTCGCTTTTTTTTTAAATGAAATATGCATAATGGAGAACTGCATTGCAGTTGCAAATTTATATTATTAATGCTGATATAAGCGAGCGCATTAAATTGTTACTTGTTTGCTGGCCAAATACCTTTTGTTAATTTTAATTTCATATCATTTTTATGCAACCTATTTTTATTTTTTTATTCTGATTTTCTTTTCATGTATCGCACTTTTGCGAAGGCTAATTTATGATTGCTCAATGCGGCATGTAATTGCATACAAAAGCCTTTAATGATGGCAACAAGTGTGTGCGTGTGTAAGTTTGCCAACTGATTATGTTTATAATCGGTTTGCATATTTTTTAACGGGTTGCCATTTGATGTTATGCAAGGTATTAAGCAACCCTTATTATCTAATTTATCGCGTGATAGTCGAATAAAAATATGGATACATTTATTTAAATTGATAGCATACATTATGATAAATATATTGCTAATAATTTATAGCATACATTATGATAAATACATTGCTAATAATTGGTGCAGATAAAGTAGATTTCCATCTTCAACAAACAACAAAGCGAAGGGGAGGGGAGCTGGTCTAACTTCTAATTCAAGCCAATTAGCGACTGGGAATTAAGTGCTCATTAGAGCCACGACATTGGGCGTCAATTTGGGGGCGTTGCCTTAACGCATATCTACGCATAATAAAGTCAACACAAATTAGTCAAGCTCTTCGTTCCACCAACTTGGCCAACTGGCGTATCGTCGTAAACAAAACGCTAAATGCGACCAACATGCACAAATGTCACACGTCTTTGCACCCCTTGCATCACTTTGCTCCTACACTCAGAAAAAAGATTGCCCTCAAAGCATTATTATGTGTTTTGCCTGGGTTGCCCACAAATCAGTGCAAAAAGAATCGCACCAATTTTTCTATTAAATACGTAAAAAAATCGATGTAAGCTTTTGTTATTTATGTTTATTTTATTTGATTTCCATTTAATTACATTAATATTTTAGTTCGTATTCTTTTTTGTGTCGACTGTTATCAGTCGTTATTAAATAAATAAATAAAAGAAACAAGAACAATTTTCTGTTTTGCGCAAGAATATCAAAATATGCAAGAAAAAATCATTTCAACTTAAGTATTTTAAATTTTTTCTGAGTGTAAAGTCTGAAGTCGCTGGATTCTGCAACCATGGCATGGCATGGCAGCAATTGTAACTGCGACTTTGGTCGCACGATTAATCGTCGTTGCAAATTGTTGGCACGTTTTCAATTGACAGCAGTGGTGTGCGCATTGGCCTCCGACCAGAGACCGGGTCACCGGCGTCAACCCCTAATTTGCACGACAATCCCAACACAAGCCAACCCCTTTTTGTCGCTGCTGCTGCTGTTGCGTGTAAATCACACGGCATTTACTTCTGGCTCCTGTTGCATCTTTTACGTGCGCCAGGACTAGGACTCCTGCTGCTGTTCGTTGATCCTGCGGCAATGATACGCAGCAGCCGTCCAGCTCCTTCTTTCCCCTTGGCTCACGTGTGACAGGCTGTTTTTAAAAGCGGCTGACGGCCCGTCCGCCCACCCACCAACGCCCCTGTCGTTTATTTGGGTTTAATTTTTCAAGTCGCGACGTCTTTTACAGTTGGCCATTAATCACGTCTACAAAATGCGACTCGGCATGCAAAAACACAAATACAAAAAAATATATTGTGCGAAAGCAGCGAAAGAATGGCAAAGTTTTGCCCATCCGCATTGTCAGCGTTGGCTTCTTTTCGATTACACTCTTTACACAATGGAGTATATCGGCAGGTGGACAGTGATTGTCACTTGAAAAAACTAAGTCAAACTTAATTTTGTTGATTTGCTTTGAGAATATAAAACGAATGTCAGCATTTGTTAAGATGTTGAAACGATACGCAGTAATAATATTAGAAGACTATTTCCTTTTTCAGAGCGATTAATCGATAGTACCAATAATCTTTGTTGATACATGTATAGCTTGTTTACAGTTCCTTGAAAGAGAGTAACAATAGCGGAAGTCTTTTGTCCTTTGAGAGCTATCAAATTTGATTGTCTTAATGGTCCTTATAAATATTCGCCAAGTATTTTGAACGTTGCTTAAGAGAAATACGAATAATGATATTGGACTACGCTTGTCTCTTGCATAGCGATTAATATTGATATTTATCGATAGAAATACTGATCTTCATGTATGTTTGCGTTTTGCCATTTTCATAGCTATTAAATTTGATATTAATTTTAAAGGGCATTTGCAATTCGCAGTAAGTGTTTGTAATTCAGAATACGATAGTTGTAACTTAATCTTAAAGCTGCTCGAGAACTTGTCAGGCAGTCTGCCTGTCTTTCAGTCTGTGTGCCTGATGCATGACACAGCGCCATCGCATTATGCCTGCCAATAAGCCGCGCCTCTGCTCGTTGACTTTGTTAATAATGATGTTGATGTTGTTGTTGCTGTTGCTGTTGCTGTCGTTCATATTGCTGTTGCAATCGCATCTCGACTGGAACGCATGGCTTACTATTTTAAGCATTGAGGTCACGTGACTCCCTTGCCAAGCCACCCACACCAACCAATCCAATCCCACAGGCAGCTGCCCTTTGTTTACCCCCAATGACAAACTAAACTAAATGCAATTTGATGCGTGTCATGAAACAAACCCCCGTTCCTTCAGCTGAAAATGCGTGGTAATCATTATTTATGACAAATGACGAGTTGAATCAATTTCTCTATTTTGGCTCTAGCAGAGCTAACTGCCAGCTGGACTGGCATTGCAACAGTTTTGAGTTGTCCGAGTGCCGCAAACGGCTCGCCGCCTCTGACAGTTAATAAATATTTGTCACGCATGGCTTTGGACGCACTGCAGCGGTACGCCGTCGATGGATTCCACTATCCCCTCTCATTCCTGTGTCACCTGGCAAAGTTCGCTGCTGCAGTCGACCGTCCGCAGGCTTATGCACGTGACAGCAGGTCGAGAGCTGATTGGATTGTATGAAGTTTTGCCGGGGTTCGATAGAATGTGCTATTCCCACGCCTTGTAAATGGACTAAGCATTACATGCACATCCATAATACATAGGTACATAATATATACAGGCAGACAGACACACACATACACACTGGCACTCACAAACCACAATTCCACTTGCGCACTAAGTTGGTCAAAGTTGAATGCCTTGTAAATGGTAAATAGGACACCGCAACTAGCAACCAACAGCATTTGACCATTAATCAAATTTCCAATTAATTTGCCACAATTAATTGCAATGATAATTGTGTGATGTGTGTGTGTTATATTGTTCCACCTCAATTGCAATGGAAAAAAAGTAGCTACTTTGATTACATATTTAATGCAAACCGCAATTTAATGTAAATATTTGAAAGCAGTCGTAAGTCGGCCTTTTATACTTTGAAATAAATCATTATTGAAGAGGGAAATTTTCCAAAAAAAAAAGAATTAGTATTACTCTACTTAATGAAAGCTTTCATCTTCTCTAAGGCAGCATTTTAGTAGACGAAGGAATTCCATCGAAGAAAGCTCACAAATTGCAGTTGAAAGAAAAGACAGTAAGAGTTAGTTGACATTGATAACACATTTTAAAAACCTAAATTAAATATATTGAATATTCGGAAACTGCTTTACTCTATTTTTTAGAGTAAAAATTAGTCCGCCATCATATGAACTGCACTATAAGAGTAAGACTTTTGAACAGCTCTAAAACTGACATTCTTAAAGAGTGACCTTAAAGCTGACTCTAAAACTGACACTCTAAACTTGACGCTCGAAAATTGACAAAATTAAAAAGAGACTCTAAAATAGAAACTGTAAAACTGACAATATCAAACAGAGACTCTTAGCCTTTTAAACAGAGACTCGTAAACAGGGAATGAGATTTTTCAACATTAAGCAGAGATTCAGAGGAACGAGGCCTTTTGCAGGAAATTATTTTAAGCACAATAACTTAAAGTAAATTGAAATTCACATTGATTTGTTACGTTATTGATAAAAATTAACACAAATGAATGTGTGTCTTTATTATATATAGAAGAACTGTTTTGACTACTGAAAACCTCGGGACCCATGAAATCTTTGAGCTTCGCTACTTCGGAACGGGAAAGATGGAGATCAACTCGACTCTAAACCAATTATCAAGTTGGAGTGCAATCTCAACAGGTTTTGTGCTATGTAAAAATCTTTACCAAGTCTAATATAACTTTAAAATGAGTTGGGAGCATATGCCCTCATTGGAATGCAATAAGTTGCACAACAACAGCGGTGACATTGGTTGCAACACATGCAGCATGAATGTGTCATGTTTTGCTTGGTATTATTACATAGACATATTATTTATTATTGTCAACATATAATCAGGTTGAATGACGAACGCGACTGCGTTTCTCAAGGAAAGGAGTTGCGAGAAGTCTCATCACAAAATGGTTAACAACCGGTGGTAAGAGGCGCTGGCTGTGGCAGTGTGGCAGGACGGACGTGTACGTTATCCTCTATGGAGTCGATGTACATATTTGTTGCGCTTTATTAAAAAAAAATGTGCGCAATTCAAGAAATGCGGCTGCCTGGTTACCTGCAGCAGCTAACGCAGAGAGCAGTTGTTGCCTAGTTGCGAGGCTGTCACACACACACACACACACATATATATATGTATATATATATATATATCAAATACTATTGAGCAGCATAAGGCAACATTGATGGAGTGTCAGCCACGTCTCTTTCCACTCTCTCCTCACGCTCAGCGTGTCAGCTGCTGTTAGTCTAACTCCAATAACCACATTTGCAAGCCCAGCAGGGATTAGGGAATTGGTGGCAGGCAGGGCAGCCTTGTATTTTTGCCTGGTTGCCAGCAGTAACGGTTGCTGCCTGTTGTTGTTTGTGCGGCGGCATCGGTTGCCATTGCCTCCGTTGCAAGTTTGTTTATAAACATTTCACGTATATCAGAGAGCTAGAGCGGCTTGTGTGTTCTGTGTGTCTGCTGGCCACACAAATGTCCGTGTTGTAAACTTTTATTATTACAGTTTTTTGCCGGGCAAACAATGTCAGAAATAGGAAAAAATAGAAACAGTATAGGAACCCAGCCATAAAAGCAACAAAATAACAGTTTTGTGTGTGTGTGTGTGTGTGTAGGTTTAGTTCTTTGCATCACGCAAAAAAAAGGTCGTTTTAAAAGTGGTCGCTCAGCCGCCCCCGAATTCTGCTATGTCCTCCAAGAAGATCGCGCCGGAGCGACGTCCTTTCTGTGATCCGCGGCTGCGCGATGCCAGTTTTCGCAGAAAGCGCAACCGCCACAGAGAAGCCCCAGTCAATGTCGGGGTGGCCAAGAAGAGTGGCAAGCGACCCCTCAACGATTGTCCCTTCTTCGATTTGAGCTATAAATTCGATGAGCTGCCTCTCGATCCGATGAAGGACTTCCTGCTCGAGAAGATCTGTGAGTAGTCCCGTCTATGAAACGAAATCTTAACTCAATTTCCATCTTTTAAAGCCCACATGCAAAATGATACGATTGTGGGCCGTTGCAATCGAGAGTTTGACTTCCATGAGTACGATCTGGTGAATGTGAAGGAATCCTACGACGAATGCGAGGATGACAGCCTGCTGGAGATGGAGCTGGAGGATATTGTGATGCCCGAACAGTTTGAAATGTTACGCGATGCCAAAGATCATGCCTACAATTTTAATGGTCAGGGTGAGTTAATTAATGACCGCAAATTGAAAACAATTTAACAACACTTGCGGATTAGAGGGAATTTGGGTGGGCACGTTTAGCAAGTTACCTAACAACATTTAATGTAATTCAATGAGCAAAAACAACAACAACAACGTTAGCTTTGCCACAAAAACATATCACTTGATACTTTATTAAATGAGAAAAACATGCACACAGGGCAAAAACCCAAACTCCTCCCCATTGCTACCCCTTGCAGGCAACGCAGCTCGTTGGAAAATTGCTCACCTGTAAACATAAAAATTTCAAACATTATCCTTTAAACATAAAATTTTATAACCCAAAAACCAAAAAGAAAAAAAAAAAACGGGAAACCAAAAAACAAATGCGTATGACATTTATTTGAATATCCTTTGGGAATGTGTGTGTGTCTCTCTCCCTCTCTCTCTGTCTGTGTGTGGGTGTGTGTGTGTGTGTGTGTGTGTGTATTTGTGTACAGGTCCCGACTCCAAAGGCGAGAACTGCATGGCAACCATGGCCCTTGTAACATGTTTATCATAGTATTTTATTAAGCATTTACATGGAATACTTTTTTGCCTCTACTCTTTGCAAAAAGCAGCATTCCCAGTTTCTGATTAATTTGGTATGCGGAAATATTCAACAGTAAAGCTAATGAATACAAATGAAATAAGAACCCAAAAATGTTGCTCTAAATTGTTAGTTGAATATTTGAAATGTGAGAAATGCAATTTGAACTATATAGTGTATACAATTGTTGAATATGTTTGTGAATAAACTGAACATGTTTGGGTGACTCTTTGTCGTTGTGCTGTGATAAAAATGTTTCATTTCACGTGTAGTTTTTTAATATTTAATATCAGTCCTGGATAGATGTGAAATGCAAACAGACTCTGGGGGACATGAAGGGATACGTTTGGGGAGACATTTCATATATATATATTCATATGCGATATGCGGCATAAAAGCATGTTGTCGATAAACATTAGCATAAAAATGTTACAATCATTATGACAGCCAGAATTTTGGACGATTGTTGGTGGGGGAGCAACGTGTACAGGACAACGGTCCAATAGTCCATTGGAAAAATTAGAGTTGGGAGTTGGGCAGATGAAAAAAAAACACATTCGAATGGCCAACGGAAATGGAAATTAATGCAAGTTTAATCATTTTAAAAGCGAACTTTGCTGCATTGACTTTTATTTAAAACAATTTCATTTGTGTGCAATAAAAATAACAAGGGAATCAAATATGAAAAATGTACACAAACACACACAGCTTCATATACACATATAAGTGAGTGTGTGTGTGTGTGGAATTCACACACATATCAAGTTCATGTGCAAATATTAAATTCCATTTTAATTTTCTCTGTGTATTTTTGATGGCTCGTTTTTGCTTGCAGCTTGTAATCAATTTCCCTGGATTGACAAATGGATGACTGGCGGTAATAAATAAATCTTTATATTTACATATCGACAGCATTATTAAAAATTTGACCACCATCCACACAAACCCGCACACATACACCAACACACACACACACCCGTACAGTACGCCCCAGCGAGCAGGAAATTTATGAAATGACCAGCCAGCTCTTGGACATTTATTGCCAGAGACGCGTTCGAATCTTTTACTTTGACTGCGGCACCCGCTCCTCCCTCTGGTCGAATCAACTGCGAAGACAATACGGCACCCCCTCGGAGCTTATTGGGGCTTACAATACGCCCACTGCGCGACACTTGAGAGTGACGACCTTGAACAAAAAGACCAAAAAGTCAAAGTTTAGTGCCGGCGATCATTATGCGCTGCGAACGCCACAGGGTAAATAAATGACATAAACATACAATAAATTATTAATTTTGTATTGTTATTGTAAATGCTCCTACAAAAATCCTCTTTAAATAGAGTGTCGCAACGAGCTGATACGCGTGGGCAAGATCATTGACGATATGATTAAGCCCGTTTTGTTGGAGGCTCAGCATAACAAGGAACATGGACTGCTCGAGTATAGCGGTAAATCATTCTGTGCCGACGAAGAGAAGCTGCACCGCCAGAAGGTAAGTGATACTCTCAATAATTACTGCATACTCAAGACAAAAAATCGTCTCAAAAACTAAAAAAAAGGTACACTCAGCAAAGAAATTGCATATTGAAAATCGCTTTGAAAGCCTGAACAATTTTATACGTTTTTTAGATTTAATTTTAAATTATACGAAACAATGATTTCTTAAAACTAGCTAGGCTTTCCTTCATTTTTACGAAATATTTTTTCTTATTAATAAACCAATTACTACACAGTAGAAATGAACTAAATTCCAAAAGTTTAGAAATGATTAATTAAATGTGTTTCCTCGACGAGCAGGAAATAATTCTAAAAAATGCATAATAATAATATAAGCAATAAACATTCTATGTAGAACAAATTAAAACCAATCCTGGCAATTTTCTATAATTCAGGTATATTTTTTCTAAGTGTTATTCACTAATCATTCCATCAATCAATCATTGCAGAACAAGTCCCGCTGCAAGGGATTCAAAAAGCGTATTCATCGTCGCAACTTTGCCACAAATGAGGAGTTTCTGCAGTGCCTGAAACGAATGGAAGCCACGTAAGTAGATGCGATACCCTAACGCAAACAGAAGAGTATTAAATGTATAGCATTATCAAATTGCAGTCGCTTTCCGTACATGGCGCCACTACAGCCCGTTGAGCCCGAGGAACAGAAACTGCAATTGTATGCCAAATATCAACAAAAACTTTTGGCAGCCGAGCAGAAGTTTACATTGATAATACAAAAGCGCTACAAATGCCTTTTGAAGACCGTAAGTAGATGGCTAACCGGTACGGAAAACTCCCATGTGACTAGTCAAAACATATTGAATTATGCAACTGACCAAACATATGCTAAACAAGATGGAAAAAAAAGGACACACACTGACAGAGATGTCAATGTCGATGCCGATGTCGATGCTGTCGAGTCGAGTTCCTCGCCAACAGCTCTCATCATAAAAAGCTCATCAAAAATGAGCACCGACAAACATAAATAACTTTTATGCGTTGGCGGTTGAACAGTGTCCGTGTCCATGTCCGAGTTTGAGTCCTCTTCCTCGTCCGTGTCCGAGTGCTAAGTGCGAGACCGAGCACATAAAAAATGATAATAATAAACTTGATACAAAGTAGATATGTGTGCGTGAGCGTGCGAGTAAATTAAGCTGCGTTGGCTTTTGCTTCGTTTTTTTTTATTTTTCCTTTTGGCCGGCCCCAAGAACGTGCTTATAAAAATTATATAATTCATAGCTCGTAAACATTATGGGCGTCAGTTCAGTGGCGTGGCCAAAGTTATGAATAACGTGATTAGTTGTTAAAAAAAAGAAACAAAAAGTAAACAGCGCAAAACAAACGGAAAACACAGTGAAAGGTGACGATTTGAAGGAGATTTATGGCTGTTTGTTTTTGAGCGGATAACTGCTGCACTTTATCAAAAAATAAATAAAATTATATACAAATATATGCATGGCTTTATCTTGCAGATATCTGTGCTGCAGCTGGCGACGTATCCATCTCGCCTAATACGTAGAGCGATTCGTCACATTGATCCACGCAACCCAGTGCTGCAGGATGCCTACAGATTCATACTCCAGGAAGAGGTAAGTTCATGTCAACACTACTCTAACTCCCAACGCTTGACTCCAGATTCCCAACTCCCGACTCCTCGACACCTTGACTCTGGAGTGGGACTCGTCGTGAGCGTCAACATTATTAGCAAACTAAACGCGCGCTCACAAAAGTTTTTTGGTTGCCAAAAGTTTGTCAGCAGCGAGAAGAGAGAACATATTAAACACGCTCCCTGAACGTGAGCACGTCGAGTGGTATTTTAGCGACTTATGATGGGGGTGGAGTACACTCAGAAAAAAAGCTGACCTGAATTTTAGAAAATTGCCTTAGAAACTAGAATATGTTTCTTGTTTTTAAAAGTAATTTCTAAATATAAGAAACAATTTTTTTTTTTTTGACTAGAAAAATGTGTCCTAAATCGACAATCCTAAAGAATATGATGGGTTTTTTCCAACACTTGGAAATATTTTGAATTAGTTAGAAATTCATTTCTAAATATCGAAATGTAAGCCCTGATATTCTTGTATAAAATTTAAGTAATCAACAAGTAATCCCCGTAAAATCCTAAGCATTTGTTAAATTTAATTATTTAAATAAATTTATAGAATTGTTGTTACATATGAAATCTTAAAATACAAATGCTTAGCAATAGTTTACCTAACAAAAAAGCCAACAAAATTTAGAAATATACTTTCTGAATAATAAGGTTATCCTTAAAATTCAGTGCAATTTTTTCTGAGTGTTGAGTAGTGCCACAATACTAGAGGAGCAAAATGCGTGTTGATGTTTTGACGTGTGCTCCAGACGAAAGTTTTAGGCTGCTTTCGCTGCTCGAGTCAAGCACTTGCCATCAACTGGCAAATCAGCGCACAGCCAAGTTAATGAGCAACAAGCCGACACACACACCACACACACTCCGACACACACACACAGAGCTGTCGCTTTGGGCTGATATCAAAGTTTGTGGCACCTGCCGTGATTCACTGGGTAATCAACTCGTTACAGAAACATTGGCCCAAACTGCCGCCAGAAGTTATATTAATGGATTATCTGTTTGTGGGCGAGCGGGGCATACGCCTGGATGTTGCCATACTCATCATCGTTTGCCTCATCGATCTGCAGGAGGACTTTCGCTACCATGTCAAGCGCTCCTTCCTACGCTATCTGCTGCAGTAAGTGCATCGAATTAACTCTCAACCTCTCAAGCACAACACTTAATTAATGTCTAATCCCCATTCAGATCCAAAATGGAGCGCAGGCGTCTGCAGCTGGAGGTGGAACCACCTGAGTTTCCCACACTGACCGTTACCTCACCGGTGCCCTGGCGCTCTCGTCTCCTGCTGGCCAAGAGTCGCATTGGTGAGATGCTCATGATAACACATCCAACGGTGCAGGCTCTGAATCTACTATGGCATCAGCTCTACGGGGATCTAGTTATTGTCGATCTGTCCAAGTTGCTGCTGACAGAGCGACCCTTGGATGCGGACATTGTGCAAAACTTTGTGTGGAAAAGCTGTGCCGAAATCAGAGACGTAAGTTCCCTAGATACAAGTCACAGGTTTGGGCCAGGATTTTAACATGATTTCGACCTAGAATCGTGCGTATCGCTTGTCTATAGTGTAGAAGCTATTGGTTGTAAAGTGAGAGGTTCCTTTGTTATCACCGAAGTCGTAGACAAACTCTGCAGTAACGAGATTTCTTATAATTATCTTATATATATTTGTATTTTTCGCTGTGAAGCTTCTGATCAACGATTGGCTGCCCCGCTGTGCAGATCTCATGGATCTGATGCGTAACAGCTGGAAGGATCTGGTGCCCATGACGGGCAAGTATGGAGGTCGGGCGCAGACCCTCTTTCAGTGTGTGCATGCCCTGATGTCCCGTCATCTGGAGAGTCTGATCAACAAGAGTCTGGCGTATCTGTTCAAGGTGCTGTGTGGCTACAAGTACGGCAATAATGTGGATCAGTATAGCATGTACGATCCGAAACTGCGTCGCAGACCACTGATGACACTCACGGTGTCTGTGGTGGGTGCACATTTTGACAACGAACACATTGACTTTGGACCCGGCGTTCGGGAGGATGAGAATATTTATGTATTTGATGCGGATGATGCGGATCCTTTTCTGGTACCGGGTCAAACAAATTTACTTTTGGACACTGTAAGTTGCTTAATAATTTTGATTGCCCAACTTCGTTAGTTTTTCGCTTATTAAACCACAGCAAGTCGACATGGATGATGTGGTCTCGTTTGAATTGGATAATGCCTGCAAGCTTTATATCTATCCCTATATGGTGGAGCTACCAGCTCTCATAAGGGATCTCTTCAAGAGCATGCTGGCTGTGGGCTACGATATACCACGGCTCGAATACATCATGTCGGGTGGAGGTAAGAGCACTCTCTAATTCTTGATTGTAATTGATTGATTAATCTGCTTAATAGTGCCGGAAACATATGGAATACTACATTGCATTGATGAGTATCATGTGGATTTTGTAGAGCTGTGCAATAAAATCGAGGAGATAGTCAAGGTCAATTGGCGTGGTGTCAACGTCTACTTGAAGCCTATTTACAAATATTACTATGGACTATTCAAGAAGATGATAATGCCAATTGTGGAGAAGATATGGACAGATAATACACTGCCCGAATTAGTGGTGCGTATGAAATGCTTTGCAAATTTAAAGCTGATTAAAATACTTGATGCACATTGCTCTGTGCATTTTGCTGGTCGGGGCTGGGCTGGGCTGGGCTGGGCGGTCCTGGGCGGAGCTGGGCGGAGCGGGGCGGAGCTAGGCGGTGCTGGTGCTTCAAAAGTCATTAGCAGTAGGCGATTTTGGGTTTGAGCAAAGGGCACACACACACAATGCCTTTGGGGCGATTGGCTGCGTCTCGCCTTGAAATGAATTTAATTATTTATTTCGATTTGATTATACGCAATGATGCGTAGAATTAACATAAAATTGCATTATGCAATATTAATAAACTGCTGACAGACAGACTGACTGACTGACAACTTGACAAACTGACTGACTGACTGACTGTCGGCAAGTGGCTGGCAATTTGTGTAATTGAACAAGTGCACTCTGCAGCTGTAGCTATAGCTAGAGCTGTGTATCTGTATCTGTATCTATAGTTTCTGTTTGTGTTTCTGTTTTTAGGGTCGTAGGCTTTGCGACCCTTTTGCTGCTGCTAAAACTCGTTTTGCCATTGTTAATTAAGCCTGGTTCGATTTGCTAATTCCGAGTCTCGGCCGACTGAAGAATATTTTGTCTTCTCATTTGTTTTGTCCTCGAACATACACATAAATATTTAGTTAGACAGCCGTAAAACGTTCGTATATATAAGAATATATATATATATATATATATATATATATATATATATATATATATATATATATATATATACAGATATGGATCACTCAATTAACCCATTCTTGCCAGCCGATTTCAGCACACGTTCATTATGCTGAACTGCAATGAACAACGAGTGACAATTTTTTCATCCCCAATTTATTTAAAATAAAAATTGCTTTCGATGGCGTGAACGTTACTACAATTTTTTCATGCGTGTAATTCAAGCTTGTGTCTCCTTTTTTTATGTTTTTTATACGCTCTGCCAGCCATTAAAATGGGCCATAAGTTGAGCCAAAATATGTGACAGCAAAGTAGTTGCAGGTATCATTGACAGTATTAATTTGTGGCAAAATAAGAATTACATCTTTTATATCTTAGTTTATATATAAAGATTCTTATAGAGCCATATCAATTTTTAAAAATAAATAAATCTGTGTGTTGGTATTTTAAATAGCATATCTGCTGGTCGAGCACTCTCGACTAGACTTTTCTTCCTTATATTGCAAAAAACTCACATATATAGATACATTTACATTTATTTATATTCGTGTTTCACTTTTATTAAATGCATATTCATTTACAACGGATGGCATCGCACACTCGGTTCCACACATACACACACACTTACACTTACACACACACACATGGCACCCACACCCAACGGACAACAGGTTGTCCAGGAATTAATGAAAAAATTGAACGCCATCAGCGATACGACCTATTATCTGCGTGATTTCATACCGTTAAATTTGTTCCTGTTGGATAATCGCCATGTTAAAGAATCGCTACGGATGTACGTGAAGAATATCTACGATTTCATCACTGACTTTTACAGGGCGCTCAATCTGAACGAGAATCGAGCGTAAGTACAACGATTTCCCTTGCCTTGCCCGGCCTTGCAGGCAATTGGCTCTTCTTTCTTTTCTTTTTTATTGTGCTTGGACTGCACTTACTTAATGTATAACTTTTAATATGCACTTGCACACTCCGTGCTCTTTTTTTTGCCACTTCAGCATCTGTGAGGAGCTCGAGGAGATGTCGATGAAGGCCGGCGAGCGGCCCGAGGAGACGCCAGAAGTGGTCGCCCTGCAGAACTATATAACCGAGTGCCGGGAGATGCGCATATTTGCCATCAAAGATGATATCAAGCTGGTGCTGAAGCGTGTCATATTCCTGCTGACACATGCATACCTGACCAGTAAGTTTGGTGTCGAGGGCAGCTGTGTTTGTGCAGCTGATGCCTGGTGTTTTAGACAAGGAACACACGCTTAAGATAATTAACCTCAACTAACAAGCTGAGTCTACTAATTGGTTTTATAATTACTTGCGGTGGAGACACCAAACATTTAGCTGCGCTAAACCCACCGAAAATGCAGCTTAATGAGCTCAACAAATTCATGAATGTGTGAAAGTTGCTTTGACAACCGACAAATGCCAACACAACCTCAACCGGAAGACATACATATATCATATACATATACATATGTGTATGTATTTTTACCAGCAGCAGCTGCTGCCTAGCCAGACAATTGCGATTCATCGTCAAGTGTCGAGTGTCGAGTGTGTATCTTTCATATAATAGCATACAATGTGTGTAAGTTCTCTCTGTCTCACTGTCTCACTGTCTGTCTGTCTTTCGGGTTGTGCGTCCATCTGTCTGTGGCTTTTGTCACACGAAAAATGAGAGCAACATTAGCAGAGCAGTTCCCGGCAGACAGATATACAGACAGACAAACTTGTCAGTGAGGCGCTTTGTACACATAATTAATTAGTTTGCCTCGAAAAACTCGCATAGCCAATTAATTAAGAGTTAAGCACAGTTAATTAAGAACATGTACGACAATGTAGAGTAGAGTAGGAATGCGGCACTCAGAGAAAAAGTTTTTCTTGTTTTTTTTTAAATAATTTCTAAATAATTAATTATTTTTAAAAATTGAAAGTCTTGCTCTAAATCGAAAATTCCATAAATATTGTAGTTTTATGTATATATATATTTTTTTTTGTTTTAATATTTTATATTATCAAGACATGTATGTATTTCTAAAAAGCAAAGATATAAAACCTCATTTTTAGAAAAAATCCTTTCTGAAAATCGCAAATGTGTAATGAAATTTACTGGCTTAACTTTAAAATTGAATATAATAATAGTTTTTTGAATAATATAGAGTTCTCTAACAAGTTTATGTTGAAAGCTAATTTTAGATAATGTTAATGTTACCCATATGAAAAATACACTGAAAACTTGAGTTATGTTTTCTACTTTTTGAAATATACAGCCTGAAATTAAGAAAAGCAAAATACTTTTTGAACAATAAGGTGATTGAGTTCATGGCATTTTTTTTTTGAGTGTACAAATGGTGTGTACATACTACAGCCCACCTATTCTATGCAGGTGATGAAATTCATTTGAATTCCCGCACATTCATACTGCCCGGCGAGCTGGAGGAGGTGCTCGATCTGAGCGCCGCTCGTTTGTCGGTGGTGCGTGATAACCTGGAGATGGCATTAAGGTGAGATATAACAGCTAAACTAGATTATACACTTATGTGTATATATCTATATATATATATATATATAGGGAGCGACGTTTAAGATTTGAGAAGCTGCTGATTCAGGAGAAGCGTACCATGGATGGTTTTCGCATTCGAGAAATACGCGATGTGCTCACACTGGATGAGCTCAAGGAGCGGGTGGATACAGTAGACATACTCTTCACAACCATAGAGGTGGGTAGGGGTAATAGTAATGAAATTGATCAATAAGACTTGGCAATATCTCGA
The DNA here is from genome assembly GCA_037043685.1 of Drosophila hawaiiensis. Classification (NCBI taxonomy): domain Eukaryota; kingdom Metazoa; phylum Arthropoda; class Insecta; order Diptera; family Drosophilidae; genus Drosophila; species Drosophila hawaiiensis. The sequence continues at coordinate 273,701 of JBAMBA010000166.1, read as the reverse complement.
CAGAATCTGAGCAGAGAGGCCAAGGCAATAAATGTGGAGGAAGGATTGCTGCAGATTGATGTCTCCGCCTTTCCGCTGCTGGCCGAAATCATTGAGAAGATGGAGCCAATTGAGAAACTATGGAAGACATCGTACGAATTCGAAAAGGATTATCTAATTTGGTAAGCAATGGCAACGCTTTTATAACGATTGCAATTATTTAAGACAACAATCACAACACGAACAAATCGAGTCTGTTGCTGAGTATGCTCTTAGCTCCATTCGGCCACTTGTCGCAAATGACAAAATATTTGAAATTGAAGTGCCAGCCGGCCCGGCAGCAGTTAACCTGCTGCTGCTATTGCTGTTGCTGTTGCTTCTGGGCATTTTCCACTCTGGACGAGGCAAATCCGCAATGCAAATGCCAGCAGAAAGTTGACTTGAAGTGCAGAGGAAAATAGCCAGATTTGAGTAGTTGTTGGATGGAAAACTTGTGCAGCTTTCTTTGATATTTTACACACAACTCTCTCCCTCTCTCTTTCTGCCTATCTATGTTGGACCACTACTCAACTTTTTTGTACATTTCTATTTCTATTTTTCTATTTACATCTTTTTGCCAGGATGTTCGAGCGCTTCGAATGCCTTAATGCGGATGGCGTGCGGGAACAGATCGAGACCATGTTCAAGGTAAGTAGTTGGCTGGCTATGCTATTCGGAATCGGAAGTTGCAACTTGCAAGCTGCAAGTTCTCATTGCAGGCGGAAATAAAAACCGAGCAGTGCGAGCACCGACTAAAGTTTTGAGCTTTCTCTTTCTCTTGTCGGATATCTGCTGGTTGCTGTTGGCAGTTGCCAGTTGCCAGTTGCACCACTGGTCATGCATATCTCTGTCTGTCTGTCAGTCGCTGTGACCCCCTGTCCACTTGTCCTTCTGTCCCCCCTCTTTATTTCTAGTCCGTTGTCCGCCTGTAAGCCAATGTAGCAGCTAAAATGCAACTAAAAACCTCAAGCCTCCTAAGGGCAAAAACTGCACTCGGAAATAAAATCGCACAGAAATTAAGGAAATTGCCCTAACAAGTAGTAATCTTTTTCTGATTTGTAGTTCTCCTAAAAAACTATATAAAATAAAATAATTATAAATTTAGCAAATCTTATTTCTTTAGAAATGGTTTCTTTTGTCAATAAATGAATTTGTAAAAAATGGAAATAGAAATATGCTTTCTAACTAATGAGGTCAGCTGCTCTAGGCGATTTTTTAAATTTCACTGCGTTTTTTCTGAGTGTATTACAACTACGACAGCCGAAAAGTATGCAACAGCAAAAAATGACAACATATTTGGCGGCAACTTGGGCAGCTAAGCGAGCGCTTATGTCTCTGTGTGTTTGTGTGTGTGTGTGGGTGTGTGTGGGTGTGTGTGGCTGTGTGTATGAGTCGGGCAGCATTAAAAAACTACATCAAAGTGCAAAGGGAACGCCAACTGAATTGAATTTTTTGGGCACAGCTGAAGCAGCAAAGTGGGGACACATTGCAAAAGTAGCAGCAAAAAACATGTGAAATCTTGCGATTCAAATATAAACGACTGTGAGATACACTATTAATAGTGTAATAACAACTGATAATATCTGGCAAAGGGCTTGATTTGAGTAAAAGGTTAGTGAGTCTAAGATGAGTTGGAAATGTTAGTTGGATGAATTTTCTTTGTGGCAGGAATGGGTTTGATTCCTTTTGATTATAAGTAGACTACCATCCAAAATTAGATGGAGGAGTAAAAATATATCTGTGATTCCAGTACCAATATGCCCTTCTTTTACATTTTTAAATGGTGTATAAAAGGCAAGTAGCAATAAGCGAGGGAAGGGAGCTGGCTTAACAGCCAGGGCAACGCATTGCAAAGCTGACTTTAAAGAGTCAAAGCAAGACACCCACTCATACATAATCTTGACACTTGACTTAGTGCGTCTCAAAGCTAATCGTCTTGTTCTTTGTCCTCATCATCACCATCCTCATCGTCAGATTATGCACAAGCTGTCGCGGCAGCTATCCTACAATCCTGTGGCGAAACGCGCCGCGGAACAGATGCGTATCAAAATTGAAAAGTTTCGCGTCTATTTGCCGGTGTTGGACTCGATTTGCCGACATGGACTGGAGAAGCGACACTGGGATAAGATATCGGAGATATTGGGCAGGCAGATCAATCCGAAATTGTACCCCACTTTGAAGGATATGATTGATGCGGACATAATGAGTATACTGCCCGAGCTGGAGGAGATTGCGAATGCGGCGGGCAAGGAATACGATCTGAACATGGGTCTGAAGAATATGCAGGCCGATTGGCGAGATGTCATGTTCGAAGTGCTGCAGTATCGGGACTCGGATACACATATTCTGGCCACCATCGATGATATACAAACACTACTGGATGATCACATTATGCGAACGCAGGCCATGAAGCGTTCCCCATTCATTGTGGCCCTCGGCTCCAAGGCGGATGATTGGGAGGAGCGGCTGTTGCTCATCCAGAATATTATTGATGCGTGGACCCAGGTGCAGGTCACCTGGATGTATCTGGAGCCCATTTTCAGCTCGGAGGATATTATGCGACAAATGCCATTGGAGGGACGTAATTTCAAGGCGGTGGACAAGATCTGGCGACGCATTATGAAGAATACTCTAAAGGATCAGCATGTAATGGCCGCCACCGAATATCCCAATATGCTGGAGATCTTCACGAAGGCCATCGAGGATCTGGAGACGGTGCAGAAGGGCTTGAATACATATCTCGAGCAGAAACGTTTGTACTTCGCCCGTTTCTTCTTCCTCTCCAACGATGAACTGCTGGAGATTCTCTCAGAGACCAAGGACCCCATGCGAGTGCAGCCACATCTCCGCAAGTGCTTTGAGGGTGTAAGTTTTTAGTTGAACTCTCCTTAAACTCGCTGAGTATTCGTTTTACTTCTTCTAGATTGGCACACTGACCTTTGATGAGAACATGGAAATCACACACATGATCAGCGATGAGGACGAGCGGGTTGGCCTCGTGCGCAAAATCAATCCACAGGCGGCAAATGTGAGTTAAAAAATTAATCAGGTATTTTATTCTCAAGTCTTACTTCCGCTGCATAGGGTTTGGTTGAGATCTGGCTGAAAGAGGTGGAGTACGTAATGCTGGACAGCGTCATGGAGCAGATGAAGGAGGCGTGGGAAGACTATGCCATGGTCGATCGCATTTCCTGGGTGGTATCGTGGCCGGGTCAGGTTGTACTCGGCATCTCCTGTGCCGCCTGGACCGCTGAGGTAAGCAAAACCAGTAAAACAACATTTAAGCGACAACAACAGCAACCAGCAACCAGCTTTTTGCAACCGCAAAAAAATGGCAACCACAAAGGAGCGCCCCAAAGCCACTGTAGTTGTCTGTCTGTCTATGACAGCGCGATTAGCCACGCCCCTATCTCCCCCTTCTCAATTTTTCCACTACTGCTGCTGCTTTTGCTCTTTGTAAGCGAAGCGATTTCCCTGCTGGGCTTTGAGAGTCTCAGTATATTATATTTTTTTATGTTTCCCCCGACTAGAAAATTGAAAATCATATTTCGCCATTTATTTGCTTGGCTTTCTGCTCGGCGTTTGTTTTTCATGCACTTTATGTTCTTGTACCTCATATTGTTGTCCAGGTCGAGGAGGCCATCGAGAAGAAGACTTTGCCCGAATACCTGGAGAAGTCCAATAGCCAAATTGGCGACCTCGTTCAACTCGTCCGCACGGACTTGCAGACGGGAGTTCGCATTGCTGTCGAAGCACTGATTGTCCTCGATGTGCATGGTGAGTAGTTTTGGATGGATGGCTCTAATCCCATATAGTAACTGTATAATTGCTGATTCCTCACCAGCTCGTGACGTAGTCAAGTTTTTGGCAGACACCAAGGTGAGCAGCACACAGGACTTTGATTGGATCTCACAGCTGCGCTATTATTGGAAGGTCGATGAGAGTAAGTACACTCTAAGCCTTCAAAATAAAAATCCTTTTTAATGTTAAGACATTTTTTTTATATTTCGAAATTATTTATAAAAACCAGAAAATATGTTTAGTTTTCAAGGCGATTTTCTAAATCTCAGTAGAGTTTTTTTTTCTTCTAACTGCTCCAAGTAATCTTTACAATCTTCATTTGTTCCCCCGCAGAGAACGAGGAGTGGGTGTGTGTGAGCATGGTGGTCACCGATGTTAAATATGGCATGGAATACTTGGGCAATTTGCCGCGTCTGGTGGTTACTCCTCTAACGGATCGTTGCTATCGGTGGGTAACATTTTTATGCCCATAAATATAGGAACACACACACACTCGCGCTCATAAATATATGCACACGCATTCACAAAATATTAATTGACAAAACGTTTGCAAAACAGCTGAGCCACTGCGCTTGCAGGCTCATGGCTAAAAGTCATGAGAAGCAACGTTTATTGGGAAAATATTTATTTTATTTCGGTGCATTTTAAATTTATTTCCTTTTTTTCAACACAATAAGCAAAAAGAGCTGAAAACCTTTTTGATGTTTAAGCTGCCTACGACAAACGCAAACAGCAACAACAATAACAACAAAAGCAACAATAACAAAAAGAACAACACTAACACTAACAAGACGAGCAGCGGCCACAGGACACAGGACCAGGCTGGTTTCTGGCAAGCTGGCAGAAAGGACATTTTAATGGGGTTTCCGATAAAACTTTTATATTAAACAAATAAATCAATGTTGGACAGTTTTTCACACATACACACACACTAACACACACACGTGCATAGTTAAAAAACGAGTGTATAGATATATTTGTATGGCTATACATGCCGGAAAAGCTAAAAAATATACAACAAACGAACGCGAAGCTGGCAGCGCTGCCAATATGATAAAAATATGAACTGCACAGCAAGCAAAAAATTGAAAATATTGCGAGAAAGCTTGCCGACGACTTTAAAATACCCTAATATTAGCATTAAATATGGAAAGACAACTTCATAGAGAATAATAAGAATACAAACTGAAAAATTTAAATATTCCAGCAGCCAAGTTGTATTCAAATGAATATAGAATTTGACAGAGGAGTAGGAAATGCCCTTTAGGCTGTTAAATTTCAAAATATTGAGAAGGAATCCACTTACAAGCAAGACTAAATGGAATTCCTCAAAAGTTCTCAGAATAAATTGTAATTTATTAGAAATAGAAATATTGGATCCTCCCTTAACAAATAAGGTACAACTAACTGTAGAAAGCCTATTTGCCTTCAGTAAAAAATTATCAATATGCTGACGTAAATAGACATAAGTTACATTTTTATGCTTTTGCCACAAACTTGAAGTTGCTGTTATTCTTGAAATCAATGTTTTATAATGTTATACATACATAAAAAAATATTAACATAAATAGGCATAAGTAGTCAAAGAACCAAATGCAAATAAATATATTAATTGAAAGTATTTTCTAATATCCCTTAAAGGTAATCTTTATAAGTGTATACAAATTCCTTCACTAGATAACTTATTTTTAGGTTTGAAAAATGCTTGTGTATTTAGAGGACTGACAAATATTTACATCTCTTATAGGCTTGAAGATGTCTACTGGCCTTCTGTCTGTCACATAATATTTACACAGCTTTATTATACCCTTGTTTTTCTACACATTTCATTTGAGAACAGGGCATAAAAACTGGTACATCGCGTGGCGGCGGCGCAAAACAGAAAAAATATGAATAAATAAAAATAAAATAAAAAATGACCATTACTGACAATTTTTAAGCTGGCGCGTTGAGAATTGTGAAAAAATGCAAAACAGATATTAAAAGCATACTACGGCATGTTGCCGGCCCCTGGCCCCTTTTATCCCTTTCCCCATGCATTTTATAAAACCTCTTTTCTAATCCTCGTTTTGCAGCACTTTGATGGGCGCTTTAAAGTTATGTTTGGGCGGTGCTCCCGAGGGACCAGCGGGCACTGGCAAAACGGAGACCTGCAAGGATCTGGCCAAGGCCGTGGCCAAAAAATGTGTAGTCTTCAATTGCTCCGACGGCTTGGACTACAAAGCACTCGGCAAGTTCTTCAAGGTGAGTGAGTTGACCGCGTTCATGAATAATATTTCAATAGAACTGAGACGCTCTGTCTGCCCCGCTCAACCTGCTTGCTAGCCAGCCTGCTAATTAATGGCCCAATGTTGGTCAACAACATTAATCAAAGAAGAACCTGTACCAACGGGTAACGGGCAACTGGCAACCGGGCAACTGGCAACTGGCAACAGGCACGCGCGCACTAATCATGACTTTCGGCATACACAAAATGCACACTCAGAGAAAATCATTCTTCTCAACTTTAGAAAATAGTCAAGGGTAGCTCTGCTTCGCATTTAGAATGCATATTTATTAAAGGCAATCTTGTATCTTTCTAAACTAGTTATTTTGTCGTCTTAATTATAGCCTCGATTTTTCTAAGACTTAGAATTTTTTATTTATGTTAAGCATAATTCTTACATTAACTTTTTATACTCTGAGACTGGTTACGACCACTAGAAAGTTGGGAAATCGATAAAATCGAGCATCAGAAATCTGATGTGCCCATATTTCCAGCAATTTAAGACCTAAAGTTACCAAACTTGGAAGGTATTACGAGGATCATCTTTCAATGATTGGTAATAACTAAAAACATTTGTAGACCTGTTGTTTCTTACTTATCCTTAGCTGGCATTACATTGGCATCAGAGTAGATAATTTTTTCCAAAAATTAGATTTTTCATTTCTATTTGTTATGTTCATTTATATTTGTTTATTTAGGAACATTATAAAAAAATGTTTAGAAATGTTTTACATCAATATTTAATAGAGCGATCTTCAAAAATTCTGCGCAAATTTTCTCTAAATGTATATACACATATAAGATGCACAGATACAAGATACATTTGAATTTTTACTATCCAGACACTGTGGAGCCGCTCGCCACTCACATCTTTACATACACACATACAAATCGATAAATATATATACTTCTATAGCATTGAAATTTATACAGTTCTGTGGGCTGACTAATTAGGCAGTTTGTGAAAGTAATCGCCGTGGCGACTAGTTGGAACTACACAAAGTGTTAAGGGCGAGTGGAGATTAGAGGTGCGAGCGGAGGGAGGAGAGGTTAGAACTTAAGGCAAAGCCAAAAAGCTTTCGTGTGCGCTCTCTTCAAATCTATGCAAATTTTTATTAGCAGGTCGTTAACCGTTCACGCACATGCAAACATACACACTGATACACACACACACACCTCTATCTACAGCTTAAGTGGGTGTTGTAGTTTCGTAGTAAAATTTATGCGTATTTTGCGCTCTAATCGCTTAATTCGCCAGCACGCCTAATTGCATAATGGTTTTAAGACCCCCCCTTCCTCTTATCAGATAAGAAGGGGGTGCGGGGGGAGGGGCGAGGATGAGCTGGCTTTCGATGGCGTTAATTTGCATGCGAAAATAATGGCCAACGCTTCAGCTAAAATGTGCGAGACAAGAACCCGCAAATTGAGCGTTCGAATTTCGATTTAGATTCATTTAATTTTGTTTTATTGCTATTTGCCCACTTTAAGCTGATGTGATCATTTTTGTAGATTTTTGTTTTTGTTTATTTTTGTATTTTAATGCTCACTTTAGTTTTTTAGAAAGTAGTTTCTATGCGGCTGTTTATGCCCTCTCCGTCTGCTAAAAATAGTTTAGCAAGTCGTAAATCTTCCATTCGCAAAACGCATTGCTTTATTTCAGTTTGCAGTTTGTCAGGCTAAACAATTTTTGTAAGCAATTAAATAATACTGCAATTGGCAAACAAACAAAATGCAAACTATTTCGATTTGGTTTTCGATTTATGCCTGGCAAACTGAAATTGTTGTTGAATATGCGCCCATAAAATAGCCGCAACTATGACAGCTCCCAGCCCCATGAAAAACTTTGGTTGTGGCAATGAAAGTGCAAAAGCTGCTTAATGTCTATGAGAGCAAGTAGAGAGCTAGGAGGTGGCATGCAACAACAAAGAGCTGCCAATTCGCTGCGCGAGCATTGCAGCTGCCAACGGCAACAAACCACTTTGATAGAGTTCAAAGTATCCAAATGCCACGCGCGGTGCAAAGACAAAGAATTGAACGCACAAAAAAAAATGGTTACACAAACAAGGATCAAACACAAACGCTAATTGCACAATAGGAACAGTAGCAACATCGAGAACAACAACAAAAACAACAGACATCAACAACGTCAATGACAACATCGACTATGACTAGGAAAAACTGTGCGAACGCCCAACAGCATGTAAAACAGTTTTGAGTCTAGTTGTTGCAACATCAATACTATTGTTGTTCTCTGTGTGCAATGAAAAATGGGGCGGCAGCTCCTCCTGTTGCTGTTGCTGCTACTGCAAGCCAATGCCAGCGGAAGCCTCACTAACACATCAAATAACATGTGAAATGTCTGAGAGAAAATGACTGTCGTGCTGTTTGCATAATGAGCAGCATTTAAAAGTCGTTATTAACATAAAGCTATAAGAATTATATAATCTGTTCAATTAACATTCGAGTTTAGGCCAAATCGCAGACATATATATATATATAAATATATATATATATTTATATGCATATATAAACTAATCTTTAAAGTGCTAAATGTTTATATTTAGCATTTAGTCTTAGATCTATGTTTGTTAGCGAATCTTTAATCTTTAATTTATTTATAAATCCTCTATTTAATATTTATATATTTAACAATACCTCAAATTTACCGAACTGGGAGATTGTTATGATAAGCATTTAGAAGTTATAAAAATAAAAAGTATATAATCAGTAAAGCTCCCATTTTAATTTAGACGAAATCGAACTAAAGATATATAAGTAAGTAGTAAGATTATATTTCAGAGTATATTCACAATAAAATGCGCCATGTGTATAAGTTGTTCTTTGACCTATTCTTCGTAAGAAAATCTTCCGAAACTACCTCACGAAGATAGATATATGCATATCCATTAGTGATTTATTTAAATATTTAATATCAGTCGACACAGATAAATAAAATTTAAAATGTAAATAACGTATAATTAAGTCTGTTTGAAAACATATATAAATAATTATTTTATACTTCAGCCTGTATTCCATTTTTTTTTCTTTTAGCTTTTTTATCTATGTGTTTTTAGGGAATATTTCGAAATCAATTTATATATACTTGACTAAATATGTATACATAGATATACTTAAAAATGTATATTCATATCAAGTTACATCTTTATATTTATGGCAGCTTTTATACTTTGAGCTCGTGTTCGTCAGAGAATCTTTGAAATCAGCTTGGGAAAATAATTGCCGGCTTGCAGTGCAATATTTAGAAATTTCAATCTCATAATAACATCTTTCATATAAAAAGTATAAAATCTGTTCAAAGGGCACTTTTCTGCTGCTTTGGCGCAGCACCTGCTCATTGTGCAACAGTATACGATGTAGATATGCATAGAGAGAGCAGTCAGCTGGCATATGTTATGAGTGTGTACTTTGGTTCTGTGTTTGGTGCCACACAATGATGCTGCTGCGTAAAGCTGTATATTTATTGCAACATGCAGAAAAGAAAATCATATCAAAGGCCGCATTGGCATCGAGTACCCGACTACCCGACTACCCGACTACCCGACTCCCCGACTCCTAGCAACCAATCTCACCAAGCGCAAGCTAGCTACTCCTCGTCGTGTACATTTGTAAGCCCTATTGCAATGTTTGTTGTCGGAATGGAAGCATCGAAGCATTGGCAAACTACACACAGAACAGAACGTAGAATGGAGAACGGAGGTGAACATACAAATCGAAACGAACCGAACTGAACCGAACCGAACCGTACAAAAAAGAACACAACATACAACGGGAGCGATGCGCAACTGAAAATAATGTTTTTGCTGCTGTTTGCTTTTGCTATTTTGCAATTTCTCTGCTCCTGGATGCGTTTTGTTGCACACACATACATCCATAGGTATTTGCCTTCGCCTCTGCCTTGCCCACCTAACCAAGGCACACAATAACCATATTTGTACACCCTAAACTCCGTCAAAAATTATGAGAAAAGGGTATAATGATTAATAGATTATTAATGTTGTAATCATTTTATTAAAAATAAAATGTAATATTTTAATTTAAAAAATAAGAAATATTAATAAAATTAGTATGACTTATACTTTTTATCAATCGCAAAAATTTCAGCAATATCGCATTAGAAACAACCATGATATTCTCATATTGCTCTAAACCTGAAGCTCATGTTCGAGCACTCTAAACTCGCATTCTTGTTCGATGCACCTGTGCTTCTATTTTCTGTTTTTTTTTTTGCTTACGCTAAATATACTAGAATTAATGTATAACATAGCCTAACATATTATTGATCAACCGTGAAAATTTCATAAGAATCGCATAAGAAATACGCAAGTTATTCTCATATTAATGCTTATACCATACCTTATCTCCCAGTCGATCACTCTGGACTAGCGCATTACTACTTGTTGTACTATTTACTGTGGTATTTTTTTGTTGTGCACACACACGTGTGTGTATATTTGTTTTTACTCGTTTTTTTCTTCTAATTTTTTGCAGGGTCTGGCACAGTCGGGAGCTTGGGCCTGCTTCGATGAGTTCAATCGCATCGAGTTGGAAGTGCTGTCGGTGGTCGCGCAACAGATTCTGACCATACAGCGGGCGATTGGACGTAAGGTTGTTAAATTCTTTTTCGAAGATACCATGCTCAAACTGGATCCCACATGTTCCATATTCATAACCATGAATCCGGGGTGAGTTGAACGTGAGATGCCACATGACTCCCACCCAGCAGCAGCTGCGGTTTCACGCATCCTATTCCCTGTTTCTTTTTCTTTTTACTATGACGTTCCCTCTCCGTCCAACTCTTTTGTAGTTTTATTTCTTTGTTTTTTGCAGCTGTGCATTTGAAAATGCATTTAGTTACTTTTGTAAGCCGACACGGCCTATGTCGACGTCCATGTTCACCATTGGGAGCGCTGTCACTGACAGCACTCTGTGCTGGGCTCTGGCTACTGACTTGGGGGCTGAGGCTATTAGTTACCAAAGACTGCTCTGGTCTGGTCTGGTCTGGTTTGGGCTGGGTTTGCCTTTGGGCCATGGTCACGATATTGGTAGTTATTGCGTTATTGGAGATTTTAGCCCATACGGCTGCGGATATTTATTGCTTTGGCATGCCTGTGGAACAGCTGCGACAAACATGCATATTAGGCCTAAAACCCAACTCTCTACGAAAGGTCTTCATTTCGCTTGGCAAGCAACTCGTTAGTTTTTTTTCCTATTTTATTTTTCTTTTGGCTGCCAATTTGTCACTGGCCCAGACGCTCTTGGGCTACTCGCACATCATGTCGGTTATTGGCTCTGGGTTTTTAGTATTTATGCCATTAGCACTTGCAATTTTGATGTATTTGATTGGCCATTTATCCTCTCTTCCACAGCTACGCCGGACGCACCGAGCTGCCCGATAATCTGAAGGTATTGTTCCGGACCGTCGCCATGATGGTGCCCGATTATGCAATGATCGGCGAAATAACACTCTACTCCAACGGCTTCGATATGGCCCGTGTTCTATCCCAGAAAATTGTGCAGGCCTACAAGCTGTGCTCGGAGCAGTTATCCTCGCAGTCGCACTACGACTATGGTGGGTATTATTGAAAGACATATATTTTACAGCTAAATGGCTAATAAGCTTGTACTGGAGTTGAGTCAACCTTCGAACTTTCTACAGCAATGCAATGTCCTGTGCTTAACAGCATCGTGCATCCGTTCTATCTTACTCTAACTCTATCTCTGATTCTGTGTTTTCTTTGCACTTGTTTCAAGGCAAAGATATTGCATTCGCTTTTACGACATAACATGTCATGTGACATTACAATATGTGCGTGTGTGTGTGTGTCCGGCTGGGCTCTGTCCTCCTCTCTCTCTCTCTCTCTCTCTGTCAGCTGTGTAAGTTTATGTGCAAAGTACATTTGATCAGTATCTTATTTTGAGTTTAAATTGAAAAACTTTCTTGCAAGTTTTTGCAGCGCTTTTATGCTGCGTGTGTGAGAGGCAAATGCCACATACACACACCCCACACACACAATGTGTGTGTTTTTGCAAAGTAATAATACAAACTATTTGTACATTTAGTTGCAACTGCTTGTTGTTATTGCATGTCCAGCGAAAACTTGCAAAACTTTTGCATTTGTCACGTGGCGCCTGTATAATGAAGCTCACCTCTCTGGCCCTCCATTCCTCCATCCCTCCGTCTGTCTGTCGCCTGTCGTCTGTCGTCATGCGACATGCCGGAGACACAAACCGTTGCTGAGTTATGAGCTGTCCACCAAAATGCCGCATAACTGTCAATGGCTAATTCCATCATGAACCCCAACCTCAATCACACCTCCAACCTTGACCCCTTAATGCCTTACACTCCCTTCCCCCATCCCTGTCTTGGTTATGTCTTCTTTAGGTATGCGCGCCGTGAAATCTGTGCTGTTGGCGTCCGCATCGTTGCGTCGCCTTTACGTTGACCTGCCGGAGCCCGAGATTGTTTTGCGCGCCATTGTTGACGTCAATTTGCCGAAATTCCTCGAACAGGATATTTCCCTCTTCATTGGCATCTATATGGATCTCTTTCCCGGCGTCGAGCTACCCATGGTGAGTCCTTATATATGTATATACTATAGACATTTATAAATTGTCAGTGTAATGAGGCGCAAGCGACGCAGTTAAGAAACAGCAAATTAATGCGATAACTGGCATGTCGGATGCCCTGATAAAAGTAAATTAAAATCAGCATATTTTGCAGAGCGCACATTTAAATACTCTTTCGGGCGACCTTATTTAGTCAACAGTTAACTGTGTAAGGTATATTAAAATCAGCACATTCTCTCTTTCAGGCAAGGGCTGATTTATTCAACAGCTAATTAGGCTTTTGGTAGTTTAGTCAGCTCATAAATTTGACGTTTTCAATCAAAACAGTTCACATATATTAAAAAGATTAAAAAATGTAATTAAATGCATAATCTTATTGAAACTGTGTTTGGGATACTTATTTTTTATTTAGATTTTACTTTTTTTAATTTATTTTATTTAATATGAACTAAAAGTTGTTCAAACGAAATTTAAAAATATACAAACATTGATAGAAATTTTAAATCACCGGTTAAACGGTTTTAAAAAATACAAATTTTGAAAACAGTCTGAAAACTATGTCTGTCTGTGATATATATTTATTAGCATTATTTATTAATTATACATCATTTAAAAATTATCGACTAAATAGAAAACCTCGGTGTGATATATTTTCATTAATTATTTTATTTACTGTGGATAAAAAAATAGCGTACACAAATTGAACACGACTTAAGATTAAAAATGACTCATTAAATTATAATTTAAAATGAATAATAAATAAATAATTGTCATGGAAGATGTAATAAGTCTGGAGAGAATAAAATGTAAAATAGTCCTTTACTAGTTTTGAAAGGATTGGGATAATATAGTGTTATATAAAGCTACATTTATGCCTGTATTAACAGACTTTTTAACTTTGCCCCATGGGGCAGCAACTTTGTGTTGCCAACTGCATGGGGAATGTGTTGAAGCCTGTAGGGCTATAATGAAATGCCCATTCAAGCTTTTATTTTCTGTCGCATATTTCAATGCATATTTTTCATATTTCATTTACACCTGTTCTCCTTTTTTGCCTTACTCCCAACTTTTCCGGCTCTCATCTCTCATCTACCCCCATCCTGCAGCCGCAACGTGATGACATACTCAAGTGGCTGCGTATTAATCTGGCGGAGCGCAATCTGCAGGCAACACATTGGTATTTGGAAAAAATACTACAGATATACGAGATGATGCTGGTGCGTCACGGCCTGATGATAGTCGGTGGCTCGATGGGTGGCAAGACCACAGCTTACCAGGTGAGTGAGTGGGCAGGGCGGGCGCGTTGCCAATTAAATGGCGCGGAATTAATAATTGTGCTTTGGTTGGATAGATGCTCGCACTGACTCTGCGCAATGTGTCCACGGATGAGGAGGCCACGCTCAAGGAGTATCCGGTGGTCTTTCGCATTATTAACCCCAAGGCTATTACGATGGGTCAACTCTACGGTCGATTCGATCCCGTCTCCCACGAGTGGTCGGATGGTGTCCTGGCGAAAACATTCCGGGAACAGGTACAGGGACCGAAGAGTGAACGTGCCTGGGTCATGTTCGATGGTCCCGTCGATGCGGTGTGGATTGAGAACTTGAATACCGTGCTCGATGACAACAAGAAACTGTGTCTCATGTCCGGCGAAATTATGCAGATGACCAAAATGATGAACATGATGTTTGAGCCCGCAGATCTCGAACAGGCTTCGCCGGCGACAGTCTCGCGTTGCGGCATGATCTACATGGAACCATCGCAGCTGGGCTGGCGCGCCTTTCACAAGAGTTTCAGCAATGTGTTAATTAATATTGTGGGACTCAGCGATATTTATATGACACTGTTCGAGGACATGGTCGAGTGGTTAATACCGGCAGCGTTGCAATTTCTGCCACTGTGCAAGCAAATGTTGCAATTATCGCCCATTTATCAATATCAGACTTTCTCGCGCTTTCTGCTCTACTTTCTGGAGAAGCACAAGGTGTTCAACCAGACGTGGTTCCAGCAGATGTTCCTCTTCTGCTATGCCTGGGCATACTGCTCGGCGCTGACGGGCAACGGTCAACGTACCTTTGACCAATTGCTGCGTAAGGTCATCTATGGCTCCAATGAGGAGTTTCCCAAACCAAAGTATTTCTCCTTGAATCGTGGCCAAATGTTTCCCGAGAAACAGGTCTTTCTCGACTATCGCTTCGATGAGGCCGAGAATTGGTGGACGTGGCAAAAGTCCTCCGATGATCCCACGTCGGGCAGTGCCCATTTTCCGGAGCATGCTCAAATTAGTGAGCTGATTGTGCCCACCAAGGAGACGGGCTATATTTCTTACTGGCAAGATTTCTGCATTGCCAATTCGTATGGCATGCTGGTTATCGGTCCCACTGGCACGGGCAAGAGTGCAATTGTTACGAGCAATCTGCTCGCATTGCCCAAAAACGCAAATCTCATTAATATAATCAACTTTTCGGCTCGCACCTCGGCACAAATGGTGCAGGATACGATCATGAGCAAATTGGATCGACGGCGCAAGGGCGTCTTTGGACCTGCTCTGGGCAAGAAGGTAAGCCAACAATTAAAGTTAAAGTCGGGTTAAAAGATTGATTGGTGTCCGCATTTAGTGCATAGTTTTCTGTGATGACGTGGCCATGCCCTCAAAGGATACGTATGGCTCCCAGCCACCTTTGGAGCTGTTGCGCACCTGGCTGGATCATGGCTACTGGTCAGATTTGATGGATACAACCAAAATTGAACTAGTCGACATGGTGAGTGTGCCAGCAAATACTTGATAAATGAAAGTCAACTCTCTCTCTCTCTCTCTCTTACCACTCGACAATCGACAGAGTCTAGTCTGTGCGATGGGCACATTGGGTGGGAGTAACTTTATCTTTCCGCGTCTCTATCGGCACATGTTCGTTGTGGCCGTGGACTCCTTTGAGGATTCGACCATCATTCGCATATTCACGACAATTGGTGATTGGCACTTCGCCAAGGGCTATCCAGAGAAGGTGGCACTGCTCTCCCGCGTACGTTGCATGCAATCCACCCACGGCAACAACAGCA
Source organism: Drosophila hawaiiensis (assembly GCA_037043685.1). Classification (NCBI taxonomy): domain Eukaryota; kingdom Metazoa; phylum Arthropoda; class Insecta; order Diptera; family Drosophilidae; genus Drosophila; species Drosophila hawaiiensis. The sequence continues at coordinate 257,968 of JBAMBA010000166.1, read as the reverse complement.
CCAACAAAAACCACACACTGGAGAATCTCTGGCTGGCTGGCTCTCTGCCAGCAAATAATAAAATTAAAATGGCGTATTTTATAACTTCATTTCACTAGAGGCTGCCGGACCACGTTCTTTGGTTGTTTTTGTTGCAATTGTTGTTATTGTTGTTGTTGTTGTTGCTGCTGTTGCTGCTGTTCTTTTTGGAGATTGCATTTCATGTCGAAGCTGGTTTTTCGCAGGGCTTATCGGAGGCAATGGTCAGCGTGTATCGGGAATCGATGCGCATCTTTTTGCCAACGCCCGCCAAATCTCACTACACCTTCTCATTGCGAGACATCACTCGCGTCTTCCAGGGCATTGTCATGGTGCCGGCCAAGCGTATGCCGGATCCGGAGAAGCTCGGTCGCCTCTGGGCCCATGAAACTTATCGTGTCTTTTATGACCGGTGTGTATAGCCTCAACTTTGTATCGCCTCCGTTTTTCTTATTATTACTATTTGTAATTTGTCTCCTAGTCTGGTTGACCAGTTGGATCGGGACCGTTTGCTCATCATGGCCATCGACGCGTGCAAGAATTGTTTGCGTTTTTCCCTTGAATCGGCCTTTGCCGACCGCATCGAACCCGGCGAGAAACTGAGCGACAACGATCTGCGCAATCTATTCTATGGCAATTACATGGAACCCGATGCAGAGCCAAAATACTACGATGAATGCGAAAGCTACGAGAAATTGGAGAAGCTCATGAAATACTATCTGAGGGAGTATAATTCATTTTCCAGCACACCCATGGATCTGGTCATGTTTCGGTTTGCCATCGAGCATGTCAGCAGGTATTCAAAATGAATACTATATATAATATGTAGTCATTTAATAATTGAATATTTCTAATATAAAATATCTTTATATTTACAATATCCACCTGCTAATTTTACAGAGTATCTCGAGTGCTGCAAATGCCTAGGGGAAATATCTTAATGGTTGGCATGGGTGGTTCAGGTCGTCGCAGTTCCTGTCGATTGGCAGCTCACATTGCCGACTGTCGTCTGATGACAGTGCAGGTATCCAAGTCATATACTTTGGCCGATTGGCGAGATGATCTAAAGAAAATACTAATGGCATCCAGTTTCAATTTGAATCACACCGTATTTTTATTCTCTGACGCCCAGGTGAGTGTACCGTTCATTAGAACTCATTAACTCGTTCGGTATCCATCCATCAACATAAAAAGCAACAATCAACAACAGTTGACGGCCCATTAAAAGCGTTTTAATAATGTTGTAAACTCCAGACAGAAAGACAGTAGACAGCAGCGTATATTGGGTACAACAAACCCATAAAGTTATGTGTGATACTAGGAACTATATACTATTCTAAATTAATTTAAATAGATATATATATATATATGTATCTATTCTTGACATGGCTGTTGGACAAAATTAGATATGAGTGGCTAGCTGAGTGGCACACAACAGTCATTGTTTTGCCCAAAATTTGCATTCATAATTAGGTTAATTGTTGAGCTGCATAACTTGATTGCGGTTAAATAATTTGCATATGCAGCAGCTATTAATTATGGCAAATGAAGAGCATTTTGTGCACAGCTCTCAAATCTCAAAATGCAAGTCAATAAATTAACAAGGACAGAAACAAATCGATAAGTTGATAAAACAGTTAAGAAAATTCAGTTTACACTCTGTCATAATTAGTATTGTATTATTAAAAGCTGACAAGCTAAAAGCCATTTGCCATCATGTTATAATTATATACCTAGAATAACAGTTTGTTTTTTTGAGTGGGAATGGTTGAATGCATAATTAAGTTGTGCAAATATGTAATGAGTACAAAAAAGCATTTGCGACTACATAAAGTATGTATATTCCAGGACAGCATCAACTGAGTCGACTTAGCCATGTTTAATGGAATCTCTTTATGAACTAGCTGATATGAGAGCTAGGGACTTCAAATTGGAAATAAAAGTTCTTGTTTACTTCAGGCAAATCAAGTGTACTTCTTTAATTTGTCGATAACTGCAACCGTTTAGCGTATATTGATATAAATCGATGCCCGATAGAAATAAAAGAAGCAATTGTAAAGATAAAGGTCTTCAATTGATGTATAATTTATCAACACACTTTAATTTTTTTGTTATACATTCTTTCTTAATTCAAATCTAATGTATATTTACATTGTACAACAAGCCGAGCTGTATTTAGGACCCCTTCCCATCGAGCTGCTCCGACTCGAGCACTCTAACTTTAAATGTAGTTATATGACAAAAATACAATTGTGCCGTTAGCTGTTTGAAAACTTGCGAGTAACTTTAAGTACATAGTTGATCCCTAAAATCCAACTGCATTTTCTTTATGCTGTATACCTTTTACCATAGCTACAACTGCAACCAACTTACAGTGCAGACTTGTGCTAATTAAATCGTTGAGCAAATTCAACTATCTATCTCCCCCAATCTATATCTCTATCTCTGCTGGCCAATCAATCAATGCTGTGTTTGGGTTTCGTTCGTTGCACAAACACACACACACAAATCTCCCCATGCACATATTAATTAACAATTACACTAAAATGCCTCAAAGAGCTACAACTGCGGGAACGGGAACTCCAGTTAGGGGAATCAAATCCTGTGGCACTTAGAGCCAATGCAAAATGCATGTTCCAGAAAATCTACAGCTGCTGCAGCCAGTTGCAGGTGCAACTTCTGCCTGCCTCTGGTAGAATAGCAAAAACATTTAGTTGAGAGTTGAGCATGAATTGGATTTGCATTGATTGAGAGTTAGAATGACAATTCTCAATGGGGATACTTGTTTATTTACTACAGGCAACGGATGAGGGCTATGTGGAGGATATCAATGGTGTACTTAATACTGGTGATTTGCCAAATTTGTATCAGCTGGAAGACAAGGCATCCATTATGGAGAATATGACAAATGTGGCCAAGCAAGTGGTGAGCATCTTCTCCCAACTACCCCTCTCTCTCTCCCTCTCTGATGAGAAAGTAAATTCCCCTTTAGGGCAAAGTGCTGGACTCGCTGCCGAGTGAGGTGTATGCCTACTATATCGAGAGGATAAGGGAACAATTGCATGTTGCACTCGCCTTCTCGCCCATTGGGGAATCCTTTAAGGAGCGCATTCGTGTGTATCCCTCACTAATCAATTGCTGCACCATTGATTGGTATATGCCCTGGCCAGAGGAGGCATTGGCAAGGGTGGGCACCTATTTTGTCACATCTATGCAGCTGAATAAGCCACACGATGAGGAGGAGACGCCACGCATCGCGGAGGAAGTCCCACATGAGGGGGAGAAGCGTGAAACAATGGGTGAGGTGGATCGTGAGCTGACGCAGCTGGAACAGGATCTGGTCTTCTGTGTGATGTACTTTCATCACTCAGTTGTGGATGCCAGCGAGAAATGCTATCTGGAGTTGAGTCGTCGCAATTATGTCACCCCTTCGGCATATTTGGAGCTGCTAAAAGCCTTTAGCACCTTTTACGCCCGCAAGCTGGACGAGATTACTAGATTACGTGATCGATACACGACTGGTTTGGAGAAACTCGACTTTGCTGCCAGTCAAGTAGGTGAAATGCAAACAAATCTTTATGAATTGCAGCCCAAGTTGAAAGTGTTGTCCGAAGAAACGGATCGCATTATGGTGAATATTGAGCGCGAGACGGCTGAGGCAGAGAAGAAGAAGGAAGTGGTGGGTGCAGATGAGGCGGCTGCCAATGAAGCAGCTGCTGCTGCTCAGGCCATCAAAGATGATTGTGAAACGGATCTCGCTGAAGCTATTCCCGCCATGGAGGCAGCACTGGAGGCTCTGAACACGCTTAAGCCAGCTGATATTGGTGTTGTCAAATCGATGAAGAATCCGCCATATGGCGTCAAGTTAACTCTGGAGGCGGTGTGTGTTTTGAAGGGCATTAAGCCGGATCGCAAGCCAGATCCCAGTGGTCATATGGTGGAGGACTATTGGGGCCCATCAATGCGCATGCTGAGCGACATGAAATTTCTGGAATCACTGAAGACCTTTGACAAGGACAACATACCGCCACCGATTATAAAAAAGATAAGAGAAAAGTAAGTGGAATCTTTTCTAAATTGTAGATCTTTTATTTTTTATATATTCCACTAGATATATAGCTGATCGTGACTTTGTGCCGGAGAAGATCAAGGCTGCTTCGATGGCCTGCGAGGGCATATGTCGCTGGGTGCGTGCTATGGATGTCTACGACAAGGTGGCTCGCATTGTGATGCCCAAGAAGGCGGCACTGGCCGAGGCCGAGGGTGATCTCTCCTCACAAATGGAGAAGCTCAATGCGAAGCGGGCCGAGCTACAGGTAATCCTCGACAAGTTGCAGAAACTAAACGATTTCTTTGCGGAGAAATCGCGTGAGAAGAAGCGGCTCGAAGACGACATCGAAAACTGTGAAAAGAAGCTGACAAGGTGGGGTAGAAAGAGAGAGGGAATTAAATTCCAATCTTAATAATTATTCTCCATTTGTTGCAGAGCTGAGAAGCTGCTGGGTGGCTTGGGCGGGGAGAAGACTCGCTGGTCGGAGGCGGCCAAGAATCTGCACGAATCCATCAGCAATATTGTGGGCGATGTTCTGCTCGCCGGTGGCTGCACCGCCTACCTGGGCTTCTTTACCACCGAGGTGAGTTAGTTGGTCAAACATTTGCTGCAAAAATGCAGCGGCATCCCTGCTAATGGTCGTGCTTTTTGACCAGAAGGGATTTTAGTATGCATGAGCACGTTGCATTGATTCCCTTTTTTCTTCTTTTTGCTGAAGGATAGACAAAAAAACATGGCAACCCTCAGAACAGCATGCAGCTCTGTTGATGAGCATATCAGACACGGTTGTCCTACTCCGTGTCAGAATATATCTTAATTATACAATGGGATAATGGAAAAAGCAGTATTAAATTTTAAACAATTAAGTTTCAATATCTTGTGACTATATATATCGGTAAACTTAACTTTATATTCCCAAACTTGTCGGAAAGCGCAATTTACCTATAAGTTAACAGATATTGTGGTTAACTAGAGTTATATAAAGTATAGAGCATCTGCACTTCGTATTACTCTCACTCGCTTCGAGCCCTAATTTTTTTTTTGCACAATTTTGTTGCTATTCACGTTGCTTTTTTTCAATTTCTCCGCCACGCGTTTAGTTTTACGGCTGACGTGACATTTTTATACACAATATGTATATACATATATATGCATTTAGTATACAGGGTTTGTTCAGTAAGAGCAGCTCGCATAAATGCACAAATGCTGACATGTTAATATTCAAGCCAAAAAAAGCACGAAAAAGACTATCTTAGGCAAGCCGGAGTTGAAATAATAATATATTCTATACAATTATTCTATACAAAAAAAAAAACGGGCAGATTGTTGCTATGAAAGCTATATATGTATAATCCTATTTTTATAATTTTTTTTTAAATATTCGGAGCATAATAGCATGCATAAGTGATCAGTTTGCCTGGATATGTTGGTGAACAAAAAAGTTTTTCACACAAAATCTTATTTTTCAATAGATTGTTCCAATGACAGTTATAAGATATAGTAATCCAATGTTGCTAAGACAATATTAAGACTGTTGGAATAGTTAGCATAGTTGGCATGGTTATACCAATTGGGATAGTGATGCTCATCGAGAAAATAAATACCTTATGCGGTCGGAGACAGTTCCTTCAATGCGTTACAAACTTTACGATAAAGTTATGATACTCTCTACAAGGATCTAAAAAAGAAACTTTGCTTGATTTAATAGATAGTTGTGAATTTTGCTGTTTTTTTTTTTTTTGACAATTCTAGTATCGCGTTAACATTCTGGATGATTGGAATGCGATCTGCGCTCGCCGCCATATACCGAGTAGTGAAACTTTCTCGCTGGCCACCACACTAGGTCACCCGATGACGATACGGGCCTGGTCGCTGGCTGGACTGCCGGCCGATAACTTCTCTGTGGAGAATGGCATCATTGTAACGAACTCAAGTCGTTACTCCTTGCTCATCGATCCGCAGGGTGAGTGAATGAGAAATCTGATTAGTAATCCCATATTCAAAGCAATCCACATTAGTACAAGCAAACAAGTGGATTAAGAACATGGAGAAGAGTAATCATCTCAAGGTGATTAAGCAAAGCGATGGCAACTACATGCAAGTCTTGGAGCTGGCAATCACATACGGACAACCCGTGCTCATTGAGAATGTGGGTGAGTGTCACAGGGAATAACACAAGAATAATCGTAAAAAAATCAAACTGATAGAAGAAGAAGAAAGAAGCAGCTGTAGTGTCTAATAAATGTTTAACAACATTTAAAATTTAACATTTGCTTAGGCGAAAAACTGGACTCGAATCTGACGCCCATATTGGAGAAGAATATAATCAAGCATAAGGGTGGACTGTTCATAAGAAGTGGCGACACAATGATTGAATACAATCCCGATTTTCGTCTTTACATAACGACCTGTCTGCGCAATCCGCATTATCCGCCGGAAGTGATGGTTATGGTAAGTTGACATATGCAGCGACAACTAGGTGCCCCAAAAAGGGACTGCTTTCTGGATGATGATGATGATGATGATGGAGTTTGTGGCAAGCCAAGCCAATGATGACGTTAGAGTGTTGTGTAATAAAACGACAAACTTAAATTGATATTTGTAGAATGCGCTGCAGCGCAGCAGGCGCTAGCAATATGCAAATTTTCGATGACGACAACGAGGACGAGGATGTGGATGAGGATGACGACGTGGTTGTTGAGGACATCCCATTGATGTACGTGCCCGACTGGCTGCTGTCTGTTGGCGTCCGCATAACTAGCAGCCCAGTCGAGGTCTTCGCCTCAGTCTCAGTCCCAGTCTATATATTCCTAGTCCTGCTGCTCCTGGCGTGTTTATAAAATTTTCCAGAATTTCGCTTCTGTTGGCGTTTCCATTGCTTTTTATGCAGCAACTGTTGTCAGCAGTTTTTGGCCCTTTTCCATTCCTTTTTATTTTTTGTATCTCCTTCCTCTGTTTCTCTCTCCTCTCTCTCTCTCTCTCTCTCTCTCTCTCTCTCTCTCTTGTGTGTGTGTATTTATTTTTGAGTTTCATTTTACCCATTTTACGATTCCTCGATGCTCTCACTCCGTGTTTAGGTAACAGTATTAAATTTCATGATAACGGAACAAGGATTACGCGAACAATTGCTGGCGATTGTTGTGGCACACGAGCGTCCTGATTTGCAAGAGAAGAAGGAACAATTGATTATTGAATCCGCAAGGAATCGTGATGCATTGTACACCATTGAATCCAAGATATTAGAGGTAAGCTTTTACACACTGAGAAAAAATCGTCTTAAAATAAATCTCACCCGAAAAAACTAGAAATAATGTTCTGCTTCTGTTCTGTTTAGAAATAATTTCTAAATATAGGACAAAAAGCAGAGACAACTAAGAATTAAGAAATGAAAAACCCTGAAAATTAGATTCATACTATCTGAATAAGAACTTGAACTGTTCTTGGTGATTTTCAAAATTTCAGTGGAATTTATTTTCTGAGTGTAGTGTGCTCTCTTTATCTCTTTCTTTATAACTCTCTGTCCGGTTGTGTGCTTGGTGCTGTTATAATAAATATGCTTTGTATTGAGCATCCTTTTTGGGTTAGATACAAGGCTATTCAATTAGAGTCGTACAAACAATTTATGGTGCTCTGCCTTGGCCAATGACAATTCAATTAACTGGAAGTAAGCAAAATTTACTAAAAGCGTACTTTATGATTGCAGGTGCTGTCTACCTCGGAGGGTAATGTGCTGGAGGATGAGAATGCCATCAACATTCTATCCTCGAGTAAAATCCTGTCCGAAGATATACAGGAGAAACAGGTTATTGCCGTTGCCACCGAGATTGAAATCGATGCAGCCCGCCGGCAATATATACCCGTGTCCAAACACTCGGCCATTCTGTTCTTCTGCATCAGTGAGCTGGCCAATGTGGATCCCATGTATCAATACTCCCTGGCCTGGTTCCTCAATCTCTTTGTGAACACCTTACTGAAGGCGACCAAGTCGGCAGTGCTAGCGGAGCGTTTGGGCAATCTCAATGATTACTTTACCAAATCGATTTATACGAATGTCTGCCGCTCGCTTTTCGAGACGGATAAGTTGGTCATCTCGCTGGTCATGTGCCTGGGCATCCTCGTCTCACAGGGCCGTGTCGATAAGAATGAGCTCTTGTTCTTCCTAACCGGTGGCATTGGCATCAAGAGCTTGATAAAAAATCCATTTAGCGATTGGCGCCCGACAAGGCCCTGGGAGGGCATATACCGAGCCAGTGATATAGATGGGTAATAGGAAAATGATATAGACCATCATATTTTGGTTATCGATTATTCATTGTTGGATTTCTCCCGTTAGCTTGAAGAGCATGCACGCCAAAATGGAACATAATTTGCAGAGCTGGCATGATTATTACGATGCCATTAATCCGCAGGATCTACCGCTGCCCACGCCCTATGACCAGGTCAACGAAATGTTGTACCTGATAATCCTAAAGAGCCTACGGCCGGACAAGTTGGTGCCAGCAGTGCGCGTAAGTGTGATACCCATACCCAGGTATGAATATATATCGAGTGTACCTTTCTATTTTTTGGGGGTGGGGCTTGGTGCACAGGCTTTCATCACACGAAACCTGGACAAGTCGTTTGTGGAGCCGCCGCCATTCGATTTGGGCGCCTCGTTTGCAGATAGCTCGCCAAAAATACCGCTGGTGTTTCTGCTTTCAGCTGGCTCCGATCCCATGGCCAGCCTCTTTATGTTCGCCAAACAACGCAACATGTACGACAAGTAAGTTAATTAACGAAACCAACCAAGAGTGAGTCAGTCGGTGAGTCGATGAATGAGTGAATGAATAAGTTCCTCTCTCATATTTCCGTGTCCATGTTGAGCGGCAATGTAGGTATTTTTCCCCTCTTTGCCCAGCAGCCTGCGCTGGGGACTCTTGCTGGTTTTCGATTAAGCCGCCTGTGCGCCTTGTACCGTATCGAGTGTAGATTGTTCAATTTATAGCAGCCAGCAATTGCTGCACTCAAAGAATAAATTCGAACGAAAACTAGGTAAAATTTCTACTTCTTAATTTGGGCTTTACACACGCTGGCAACATTAGCAAAGTTCGTCAAAAGTGTAAGCACTTGCCAGATAGATGCCATGCCACAGACTGCCAGAGAGTTTTTGCTAGTCTGTAAACACCTAAATAGAGATATTTGCATCATCGCGATGAATAAATGTGAATGGCAAGAGGGGGCAGCTATTTACCCGCCAGAAAATACATTCAAAAAGTTGCATTCTTAAATGAAACAAAATAAATAAATATATATGGTGTACATATGTTAATTATGTTATATTCTTTTCATATATTCATGTACATATTTATTATAATTATATAAATTCATATTTTGTAATTCTGCTCAGCTCGTAATTTGCGAAGCAAGTTGCAAAAATAAGAATCTCCTCTTTCTGGGCAATCAATCTTCGAACCCATAGTATTTTCTTTGCTGTTTTTTTTCTTGGCCTTTATATGCTTTAGACGACTCGTAAAATTCAAAATAATTTAGCAAATTTTGAGTTATCAGATTGGATAATATATAAACACAATTTTAGGCTGCGGCGTCGGCAGTATTGCCAGCGACCTTTAGAAATCATTTGTAAATAAAGCTCGATTTTTGAGGTTGGATAGGCAGCAATTGCTGCTCTTACTTTTTTGAAGTGAATTTATGCCAAGCGCGTTTTGTTCGGTTGCCTCTCTCCACCTCTCTCTGCCTCTCTCTCTCTGGCAGATTGAAAACCATATCGCTGGGTCAAGGTCAAGGACCGCGTGCGGAAAAAATGATCACGGAGGCGGCACGTCACGGCCAATGGGTCGTCCTGCAGAATTGTCACGTCGCCTTCAGCTGGATGGGTGACCTGGAGCGCATCTGCAATGATACCACACTAACAGATGGTGCACATCCCGATTATCGCCTGTGGTGCACATCGTATCCGAGTGCCGTGTTTCCCGTATCCGTGCTCCAGAACTCCGTCAAGATGACGAACGAGCCGCCAAAGGGTCTCCGGGCGAATATGCATCGTTCGTTCACGTCGGATCCGTTGACACGCAACAAGTTCTTCACGAATGCCTTCCTCTTCTCGGACCAGGCTAACAAGTGCTGGCTGAGAGGTGTCTTTGCCCTGGTTTTCTTCCATGCTGTCGTTCAGGAGCGTCGAGAATTTGGTCCACTTGGCTGGAATATACCCTACGAGTTCAATGAGTCAGATCTCAAGTGAGTAATTGATGGCGATTCCCCAACATTCTTCTATTTATAAATGTGTTCCTGCAGAATCTCGTTGTTGCAGTTGAAAATGTTTATAGCTCAGAGTCACAGCATTCCGTTCCGGGGACATGTTTATCTGACGGGCGAGTGCAATTACGGCGGACGCGTCACCGATGACAAGGATCGTCGCCTGATACTCTCCCTCCTTAATATGATCTACAATAGCAACACCATCGAGGAAGAAGAGTGCGTTTTCTTGAGTGTCCTTTTTTTTATTTATATATTATGCCATGCTCCCCTTTAGATATGCCTTGTCCCAGTCTGGTGACTATCGCGTGCCCATCAGTCCCACGAAGATGAACTCCATTGAGTACATTTCCACATTCCCGCTCAGTCCACAACCCGAGGTGTATGGCCTGCATGCAAACGCAGACATCAATCGCAACGTGAAGGAGACCAATGCGGTAAAACATTATTCAACTATTTATGCCCATATTTGCCATGGGGCTATTTTAATTTGGTCACGCATTGAAAACCCAAATGCATTTCTAGGCTGGGTTTTTAATAATTTAAAACTTAAATGCAGTATTGTTTTAGAAGTCAAAACATCATTAAAATAATTATGATACTGGAAAGTTTAGACCTATCACCAACTCATATTCTTGGCCTATGATTTTTACAAGAGTATAAGAGTTCTAGACAAAGTTATGATAAGAGAAGTGTTAATCCAGGTCGGATATTACTTTATCATTTATATAATTAATTTATTTCTTGTGCCAACAGCTGATTAGTGGAGTACTGCTGACTCAAACGGATTTGATGGCCTCGGTGAAGGCAAGTTCGGCAGGCGGCGCCAAGGAGGATCCTGCCATATCCATATGCAAGGAGCTGCTGAAGCGCCTGCCCGACGAGTTCGACATCGCCGAGGTGTCCAAGACCTACCCGGTGATCTATACGAATTCGATGAACACGGTGCTGCGGCAGGAGCTGATACGCTTCAATCGACTGCTGTCCTATATACGCAAGAGTCTGGTGAATGTGGGCAAGGCTGTGGTGGGTCAGATTGCGATGATACCGGAGCTGGAGCGCACTCATGCCTCAATGATAATGGGCAAACTGCCGGCGGATTGGCTCAAGAAGAGCTATCCATCACTGAAGCCCCTGGGCAGCTATGTGAACGACTTGTTGGCGCGGTAAGTTCAAAGCCGCATTTTTATATTTTCCTTCCGATTGGCAGCCATTGTGTTTGCCATGTATTCCATGTATTATCCCGCCACTCCGTTGAGCACCCTACTAGCTGCAATTGTGTAAATATAATAAATGTGTATTGCACATGTGACACACGCTCCTTCTCCTTCTCTCTGCCCTTGTCCCATTCACTTGTTGTTATTCAATGCTGCCATTCATGACCAAAATCTTATTTGCCATTGACATCAAAGGATGCTGCTGCTGTTGCTGCTGCTGCTGTCTGCTCCTGCTATCCACCGCGCACTCACCACGTTCTTTTGTGATCAGATATTTAATATTTATTAACAAAATTGAAAAATAAGATAACTCATCGTTACCACATCGTTCTCCACACCAGCTTGGCCTTCTTTCAGGACTGGATCGAGAATGGGGAACCGAATGTTTATTGGATCTCTGGCTTCTATTTCACCCAATCATTTGTGACGGGCGTTCTACAAAACTATTCGCGCAAGAATCGCTTTCAAATCGACATGATTTTCATTGAGTTTGCGGTCACAAAATTCGAATCACAAACATCTCAAGTAGCCGATGTGGGCGCATACATCAGGGTAAGATGTGGCTTTAGTAAGCTAATACAAATTAAACTGAGTGATAACATTTTTTTATTATTTGACATGCAAATTGTTTTTAGGAACAAAAAGCTATAAATGACGAGACCAAATTCATACAAGTAAGAAAGAGAATGTGTTTACGTCAATTCAGTAGAGCCAAGATTTTCGTTTATAATTTAATTCCATTCGATCTACACTAAGGATAAAATCGCCCTATAATATAGAAAATTACCCCAAAATTAAAATCGTCTTGAAAACAAGAAAAATGTTCCGTTTTATCAGAAATAATTTCTAGATATACGAGAAAAAATGTATTTAAGTAAGAAATCATCTTTTATTATTTAGAAATGTTTTCTATTGCTCATAAATCTTTATGTGTAATACAATTTACACTCATAAAAAATACTCTGGAAGTTGGATATATGTTTTCCATATTTTAGAAAAAAGCCATTTGGTTTTTAGAAAGATCCAATCTTGCAATCCAGAAATAGTTAAATAAACAATATAAATATACGTATAGTTTGGTGATTTTCTCAAATTCAGTGCGATTTTTGATTTAAGTGCATATTCATTTTTTCCTTGAATTAGTGAATAACACTTTAGCACTTAGATCTTACTCTTTGTATGTTAAGTTGCATGCATGTGTCCTATATCATTTAAGACAGGTCTTAAACAGTTGCTTTCGGTTTCTAGCATAGCATTTTCGTTTTATTTCTGAGTATATAATAATTTTTACTTCTTAGAATTATCCTTATTTGAAATAGCTTAACACGTAGATTGAGCTGCATCCATTTGCCCCCATATCATAATTAGCCATGTTTTGAACAGTTGCTTTGCGTTTCTCGCAGGGCATTTTCATTGAGGGTGCACGTTGGAATCGCAAGACAAAAGAAGTGGATGAATCTTACTCGAAAATCTTGTTCGACACACTGCCCGTAATCTATCTGCGTCCGGTGTTAAGATTGCCTGATGAGCAGAAGCGTGGCAGCGGCGGTGCTGAGCCAATGACAATTTACGATTGTCCCGTTTACAAGACGAGCGAACGTCGAGGCATCCTTTCCACCACGGGGCACTCGACGAATTTTGTGATGTATCTGCAGCTGAGATGCTCCCAGACACCGATGCACTGGATTAATCGAGGCACTGCCTGCCTCTGTCAGCTGGATGATTGAATATTGACCCGTTGGCATCCGCCACGCCGGATGAGCCACAACACGCAGCGAGACTTTTATGGCGAATATGGGTATGGGGAACTGAAATTGAGGACTGCTGGACTGTATGGAATCATCATACACACATTATACACATATCATGTATACGTATATATGTGTATGCAGATATACTCTCGATTTTTGTATTTTTTTTTTTTTTGCTGTGTGCTCGAATGGTGAAATGGCCAAAAGCGAATTGCAATTCTATGTATTTATTTTTTTCGCCCATTTCAGAGAATGCGGCAACGGGAAGTGGGTCGAGTGGCATTTTGATGATGATGTTGATTGCCAGATATATAAATTAAATATGCAGAGTACCGATTGTATACATGTATATATATTTTTTATGTGTGCCATTTACAAATGAATAAATGACAAAATGAAACGGGAGCATGTTTTCATCAATGCAAACTGGTTGTAAATTTAACGATATATAAATAAAAACATATATAAAGATATTTGATACAATATGCATTGCAAGGCAGAACATCAATTTAGAATAGACAGTTTTTAGTCAAGGTCTTCCCATATTAAAAACCCCTTAAACGAGATCTGAGAGCGAGATCGATTTGAGTCTGTGCTTCACTAAACTAAAAAACATTCTAAGCTAATGTGTTGTCCATACATTTGCCCCTCGACATTCTAAGCAATAACAGACGCCTACATAATAATCTGATGATGATGTTGATAGTCCGTTTAAGCCAAGTTATCTAAACATTTGAAAAGATTTATTGTGTGCTTTGTGCATAAATTGGAGCAACTCAAGCTTTAAATTTAAATTAAAAAGCATATAAGCCGACTCAAATTGAAGTATGCAAAAACAGACAAATGAAACTATTATATCATCTTTCTATTAATAGTCAGCCTAATGTGGCATAACCGAAAATAGCAACACTCAACACCTCGTGTTCATCACAGCACTCACTTTCAACACACACAGCAACTTGGCCTTAAGCGTTGATTGAGAGTCGCCAAAAATTGATCAACAACAGAAATAAATTATTAAATAAAAAAGATGCGCAGCTGTCCATCAGTCGATAAAATGAAGAAGCCTCCATCTAACGATGATAACAACAATAGCAATATTAACGACAACAACAACAACGAGAACAACAACGACAACTTCCGCTTGCAATTACCAGGCGTGTAGGCAGCATTGAAATCTATCGATCGATTTTTGGTTGGGTCGTTGTATCGTTAAAGTTGACCCCAGCCAGCCAGTCAGCCAGTCAGCCAGCTATTCATATGCAATAAAGCATCATTCAGTTTATACTGAATGTGATACAAATAATCGAGACGACTATCAAAGCACACGCGAAGAATGCAAAGAGCCCTCGACCATTGTTGATTCTGACAACCAATCCAAAAATCGTGGCCGCCACTTTTAACATGGTGATGTTTTTTATAGACGACAACCCATTCAATATGGCTACAAAGGGTATTATGAAGTTTGGCAAAAGTATGTAACTGGCAGCAAGGGAAGCATTTATTATTTGTGTATAATTTTATTACACAATATATTTTTTGTAGACATATTATCAATCAACTCTAAATATTTCATTAGAAACTTATAAAAGAAAACACCGATTTTTATTAGCCAAAACATATTTTCATATGCAGCAGCTAGCACAATTTAATATAAATTATCTATTTAACAGCTGGACTGGGTATCTGCCAGTCGAGCACTCCCGTCTCTCGAGCACTCTTACATGCTTTTAGTTTTTGCTTTTGTAAAAGTTTTTGAACAAATGTGGCGCGTCTTCGAGCTGCTATTGTTGACTTTCGTTTTGTCTTAGCTCTAAATATGTATTTGGTATTATTAGTTATATGCTTTTTTTAGACTAGACAGAGCCGAGAGTACAATCGATGTGCACAACTTGAGATATACTTTTGACAATAGCATTTTGGACAAGATCAGAGTAGACAAGACAAACCACTAAGCACGGCTAATGCCGACCATCAGTGAAGATTGAAGATGTGGCGGTCGAGCGACTAGCGACGAGTCGATCATTCTACTCAACTCGACTATGATGCGGTAGTTGCCGCATGGATCTCTCTCATCTGAGCAACCGGTTTTATTATGGATTGGCTCGTCTCGTCGCGTCTCTAAAGTGAATGGCTGTACTGATTGCTGCTGCTGCTTCTGCTGTCGGCGAGAACTTTTTCGCAAACTCTTCGTGTATAAATAGTGTGGTAAGGTCTGGTTTGAAATCAGAATCAAATTTGGATTAATCTCATATAGACACGCATCGTCTGGGAACACATCTTTGAACATGGTTAGTTGGCCAGCCTCGCTTGGAGTTCAACACACACACACACACACTCGCACACACAGGACTAAATCTGTTATCTACTGTGTTCTCCTTACAGAAATTCTTGGTTATTGCCTTCGCTGTGATCGCAGCTGCTGCGGCCACATCCATATCCACCGAGTATCTGCCGCCCGTCGACAATAACATCGAAGTTGCCGAATCTGTGGACGCACCCGTTGAACAGGGTGTGCTCGCCGATGATGGCTATCGCTACAAGACCGTGCGTCGCCTCCGTCTGCGTCATCGTCGTGATGTCAACGAGCTGTCCAACGAATATCTGCCCCCAGTTGGTGAGGCTACCCAGGAAATCGCCATTGAGGCTCCAGCTCAGGAGAGCGCCGTCCTTGCTGATGATGGTTACCGTTACAAGACTGTGCGCCGTGTGATCCGTCGTCGTCGTCGTGACGTCAACGAACTGTCTTCCGAGTACCTGCCCCCTGTTGGTGAGGCCACCCAGGAGATCGCTGTCGAGACTCCCCTGGCTGATGATGGCTATCGTTACAAGACTGTCCGTCGTGTGATCCGTCGCCGTCGTGATGTCAGCGAGCTGTCACCCGAATACCTGCCCCCTGTTGCTGAGGTCAGCCAGGATATCGCTATTGAGGCTCCCGTCCAGGAAAGCGCTGCTCTCGCCGATGATGGTTATCGTTACAAGACCGTCCGTCGTGTCATCCGCCGCCGTCGTGATGTCAACGAGTTGTCCAACGAATATCTGCCCCCAGTTGGTGAGGCTACCCAGGAAATCGCCATTGAGGCACCTGCCCAGGAGAGCGCCGTCCTTGCTGATGATGGCTACCGTTACAAGACTGTCCGTCGTGTGATCCGTCGTCGTCGCCGTGATGTCAATGAGCTGTCTAATGAATATTTGCCCCCTGTTGGTGAGGCCACCCAGGAAATCGCCATTGAGGCACCTGCCCAGGAGAGCGCCGTCCTTGCTGATGATGGCTACCGTTACAAGACTGTCCGTCGTGTGATCCGTCGTCGTCGCCGTGATGTCAATGAGCTGTCTAATGAATATTTGCCCCCTGTTGGTGAGGCCACCCAGGAAATCGCCATTGAGGCACCTGCCCAGGAGAGCGCCGTCCTTGCTGATGATGGTTACCGTTACAAGACCGTCCGCCGTGTGATCCGTCGTCGTCGTCGTGACGTCAACGAGCTCTCGTCTGAGTACCTGCCCCCAGTTGAGCAGGCCGTGATCGATGTGCCCGCTGAGCAGACAGTCGTTGCCGATGATGGCTATCGTTACAAGACTGTGCGTCGCCTGAAGTACCGTCGCCACTAAAAGTTCCAACCAGCCCGAGGATTTGAGCCGATCTAAAGGTACCCACACATAAGCGTATTAGTCAATGAGAACGAGTTATGAATAGTTCGAGTACAAAAAAAAAATATGAAAAAGAAAAGAAAAACAAACTGACACAATAAAACATGTAAAACAAAAAACAAAAACAATTCCGTCTTTTATCTTTAGCTTTGCGCAAACTCACAGCCCAGTTTCGTATCTAATCTACAATATGATATGATAAGATACTCGCAACTGCGGCTCGGCAAAAATCGAGCACACTTTTTCAGTTCCAATTTGCAGTCAGCGACGTAAACGCTACAAATTAAACAACTATACGAAAATTTAACGAAAAAAGAAAATGAAGTTGTCCAAGAAATGCTCCACCTATTTTCTGATATGTCTGGGTAAAGTTTATGTTTAGCTTATAATTGTTGAAAATTGTTGGTGTGTGGCAAGCAGCATAATTTTAATATGCAACGAAGTGACTAGAAATTGTGTAAAAATGTTGAATGACTAAACTCGAATTAAATCGAAAAGAAAACCGTATGAGTAACAAAACTGAGTGCGTATGTGTGTGTCATAAGCAGTGGAAACTCTACAAAAATGTGTCTTATCAGTAGTTGCCTTGCTGATTAGCCTGGCTTACTCATCGTTGTGTGTGTGCCAATAATGAGTAATAGGTCAACATTTAATTTGAACATTATATTTTATTTATTTATTATTATGAATGTTAAATATTAAAGTCAAACATTTTATTATTTAGCCAGCTAATTTCAATTAATACATTTTGTGCTTTTTTTCATTTTCATATTATTTCAATTTCAATTTTTGTTAAATATTTGATTTGCGCGTGTCTCACAAATGCCGGATGTGGCCTAAGCTCAATAATTATTTCACCGTATGAATTATTGAAATATGGAAAATACAATTCGTTTTCGGTTAGCGGTCGCCCAATGTTGTTGTTGTTGTTGTTGTTGGTGTTGTGGTCTCTCTCTCTCTCTCTGTGGGATTCCTTGCGATTTATTTGCTGAAGCGCAAAATTAAACAAAAATATGAAAGAAAAATTTTAAATGCCGAATGTCAACTAAATCAACCAGATAAATAAAATCGGCCAAGACAAAGGCGTTATAATAATCGAAACTGACATCCGCAATGAAACAATAGCACCAGTTAATATGCCATCATATTGGACCACTCAATCTATAACTCCGGACCCCTTGTACCCACCCCTTAAGCTATGGCTCAAGTGTTTACCCGATTTATCATCGATAGCCGCGCGCGCGATTTCTGTTTTTATTTTATTTTATTTCATTTTTTACTACTGCTCTTTTGTTGTCTTTTGTTGTTGAGCGTTGGCTTTGTATTTCTTAATAATTAATTATTAATATTTAGGCAACTCGTTGCTTCTCATCATCTCTGTTTGATTAATGATTAACGTCGTTTTTGTTTTTGGCCCGAGTTCCGTTCTTGCCACGTTCCGCTCTGTTTGTTTAATGGGCCACACACAGTGCGATCTTCACATATTTTATTGTTATTTTTATTTTCTTTAGTATTTTCTCACAAGGTGTTAAATAAATAATTGGCTTCTATTTTTGGCTCTTACAGTTCTTTTGGCAAGCTGCTTGCAGGAAACAGAAGCAACGCGGCGTGTAAATCGCGGCCGACGCACTCTAACACGCAGATACTTTAGTAAGTAAAAAATAAATAAAATAAGATTAAATTAAATTTAAAAAATTGTACATTTAATTAAACCATAGCTGGACTTGCCATTCCCGGGTGGGCAGTGGTAACGGTCGTAGCTGTTGCTGAGCTGCTGCTGGGCGCTGCTCTCTACTTCATCTTGTACAAGGTCATCCTGGACAAGGAGCCGGATCCGGCTAGTACTTATACGCCAGCACCCACCCATGATCCCACACCGACCAATGTGCAGCCCGTACAGCCAGCTGTACATCCCGCCGTACAGCCTGCCGTACACCCCGATGACGCATCCGATGTACACTCCACCGTACAGCCCGCCGTACACCCTGCCGTACAATACCCCGGAGTACAGCCCGCCGTACAATACCCCGGCGTACAGCCCGTGCCGCCTTCACATGCTACATCCGTTGTCTAAAAAGGCGGAAGTCGGCCAGCAGCTGAGTTGTGAATTGCCATTGAGTTGGCCATAACCGATACCAATAACTTAATTTAAATGCCACGTCCACCAAGCAACTACTTAAAAAAAGCCCCTTCGGCTTCTTGACGTTATCTTCTTATCAATAAATCGAATACAAATTTTATTTTGTTACAAATAAAATGTAAATTTCACGTCGATATCGAAAAGCTGGCGCTTTGTTTTTGTTCTTTTTTTCTAGAGATTGTTATTGGTATTGCTGTTTAACAGCGTCCATTTTTAGTGATCCAGTTTGTATTCCAATCGGTGTCTTTTTTTAAATATAGATGTATATGCATAAATCTTAGCACGTGTATCGACGCCGCCAAGCAGTCAGTTTGAAAGTTGCTTAACTATTAATCGAGGCGCGTTTTGCTCTTTTTGTGTTGTTGTGATTTGTTTTGTTTTTATTTCGCTTGTCAACTGAAACTGGTCTTAACTCAACTTCACCGCCATGGAGTCTGGGGTGCCGCTCAGTGTGTGTGGCATAACTTAAGGCAGCTGCGAGAATTGCACTAAACTTTATCCAATTCCTAGCAGACTTTTGAGCGACTTTGTAAATAATAGCCAGCCAGCTAGCTAATCAGTGCTGACGCTTTGGCGGGGATATGGCCAACATTTTTGGACTTTTAGTTTGTATATGTGCTGCGATTTGACATTTGATCAGTTGTATTATTAATTTTGAGAGCTGTTGTACTTAAGCTAAGACTCGATACGATCAACTTTAGCTCTTGGACTTACCCTTGGAATTATATATAGATAGCTAGTCACTGCTGACACCTTAGCTAGGTTATGCCAAATAGTTTTTGACTAAATGTGGAGCCATGTTGCACATGAGTTAGGATTTGATTAACTTTATAAATGATTTTACAGTTGTTATACTAAAAATGAGACTGACTAAATGTGAACAAATTTAAGTAAAGAGCTGTCTCGAAAATTGAGTAAATTTAATTGAAAAAAATAAGTAAATAAAAACTTTGGAATTATTTATACACTGCCAATTGTATAAATACAATACAACAAGACAGTGCTGACACCTTAGCTAGGTTATGGCAAATTGTTTTTGACCAAATTATGGTGGGGATGGCTTGCATATGAGCTGGGTTTTATCAGCTATATATATATATATATATATATACACATATGTTCAACTTTAGATATAAAGCTCTGTAGAAAATATTATGAACTTGTTTTAAAGTTATTAATTACCCATCATCCGTCGACGCCTGAAGAGGTTACACCCTAGTGACCTACTTACTAAATGATTACTTTGAAATATTTGGACTATTTATTTATGTATATATATATAAATATATATATATATAGATATAGATATATTTATATATATAAAATACATAATCTTATCTATCTATTATGCTCAATACCACAGAAATGCCAACTCCAAATCCTTTGCATTTGGCTCCTTTGTTAGTCAAGACTGCAACAGCAGCAGTGGCACATCTACACTGTTATATTGATGCCACTTGGCTTGCGAAGCGCAAGTTGGCCGCTTTGCGCTGACAAATCGAAATTTGTTATAAACGCAATTGATAAATCCCACAGCGACGACACTTGATCTAGAGCCACAACTGAAGCCGAAGTTGAAGCTGGAGTAGAAGCTGGAACAGGGGCTGCTGGCATATCCAGAAGAGAGGAGGCCGCTGGTTGTCATGGCAGCCAAGTAGCCAAGCAGCGAGCCAAGTAGCTGTAAAATGCCAACAATTGCCGCAGAGCAAAGCTTTGGCACAGCAACGTGACAACGAGGGGGAATTGGGAGGGCAGCTGGCGCTGCAGCCGCATAACCAAAGCGGATTTCAAATTGACGCAAAACAGACAAAAAGCAAATCGTTTAGGCGCAACTCACCCACTGGGATACGGGGCCAAAGGGGGCGGTTCGAAATATGTGTAACGGAGCCAAGTTCCCCAAAAATATACCCAAAAGAGGGCAAAGCCGGCAATACAAATGCCAGGCAAAGACAGCCAGACAGGAAGACAGCCAGCCAGCTAGCCGACTGAAGGATACTTTGGTTAGCATAACAAAACCACAGAAAAGCCGGGATACTCCTGCAGGAGAAACGATGACGATATTTTTGTTGTCGTTGTTGTTGCTACTCTTCTTATTATGGCTGCTTTTTCCTTGTTTTTTTAGTTGTAGACGTTGCAGCGTATTTTTAAAGAAATAGCCAAAATATGTGCTCAGAATGAATATTGTATAAATTTCGCTTAGGATTTTGGATTTTGGTAAAGAGTAGCATAAGTTGCTCATCTCTTATAATTGATAGCTAATACTCTAAACAACGTCTTCACTTGTATATTGAATATGTGTTTGATTTTGCAAATTCTTGTAGTTAAACATGAACTTTTTGTATTTAATCTCACAATGATAAGATAGTGGAAGAGGACTCTTATCGAGAAGAGAATACAATGGAAACTTTCGAGACCGTCATAAGACTATAAACGATAGTAGTTATATGAATCAAATATAATTATAAGTCGAAATTGATTTGCAGCAGTCTATAAGGTAATAGATAGGATAAGCATAATTGTAGTAGTGTAATGTAGATAGTAGTTCTCAATAAAACAGCATATCTAAGCATAATGCCAGTAACAGAGAGCCTGTATTCAAAATCTGAAGTCTCTAGCTATAAGAGACGGACATGGCTAAATTGACTCGGATGTTGATGATGATCAAAAAGGTGTATATAAAATATATATATATATATATATATATTATATAATATATATACATACACATTACTTATGTATGTACTACTTTGCCAAAGATTCTTACCTACTCTTACACAAGTTTTAGCTGTTTTTGGGGTTCGTGGATTAAAAATACAATTTATCCATTGAAAAAAAAAACAGATTTTTAGCAGAAATTAAAACTGAGCACTTCTCTTTATGGCAGCTTTTGTGTGTGTCTGTTGAGCTGTGTTGTGTGTTGGGCTTGGTGTTAAAGTTTATCAACATATCGTCAACATTTTGCTGCTCGTCTGTCCGTTGCCCTGAAGAGTGAGAGCACTCGCTCATATTTATTTATGGCTCAGCTTAAGCTCAAAGCATGTATACGTACATGAATTTATACACCCATATATATATACGCACATATATATTTCAGCTTGACCACAACTTGGATGGAGTTCAAGAGCGGAGAAAAGAGAACTTGCAAGATGCAAGCAGAAAGCAGCTGACAGTTTGGCAGCTATTTTACAATTTTATCAATATTTTCTTTTCTTTTTTGTTGTTTGTTGTGCTTTGTTTGACCCGGATTTAGCCATGTACACTTGTTGTAAACAACAACATTAACGAGGGTCTTGAGGCTGGGGCACGTGGAAAGTGGCAAAGGGGAAGAGACACTCATAAGCATTCATTGGAAATCCTTTTCGATTTATTTGCGTATTCAAACGGAAACATTTAAAGTGATTGCGGATGCAAATTTTTGCCGAGTATGTAGCATAGAGTAGGCGGCAGCTGTGTAGCAGCCATACAAAGTGCCCCAGCCACTTCCCTTTTACTTTTCCCTCTTTTTTATCTGCTGTTGTTGTTGTTGTTGTCGGTTGCACAGATCTGAAAGCGTTTACCAGCGCGTGCCTGGCAACATTTGCGGTTTTTGCGCCAACTTCACACATTTTCTTATGTCGGTTTCCTGGGTTTTGCTTTTCCTCTACTCTGCTTTGGTTTGCCGTCTTTTTGTTGTCGTGGTGCCATGAGAATTTCAATTTTAACACAGGTGCTTGTGTTTGCTAAAAAAATAAATATCAATCATACGCCGCAATAGCAGCAGTAGCAGCAGCGACCTCAAAGTTCGCATATTTTTTGTTGTTGGGTTGCGTTAACTTCTGAATTTTGTATGATAATTTGTTTGGCAATTAAGAAAAACGCTGTTGACTTTCATTACGGTCATAAATGAAAACAAATTTGAAGAAAACTAACTGATTAGATAGTAATGTAGTTAAACATCCAACAGCTTCTGCCAACAAGAGAGCTGTGTCTAAAAATATCAGTTTAAAATCTGTAAGAACAAGTGAGAAATGTTGAGATACAAGTTTCTAGCAACACTTTGTGATATCAACAAGTGAAACTGCTCTTTAGCAGTCAGCTTCCGCACGAATGCGAGAATCTTTGTTGGTTTGAGGGCTTCTATGTCTCTGAACCTCATAACATGCATCCCTAGGATGCTGCATCTTCTTCTAGTCAAGGCGACGTACTTTGAGGATTTTTCCTCGCTTTCACAAAAGCTTGCTCACATACATGGATATATTGATTGGTGCTGATCAAGAATATATATACTTTATGTTGTGGTAAATGCCTTCACCTGTTGGCTACGTCACATTTCTATGGGTTCTGCGGCCAAAAATAATCTCATCTTAGAGTAGATAACGAGGTGGAAATCTATAGATAAAAACTGTAAAAAGAGAAGATGGTGATGTTTGGGAAGAGATAGAGAGAGAGATAGGCAGAGAAAGAGAGAGTAATCAGAATTTAAGTTGCTTATCTCATCTAGACCCAGCCCAATTAAGCAGGGAATGTTTGGACATAGGTCAAGGTGCATGTTTCCGCTTCAAGTTGTATTTGAGACTACATATCTAAGATTATCTAGCTTGCTGGGTTGTCAGATATTTTGGGTTATTTTCATGAATTTCGATATACTCAAAACTGAAGCTCAAACAATATGAGCTTGCCGGCTTTTTGCATAGATGTGAGAGCCGTTACTTGTTGTGCCCATTCATTTCGCACTAAACTACGAAAAACTGTTAATGAGTCTGAATTGTTGGCTGAGTCTACAAAATCCACATGCAAGTGATATGCGTGGCGGGTGGTTCGGGGTGCAGATTACCCCATGATCCGCTACTGATCAGCTGCTCCACTTGTAGTTATGGAAGCACTTTAGGGGCAATTGCTGTTGACAGCGTGCTAATTAATTTGTGGCGAGATGCCAAAGACAACAATGCGATTATTCGTATCGTATATATATATACATATATACATATATGTACATATATATATATATATATATATATATATAGTTGAAGATAAGCAAGTGTTTTAGTGTGTGGCTTAACTGGTTAAATAAATTCTTGTCCATCGGCGACAGCAATCAAAATATAATTATATACTTTAATCAGTTTCAAATTGCAGGTTGCACGTCACATCAAATAGTAATAGCTGCAAGTAATCAATACGTTCAGTACACTCAGCAAAAAAATCAGCCAGAAATTTAGAAAATTTCTTTGCCAGAATGAAAGCCGTCCTGAAAACTAGAAAAATGTTCTGGTTTTTAGAAATGATATAGAAACTTCTAAGGAAGAAAGGGCAAGAGATAATTTTTAAATACAGAAAATAAATTCTGGCTTAAGAAACATTTTCTAAGTATACGGAAATAGTTCTAAAAATTCGAAAAACCCTCTTTCTTCTTTGTGAGAAAGCCATATATTTAAAGAAAAATGGAAAGTAATACCATTATTTTTTAAAAATATATTCTGAAATTCAATTAGAAGTAATACTATAGTCTCCCCCGACTTTTATATTAGAGTTGCGCTGAGTTTGAATCGTAAATTACATGAATTTATAAACTATCTAAAATGAGTGTGGATGTGAAATCTTACGATATTAATTTTTAATTATAATATAAGTAACTAAAAGCAAATTAAATGGAATGTACAAATATAAAAAGCTATTTGAAAAATACAAACATTTATTTTTAAATTGTGGATAAATAAAACCTAGAATTAAGAATTATTTCCTTTCAGAAATATACTTTCTGAATAATAAACCGAGCTGAAAATGCAGTAAACATTTTTTCCCTCAGTGCAGCGATTTTCAAATTGAAATTAAAATATCACTAAAACAAAACAATTTGAATAAAATAGGTTGGTAGCCAAGCATTCCGCGTGCCGCAGACGAGCTGCAGAATGTAAAATGGTAAAATGTTTGCTGTTGGGGGAAATTCAGTGCTCAATAATTCAGCAGCAGAGCAGCAGGCAAATTAAATCAAATAGTTGCACACACACACATATCATGCGAATAAAAAATCGTCGTTGTCTTTGTTGTTGTTGTTGTTGTTGATATAGAACACATCGCACATACGCCCCGTTGTCGTTGAGCTTTTCTACTTACGTTACTCGCAGTTGGCGTTGGGCATCAGTTCGAGCATTGCGCTCAGCGGCAACAGATCGTTATTGTAGAACGTGCCATCAAACTCCCATTCGCGCGTGTATGTGTGTTGTGTGTGTGTGTGTCAAACTTAAAAGTGCACAAATATTTACGCACATCACAGTAGAAAAAGAGAGACAAACAGCTAAAAATAGGGACGAACTTCCTCTGTCTGTGGCACCTTCTAGCTTCTAATTCCACGCGTGCTGCACGGACCACGTCAAGGATTTGGCTGCACCAACTCCGACTTGGATTCCTGGAGTAGTCCATTTTTTTTTTTTTGTTAATTCTTCTACTTCAGCTGCTTCACAATGCATACGCCGGCGGGCAAAGTGTCGGGCTACGTTTGCCTGATGATTGTGCAAATCATTTTCCTGGCACTTTTCTGGCTTTTCGTGCAGTACGAAAAGTCTGCTCTTCCCGTGCCCCTCGCCAATGCCACAGCTCAAGGCGAGGGATCAGCAAACGAACACGTTTCAAAATATCCGCGTGAGTAGCTATAATTTCCTATTGCTCTTCCTGCACTTGCCAGCCCCCTCCAAACCCATTCCCTCCCCTTCCTGTGTTTTTGTACAACTTTTGTCATTGTTATTTCTAAATCAGTTGGTGCGCTTTAAATTTTCACATAATGTAGACTAAATCAAGAGAGCGCTAGTCGATAGTGAACGACAGATAGATACCCTGTATGTATGTGTGTATTTTAAATATATTAACAAACAAATGGAATAAAGTCAAAGAGGACGTGAAAATTTTGTAAATATATTTGTTTCGAGATACCGAGTATGTGTCTTTGTCAAATAATGTAAGTTGCCTATTATAAAAGTGTTATGCAAGTACTTAACAAATAAGAAACATAAGTTCAAGTTAAGTTCAAGACACCCTTCTTGTTTGATTGGAAGAACCTTAATGGTTGTTTGTTATAAATATGTATAATAATAAATATTAATGTAATAAATATTTATAATAATTTTTATAACAAACATCGACCAGATTTTTAAAAGTAAAACAAATATGCGAACAAAACTTTATTAAAAATAAGTCAATAAGGCAACGAGATATGTTTACTAACTTTTCTATCAAAGTAAACAGCCATTATAAAAATAAATAATAAAATCAATGAACAAATATTGCTTAAAATGCATCACATTTAAACTTGCTATTACATTAATTAATTAAATGGAATATTTTTTTACCATTCTGACTATAAATAGACGGGCATTTTTTTGTCAGGGGGGTGGATTATTTGATGTAATCAACACGTCTAACTGACAAGCAGCCTGACTGAAAGGGGAAAGCCCATTATCAGCCCATTGACTGATAAACTGACAAACTGACCAACTGACTGGCAGTAGGTCAGCAGGCACCCTGCCACGATATTGTCATTATTTCGGTGACTGTGGCACGAACTTTGATATCGGTTGGGTAACTGTTAGTTAAGAGGGAAAGGGGGTATGAGGGAAGTGAATATCATCGACATATGTCTTGATGAGCTTGCGTGACATCTACAACTGATAATCATTTATGATCCTTTTCAATCGACTGACTCAATTGATTTTACAAGCTTACTTGTAACTTACTTGACTTGATGTGTCATTAAATAAGGCGAACAAACAGAGAAAGAGAGAGAGAGAGAGAGAGAGAGAGAAATTGAGAGTCGGAGATGACGAGATAAACACAGATAGAGAGATATATATAGAGGGAAAGGTGAGATTTATTGATTTCAGAATATTAATTATGTACGCCTTAATGGAACACAAACCCAAACTCAGCAGAAAACAAGTCAAAATGATACAGTCGAGAGAGCTCGACTAGCAGATACCCTCATAAATACATGTTAGGCTTGCTTATGGTAGTTTGTGCAATAGCAAATTTGATTGAGATAATCTATGGATTTTATACAATCTGAATGCAATTTTTACAGTTGATCAATGCTTGGTTTATAATTAACCACTTGATTATATTTTTCAAATTGTATCTCTTATGTTTATCGCTTAGCAATTTATATAGATATTCGAAAAGCTGTTTTCGATAACAACTAATAAACTTGATAAACCTATGCTAAACGCGAACTTATATTTCAACTTATGAAGTCCTTAGATCTTATAGTCTCTGATATCGACAAGTTCATATAGACAGACAGGTAAATATTGATGGTGATCAGGCACATATATCCCTTATGCGGTCGTATATGCTTTCTTCCGCCTGTTACATACTCTTCCACAACTTCATTATACATATAAAGAAGCTACCGTTAATACGTATTGAAAGAGATTTTGGGTCTGTTGCTGCTATTACCCCATCCAATTCACAAAACTCAATCCGGGACTTTTGTTCTCTATGGCCTCTCCCCAACCTCCCTGAACCCTGCCCTGTTTTGCGTGCGAAGTGTTGGCGGCTCATAAATAAATGAAGTTATTTTTCGCATAGTTTGGCAAGTCCCGCGGCAGCAATTGCATTAATTACTTTTTGCCAAAGGCGACAAGTCCAAAAGCGAAAACCGAACCAGAAACCGAATGCGGAGCGGAACGGAATGAGAATGGGAATGGAAATGGCACATAACGAGGCCGCTCACACACACACCAATGAATAATTAAAGTCATTAATTTCAATTTATGCAAATGCGTCTGTAAACAACTTGTTGCAATTCATAATAAATAAATTAAGCCGTATTTCACACTAATTGCACCCGCACACACACACATACGTACACACATACGTGGCACGAGCCCGGTTACAGCTGCGTATCCGGGTCTGTTTCTCTCTCTCGATATTGGTGACATCAATCTGAATGCAATTGACTTTTGGCAGCAGACAATTGGGCAACTAATTGAAACGACTTGACTCAATTAATAAGCGTGCCAAGGCGCCTTCCCCACACACACACACAAGTACCTCCCCTTACACCCCCTTACATCCCTTTAATTTGCCCAAGTTTAACCCACTTCCCTCCCCTCCATACCTTTGCAGAGTTCCAGGACATTCAGGTTATGATATTCATTGGCTTTGGCTTCCTGATGACCTTCCTGCGCAAATATGGTTACAGCGCCACAGGTTATACTCTGTTCATGTCCGCTTTGGTGGTACAGTGGTCCATCCTCATGAAGGGATTTCTGCACATGGAAGCTGGCAAGATCAGGTGAGGAAATAGAAGCAACAAACTACAGCAAAAAACAAATGTTGAATGCCAATCTAAAAAAAAAATATATAAAGTATTGGCTGTTTTATAAATAGTTAGTAAATTCTTAAAATACAAATTATTAATAATACAACTAACAAAAAAGACAATATAGGACTATCTTCTGATGCTGAAATTTAAGAAATATAGGAACAACTGGCTCGAAAAATATAGCGATTTAATAAAATCCAGGCCGATTATTACATTAAAAAAAAAACACTTTGTAAATTAGACCTAATTCTTATTTTAGCAAGGCAGAAACTTGACTAAAAACAGACTTTCTTCATAATAATTTTCTACACTTCAGTTATAGTTTTTTTTTCTGATTTTTTGAGTGTATATGCACAGAAATCTACACACTCACATAAATTCTGCACACTCACTCAGACACCAGAGCATTGCTCAAACAAACAAGTTTAAGAAAAAATACACACAAGTTTTAATGAAATCATGCAATTACCTTAACTTCAATAGGAGGATAAGAGATGAAAAGTGATGAGGGGGCTGCAGAGGGGATGTGGAGTATACTCGACTCAACTACTTAAACTAAGTGGGCGCAGCACAGAAAAACAAACAGACTACTCAAGTCTTAAAGAGTGTTGCTTTCTATATTGCATTTGCTGCTTTCTAATCGGATTGTGCTCACACTTATCCAATCTGTGCTTCTCGCTTCTATTTGCAGTCTATCGCTGGAGAGCATCATTGATGCGGACATTGCAGCCGCTGTGCCATTAATCAGCATGGGAGCCCTTCTAGGCAGGACTACTCCTATTCAATTGCTTTGCATGTCCATTTTTGAGATCGCCCTATTCGCAGCCAATGAATATTTGGCTTTAAATATTTTAAGCGTAAGTTAAACCGTTAATTATAATAATTGTTATAAACAGTTATGATTTTTATAAATGAACTCATTTTTGGTAGTTTGTTCCAAGGACATCTAAATTAGCTGATCATTATAGAAAATTGCTTAGTCTCTTAAAGCTGTTTCCTTCAATAGGTCACACCTTTTGTGACACCGCTTTAAAACCCTATCCTATAAATATTGGTAGTATTTAACAGAGTATCTATCACTTCGCATAACCCAAGCCCAAATTCCTTTCTCAAATCCAAACAGATCTGCGATTGTGGCGGTTCCATCACGGTGCACGCTTTTGGCGCCTACTTTGGCCTGGCTGTGGCTCTAATGCTGCGTCCGGCGAGTGACCAGAATGAGGCTGGTAAGCATGAGGGGGCCAACTATACATCGGACATATTCGCAATGATCGGCACCACCTTTCTGTGGGTCTACTGGCCCAGCTTCAACTCGGTGCTGGCCGATGGCGCCGGCGGTGAACGGGCAATCTTGAACACGTTTCTATCATTAGCGGCGGCAACAGGTGAGTCACGTCAAACGAAGGCAATTAGCTTGGGCTTGGAGTGCAGCCCTTAAATGCCAGGGCTGCGGCACAGCGTTAATTGTAATGTGGACGCATCTATTAAATAAGGATTGAATATGGAGCAACTGCTGCTGGTTGCTCCTGGTTTTTGAGTTCCTTATGCATGCAACTCACAAACTAATTAAATGTCAAATAGTTTCGTTAACACATTTGAAAATTTATTTTAAGCACGTAGCACACATAAAAACCGAACCGTGGCTGAGGCAGGAGCAGGCGCAGGAGCAGCCTGTCCAACATTAAGCTATATCTATGTGTGTGTGTTTGGGTCAACTGTATGTTCTGACCATGGCCATGTTTCTACATGTGCTAAAAGCTAAAACAACCCAACAAGACAAGTCTACCATTTGCACATAGACCAGGCCAGTGAGAGGTAGATAGAGAGAGGGGGCGTGGTGTACAGAGGGGAGGGGGAGAGGTGGCATGGGACAGTCTGTGCTGTTGCCTCGCTTGCTCGGTTAATGTAAATAACAAAACACAAATTAAATGTATACAAAGGGCGCCAAGGCAATGACTACAACAACAAAAACAGGCAGCTGAGATAAGCCAAACTGCAAGCGGCAAACAGGGACTGGTTAAGAGGCGTAGTCTGGTGCAGGGTGGGTCGGAAAGGGGAAGCGGGGTACAGGTCTGGTTGTGGTACTAAAATTGTGGCTCTGCTCGGCAGCGGCGACACTGGGGCGTCTGTGGCCAGAGAGACTGGGCCATGATATTAAAGCCATCACCTAAAATAGCGCTATAGAAAAGCACAAAGGGAGTGGGAATGTAAACGACTAGCGAATACCCTGTGGTAGTTTGAGGTATGAGCTTGTCAACACACATGTGATAGCTGTGACATGTGTTTGTTATATACTTTTATGGGAAAATCATTTTACATTTAATCGAATTCGAACAACAATTAAAATTAGAGTAAGGGATATTTTGAAGAGAGTGATCGAATTGCAAATACCCTACAGGAATTCTCAGAAATTACCAACACATATATTAAATACTTTGATTATTATTATTATATTAACAGTACTTTATAATAATTAGTTCATACATCAATCACCATAATAAAGGTTATTGTAGAAAATAATCGATTTATAAGCAGAGCACTTATCCAAAGAGACCTTCAAATTAAAACTCTTTTGAACATAACCAATTTAAAACCCTGTTCGCGATTTCTATTTTAAGTGTGGTACTGTTCTAGACCTTAAGCCATGATCAAAACGTCCTTGCTTTTGAAAATCGATAGAGTTTTGAGAAAGTTATGGCTGTATGAAATAGATCTGCATCCATCTACTTTTTTTGTTCTAGAATTATGATATGATTTTCGAGTCAGAATAACATCTTTTGAATTTAAATGCAGAATTATTTTATGCCCATATACTATTATTGGGGCTAAGATTTGTAGATTAGTTTCTACTAATGTGGGAAAAATATTGTAATGAGAATCGTCTTTCTCTA
The DNA here is from genome assembly GCA_037043685.1 of Drosophila hawaiiensis. NCBI lineage: Eukaryota > Metazoa > Arthropoda > Insecta > Diptera > Drosophilidae > Drosophila > Drosophila hawaiiensis. Next base: position 226,705 of record JBAMBA010000166.1, on the reverse strand, counting down.
TTAAGAAACTTTCGGTTGAAAATTGAGTTCTTGTAGGAAAAACTCTGTTGTTTTCAAAGAATTCTTTAGCAAAACTCAGGTTATGACAAAGAACACGTCGAAATAGAATATTTTTATAGAAAACGATCCTCTACAATTCAAATCTAAAAATGGCTTAATCTACTCAGTTCGTTGTACTGACCTGGAATATATATAGTGTATGTCATTTGATGCCTCTACTGTTCCTACTCATTTCTTATGTGTACAGAGTATAGATAGTAGCAGACTAGTGTAAGTCCCACCGAATTTTCTATAATCTACTCATAAAATAATATAAAAAAACGTGGAAAGACTTAAAGCGAGTCGGCGGCAAAAGTTGCGCTTTAGTTAAGCATAAATCAAACTGAAATTTAGAGAAACTGCACTTGCTAAGCAATATGCCCTACTTTCAGGTGGTATATAGATTGGGAGACATTTTATGCGGAAGGATGTGCGATTAGTTGAGTCAACGTCGAGCTCGTCTCGCTTTGGGCCAGCACTGGTCTGCCTTGTTGTGTTGCCTTAATTAAACTAAAGCTGGGAATCAGTTCAATGCTGAAATTAGAGGCGGGTCCAGGGGTGTCTTCAACTAGCCCCGCCTGCCCCCTCTAATACCCTGCTCCGCTCCTGGCTTGTTGTGCAGATGCGGGTGCGACATGCATAGAAAGCAGACGACGATGGTGTCCAAAATACGCCCCAGATGTAGTTGCTGTTTTTGTTGTTGTTGCCGTTTTCACACCAAGTTCGAAACGAGCCTCGTCCTGGTCCTGGTCCTGGTCAGTGTCCTTGTGGCCATTGCCCGCATTGAGAAGGGGATGGCTGGGAGGTGGGTAGGGGGAGGGGCAACAACGTTAAGCACAAAACACATTTTATAGTCACACACACAAGTGACACCATTGGCGTTAATTTAAATTGTTAAATGTGCAACAACAAGAACAATAACATCAACAGCAGGAACAACAACAGCCAGCTCGAAACAGCTGACGCCCCTCAAAATCTCGTCTGCTTTTGGCTTGGCTTTGCTTTAACTCCCTCTGGTTGTAAAAAATACAGTTTAATTGATTTTTAAGCCAGAATTTGAGCCTGTGCCTGGACACAATGTCAAAAGCTGTTTTTAGAAATTGTTGTGGGTTCCACTTCCAGTTGTGATTTGCCACAGAAACCGAGCGTAGCTGTGTATTAACTAATTTATGCAAATTATTATTGCTGCAACATATGTTGCACCATAAAATGGAGATTTTGTAAGTATTTAGTGTTATTTTCGCCCAGATTTATGCTTTTTTGCCCGCATAATAAACCCAACACAATACAGCAGGACAGTAGAGCACTTGGCTTGTTTACATTTTTATTAGTTTTGTGTTTATGATCTGCGGTTGTGGATACTGTGTGAATCCCATTTGGCTTTCGCTTGGATGATTTACAGGCAGTGATTGCTATTTGCAATCCAACTGATGCATTATTTTCTGCTACGCAATATTCTTACTCAATTGCATTATTTTCATATGTGTATACGTTCAAAGAACAATCCAAGACTTAGCCACATTTACAGCTTTCATATCTGCTTCCTTCTTATTTTTATAATTTTCAATAAGAGGCAAGCTTTTCAATTGTTAGATAAGCCGTTAACAAAAATGAAATAAAATTGGGTGCACAAATACTAAGCAGGTGTCAATGCCAATGATCGATATATGAAGTTTGGGCATAATAGATAAGCTTTAAAAAATAAAACTGATTTATCAAATATGCAAAACGAAATTGCTGCTAATTTAAAACATAACAAAAAGGAGTACTTGAAGTATAATTGGCTCTCAATTATAGATAAGTCCACTGAAGTGCCCAAATATTAACCAAACATCGATGCCAATGATCGCTATTGGATATTTGGGCACCCAAAAGCCTTGAGAAATTTAAACTTGATGAGAAAACTAATAGTTAAATATAATTTTAAAAAATAGATGAATGAAATAAAAATAATTAATAGAACAATTAACAAAGAAAAACTCTGCTGCTATTGATAACAAAACTAGGTGCAGTATTTGAAGTAGAGACTGTTTTTGCTGGTTTTTTATTGTAGATTTCTGTTTCTATCCATTTTTTTGTGTGTTTTTTTTGCAGTGACCACCTTCGTTGTATCGGCGCTTGTCAGCCATGAGAATAAATTGGATATGGTGCACGTGCAGAATTCGACGTTGGCCGGCGGCGTTGCCGTTGGCACCGTTTGCAACTTGCTGCTCGGAGCGCATGGCGCTGTCCTAATTGGCATTATCGCCGGCACGATTTCGGTGCTCGGCTATCGCTATTTAACCGTAAGTTCAACAACTACACCCCTACCTCCCCCCTCTTGGTGCACACTAATGGACCAACATCCTGGCGAACGAGTCCTGTGTGGCTAATCCAAGCCCAAACCCAAAAAAACACAAACGTCCCTCCATTCAAATGGACCGAGTCTGAGTTGCAGTTAGGAGTCTGTGCGGATGAGGCGTAGCACCTGTGTCCAACTTTGCTCACTCTGGACGCCCTGCGTTTTAATTAGTGCGCCTAGCAAAAATTTTGACGCTAATGAGTAAAGTTGGTCTACTCCTTTGGCGGAGACGACGACGACTTCCGAGTTGTCCAGGATGAGTCCAAATTCACCTGCGTAATTGTAAATAAATTTACACACTCTCATTAAAAAAGGGCATTAAGGGTATGATGAAGTTGCTCAAGGGCAAAAGGAGGCACCTTCGATCCTATCAAAAATATAGTTCTTTATAACTTGCTTAAACGTATTTTTGTATGGAAAAAAGTACTTTAAGCAAAGCCAACTTTTTATAAAACAGTGTACCAGCTAGTCTAACACTCTGAGGCAACAGCAGATAGATAGGGATAGAGAGAGACATTTATAATGTACTTTATATTAAATTTACTTTATATCCCTACTTAATACTAATTACTATTTACAGCCCTGGATGACCAGCAGTCTGCGTCTTCATGACACTTGTGGCGTACACAATTTGCACGGAATGCCCGCCTTAGTCTCGGCCATTGCCTCAGCCGTTGTTGCCTCATTGGTCACTGTAGAGAATTATCAATCGGATCTGCAGGACATATTCCCAGCCATGGTGGGCAGCAATAGCACAGATACCAAAATAATGGGTGTAAGTTTGCAAACTGTGCAACGATTAAAAAATGTATTGAAATTTTAGTAAATGGCTCCACTTTTGGTGCCAATGATTGGTCACAATATTATTCAGAAAGTAAATTACCAAAATATGTGTTTGTGGATTTCTAAAAACTAGGACTTACAATTCTTAAATTCCAATCCACTAAGTTACCCGCCCCTAAGGCAGGCGACAGCTACTCTATTATTATAAAAGAGAAACCAGTAAATTTCAAGAATAATTTTTTTCAGAAGGCACGCTTTAAAAAAGTAGGTCATTGCATATCTACTTTTTGGAAAAGTTTTGCTTAATAATATAAAATATTTCTTAAAAATAGAATTGATAGAAAATTATGTTTATGAAAATAGCGAAACTTTCCATTTTTCCACATTTTTTCTGAGGGTAGTTGCATATATTAATCTAATGCGCATCTCTTGCAGGGATTGGGACGCAATGCGAGCACCCAGGCTGGCTATCAATTGTTTGGCATTGCTCTGACGCTGGTCATCGCCATTGGAGGCGGCATTTTAACGGGTGAGTCTCGCATTCCTTGTTAGAACCAGTAGCATTCACTTAGTTTGTCGAATCTTTGCAGGTGCTGTGCTGAAGTATGCCAATTTCCGAAATCTGCAAAAGGATGAACAGCATCAGGATGAGCAGTATTGGGAGGTGCCCGCCGTGGAGAACAAGGAGGAATAGTTGAGTGCCCGATTCACTGTCCTTGTCTTCACTTTACTGTACAATACACACATAAACATCCACACAGAACGTTTCGAATATGTCTTGCTTAAATATTATATCATTATTATTTTTGTATTGTATTGTAATCGTTTTTATTATTATATTCTGTTCTATTTGCCATGTTTGCCTGCACTCATTGTTTGACTAGTTTGTAGACTATTCTGATTATTATTTGATTTATTTGCCTCTTTTGCAGTGAACTCAAATTTACTGAAGAGCTTTTGTTGTAAAGCCCCTAATCGACAACTGACCACTTGTTTCACTTAATTTTTTTTAGACATTTGTGTCGCATTCAATTAAAAAGTTGACAAACGAAAAATGTACACATTTAATTAGCGCTAAAATAGAAAACGAACAAAATCTGAATAAAAAAAAGTACACATGTAAATTGTATTAGCAATTATAAACATTTTAATTTGTGACAACTATTTCTCTACTCCTCTTTTTTCTGACTGCACTCGCTTATTTTAATGGAATTGAAATCATGCCACGCCAAAATAAAAAAAGTTTAAATATGCCACACGAACTTTTGGCTGGCGCCAACTTTGAGCCGGCGATTGTTGGAGCCAACTTTAATTGGCGCCCATTTTTGTTACGCAACTGGAATGCAATTGTGCCCGCCAACAATTTGTATGTGCGGGGTGTGTTGCACTAAGGGGAAAAGGAGGGAGTGGGGGGAGGGGGGGGCTTAGTTGGGGCTAATTAAGTGGCCCAAGACAAAGTGTCAACTAATTAGCTGACTTTAGCCAAGACACTTGCTCGGTTCCGGGCGACAGCTTAGCCGGAGATTAGCGCACCTGCTAAATAAAATACAACAACAACAAAGGCAAAGACTCGATAATGTTTTTTAAATGCAGCTGCACTCCCCCATCCCTTACCACGCCTCTGTCTTGACTGCATTACATTAAGCTGTTGACCAAGTTCTTAGACGTAATTCGAGCGTGTCGAAAACAAAAAAAGGTCGAACATCAAATTTGATTGGCAACAACTGGCAAAGTTGGGAAGGAGGGTGGGAAGCTAGGCTTGGGTTGAAAATTAAAACAGAATATCTATATAAATATATATAGAATCGCGCCAAGATAAACTGTTGTCGAATAAATTAAAAGAGTGTACTACAAGTTAGTGTTGAAGTGTGAAACACATCGAAGAAGTGGTCTTTAATAATAATAATATGTGTATTCTGTCTTGTCAGTTTATCTGAACAAGCTAATCTCGTTTATTTTAGATAGCTGAATATTATTTCAATTGATCGATAACTGCACACACATCGAGTATGTCGATATTAATCAATTTACGATAGCACTGAATTACACAATTGTTAAAATAAGGACTTCCAATTGATATAAAAGATACCTTGACAGTTTATTTAAACACTTTAAAAACGGATATACCTAAAAGCTTCGATCTTAAAAGAAACACAGATTTGGTTAACCAAAGCGTAATTTTTTACTGAACAAACAGCTGTTTTCAGGGCAAGGGCGTAGCCAGCTATGGGCATGGCAGCTTTATACTTTATAAAGCGATTTAGACTGAAATGAATTAGAAATAACAATGTGGTACCAGCCTCGCCAAGCTCTCTCGCCTCGCGCATTTTTGCTTATTTTCGTATATATTTAATTACTCAAATTAAAGCCAAAAGACGTAATTTAAATACACATTTGTATATGCATGTGGGTGTGTGTATAGACGTTGACAGGGAGAACACGTGTTGGGCCGACTAGTAGCAAAAACTATTTGGTCGAGCGAGATGAAAGGACGACAAAAGCGAGCAGTCAAATGAATGGCCAACGATGCCAAGGAGCCAGCATTGGAAACGGAATTGGGAGTGGAAAGGGAAGTGGAAAGGAGAAGTGGAACGGGGGATTGGAAGAGAATGGTTAGACTGGTAGGATAGTGCAATTTGGCAAAGTATTCCCCGGTGAGCCGTTTGACTATTTTGCCAAAGAAGGCAATGGTTCGAAACGGACCAGACTACACTCTCTGAGTGTGTGTGTGCGAGTGTGTGTGTGTGTGTGTGCGATTGGCTGTGCGAGTGTGTGTGTCGATGTCTAAGTGATGTTTTATTGCATGTGGTTACCATCTCTATGCTAACAGAACAGACAGTTGGACGTTCTCACACGTCTATAATAATTAACAGTATGAAAGACAGCAGCCACAGCAACAGCAGCAAGGACAGGGTGGCAACGCCAGCTGGCCGAGTGGCAACCTTTTTAGTGTAGTTGTTGTTGTTGTGCCACAAAGTATGCAGCATATTTTATGCATGTGCAACTTTAACAACACGACAGCCATAAAAAGAGCAGCAATAGCAGCAGCAACAACTGCAATTAAGGCAACTTTAAACAGCGCTGACAACTCTGGCCCGACATTGACTCTGACTCTGTCTCTGAATTGTCTACGGCAACAAATTGTTGAACATACATAGTTGTTAGATAGAGACAGAAAGAAAGAGAGAGAGAGAGAGAGAGAGAGAGAGAGGGTGGGGGTTAAGCTGGGGAATTTGTTGCAGGCAGTTGCAGGAAGCTCGCAAAAGCTCAGCAACGGAAACTGCAACAGCATTTCGCAACAGTACTTTTTTGGGTGTTGTTTCCGGTGATGTTGACATTTCGTGCCGTCTTTGTTTACGGTCCGGCGAAACGGGCGTACCACCCCACCGCACCCCCTCGTCTTAATGCGTTAGCGAGCAGGCAGCACCGTCTCTCGTCCCTCGTCCTTTGTCCTGGCACGTGGCTGAGCAGCGCACTTGCAAAATTCATGATTTACGTTTAAGTGTCATTGGTATTTAATTATTTAAGCGATCCCAAGTCGTTTAAGTTTGTAACGTGCGACCTCCCCTCTCCCACCACCAATCCCTCGAGAGCACCCCTGACTCTCCTCTGCCCCCGCCACTCCACCACTATTCGAGCCCTTTTCAATAGCCTGGAAGCGAACAGAAAGATGAAAGATAGCCCGGCTTAGAGTTGAGCGCGTGACAATAAACTCTTGGATAGGAATATGAATATGGTCAGCAAATATTGAGTTTATATTGAATACCATTTATGGTTTTCTTTTCGACTCCAAGAAGGAAAGGAATTAGCATAAAACTGGTAAGGTACACTTTTAAATACATTTTAAAAGTAATTTGGGTTTATTTTCCAACTCCAAGAAAAAAATAAATATAATTATAATTAATATGTAAGTATGGTAGGGTAAAAATTAAAGTTAACATCAAACATCATCTGGGGTGTTGCTAACCTGTAAAGAAAAATTAATTTCAGTAAAAACAATAATCTAAATAGTATTTATTGCGCTACAGTCTCAAAATTGAAAACCAGAATCGATGGCAATCCTTTTCAGATGTTGCGTTGGTTAAAAATTGTTAAGCATTTATTTTAAAAGATATTAAATTATGAAAAGTGTAACGCACTGAGAAGACATAGTATGTATATTCATTATCAGCATAATATGACCAGTCGATATAGCCGATATCCGTCAGTCTGCTTGTTTCAATTCAAATGTGTTAGGCTTTTAGATTTATAGTAGAACTTAGATGACGGCAATTTGACTGCTGTCTACAAGGGATTACATGCCTTGTATACTTCAGCATACCTAAGCCCTTCTTTCATGTAAGTGTCTACTGTAGCAGTCTAAACTGTACAGTGGTAACTATCAGTATGCGTCCAGGCACGACGCCAACTCTGTGGCTTGTGGGTGAAAGGTAAAGGAATTGCTGTTAAGGATTGCCAACATATGCGATGCACACATACTACCACACACACTCACACACATGTGCGTGTGTTCACCTGGTCGCGCTTTCCATTTCGTTTTTGGCCATCTTGCTCCACACTACCACTTGGCCAGCAACGAAGTGTTTGCATGTTCGCCTGCCTTGGCTTGAAGACATAAATATGCGAGAGGGCAACGGAGGAGAAAGAAGGGGAAGGGAGGAGAAAGAAGACGGTAGCAAGGAGTAGCAAGGAGGACAGTTGAACTTGCCACTCGTCGAACCAAGCACAATTTGCAATACTCCTGGGACTCCATATGTGAGTGAGCAAGTGAGTGGTTTGGGTGGGTGAGTGGCTCAAAGTGTATGTGGTTGCATGCCTCCATCAGATGGCAAGCTACTGGCTTCTGGCTTGCATGGCAACAAAACGTTTACTGGATGTGTGGACATCCAGTCCAGGATGGCTGTTTGCAGTTGAGCGAAATTAAATAAATTTTATAACATAATTTACGCTATCAAAACATGCACTCTCCCATCCTGTCGCTGCTGCATTTGTCTTGTACTCCCCCAAGTGTGCACAGTATCCAGGGATTTGCACTCGCATCCTGCTTGCCATGCGGCCACCCTTGCCACCGTTAATGTTGCCAGCAGCGCCGAAATGTAGGCTTCAATTAAATGTTAATTTTACAGAGCTTAAGCATGAAATTTGGTTTGTGTTTGAGTCCTGCTCCTGCTCATCCTGCTCCTGTTAATCCTCCTCCTCCCACTCCTTCACCTCCACCACATCCCACCACCAATCAGGCTGTTGCTGAAACGCTTTTCATTAAGGCTGTGCACATAAAATTGTATATTTTATGGATTCATTTGCAGCCTCACTTTTCATATATCAGCAAATAACAACAACAATTCTAAAGGCGCCGTCGATATCGCTCGACGGGGAGATACCCTGAACACAGCTGTTAAAATTCCTAACTCTTTAAAGATAAGAGATTGAGGGATTTCACAAGCCAGAAACTGCAATAAAGCTACAAATATATGATATACTGATAGTTGTTATTTCAATATTAAAATACCTATTGCTTCTTTGGCTTTTACAGTCTATGGAAACGGCTGTTTATAGTATATATATTATAATAATTAAATTAAATGTAAAATTTCAATTAAAACAAAATTATTCACTTTATTAATGAGTATACTCTTTTTGCTATCCATTGTAAATCGATTCAGTTTATAACAAGGCATTCAAATCCCCGTTAAGCTTTCAATTTGAGTAAGCCTGCCAACTAACTAAAATATGTATACAATATTTTTTGATGTGTATGCCAATCCGATAGCCCATCAATAGTTCCATGTTTCATTCAAATTGGAGCCACATTTCAATAGTGAAAACTGTTTCGCACTTGACTTAAACTTTTCGTTGGAATTTTTCTGTTTTCTGGCTCGAATAAATATGCAGTAAATAAAATGCATTTGATATTTCTCTGCTTCATTCCCTAGGAAAGTATGTAGGGCGGGAGGCGTGGCACACCCAAAACACATTCAAAACACGCTGCGAACTTGAATTCATTCAAGTGTCTATAAAAAATTTAGGCGCCTGCCACACACCCAGACACAAACATACTCCCATAAAATCCATACCGACAGTTTGGGGGCACTTGTAGGTAGATTGGGGCAGGGGGTACTGGCAAAAGAAACCATTGTAATAATGTCCAAAAATATGTTACCAACACGTGTAGCAAAGCAAAATACAAAATAAAGAAAATAAAAAATCCAACATAAAATTCAACATTCAAAAAGTAAAAAAATAATGGTCCCTGTTGACTGCAAGCGAAAGGATTGGGATCAGGGGTCTGTTAGATACGCTTAATCGATGCAAGAGGGGAAAGGGGCGAAGGGGTAGACATAGTAGAAATGGGGGAAGGGGAAAGCGGAAGTGCGGAAGCAGGCAACGCTTGTATTTTTATAGCAACGATATTTTATTTACCGCCAAGCGGCAGACAACGCCAGACAAGTAGATAAGGGGGTGGGGTGTTGTCCCAAGGATTGGGGTTGGGGCAGACAATGTCAATGCGCAGGCCGTGTGTTCATCACACATCACATACAGGAGCCTGACAGGAGGTTGCGCGGCTTGCGGAACTGGTTTGCCCTTAAAACATAAAAAATATGCTGACAATAAAAATTTGTTGTCGACTGAGCGGCTCAACAGCATGCAACATGCTGTTGCACGCCCGCCGGCAGCGTGGCAGACTATCACATAAACAGACAGAGAGAAAGACAAAGAGACAGACAGAGACAGACAGACAGAGTTGCCAATACAGTTTACCTGCATATGAAAATTGAGTGTGGGGGATGAGGGTACGGGCAGTGGAGGGTGAGTAGGGGGGTGCGGGAAGGGGGTTGCGGTGCAGGGGGGTTAGTAAAGTTGCCTGCCGCATAGTACAGTCTTTATACTCTTTGCAGACGTGCTTTGTGAAAGTTGTTGCGGCAAGTGTTCGAGTTAATAGTTAAACTAGTCTTTAACTGATCCAACGCTTTATGGCAAGATTCAATTACCAATTGTTATCGAGAGAATTTTTTGAGGATGGCTATATAAACTTACTCATATGTATACGTAGGTATAGGTATAGGTATTGCTATATATACATGTATAAATAAAATTTGTATATAAGTTTAAAATTAAAATTAAAGTCATAAATCTAATTTAAAATGAAAAATAAAAAGAATATAATAATATATATACATATATATAGATATATATATATATATACATATCTGATTATTTTTATTTATATTCTATTCTGTTTACATTCTCCATCAAGCATAATAGGAATTTGCTTAGCACGTCAGATAAAGAGTTCATACTTTCTTCAGAAACTTCTCTTGACAATTTTTATGTTTAATTTTTATACATTATTGTTTTACATTTTTATATGACATACTTTGAGACTTTGTTATAGTTCTTATAAAATGTGAACTACCATAGTGCAGATTTTAATATTATGTATTATTTAATATGCGTAGTTGAAGTTGAGCTATAAGACTGAAAATTCTTATTTCTTATCTTATTTGGTACTCATAAAATCATTCTTAGTGTGAAATTGGGTTTATTTATTTACTCCATTTGATAAGCATAAAATTGAATAATGTATAAAATTAATCTTCCTTGGATCAAACTATAAAAAGTAATATTGAATAAATATATTATAATTTGTGTAATTATATGATTTTATTGTTTTTGGTTTAATTACAATCTTAATCCAAACGTATTTCCAAAAACTCAAAGGAAATTTACACCCGATCAGCTTATGGGATTGTGTGGTAAGTTGAATACCTCTGCCGGGGCTTACAGGGCATATGGTACAGTAAAGCAAAATAAAAAGGAAAAAGGAAAAACCGTTAGTTCACTGCCTGGCTGACTTCAATGGAGGAGTTTTGCAATAAAAAGCGTGGAATTTGCCGTTGCAATAAAAATAGAAACAACTGCGCCTAAAAACCACTCAAGCATACTTTCGCCGGCTGCTGCTGTGGTGTGTGAGTGTGGGCTGGTGTGTGTGTGTGTGTGTGTGTGTGTGTGGATGTATTTGGTGTGGATGCCATAGTCAAAAGTGAGTGAATGCCGTTGATCAGACTGGGAGACTGAGAGACTGACTGACTGAGAGATTGACTGTTTCAGTCAGTCAGACGTTGGCTAGGTAGCAAAAATAAAGTCGTAAACCTGAAATAAGCCATCAATGGCATTAAAACTCGGCGATGGCGTCGCCAATGCGGCTCCCCTCCCCGGCCCACTTTTTACAGCTATGCCAGCGCACCACAGCCCGGCACCCCCCGTCATCCTCTCCCAGCCACCCACTTGAATCCAATTCCAAGCCAGTTCCATGCTCGCCTTTTAGCCATGTTTCATTTGTCAAAGTGCTTGGCGGCTCTTGGAAGCGGCTCTTTGCTACCAGCAACCAACTCCTGGCTCTCTGCTCCCTGCTCCTGCATGACTGGCACTTTTTGTTTGTTTTTTCCTTTTTTCTCTGGCGTGCTTTTATGTATGAGTAATCTTATAGGCGGGCATTACTCATACGCCACAGGAGCCATCAGCTAAAAATCACGACGCCTTTTTCACATTTAAACTTAGCTGATTACACAGCAAATTATATAATTTCGTTGTTTGCTTCTTTGGCTTTAGTCTAGTTGGGTGGTTGGCCGTTGGTTGAGTGGTTCAGTGGTGTTCCTCTTGGCCCACCTTCTTGGCGTCATCTTATTTAAAAATCAATATTGGCAGCTTTACGTGGCCTGCATATTAATCATACGCAATGCTGTGCTAAACACTCCTCGCTCGCTCTGTGATTTCTTGATGTGTGTGTGTGTGTGTGGGGGGTTGAGGGGGTGTGGCACATCCTAGCAATGCCCACTTTCGACACTAATAAAAAGTTTCGACGCCAAAACGTGTGCAGCTTTCCATTTGACTTTCTGCCCCATCCCCAGCTGTGAAGCTACATGATATTAGAATATGCCTCAATGAATGCTATGTGAGGGGGTGGGGGTGGTGTGCTGCTGTGGCAGCATGACACTTGCACATAGTTATAATAAGGAAAGTTTCATAGCGACGCAGTGGCAAAAACGGAACTCGATATGGGGTTTAAGTGACGCTGACGATGTCAGTCGCTAATGAAAGAAAAATTAACTTCTTGAACGGATTGCAGCTAGTGGAAAAGGGGGTGGGCAGGGTGTGTGTATGTGAGTGTGTGAGTGTGTTTGCTTGGTGTATCTGTGTCGAGATAAGCTAGCATCGAGCAATGGAATACTGCATTAAAGAAAAGAACGACTAGTTTGTAGCTGGGGAAGCAACAGATATTAAAGAATTTAAAGATGTTCTTACGCTGTGCGAAATTTGGAATGCAAACGGAATTTTATTTGATAATCCGATCTCAAAGACTGGCTAAGAGCTAGGAACATCAAATTTAGATTATAAGTCGAACTACTCGACTAGGTAATATTAACTTGTTGTATACGGCAAAGAAACGAGAGAGTTTTGCGTAAATTGAAACACAGCTAATACTATTTTTTGTAATTATATCTCAAATATAATGAATTATCTAAATTGTTACTCCTATCGAGAACACTCTCTAGATACACAATTATCACTACAAATGTTTCTAGACCCATATTATAGTTGTATCACAGTCATGAAGGATGGATCTTTCTTCTCTTCAGTTTTCTCTCTTTTCTTATCTTATCTTTCATACTCTCTGAATTTTTCAAGGATAGCTCGGAATTTGTATTAAGTAAATATATGTTTTTATATCAATTTTAAACTTAAATGTATAATGCTGGAAGATTACACATTATCGTGAACTTAAGACATAAAGCTTTAACATGCTCTAACCCTAAATTTTGATTATATTTTTGGTTCCTATTCCTTGCTCTATCAAATATCAAAATTGACCAGCTGTATTTATATAAATTTGTGTATGTGTATATGTATATTTTCAATGAATTTAAGTTCACACTAACAACAGAAAAGTTTCGGACAGTGTAGTTGAATATGCCTAATTTAGTACAGCTTTAGTTTAGCGATGTGTTTATTTTGTAGATATTTGTTTTAGCTTGGGTGGGGCGCTGGGGTGTACTCACTGCTACAGTGGTTCGCTTTTAGGCCAACAACTTGATGTGGCTTAATGAAGAAATTAGCAGCTGGCAGCTGGCAACTGCAACTTCAGCATGAGGCAGGCGGCGAGTTTACCTGCCGCATGTAGGAGTCATGCCTAGCTGCATAATTGCCCCGGCCGCAAATTAGTTTTGTGCATTGCAAAAGGTCCTCAGTGGCAAGGATATGAGTGCACTCAGAAAAAATATGGTTATAAATTTAGGAAAGTTATTATTATTTTTGAAATACTTTCTTTTCATATTTTTGATATATTTTCCATTTACTGGCTCAACTTTTTCATTAAAGTTGTTTTTAATTAAATTAAATGCTTTTATAAATTATTTAACATGTTTTTGTATTTGTCAAATCTTAAAATGTTTTTTAATTAATAAAAGCAATACAAAATAGCTCACCCTTTTTATTCAGTACTATTTTAAACTTTTAGAAAAATTACCCAGAACGTAAGAAAACTTATTTTCGCCGTTTGTTTTCTGAGTGTGGCGCAGAGGCGTTGCCTCGTCTCGTCTCGTTTACCGTTAAGCAGCGATGTGCTCATAAATGTTTGAACAGCTTTTACCGCTGGCCGCAGTCGCAACCCCTCCCCGCTGCCAACTCCTTTTGTCCCGGGCAGATCCTTCGAGCCGCGCTTCCGGTTGCCCAGATGTATTCAACATGGCGTTCGCCGTGCTTAGTTATTGTGTGAGTTGTGTGTGTGTGTGTTGTGTGTATGTTGTGTGTTGTCTAGCTGCGTTTTTGTGTGCATATTAATTGGATTATCTAACACACACACTACACACACTACACACATAAACACTGGTGTATTTGTGTTTGTGCAGTGCTAGTCACGTTAATCTCTGGGGGATCAGCGAGTCCTGGCATGCAATTGTTGAAAAAGCATTCGCACAACACACAAACAGCGCGGTAAGGAAGGGGGAAGGCAAGAGGATGGCTGTGGTACTGGGGGCAAGTGTGGCAAGTGCTGGACTCGCCTTGAGCGCGCAAAAAGACGCAAAATCAACATTAGATGCGACTGAATGAGTCTTGCGGTTCTCTCTCTCCCTCCCTCTCTCTCTCTCTCTCTCTCTCTCTCACTCTCTCTCTCTCCGTATCTCGCCCTCTCTCTCTTTCGCCCCCAGCAAAACCACCGCCACAGTCTGCATAAATCAGCCAGAGCCAGGGAAGGGGTGGCATGGGGTGCATGGGGGTGCTCGGTTAGCAGCTGCGCTTGTCTAAATATTTATGCAATGCCAATGTAAATTAAAAACAGCGCACAACGGGCAACAAGTTAAAAACATTTGTTAACAGAATCTAATAAAAAAAAATAACAGGAATAAAAAATAAGAAAAGGCAAAAGGAAAAGAGAAAATTTGTGTTGGCTGTCTGCGGCTATGAGCTACTCTGCCCAAAGAGACTTGAATAACACGCTTTTGAAAGTGAGTCCAAAATTTGGTTAGATATCACTCTGTCGAAACAGAACAGAGCTTAAAAGAGAATAATATTGCATTTGAGTTTGAAAATGTGATTCAAAAACTGTATGCATATAATATAGGTCTAAACTTCTCTTAGCCGATTTGGAAAGGAAGCCGTTTTGATCATGGTTTGGACTCTATAATAATTTAAGTCTGACAACGTGAAGTTGGGTCGCAGATCATCTCACAATCATAGCCTAAAATGGTACATGGAAATGTGTGTAATCTGCCCAAAAATAGCCAAAGGATATAGGTCAAAATGAAAGAGCAATTCTGGGTAAAAAATCATTTAAGAATCCCAACTCAAAAAAACAATATTGACAAGGGTTTAAACTGCTCACATCCATATATATTTTCAAATCTGAACCAAAAGAAGTCTATTTGATTATGATTTGACATTTAGAATCTGAAATCGTGATGCTGGATCGACCATCACCTCAAAGTCCTACCCAAAAAGATCTATAATATATATGTCTACAAACACGACTTGAAGTTGTAGATATAGATTTATATAAAGATTATATAAATTTACGTGTTTTCAGATTATAGATTTGAATGCGGATAAGCTAGTGAATAGACTCTATTTTCTGGCAGTGTAAATTCTTGGCCTAAACTTCTTTAGCCATAACTTTGGCAAAACTGAACCAAAATTAATAAACACATAAATAGCCGATTAATAGAGGCAAACTATAGAGTCAATTCACACAAATTATTTATGTATATCTAGATTATACAGTTGAATGCTTATTTGCTAGTCAATTGACTCTACTTTCTGTCAGTGTATTCTTTGTATCGTGTTTAGTCATTGTAGCGTTAAGCAAAAGGGCTGTTCGGCACAAGGGCTCGATAGACAGGCAGTCGAACAGACAGACAGACAGAGAGACGGACAGAGAGACAGGCAGACAGAGAGGCAGACAGAGATACAGACAAACCGAATCAAACGGACTCTTAAGCGGAATCCTTCGCAGCCGGCGCTGTTGTGGACAGGCATCATTAGGCTGTGCCACATTGTGGACTAATAAACTAGAGAGTACAATCACACACACACAAACAGACACACTCACACAGACACACACACACACCCAGCTAGACAGAGAGCTGTTCCAGACGTAAATAAGCCCATGACTGAGGCTTGGGCGGATTAAGCAAAACCAACAAACGAGTAGCTTAAAAACGCTTTGGGGCAAGTTGTTGTTGTTGTTACCTGCTGCCCCAGCCACGCCCCTCCCCCTGGTTTTTGTTGACTTCACATATTTGATGCTGCGTGGCTAATATTAACAAATAAATGTCCATTGTCCTTGGTCCTTTATCCCTTGTCCTTGTTTTTAGTTCAGTTTTCGAGTTGTGCGTTGATTTGCTGGACAGTTCCTTTGGCAATTTCATAAATTCCCGGTGCAAATGCGTAAAATGTGGCTAGCCATTGCCACGCCCCCATCTCATTCTGTCCACGCCCATTGGATTCCCCGCAGGCAGAGTCAGTAGTCAGGAGACCATGTCCGAGTCCTTTTTGTATTTGACCACAAGCATTGCACTTTTCCTTTGTTGCATTCCTCTTCGTCTGCGTCTCCGTGTTAAAGGGGTTGTGTGTGTAGACTTTTATTGCATACTGTGCAGCCTTTGGTGGTTTTGTGCTCTGGTGTCACGGCTTGAAATAATTTCGAAAAATGTAATGGCTTATAAAATATTTATTTAATATTTAGATGAATTGTATCAAGCGAGAAAGGGAAAAGGAATGGCAGAGCGACAGAGAACGACAGAGAGAGAGAGAGAGAGAGAGAGAGAATGTAGAGGAAGGTGAAGAGAGATATCGATTAGGATATACCCTATATGAAATACTTTAATTATCTTAAATTTTTTAATCAAATTAAAATAAATTTAGAAGTTTTATTATTATTTATTAGCACAATATATTGGTTACATCTTACTACGTTTAGTATTTGGAAAATATTAGTATTTTAGAATATTCCCAGATGAGTATTCGAGCATTTTTTCTATTGCCGAAATAAATTTCCCTTCATATCACTATAAAAGTAGTCATATTTTTATTAAATGCCTTGAGAAGCAGCACTTCTTTTATTATGATCGCAACTGCTTATAGAAATATATTCTTTATTATTCACAAATAATCAAAGACAAATTGGTTTCTTTTTTTTTTGCTTTTTTAATTTGATTTTGGCGCAAACAAATATTTTATTGATTGCACTGCGCTGACAGCAAAATGTACTTACCTGAAGCCTCAAGGCTCTCTCTCTCTCACACACACAAGCACACAGAACTTCTCAATTAAGCGAAATTAAAGTGGGGAGATGTGTGTGTGTTAAAACTCTTCCGTCATTCGGGCGCTCGAGCGGCGAAAAGTTTTTTTTTTAATTAAATGACAAACTGAAATACACACACAAACAAACGGACACACACACATACAGTACAAGTGTGCGTGCGTGTGCAAAATGCATTTCACTTGCTGCAAAAGTGGCTGTCAAGCCTCTGGCTTCCCTTCCCTCTCTCGCTCTGTATCTCGTCCGGCTCCAGCCGCAGCGGCACCGTTAGCGTCAGCGTCAGCGTCAGCTTCAATTCAGGCAGCACTTTCAGCAGCAGCAGCAGCAGCAACGGCAGCAGCCGCAGTAGCAGCGGGCGGGCGCGCTTTTTAAAATGATAAAAGTCGCCGCATGTCGCGACAGCGAGACGCCGACAAAAGCGGCGTAAATTTCAATTAAATGTGAAAGCAAAACAAATTTTAACTCCGTCCATTCGTCCACTCGACAAGTTTCGAGGAAAAACGTTTTCCAAATTTAGTTGATGTGGCTGAAAATTCATGAATTTGAGATAAGCTGCTCGACTTACTGATTTTATCGATCTCCCTTCTCGTTATTGGTCTATCGAGCACTTGACCGCCACACTCGTTTATCGATATCGATATCTAACTAAACAAAGCTTTGCTAATATATTGAAGTATGCTTAATGATTCATTGACATATTTTAATTAAATTGGATTGATTGTAATTAGCCTCAATATACAATCAACCACAAATAAATAATAATATATTTGTTTGCTTAATAGTAATGCAATATATAAGTACAGTTGTGTGTATTTATTTAATTATTTGAACTCATTTATTGTACTCTTATAATTTGTATTATAATATTTTTGTTTGCAAATTTTAATTCACGATTTCAAGCACCGCATAAACCTAAAATTCATGTTTTTGCCTGAATGTGTGTGTGTGTGCGTCTGCCTAAATGTAATTGTAAATTCCATATTTCAATGCGAATGTTTGTGTGTGTGAGTGTGTGTATTGCCATGACTGTAGAATGTGCCGTTATTGATGTTGTTGTTGTTATTGTTGTTGCTGTTGTTTTTGCGTTTGTTATTATAACAATTACTTGAAAAATTCTCCGATATCAGCGCCAGTAAAATTATTTAAATGCTTTTGTCTGTGCGTGTGTGTATGTGTGTGAGGGAATTACGAGTGTACGCACGCACGCACACACACACAGACACCTACCGACAGACAGACGGGAAAGCTCAGAAGAATACACACGCACAGGGGCCTTGTTATGCAATCACAAAAACACTGACACACTCATACATATAAAACAGTTACCATTGAATGGCTGCGTGCAGCTGCAGAGGGAGATTGGGGAGAGCAGATGCGTGAGTGTGACCGTATCTGTGTGTGTGTGTCGTCTGCCGGAGTTCCGGTCTGAGAGCCCCAACGCGGCATTCAGACAATTTGGTTTAATTGATAGTTGGGATAATGTAATTATAGACAATGGCGTTTCATGCGAAACCGATTTGCTGCTGCTGCTCCTGATAATAACGCTCAAGTGCTGCCAATAACAACACGTACAACAACAACAGCAAAAAAGCGCGCCCAAGTGGCAGCCACTTGCCTTAATGAAAATATGCAGGCAACTAAAGTGTGGCCAAGTGAAGTGCCGTTAAGTTGTAAACATTGCGAAAAAAAACAAACTCCAAGGCATCCCATAAGTGTTGCCAGAACAGAGAAAAAGCTAGATAAGAGAGCAGAAAAGTAGCTAACGCTGTAAGTGAAAATGCCCCAAATGAAAAGCATAAGTTTATCTGATGTTTGTTTTTAAATTTAATTAGATAATTTCAGCTCTCACATGTCCTTGTAAACGTCAACTGATTATAGCATTGAGCCGATTTAAATCGGTTCCCATTCTTAAAAGCTGCACGCAGCCTTTTTTAATAGCTTTTGGCTTAACCCACTTAAAAAACAGGATGAAAAAAGCCAATTACTCATCTCTGTGGTAGAGTGTAGAGCTGTGCTCCAATTGGCCGATATGGCAATACTCTAACTACTTGTATGTGGGAACGATAATGATGCATATACTATTTGAATGAGTTGCCAGCTGCAGTCACGGCTAACTTTAATCTACCCAAAACAGTTGCAGCCATCAATCAGTGCGCATAGAGAAAGAGAGGGAGAGAGAAACAGTGTGAGAGTGGGAGAGAGGGAGGGAGAGCAAGCCACTCAACTGTCGCTAATTGGCAGCCGATGGCGGTGCCCAGAAAGGGCCGCCAGTTGTATGTCGATGTCGATGTGGAGTTGTACATGCAATTAATTATGGTCATTTTCAGGTGCTCAGAAAACCCCAAACCAACAAAACCCAAACCGAGAAACGTCAAAAGGGGAACAAAGCGGCGCCACTCTTGCCTACGAGTGTTGCATACTTTCCAGCGCGACTGTAGTCGTTTTTGCAATGGATTGCGTGGAAAGACCCAGCTGCAAAATTTTGACTGACATTTCATTACGGAATGCATTCTCCTTGCATACATTTGAAATTCATTAACTAGTAATGCTAGCAGTATATTTATATCTATTCCGTATTTGAAACTAATAGTAAAATAGCTTTTGAAAATGCATACTTACTGCATTACAAAGTAATGCAATATATAAGGTAATTACTTAACAAAGTGCATAATAAGAATCGCATACGTAATGCGATCTTTTCGCTGCTGGGCAGTGAAGAGAGTGGGAAGTGTGTAGAGTAAAGAGCTTTAAAATGCAAAAGTGCAAGCAATGCATAAGCGTTGCCACTCTGCCTGAATTCCCCGATCACACAGACAAATGGAAACAAATGATGAGGTTCTCTTGTAGTTGTTGTTTGTGTTGCTGTCAAATGGCGCCCAATTGGCAATTGCCGTTTCCGCCAGCTGATTGGCTACAAAGGGAGGGTCATATAGCAGGCGGAAGGGTGGGGGTTACACCCGCAACCGGCATGATGTGCATCCGTATCGATGACAATCACCAAAAATAACGCGTTTGCCAAAATGCACAACAACAACGAAATCAACAACAAAATGTGGCCAGACTCGCAGGCGACTCTCTCTTTTGCTGCTTGCTTGCATTTTTATGATGTGGCATCACTTGCCGTGGGCTTCTTCCACAGAACGCAATTTTGCGGCGGTTAAGTGAAAATTACATGCAAATTGTGAATGGCATTTTAAATATTTCTCAAAGGCAGCAAATTGACTGAAAGGCATTTTTATGGTCTGATCCGGTTACGACTCATCCCCAGTCAGTCTGTCAATACATATATACACATACATATATATGATAAGCAGGTGCAAAAATATGCATTCAATTTAAGCACATTTTCGAGTGTATCAATTTAATTTAATATGATCAATCAGAATTTTTCAATATAAGTAATACACGTGAATGGGCTGAAAATGAGTACATTTTTACTGTTTAAATAAATTATCTGTCTTTAAAACAGTCTATAAGTAAACTTGAGCGGAGAAATAATTGTAAAATAAACATATTTGAGTATCGATACCGTATCGATATTTATGAAAAGGCAGTGTGATAAGCAATTTGGACGGTAAGGCGATCGATAAGGTAGTATTGCGGACGATCGATAAATAGAAGAATCACTTCCTGCCTGCCAATATAATTAACTTGTTCTCCTGGTTTGAACTTGCATTATTTATTTATATTAACGATTTATTAAATTAAACTTAAGATCTCAAATATTTTTGTGATACATGTTTAATTAAAATAATTTATGGATATCTATGATAAGTATGCGGTGCGGTCAAACGATCGAAAAGCCAATATGGCGGACGACCGATAAAGGGAGTTGCTAACTCAATGATTTCCTGTTTGCCAAAAGAATAAAATGACAATTTAAGGCTGATTTGTTGTCTTGTTTTCAACTGCAAGTCTAAAGGCTCTTGGCTTACTCAAGTTGAGGCCAGTGTGAGAATAATAAAATTAATCAGCTTTAATGCATTTTGGACGCAACCTCCTCATCCGGCTGTAGAATGCCGAGATAACAATAAAAGCCAACATTAGTAAGAGCGAGAAAGAGGGAGAGGGATGGAAACTGCTGCTGCACTAAATAATTTCTAATAAAATAAAATAAATAATGAACGCAGCAAACCGAACGATGCCAGAAAACAGTACGGCAACTCCCCATCCCAATGGAAAGGTGTCTGGCAATGGAACGAAGAATGAGTAGCCTGTGGGGGGGGGGTTGCCATATTGCAAATATTGCTGCACGTTGCGCTGTGGCAAAATGTGGGTTTTACTTTTATTGCACTTTGGGCTGCTGACGAAGCAGCAACAACAACTCTGCTTTGTTGTGCTCTGCTTTGCTGCACATTTTTAACGCCACTCATAAAAAGCGACGACGAGCAGTAAGCCGTAGTCGTAGAGCCGTGGTCGGAATCGGAGTCTACACATTTTTTTTTCCAATTTTAAGGCTGAGTCGCCAAATGACCGTTGAAATGATTGCTCCACGGATCAGTTGATGCGGATGGCTGCAGGGGGTGAAGTGTTGGGTAACTGCGTAACATCACACAGCAAGCTTCATTGCTTCTGCTTGGCCTTCTTCCTACACCTCCCCTCTTTCTCATTCCCTGTACCATTCTCTTTCTCATTCTTTATGTTGTTATTTGTCCGGGCTTATTGATAAAGAAAAAATAAATAAAATAAAATCCAAGTGCTACCAGCTAAAAGACGATTTAATAAGCAGCTTAAGCAGCTCAAGGAATTATATTGGACCAACTATTGGAACAATCGGATCTTATAGAAAGTTAAAAAATGCTTAAGCTAACCTAAATAAACATAAACTTATAGAGAAATGAAATTGTTGTGCAAAGATAATGTTTAAAATTGTATCAATCAGCTTTTCAGTTAGAATATAATATAAAATGTAATGAAATATAATATACATGAATATAATATATATATATATTTAATGTCACGCTCTAGGCGATCGTCAAAGGACATGCACAGCGCCAGTGTTGACTAATAAAGTTTGTTGTTTGTCTTTCGCTATATTTTTTCATCTTTTTTTTTTTTTGATTTGTTGTCAACGCAATTTCAATTTATATTTATGACCTTTTAAATCCATTTTATGAGCTGGCAAGCTCACGACACGACCCCGGCTCCACCACAACCCCCCACAACCCACTCCTGCGTTTCCTCTTTCAGATCAGTTAATGTTATGGCGCATTTTGCGATTTTAAAGTAATAAACTTCGCCACTGAACAGACCATTAAACTGGAACGAGAATGCTTCTTGGTTCTGTCTCTATTTCTCTGGCTGTCTGTTAGTTTTCGGCAAGACTCCAATTGGGGCACCAACTGACATATTGAGTCACATCTATTAGTTTTGGGAGGGCCCTGCCAGAAATGTCTAGCAATCAATCAGGCAAGGACTTCATTAGATACATTTACAGCACTGGGCAGCATTAGAAACACTGGCAGCTGCTGTTGCTTTCGCTTGCGTTTCCAATGCGCAAATCAGCTGTGCTCCCATTTGGTGTCTAATTAAGATGCCCGTTTCGGTTTGCTGCTTGGCAACTGCAAAGAGGAAGAGGAAGAGGAAGTGGGAGAAAAACAAGCTGAAGGTTATTAATAAGACCTGCCAATTGGTTGTAGCGGATTTTGATGTGGCTGGGGGAGGGGTGGGGAGCCATAAAATGAAAAGACAAATAATTATATATAGATTTTGTCAGAAAGAGCTTAAAATAAAATGCGACTTTTAAATTCTCCATATTAGCATATGCAAAGAGAGCGAGAGACAGAGAGAAAGAGAGGGAGAGAGAGAGATAGACAAAGGTGAATAAAAATATGGGAAGAAGAAGCTGAGATGCGTTTAGCATTTGGCGCGACAAAATCATGTAATCATATACATAATGAACAAAACTTTAAATTTCACACATTTCGCCCAGTGTATTGCAGAATTTTGACAAATTGGTATTTGGCAAGTGTTGTATAAATACAAAAGTGGCCAAAACACTTTGTTTACATTGTTATTTATTGGCCTGTCTTGTCCTTTGTCCGTATAAAAGTCCGTCTCCAGTCTGCTTGTTGCTTTTGGCCACATTTCGAATTGTGGTCAAAAATGTATTTTGTCGTTTTGTGCATTTTTCAAAACATGTCCGAACGTATTTTGTTTTGCTTTTGATTCATTTCCATTTCAGTTTATTTGGACTTTTGTCCAAAGCACTTTGCGGTTGCCATTTAAAACAAAACGAATCAGCTCCAGTGAAGTTTTTTTTGACAAGTTTGCCAAATTTCTAAATAAATCGGTTTATAGTCTCAGCTCAAACAAAAGCCCAATGAGCAAAGTTTTCAGCTAACTAAAATGAATGCCAAAAAATAGAAACTGTAGGTGAAGATTAATAGTTTGAATAAGCCAAGAGTCGGTTCGGCTGGGAGATACGCTGTTAAATGGATAGTCAAGCTGCTGAACAGAGCTTGATAAAATACTTACAGCTGATCAATAATATATAAGGGCTTATTATACACATATTGGAAGGCGTTATCTCTACAACTGTGTATTTGATTAAATTGGGAAAAACTCAAACTGCCTCGGGTAAACCGAAACTTGTATTCCAAATTCAAAGTTTCTACGTTTTTTTATGTTTCTAGGGTATACAATGAAAAGTTAAACCAAAAGCTGGAGCACTCAGAAAAAAATTTACCCAAATAATAAAAAGCTTTTGTTGTTTCTTTTAAGTAAAATTGGAAAGACCTACTCTAAGTCGACAATCTCAAAAATGCGGTTTTCATTTATATTATATTTAGAAATATTATTGGCAAGTGCATTTCTAATAAGTATAAACTTTTTTCTAGGTTTGCTTGGCAATCAATTAGAGCGTTAAACTGTTAAGCTGGCAATCCCAAGAGTGTATTGCAATCAAATTGGATATTTTGCTCTATGTCTATTAGAGGGATAACCGATTTGGAAAACTTCGACGGGAATAATTGAATATAATTGAATGATAAGCGCAACAGTGGTTTTTTTAAGTCAAATTCCCACTTGACATTTTTTAACTTGCTATTCGTGTTTAGTTTTTTCCACTATTCTTTTTTTGCGATACGCTTCACTTGGCCTGTTACATTTGGCCAATATTTACCTGTCCACCCTCTGTTGTTGTTGCCAAAAGCTTTTAGCTGGACATAGTCGGTGGAGTATGATTCGCCTCGTTCTGCGATCCTTGGTTGCATCATCAAAGGACACATTTGGCTTGCGCATAAAGTTGACGACAAAAATTCAACATCAGCCAGCTTGTTGGCCATGTTAACTTTATTAGACCAACTCGAGGACGAAAACATGCCACGCCAGAGTTATTGATACGACGACGACAGTCGGTTGTATTTGATTTGCTTGCAACTTGCAACTTGCTTGCCACACTCCTGCCACATAGAATGCAATTTGCAATTTCCAATTCGCGGGCGCAAAAAAAATGTTACAAAAAACAAAGACAGAAGTTGTCAATCATATTCGCTGACTGAGTGGAGAGCCGAGTCGCCACATCAGTTCCCCCTCTTCCCCTCTCCCCTAGCCTAGAAGGGAGTACCTGGGCAAGAGCGATAGGTTAACAACATGCCCAACAGATACACAGCCGCAAATAAAACTACTTGTTTTCGACATGAGCTGCGTGCTTTGCCCTGTTCAAATTACCTTGTAGGAAGGCAATATATACATACATATATATTATAAAATTTGTCCAACTCCAGTTTCTTTTTATTCAATTATTGATATTCTCCAAAAGCACATTTTTTGTGGCATTACCTAGTCTTACACACAGCCCAACAATGTTCGTATACTATTGTCTTCTAAGTGTTTTCATCTATAGCATTAATTAAGTAAAAATTAAATATTCTAATAATAAATCAAATAGTGAAAATAAATCCGATTTCCGCAATTTCACTTCGATTTATATGATTACTTAGTCATTGGCTTGCCATATATAGTAGTTATTTCTTTTTCCGCATAGAATAACTATATCCTATAGATATAGTTTTGTTGGGCCAGAGAGGAGGTTTTGAGGATGGCGATGACTCTGATTCTCTCTCTCTCTCTCTCTCTCTCTCTCTCTCTCTCTCTCTCTCTCTTTGTAGTACACTCTGCTGATTCACGCTCCACAGGCAGCTTCAACCTAATCCTGAGGCAAAAGCAACTAAGCAACATTGGTTGTTGTTATTGCTATTGAGGTTTTATTTGATATTATCGTCTAGCAACGCGTCTGGCAACCTCACACACACACACACACACACACACACACCCATACAAACACACACACACACACCCACACATGCACACTCTCTCTAATGCCCTGGGCATAATCAGTGGCAAAAATTTGACACGTTGGCCAAAAAAAAAAGATAAGAAAAAATGGGACCAATATTTTTTTACAGTAAACGCCATATTTTAGCAAGTGTTTGTGTGTATTGTTGTGTGTGTGTGTAACTGTATTTGCATATCTGTTTTTGATTTTTGTCGCTGCTGGCGCATATTCAATTTGACGGGGATTTCTCTCGCGGAACATGAAATCAATAAATCTGCTCCACTGTTTGAATCCAATTTATCACTTTGACGACTTTTCACTTTAGACTGCTGCTCGCTTTATAACCACACACATTCACACACAGAGAGAGAGAGAGAGTGAGACACGCCCACATATGTACAATCCACACCCTTTTAACCCTCACTCCCCCCTCTTCAGGCAATCATCCATTTATGAAGTGGCAAACAGGCGATTGGTGGCCTATTCCCTTTGCCTCAACTTTATTCGAGGTGCATGAGTAATCTGTGTGTGTGGGTTGAGTGTGTGAATGCTCATCTTCTTCTTCTGCCTCATGCTGCAGTTGCAACACGCCCTCATAAATCGATCAATAATGAAATTTAGTAAAATGTTGCGTTATCCTGCGGCGCCTCCTTTTGTGTTCTTTTGTGTGTGTGGCAAGTGCTGAAAATGGGATGCATTTATTTATTATGCAACGAACCCAGTAAGAAAAGGGTATAAGGTGTGTAGTAAAAATGTGCACAGGTTTTTAACAGGCTCTTAGGGAGTATATATTATTGATCAGCCGAGAGGTTACCTTTATTTGTCAGTATTCAAGCAGATATCAGAGTCTATAAAAGCTGGAGAAATTCTTTTTGGAACATAAGTTCTCGTATGCTTCAAATTTATTTGATTTTATCGATAAGTGCAACCGCTTTGCGATATAATCGATATTAATCGATAGCAATTGCAAAGATATAGACTTCCAATTGACACATAATATACCCAGACAGATATTATGGATCAACAGAGTATCTTGCAGTCGAGCCTGGCCTGAAAAGAGTGCAGATAAAAAACACACTTTGATTTTCTTTTTTTTTACATTAAATATATTTAGACGTTTTTCATTCAAAATTGTTTTTGAGTCACGCAAATGTGGCACGCAATTTTTTTGCTCTCGACTAGTTTGGTTCTAGGTAAATATTTTAAACAAAATATTGCAGCTGGAATGTTTTTATTTGCGCCACGCCACATTTGCCACAGGGTGGAGGGAGGAAAGGTTCTTGGGGGTATTTCTTGACAACGTTTATCGTTTTAGCAAACTTCTTACATCAAATACATTTATATAAGTATTTTTTTCCATTTATATTTATGCATTTCTCATTTTTTTTCCGTTTTTTGTATTTATTTTCTTTTAAATATTTTACTGTATCGTTTTTTGTTGTTGTTTACATTTAAGTTAAAATTATTATGTAAGCTACATTAAATTGTTAATTATTTTAAAATTACTCGTTACTCGGTGCCTTTGGTTTTTGTTTAATGTTATAGGAAATGAGGAAATTGAAAGCAAACTTAAAATAGTACTGGCAAGCTTTAGTTAAGACATAGAGGAACTCAAAGTCAGAACGCTTAAGACTAAATATTAAATAAACTTGTAGTTAATTTATTACAAGCATTTAATGCACTAAACTAATCAACTCTTCACTTTTTAGGCAATCTAGCAAATCAAAGCTAATTATAATACCAAAAAGACTACATTTAAGTTGTGAATGAACAAAAACAACACCTGTTAAAAAAATAAGTGTTGTTTTTTTATTCTGAAATTTACTCAAGTTTCACTTTGGGTGTTTTTCTTGCACGTTTTATTGGTAACTTTTGCGCTTACTTCTAGTCAAAACTCTAAATACATTTAGCTTAAACTAATTTGCTTTATATTATAAATTGTATTTTATATATATATTTTTTTGCTGAACTTTCCTTTTTGCTGTTTATTTATTTTTCTTATGTTTTTCTGCTTTGCGTGTTGTCAAGTTTCCATTTTTGTTTGCTCCCTCTCTCTCTCTCTCTCTTTCTATGTCTATCTCTATTTCTCTCCCTATCTATCTCTCTTTTTCTCTTGTCCCCTGCTTCATCTTCAATTTATCTGCTGATTGTCCACTAAAAACTATGCTCGCTTTGGCTCAATTTAAGAGAGTTCTCTTTCTCTCAATACTCTATATCTCTCTCTCTCTCTCTCTCTCTCTCTCTCTCTCTCTCATGCTTTCTGTTTGTTCTTCTTCTTTAAGATACACACTTGTTTCATTTTTTATCGATAAATTTCTCACACAGACACACACATTAATCAAACATGGCAAAGTTTCAGCTTTCGTTATTGCAAATGCAAATTATATATATATATGTTTGTTTTTTCTTCGGTGCATAATTAAATTGGCAATAAATTTATCGACGAGCTTAAATCAATTGAAATATGCACTTATTTAATATATTATCTCTATGTACGTATGTATGTCTGAGTGTATGTATGAATGTATCTATGAGTGCATTCATGAATGTTTCATGTTTCCTCCTCTTTGTCTCGCTCTGTCTGTATCTATTTATATATAATTGCATTACCCTTTCCCCCAGCTTGCCTTTTATTACAATACAATTAAACATATACATATTCATATACATAACCACACATATATATACATACATACATACAAATATATGGTGTATATGTGTTTATAAACATAATTTACCTTTATTTATTCAGTCTTAAGCTACAAAAATCGTTATGCATATTTCTGCCTTTTCTTTTTTATTTTTGGTTTTCCAACTGCTAAAATTTGAATCTATTCAAATGAGTATTTAAATTCGCATTGTGTTTTTGAATTATTCGTTTTTAGTTGTTGTTCTATTTTTGGTTGAGTGCAGCAAAAGCAAAAGTTAAGCAAAACTCAGCTCTCTCGTTTGAAAGGAAAGAGGAAAGAGGCGACAGATTGTGGGCGTGGCACAACAGCAGTTGAAAGACTAGTTTAGATTTAGTTTTCTCAGGTTCAGCTCCGAGTTTATAGAGGAGAGTGGAATGGAGAGTGGAGAGTGAGTGGCGGGCTTATGACTAAAAAGCAATCTTAACTGTCTAACGTTGAGAATCTGGCTCCAGAATGGCAGCCAGCTTGACATCTAATTATTCCGTACTCTATTTTAATATATAAACTCGTATTTGGTTTGTATTTTTAGTATCTTTTTTTTTTTTTTGTATGTGGTTTTTTATTTCTTGTCTGTATCTAATAAGCTATCAATTGAAGTTTTCAGCTCGTTCTGTACAGGCATGCCTCACTTTAACTAAGGATGTAAGTGGATTGCATTTATTTACACTCCGAAAAAAAACCGACCTAAAATTTAGTGAATCGCCCTGACAACTGGAAAGTTTTCTAATTTTTTTATATAATTTCTATTTATACGAAAATAAATTACTTAAAATTAGAAAGGCCTTTTTTATATACGGTAGAAAATTGTTCGCGTTTTATTTTTTTTAACTGTTTTCTAATATTAAGAAAACTTTTAAATGTGGGAAATTACTTTATAGAATTCAGAAAATATGAAAAGAAACTTACACTCATGATAACCATTCGAATTCGAATTCAAACCGTCATAAATTTTTCTTTTTAAGTTGTACGATTTTTTATAAACTACTTCAAATGTTTAAATACTATTGTTCTGTGTAATAATTTAAATACCAAAATTGGGGAAAACTCTATACTGGAATTAAGAATAGAAAAATTTGCTTTTGAGCTACTCTTTGCGATTTTCTAAATTTCAGTTCGATTTTTTTGGCGAGTGTTCTTAGTATTTCCTGTTGTTGTCTGTACCTAATGGCTATCAATTGAAGTTTTCAGCTCGTTCTGTACAGGCGTGCCTCGCTTTCTTGTACCTTAACTAAGTATGTATGTAGGTATGTGTGTTTGTGTGTGTGCTTGTGTGTATTTTTGTGTGTATGTTTGTGTATGTGGGACTACCCCTAGCTAGAATCTAGTTAGTAGTAGTTGGCTAGCTCTGGCTCTCTAAGACGTTTAGCGCTTTCCAAGTTTTTACTGTACGGTGTGTACCTTGCTCAAGTAAACGGATCTCTCAAATAATGCAATCTCTATCTATATATATATATATATATATAGCTATATCTGTAGTACAGTTTATCTGTTTCGGTTTCTTTGCTTTTGCTTTGGTTATGTTTGGTTTCTTTCTCTATATTTGGTTACTCGGTTTTTCTCGGTTTTTGTGTGGTTTTTTCCTTGTAGTTTGAGTTTAAATGAAACGCCAGTTTGCTCGGAGGTTCGCTTTTTTTTGGTTTTCCTTTTTTTTTTTGGTTTTGCTGGGTTTTTGTTTTTAGTATTCTGCTTGTAGTTGTCCATGTTGTTATTGTTGTCAAAGTCGAGACTAATAATGCTATCAGCTATCAGCTATCAGTTAGGATTAAATTAGTAGGTTTTTTTTTTTATCGAATTTTTACCATTTTATACATATTTACAAGACTTTAGTTTAGGGTTTTAGCTCTTATCTTCTCATTTTTTCTTGTTTTTGTTGAAGCTCGTTGCCCAAAGAAAGTTTGCTTTTGACTTACGAGCTATATTTTAGAGGCGTCTTTAGTTTAGCTGTAGTAGAACCACCAAAAAGATAATTATGAATAATGCTGTGGAATATATACACCAAATGTAGAAGGAGGAGGAGGCTGAGGAGGCGGTGGAGGAGGAGCACCCAGCAATCTGCTCAACCCTGACGCAAAAGAAGCAACAGCAACGAGCCGAGTGCCACCAGACTAAGCAGTTTCTGTTGTCGATTGGAGGCACCACCGGCTGCTCCATTGATGAGCAGATCCTGACCCACATTACTGCGCACATCCATCAGATCACGGGAGAGGGGCAGCTCGGTGGGATCGCTCAGCTCATCGTGGCAGGGCAACATCTCCGGCTTGAGTATGAAGAGTCGCACATTAATCGAGTTCTTAGTGGCATCCAGTGAATCACCACCAGCTGACAAATGCACATCCACATCGACATCGTTGCGAGCCAGCGGAGCACCACTTGAACTGGAGTACGAGCTCTGCTTGTGCAGATTAAGATTATCGTCCATGTCCAGACCCAAACTAAGACCCAGTCCAGCCACATGTCCACCGCCACCACCAGTTGTCTCATCGTAGTAATCATAGCGTTTCTGGTTCTGTCCCGCAACAGCTGCCACGCCCAGCGCCTCTCGACGCTCTCGCAGCTTCGACTCCACAACATTATGCTCGGTGAACTGACGTTGACCCCGTAGTGCCTGGCGAGATTTGCTCGAATGTTTCTTGATGCTGCTGCCCAGTTCATCGAGATTGGCATAGTTGACGCTGTTGCCAATGCCGCCCATGCTGGCGCTATTGCTGCCAATCGCCGTGAAGCCACCAACATTCAGTATGTCCAGGATGTGCGATGGAACTGGATCGATGAAATGTGACAATTTTGCTTCGTGCAGTGTGCAAATGAAATCCTCCAACGAATCCCGCAGTTGCAAATGACGTGTGCGATTTTTCAATTCAAAGATCCACTGTAGACGACAGTCGCAAATGAATTTGTTGTCTGGAGCAGAAAGAGAGAGTGGGAGAAACAGAAAAGAGAGAGAGAGAGAGATGAGTATATATATATATAGCAAGGAGTGCAAGAAAATAGAATTGACAGCTTTGGACAGTCCAGACACAAAATTGGTAAGTGTGTGCGAGCTGCCCTGAAATTGCTTTTGTCAAGTTGTTGACCCACCCAACCAGCAAAGCCGAAAATTGCATATACTGCAATTTTTATAAAGTATTCGAGTTCGATATGAACTTTGAAGAAAAAATTGTGTTTTCATATTGAAATTTAATATTAAGCTAGAGATAAAACTAATGATAAATATCTTATGCAAATCGGTTAAGTTTTGTTAGAGCTATATAATATTAATAAAGCTATGGTTAGAGGAAGTTTAGATACGTCCCTAGAAGCACACTTTGAGAGTAGAATTCGATACAGAATCGCATTTTCAACTTTAGACGTAGTAGTGGTAAGTTTACTTGTATGGGTTAGAAGAGGCATTTCCAACCCACATCTATAAGATGTGCTCCGTTAAGTATTCTGCCAAGCGTTACATATTTGGAGGTATAGTCAAAACACCCCTGAGGCAGATTAGAGGCAGCCAGCTCCTCACTTCAGTTGCAGCCTATTGTGTGCCAGACCAGGTGAGACAGGGCCAGACAGACAGGAGACAGGAGCAGCAGGAGGAGCACGAGGCGAATTTGGACTCAGGTTAGTTGAATTTCGTCTGGCATCAGATTAAGTGGCCACAGCGTGCTGCAACAATTGGCTGTCATTTGCTGGCCATGGCACACGACTTGAATCGGAAGTGGATTCGGATCGGATATATCTTCTTTTTTGGGCCAGGCCCAAAGCCAGGCCAGTTTCGTTTTAAATGATTTGAACGTAAAGACTGACTGCTTTCAAATTGCTGTCGTTGACAATGCTGTGCAAGTTAAACGCCTAACATTTCCAATTTAGACGATGCTGCACCCTGGTGTGGCATGTGGAGTTTCAGCTGCAACAGCTTCAGCCAGATTTTGACTGCGTCTGTCTGTTCCTCTGCCTGCTGCCTTCCTGCTGTCAATTATTTTGTGCCCACGCATGGCCCCTCGGGGGCAAGGTCTGCGACTTCGAATCGATTGTCATTGATTCGCAGCAATTTATTGTTAGCCTCAAATTGAGCGCATGAAACTCAAACTTACTCATTAAATCATCGAACTAAATTGTCGGCCTGATTAAAGTGTGTCTGCATAAATATTTAACACACAAGTTTCAATTAGTTGTCTGTCTCCTCTGTCTGTCTGTCCGTCTCTCTATTATGGGTAGTAGCTAGTTAATGCCCTGGTAAATCTCTCGAGTGTAATTAGGCTCGGTGCGCTGGCACAGTTTTGCACAGTTTGTCAACATGCATATAATTAGCATAAATGTTACAAACAAAATATTGACTCTTTGACTGGCACACACACACACACACATACTCACACAAAGGCAGGACTCCAAGGACTCTATTGTCTGCGCAGTGAATCACAACTACTACAATTGATCCAACAACGACAACAACAATATAATTTGTGACATATATTTTGTGGCAGAAGACCCAGGCAAGCCACAAAAGAAAAAAAACCAACTTGCAACGACTACAAAAGAAAACTTTCGTTGCGCAAATAGTTTAGCAAATTACTCAAGAGAAGTCCAAAATTCTAACATATATTTCCTCATATATGAAAAGCATGCAAAATGCATAAATAAAGTTGAATATGCAAAAAGCTGGCGACTCTGGCAACTTGGCAACATTTAGCAAGCAAATTACAACAAAATTAACATGATAATGAACTAACCCAACAAAGAGTTTGCGCGGAGGGGTAGGTATGGGGCAAGTAAAGGCAGGCGATGGGGCTGGGAGGAGGGGAGAGGGAAGGGAGCTAGCTGAAAACTGGCAGCTGTTTTCAGCTGACCAAATGACAATGACTTGCCAGACAAGCAAAAGCACAAAGCACGACTAAAAAATAAAGGGAAAGAACGGTAGGCACTAGTAGAGAACGCCAAGCTGAGAGATACCCTGTTAAATAAATAAAATACAATATATAAATAACATAAATAAACTGAGATATCTCGAACACAACAAATTATATGTAATACATATGAAATCAATAAAATAATAAAAAGACACAAAATAAAATAGAATAAATAAAATAAATAAAACATATAAAAGAATTTGCATGATTACATAGACAGATAGACAGACATAGCTCATATCTTGGCTGATCTGGAATATATATACTTTATAAGGTCTTAGGTGCTTCCTTGTTACATTATTTTACTTTCTTACAACTTGATTAAGCCCTTTCTGCCATTTTTAATTTACTCAGGGTATTAAAATACATAGTGTATATCTGAGTATGTGCGAGAGGTTACACACACACACACACACACACACACACACACATACCACACACACACTTACACACATAGTAGATAGTCATGTGACTGGCTTAATGTGCAGCCAAAAACTGTTCATGTGTGGGTGCATAAAATACTTTTATATTTTTAATGATACTTGGCCAAAGCGGTAGGAAGTGTTTTGGTCTGCTGCACACACTCTACACACACACACCCACCTCATTTTGCTAGCAACGAACTTCGGCTTATCTATAGGACATCCCTCCTGTTCCCCTCCTCACCCCTCTTCTACTACTAGTTTTGGCTGCTGGCTTTGCCGCTGTTACTAAACTAGACGACTTTCAACTGTCTGTGCCCCTTAGCCGCCTGCCACATGACGTTGCATGTTTTTTTTTTTTATTTCTACTTTCTACAGTCGGAAACGTTTTTACGGTTAGCAAAGGACATTTACATACACACACTAACACACACACGCAATATGAGTCATGCATATGCGTCTCTCTGTGTGTACATTAAATTTTATTATTGTCATTTTCATAGCTTTGTCCAAGCTGACCCCCC
Source organism: Drosophila hawaiiensis (assembly GCA_037043685.1). Classification (NCBI taxonomy): domain Eukaryota; kingdom Metazoa; phylum Arthropoda; class Insecta; order Diptera; family Drosophilidae; genus Drosophila; species Drosophila hawaiiensis. The sequence goes on along the minus strand of JBAMBA010000166.1, from coordinate 192,926 downwards.
AACCACCACTCCCCCTTCCCCCTTTCACACACTGCCCCCTAACAAGCTTCAAGTGCCTGGCTGTTTGCATAAGTTTACGTGTGTGTGTTGTGTGTGTGGGTGTGTGTTCCCTTTGCCAACAGGCAACTAGCCAAATTAGACTCAACTGAACTTTGTTTGGTCAGTTTTAATGCAAATAATTGCCCCTTGCACCCCTCTACCCCCTTTACTCAGCCATCGCTGTACCTCCTTTTTTCATCTATTTTATGTGGCAGGTCAAGTGTCGCAACATATTCATAATAAGTTGTCACTTGCATTTGCTGCAGCAGCAGCTTTTCAAAAAGTTGCCCTAATAGTCAACGCAGACTGCCAACTGAACGCTGGGCTCAGTGAAAAATAAGGAGGAAAGTAAAAAATAATTCAATTCAAAATAAAGAAGTGTTTCCATATTAAATGAAATAATTGATAAAACAAAACAATTAATTTTAGTGAGGAGTACTTTTGAAACATTTTTATTTAGAAGAATATTAAATTTTTAGCGTCTTAAAAATTTGGGAACGGCTTCCATATTAAATAAAATAAATGAAGAAAAAATCAATTAATTTTAATTAAAGTGACTTAAATCTACATCTTAATGTTACTTATAATAATATAATAACTTAATAGAATTTTTTTGTAGCAAGTACTCCAACTCTTAAGTAAATTGTTGAATAATGAATTTGATATAAATAAAAAATTTAAATAAAAATAAAAGAAAACAATTAATTTTCATTAAAGTGTGTTTAGTTGCGCTAACGCTGCCCCATCGCTCAACACTCAAACCAAGACCCTTGCAAATCGACGTGTTTAGCTTTAATGGGAAGAGGTTAGGGGCTAAACAGGGAAGAGGTGGAGGGGAGTGGGTAGAGGGTAGTGGGTAGTGGGGAGCGGAGGTGTTTGTCATACATCAAGTTGTGCTCCCTAAATGCCGTTTCATTAGCTGGGTTCGCATCCCTGCGGCATAAAAAGAAAAACATTTATTTTAAATTTAATACACTACAGCACACACCAATACACACACCCACATACACACCCACACACACGCCGTTACACACGCACAATGGAACAAAGGAAAAGGAAGAGTCTGCTGCTTTAATTGGTTGATGGGTGGCACGCACTTTCTACTTTCTGCTGCCTCCGTTTCCTTTTTTTTTTTTGGAGGCAGCTGCTGCTGCTTTTGGCGCTGCTCCTGGCCACAAGGTATTAACCCACGACTCCCGCTCTTTTTTCTTGCTTCGTATTTTTGCTTTGAAAGAAAACGAGACGTGAGTTTTTTCTTATTTCAAATATCAACACGGGCGCCAAAAGTTATTTTTTTTGTAGCCGCCCCCCTCGCCCTCACAAATCAGTGCAGATGCTGGCCTAGTTACCGCCTTTGTTGCTGACCGGATACCGACTCCTGGCTCCTGGCTTGTGGCTCGTGGCTGGGGCGCCACACAATGAAGAATGCCACAACCGCCAACGCAGCTTTGTTTGAAATCAGCTCATTTTTAGCTGGCTCCTCGTTTAGATGTGGCAAAAAGGGGCAAGTGCGGCCGGTGGAGGCAACTGCACTCAGCAAAAAACATTGCTCTACATTTAGTAAATTGCCAATGGCTTATCGCCACTTTATATTCAGAAAGTCAATTTCTTAAATTACTGTGTCCATTTTAAAACCTGGACTTACATTTACACAATTTGGAAAATATATTTCTAATTGTGAACCATAGAAGAATTATAATATTAGCTTTTCTGTTACTTTTAATTTTTAATAAACATTTTTATTTTCAGATTTTGCATATGCAAACTATTTAAATCGTTACTAAATAAACGTTAATTCATTTGAAAAAATTACAATCTAACGGCGATTGCTTGAAATTTAATTCTTTATACTTATAAGTATTTTTAAAAACAAATAAAACGACTCACAAAAATGTGGGACAATTTTTTTCTGACTGTAAGGCCACTCGTTTGGCTGTGGTATAAGGGGCAAGTGCGGCAACTTGGGGCCCCACTGGGTAACTTGGCGCTCGTTTGTGGTACGGTTTGGGAGCCCGCTTAGGCCACCAGGGGACAGTACGCACCGTTAGCAACTTGCTCCTACATTTTTCTCTCTGTATATGTATATATATGTGTGTGTGTGTTTTTGCCCTTTGCTCTCTGGAGAGTTTTATCATTTTTTATTGCGCTGCTCGAGAGCGCTATGTATGCAAATGAAGTCGAAAGTTACGCTTTGTATATTGTAATAGTTGGCCTCGTAGTTACGGCCAGTTGGGAGCACCAACATTGAACAAAAAGAAGAAGAAGAAGAAGCAGGAGCAGAATTGGCAGCAGAGGAAATAGCAGCAACAACCATTCACCCAGAATCACTCAACCTCTTCCTTTCTCCCTTTCCCAGTTAGAACAATATTGTCATAGTGCTGCTAGATTTCAGCTTATGCAATCTAGTCAAAGATGATGCTTCAATTTTAATGATGCATCTTTCATCAAGAATCGTCCGAAATTAATTAGTTAGGGCATAGAGTGGTCGGTGTTTTTTGTGCCCCTTTTTTTACACAGTTTTCTTGCAGCCTTCACTTTTATTTTAAGGCGCCTTCGTTTTTTTTTAATGAGCTTCTGGAGTGTTTTTCTTTTACTTTTTATTTATTTAGCTTCTTTTTTTGGCTTGTTATTTTTGTGCGTGATTTCGCAATGAAGGAGCAGAAGCGGAGAAAGCAGAAGCAGCAGAATATGATGATATTTAATTTAGTTGGAAGCGGGGCAGCATTTACTTGCTTGCCTTGCCGTCCTTTTCAGCGTCCTGCAACTTTACACAATTTATTCAAAATCAAATGGGTTTTTTCATTTTTATTTGCCACGAAATCCCCCCTCTCCCAACCTGACCCGACCCCCTTGCTGCTGCTGCTCCTGTTGATGCTGCTGTGTGAAGCCATTCAAAGCCATTTCAATGGCCGTCGCTTTTCTCGCCAATTTTCTTTATGTTGTAGTTGGGGTCAGTTTTTTTTAAGGGGTGGAGAGGGGGTGTGCTACCCCCAGAGAGAGAGAGTGGCATATGGGAAGAGGAGAGAGAGGGCAAACAGAGAGACAGCTCATTGAATGTTTTTATTACGCCAAATGAATGCGAGGCTCCTGCACGAACTGGACCCTAGTTACAATGCTTGTTATACCCTGAACCCCGCTCAAAAAATGGGACAAAAAGGTGTAATGAAGTTGTGCAGAGGTATGCAACAGATAAGAGGAAGCATTAAGTATATAGATTACTCATCAGCAGAATGATAAGTTTCGTCTGTCTATATGAATAGGCAGATGATATAATTTGAAAAAAGGGTTTCGTTTACAATTGAAATATAATAACAAAGAACAAGAGTAAAAGTTTACTCCAGATCGACTAAGAAACACCGATTTTATAAACTACATATTAAACAGGGTATCTCCAAGTCAAGGATTATTTGTACTCCAACTTGTAGTTGTTCTGATTCGTTTTTCACCCACGAGAAAGCCATAAAATTATATCACTTGTACAGATTTGCACAGAGTTCTTCTTCTGCTGCTTCAATTTCCAGTTTTTTCTTTTAGTTGTAATTTTAATAACATTTTATGTGCAAAATATATTTTTTCGTTCTTTAAATTGTATACGAAAAACTTCCGCTTGGTAAAATTGAGTGAGAAAAAAACGTAATAAATAAATCGAGAGCAAACGAAAAAAACGAAGAAATCGGCGACTTTCAATCAGCAAACAATTACAGTTTATTTCTTTCATATCAAATTATTTTTGGCAATCGAGCGTGAAGTCAAATAAGCAAACGGAGATCAAACATTCGACAGACGGACGGACAGGCAGACACTGCTGCAAGGATGTCGCCCCCAGGAAACTGCCACCATCCCGTGCCTCAGACTGGCAAAAGGGAAAGTCATTGCAGGCGATTTAACAACTACGCTCGAGGATAAATATTTTATGAAATCGCATAAACAAATCAAAGACGAATCACAGATGAGAAAAAAAGAAAAACACACATAATAAGAATAGAAAAATCAGTTTGCAAAAGCAAATCAAATCGTTGAGTGGAGGGCAGGAAAAAAGAAAACCAAAAAGGGGGCGTAGCAAAAAATGGGGGCAGTAAAAATCAAGAACGCCGATCAAATATGACCACTCAACCGCGTTAAAGTACACACACACAATACACACACACACACTCATCAATATTAGCCCTTCGGCTAAGCATTAAGTTTGCCTTTGCCAAAATATTTGCACAACCGAAGGGGGACTCGGGCTGGGCAAAGAGGGTGTTTGTTTTTGTTGTATGCTAAAATCGTATAAAAAATACAGACAACTATATTGCAACAGCTATAATAATAAGAAGCAAATAAACAACCCCTCTGATATGTGGCAGACAGCGCAACATGTTGAACAACCCCCACCCAACCCCTAAACTTGTCCAATTCGCTGCTTAATGTTTCGCCAAAATAGCCAACGCATCATCATCCACACAAGTCCCCCCTGCCGCTGCCCCTGCCACTGGACATCTTCAAAAGACCCACTTAATATCTATGTTTTTTATTGTGCTCTTATTGAATTGTATTTAATAAAATGTATACATGGCGAGGGTTGTTCGAAGCAACAACAGAAATTGAATAAATAAATCATGAGTTTTATGCTATGGCGCTGCGATTTTTGGCAAGTCACTTGTTAACTGGGCTTAAAGTGCCGGAGTCCATTAAGCAGTTAAATTGAAGAACAGGTTAATATTTCAAATGGCGACAACGGACATAAATTGTGCACTCAAATAAGCCACTGATCGGTATATACGTATATTGCAACTGCCAATTGCAATGCCATCCATCAATGCCAACACTTCCACATCCGCAACTTGACACTCATATATGGACGATATGTGTATATATATACATATATATATATATATATATAGACGATATACAAACGATATATATATATAAAGCACGTATTGTAAATTGAAATTATAACATGTTGTAAAGTTTACTGAGTGTTCTGTGTGCTTATTTATGGCCAGCTGCACTGCAAAACTAATCGATTTTGTGGTTGGTTGAGAAGAGTTATGCGTAAATACATATTTTATGGCATGCAGCAATAAGTTGTCCCAAAATATCTATATATATATATATATATATATCAATATATCTATAGATGCATTCAATTCAATGTGCTTTGGCCAGCTGCAATTTATGTTTCACTAGTTTTCGTCTAATGAGTTTTTGGCCAGTTTACAGCAATGAGCAAATTTCGTTTCGATGTGTCAAATGACCAAATGCCAATTGCATACCAATGCCAAATGTTGCTAATACACAATTAATGGCAGTGTGCATGACTAGCAGGTACACTATTGAATAGAAAGCAAGCTTTGCTGAGCTTACTTTGCTCACATTGGTTAATAAAAATGGTGTTTTTTAACCGATCGTAATAAAACTTTAACAGTCGATCTATAAGTTGTTAATATACAGATAGATATGGAGTAAGTAAATATAAATAAATTCGAATTTACAACTAGACTTGCTCGCTTAGTGTAGAAATGGGGAGAATGACGTAAATGTTGTTAAATCAACTTGGATTTTGATGAACAAGAATATAAATATTATATTTGTTTTATTATTATTTACAGTTTGGGTTCGAAGTTGCTTCATGCTCTCTATTATACAAGTTTTGGACAAAATATTGCCAATTTTAATGGTGGCAAATTGAGGTAAAACGCGCCAAAGGCAATAATAACAACATTAACATTAACATTTGAATTGACATTAACATTAACTTCAACCTTAATAGCAGCAGCAGTAATAGTGAACCATAATCAAAGGCGTCTGACGCAAAAACCGCAGGCGACACATCAACAACAGCTAGTTCAGCAGGGAGTCCTCTCACACTGCCTGTGCATCTATTAAGATAGATTACCACACACACACACACACACACACACTCACACACACATACAAATACAAACTGAATGACAGCAAAAAGTGAAGCTGGCAAGTGTTTCAAATTTAGCTATTGGCTCTTTTACACGGTTGGAAAATTAACGCGTCTAATGCAATGTCTTTGCCAGCAATGTGCCGCATAAATTATAAGCCCTGTCCTGATTACCATATTTTCTTGCAAAACACCACCCCCAACCCCACCCCTCCCCATTTCCCCCTCTCCCACTCTCTCCACTTTATCCCCACGAAAAAGCAGCTGTAAAGTTTCGTCACGCGCCTGAAACTATGCAGCGGTTTTCACGCTAACCAATTGAAACCAGCTAAGCGGATAACTGTCTGGATTGTTGTTGTTGTTGTTTTTGTTGTTGCTTTAGCTACTGCTTCCGATGATTATAATAAATTTAAGTAATAAAGCGCGTTAATGTTTAGCCATCAGTTAAGGCCGTTTGTGACAAAGGCAAAACGCCAAAGGGCTTAAATCTTGGGCCATAGTTGAGGCGTAGTTGTTGGCTTCCAAGTAATTTGGCCGAGGCTTTAAACGTCAAGCGGCGGATAAATCACAAGAATGGGCGTTGTTAAGTTGCTTTTCAAGAGCCACACAATTGCCGTTAATACCCTGTTAGAGCAGAGCATTACGCCAGCAAGGTGTACCAGTGAGTGGTCGAAGTAGGAAAAGTAAAGGTAACAAAATGTATCAGCAACTATCTAAATTCATATGCAAGTCTTGTGTGGGTGAAAGACTTGATTTCAGGGTATCTGCTAGTCGAGCACTTCTCGCTTGAATTCGAAGCCGTGTTCGAAACGTAAATAAATTTGAGCCTTTTTCTATACACACATTAAACTCAATGTCTGGGAATGTCTGCTTAAAAGGGACACTTGAAAGTTTTATGAAACGGAAATCGTGTCAATACCATTCAGTTGAAATCACAATCGGAGTCTCAAGTTCTGACATAAGGATATTAATTAATTTCAAACGATTTGAAAATGTGTCACAAGAGAGCGAGAGAGAGGCGGATTAAGAGAGGGGGAGGTAGGCTTGCTACAAAATTGATGAGTGCGGTGTAACATGTTATAAAATATGCAGCAGCTTGTGATGCGAGGTGAAATTTAACATACACACTCAAACACACTCACACCTACTCGCACACACACACACACACCCCCACACATTCACACCCATGTGTGTTTGTGTTGAAAGTTGGCCGCAAGGCGTACAAAAGTTTGCCACCATTAAACAATAAAAACTCATTAATAATATGCATTTAAGTTTTAATTGAACTACTTAATGTGTGGCATTGGCAGGCAGGCTGGAAGAGGGGGAGAGGAAGGTGGAGCCGGTGTTCTACAAAAAAAGATGTCATTGTATTGTTCGTCTGCTTGTTTTTGCCGCTGGGCCCTGTGGGGCAACATGAAAGCAAATTGTTGTATGCCCCCATTATGTACATGGAAAATTGCCGCTGTTTGTTTTTTTTATGGTTGCAGTTTGAGTTTTACTCAATTGAATTAAATTGTTTTTCTTTTTTTAAGCTGCATAGAAAAGGTGCGTAATTAAAACGATGCTCCCGATGCTGCTGCTGCAGCAGACAATTAAATGCATGCCACAAACAGACACCAAACAGGACACTGGGGGGCAGGCAAATACCCGGACTGTTAAATGAACGATGGGCTCTCTGTATGTTTTTTATGGCGATAACAGACAGTCTTTAAATTTATGACAGTAAGTGTGGGTTGTGAGTTTAATTACTAAAAGATGACTAACAGGAAGATAATGACTAGTGGCAGAGTTCTCAAGTTTTAAAATTTGAGACGATTTTACTGCGGAATCATCACCAAAAGTATTAAATAAAGTTGAAGAAGTTACATTTGAGACAGTAGGTGTAGCTGTATTGGGAGTAAAAGTAGTGGAATGAGTTGCAAAAAGTAGTAGAAATAGTAGTAGTAGAACTAGTGGCAGTGGTATAGTATATAGTAGTAATAGTAGACATAGAGAAAGTAAAGTATAGTAGAGGTGTTAATAGAAGTAAGCAAGTAGAAAAAATGTGTTACACTAATTAGTAAAGTTATGAGTAGTAGTTGTAATAGTAGTAGAATAGAATTAGTGGTAGAGTCGAAGTCGTAGTACTATTAGAAGGATAAATAGTAAAAGTGGCTGTATTTTTATTAGTAGTAGCAAAACAATTTGGAGGAAGGAGTCCAAGGACAAAAGTGATTTATGCAGATTGCAAATGGAACGAATAAAACTGAGCCTAAGCCTAAAAATACTACTTACGCATGCACAACATATGTGCGAGTATGTGTGTGTGTGTAAATATATAAATGTTATTTTGCTGATCAAATCGTATTAGTGCATGTGTGTGCGCCTATGTCTGTCGCTCAGTGCTGAGCCATAGATTTATTGAGAGCAATTCAGCAGGATTTGCTAGTCAGGATCTGGGATCTGTTGACGCTGTTGAAATTGACGCTGATGTTCACGTTGAAGTTGAACAGTTTACTTTGACTTTGGCTATCGAAAGTCGATTTGGGGTGCGTGTCACATGCTCATTTGTCCAGTTTATGACCCAAACATCATTTGTACATGGGCCATGAAGCGGACAACAAACGCCTTTAATGCCTTTCAATAAATTCCCGCTTCCGGCCGTAATAGTCTGTGTGTGTGCGTGTGTGTGTGTGGCTAATACCTGTTTATTGTTGTGTTCCTGCTGTTGTTGAACAAATGCAATTTTAAGCTGCTGACTGCTGAGTGAAGCCAATAATATAAAGCGTAGTTAACCGAAATTAGCCATCGGGGCAATAAATGACTATTTGGCCAAGAAATGAGGCATATCTAATGAGGAGTGCAACAATCTAATTTTATGCTCTTCAAACTACAACAAATACCAACAATTTTATCAACTGGAAAACGACTCGCTTGCAGCGAACATAATAAAAACTATTTTTTTAACATAATAATCAAATTGCATTGTTTGCAGCTGTTCCAAACAGAAGCTGAGAGTGTTTTTTATGACCTGCAAAACGAGTGTGATGAAAGACAGCAAGTAGCATCCCCGTACTAAAGTTAATATATGTATATATGAGTTTGTATATATTATTTTTATCCGCTGAGAGATGAACTATGTCCGTCTGTATAAACACGTTGATTTTAGCGACTTGAAAAGCTGGGGACTTTTAATTTGCAATATACATTTTATCGGTACAGTGTAGTATATATCGATATAAATCGATTTGCGATTATATACCTAGACATATTAATAATCAACTGTAAATATATCAACAAGATTAGCCAGTCTACCACATAATTAACAGAGTATCTCTCAGGCGACCGCTCTCTACCAGTACTTGCTCTTTTTATTTTGGCACAGGCATTGCAAAAAATCTGTGAGAAATCCTATTTATATTTCGAAACAATAACCATTCAATTCGAGCTAACGATTCGGAGCCCAGGCCCAAACTAAACTGGACTGAACGTAACGAACCAATTGAGCCGGACACGGACACGGACACAGACCCTTGGGGAGATGATGGAATGGGGGGGATTTGGGGGTGTGCGAGTGCGAGTGTTGTCGCATTTATTACCAGTGTTGCTAATGTTTGCCAAATATGTGCAAAAAAAACGCACATTTTAGCTTTAAAGTGAAAGCATTTCCAATGGTCGTAGGTCCTGGCCACAGGCGCGACGACACAAACAAACGTGCCCCGCATACAAATAAACAAGGATCAGTACAGGGCAGGGGGTGAAGCGGTGTATATGTGTCTGTGTATGCTCTGTGTGTTGCGTATGTGTTGTGCGACGAGCGTCGGAATTGAAACAAATGCCACAGCACTTGGCGTGCCTATACATTTTTTACAAAATACGTGGCCATAGGTGCAGCTGTGGTGATGCCAAAGCTTTAGAATTGTCCTTGCCATGGTCACTGTACAAACAATACACACACATGCACACTCGCACACACACATGGAAACTTGCAAACACAGCATGGTTCTTCAAAAGGACAAAACCCTAGCATTGTTTTTATGCCAGACATCAAATGGCATTTAAATGCAGGCAGCATGTGTTTTAAAACTTTGCTACGCCTACAACGAAGGGAGGTAGGGAATGTTGTGGGGGATATAGAGTGGGGAAAGATGGGGGAGGGGGTGGGGGGAGGGTAGTGGCAGGCAGTTGAAAGCTGCTTGGTTGCATTTCACCTTTAGCTCTCTCTCTTCAGCTAGCCAATTTCGCCTGCCCATTTTCCATTTCTAATTAGCCATTCTGCAGCAGCTTCAGCAGCTGTTGAGTGTGAAACATGTTTGTTGCATGCCTCATGCACCCAATAACTTGCTACTCACTCATATTTAAGACTAAAGAAAAATTTTTCTTTTTGGAATACTAAGAATACACTGCTCGCCAGAGCTATGAAGCTGGCCACCTTATTCACCGACTTTAAGCACAATCGAAAATGTTTAGTGAGGTTTATGGATCACGTAAATAATATTCAAGTATAACTCTGTTTTTGAGTATATAGAAAACACACTTGAGACACCTGCAGATATATCACAAATAACAAATAGCGTACAATCTCAATTTACAGCTAAAATGAGTAGTTTCCAAGCCAACAAACCCTTTTCTAGTTTGCTTAACCCCCACTTGCCACTGTATCTTGGTCGTTTTCTCGCAGTGTATGCCAGTCTTTGCAAAATTGCATAATAATGAAGATTTACCGATGATATTTTTCGTATTTTCAGTTCGTAGGAAGACAAAACTGGTGCAATGTCAATCAGAGTTGCGAGACTCGATAGCTGTCAATGGCAATTACGTAGAAGTCAAGTCAAAGTCTTGTGATTTTGGACTGGGGAATGCATGTGGCACAGTTGGTTGCAAGTTCATGTACATCATTTGTTCTAGCCGCTAAAGGAAATCCCCTCGGCTGATGCCAAAGCCACTTCACATTGGAGCTGCCTGGTTGATGTTGATGTGCATTTGTCAAATAGTTTTGCAGTTGCAATCGTTGCACACCTTCACATGCCACTTGCCCCTCTGCCACTCATCCCATAGAGGGTTCTCGTTTCTCGTTCGATTAGTCAGTTGGCCAAATACTTTGGGCTCCGAAAAATGGTTGTCACTGGCATTGGTGGATGTGCTACTTGCCTCATGTCGCACGTTTTATGGCCACAGCGGCAACTTTTTCCTTAGCCGACAAATTCAACGTCTGTTTCACGTCAGCCTCATCCTCATTTTGTTGCAAGTTTTATGCTGCTGCTGTCAGTACTTCAGTTTGGCTGCCGCACCCGTCAACACTAGCAGCACTTGCAACACCCAATGAGCATATGTGAAGTGTTGCATCTTTTAGGCCCCCACATCCTCACACACTCAGTATCAACTTTTACATTTGCCACACGACAATTGGGGCAAATTTATAAGCGACTCTTGCCACAGACGTAGCACACTCTCTTGCCACAGTCTTAAGTTGCTGCTGCTGACGGGTTAAAGCAGCTCATTTTTATTTCATTTATTTATTTAATGTTGACTAAAAGCAGTTCACAAATTTAAAATTAAAGGTACAAATGTGATAAAAAAAAATCCATGTTTAAAATGAAAAAAAAAGCTTAATTTACTTTTTTTCTATACATAACTTAATACATTTTGGAGTAAACTCATTTCGAATTAGTGGGCTTTCAATTTTTAATTTTTGAGCGTATTTGCTCTATTCAGAAAACTTTTGCAATGTCAGCAGAAAGTTGAAAGCCAAATTTGATTTGCTATTTAACTTTTTTTATGTTTTATTTTTGTTGAAGCGTTCTAATCAAGCATTTTGCTACTGCATATGCAAATTTTTACAAATATGCGAGTGTATGAGTGAGTTGCGAGTGTGTGTGTGTGTTTGAATATAATCACTGCACATGAATTAAAAAGTTTTCGGCATGCGAAAATGTTTTGCAGCTTAAAGCAATTTGAAGTCATTTGTAGCCAATTTACAAATGTCTGCCGTTCACTCTTTACGTGCGTGTGTGTGTGTGTTGTCAAATGCAATTACAACTGTGAATGCATTCACACACACACACACACACACAGACACATACATGAGGTGGCCAAGGCTTTTGTGTATGCCAATGCGCTCAGCTTTTCGCTCGCTCATCGTCGCCATTTTTTACCCTGTTCTTAAGATATGCTCCTAACGGGTATTATAATTGGGCAGATAATAATGATAAAAATATATGGACATGGGTCGAAACTTCCTCTAACTATAACTTCTAGATGGAAAATTGATAAATATAAATGATTGACTTCTCCTTTCAAAATCTAAAGGCTAGCATGAATTCATTAATTCCACTGCCACATCTAATTTTTCTCTAAGGGAATCCTTAATCTTATATTTAAATATATTCTTCTTTTCATATACACATTTATCTTCATGCATTTTTTACAGGGAAATTTAAACGCAAATATTCTCGGGTAAAGCATTCTTTTTTGTTTCTACTTAAATAAGTCATGCTAATGGCAAGCCATTAGCGAAAAATTCTCTCGCAGTAAATGTGTGTGGGTGTGTGTGAGATAATTAAGTTGCATATGTGACTGCCAGTCGAAGTTGTGTGTGTGTGTATGTGTGTGTCTGACGACGACTTTGCTAAATGCAAGAGAAAAGCGATTTTGAAGGCTGTTGTTAAATATTTAAATGTGTTCATCGGGCCAAGGTACTAACTAACTATTTTCTACCGATTCTGCAACTGTTATTGTTGTTGTTGTGGTTTTTGTTGTAGTTGTGCCTCTTCTTGTTTTAGTCACTGATTACAGAGCGCTTACATCAATGCCTAATTGCAAAGTAAGCTAAAAATAAAAAAGCTTACATTTCGCGAGCTTCTACCAAGGTGTTTCTGTTGTTGTTGTTGTTGTTATTGTTATTGTTGTTGTTGCCTGCTATACCTGCAGCAAGTCATTAAGCAGCCCTGACGTTGCTTTTTATAGACCTGGCCTAAAAAGATTTGTTTGTTGGTGTTGCTCGTTGACCGCATTTTGTTGATTTTGTGTATCATTTGGCTTAACGGATTATAATTGTTAATTTAACAATTTTGCATGAAATGAGCCAACTTGTGGACTCTCTGGAAGCATATAAATATATATGTATTTGCGGGATCAGCAACAGAATTGCCAATTATATGGCAATATATTATATTCTTTTACCTTGTAGAGGATTTTATTATTTTGTCGTGTAGCATTCAAGGAGACGCTTACGAACAAATACAGATCGGATCTCTATTTCAGATAGCTGTCATAGGAACGATCAGTCAAAAGATGAGTTGTTGTATGAACAACTTTTTAAGTCAAGTTGTCTTAAACAAACTAATAATTAATGCATAAGAAAACATAAAATTATAACTCATAATGCGGACTAAACTTTTGTTTGGCAGTTCTGCAAGGGTATGTGAAATACAGCGTGCCATTCCATCCGTTATTGCTTGATAATATTAAGATACCAAACTCCATTCAGCAAGGATATATACATTTTACTAGTAACAAAAGATAAGGAGTGTCTGCACTTAATATTTCACATTAATTGGCCTTTTAATTTGACTAATCAACACGCTAATAGTCAGCGCTATTAACTCACAGACACAGGCAGACACAGAGATTATGGACACGTTGGCTTTGCCTATGGCCATTTACAGGCCTTGCTTTATTAATATGAGTTTGCAGTCGACAGTCAGGTGGTGTGGCATGAGTGGCAACATTATGTGGCCGCTTTCAAAATTGCACTTTAATGACTTATTTGGGTTTGGTTGTTGCAAGCCCGCTGGCAGTTGTCAGGTTTATGCAATTAACAAAGCGATAAAGAGAGACAGATAGACGAAGATGGAGAGCAAAAGAAAGAGCGAGAGAGAGAGCGAGCGAGAGAGAGAGAGAGGAAGGGAATATTAGGATATATATGTAAGTGTGCCTCTTTGTTGCACAGCGGAAGTGCACACTTGAGCAATGACGATACGACATTTCCTTAATGATGCCAACACAAACACTGTCAACAATTTGTGTGTGTGTGTGTGTCTGCTGTCTAGCTGTGTGCATACACAAGCAATTCATATAAGCCTTGGCTCATAAAAACTCGCCCCACTCCTAAGTCAGTCCGACGTGACCAACATGGCGTATGTGTAATTAGAACTAAGTTGCAAACCCATTTTTTATTTTCATTTTTTGCCAACACTCGCTGCATTCTGTCATGCTGTCATGCTGTCAGTCAGTCAGTCAGTCAGTTTGTCACTCAGTTGTGAACTCACCTGACACCAACAGCTCACTGGTGCTGTTGACCAAATTGTCCATAATTGGCTGGAATGTGTAGAAGGTCAGTGTTTCCAATTTGTTTGCCTGCACATTGATTGACAGCAGAGCCGGCGTGCCTCGCAGCAGTCCGTTGTCGATTTTCTTTAGCAAATTATTGCGCAAATTCAACGTTTTCAAATTGTTCAAACCATCCAAGGCCCGCTCCGAAATGCGCTGTAAAAAACACACACAAAAAACAAACAACAACATCAAGTTAGGAATTGGCAAATGTAAATTTGTTGCGAGTTCAATAAGAAACCCAATTATAAATACGCCAACGGGTTGTCCCGAGCATTAATTTGTAATTAAGCAGCTGACAGCTTGACAATAATAAACAGCTAAGAATGCACGAGTCGAGAGTGCTGGACGAGGAGTGACTCTCAACCCAGCTGCTCAAGAGAGAGAGAGAGAGAGAAAAAGAATGAGAGAGAGAGTATGCTTTGTTCACAGAGATAAAACAATTCTGTGTCTCTTATAAAATTTCAATTTAATTGTTAACAATCGATTAATAATGTGTCTTATACAGCAATTGGGTGACTAGACATTTGTAATTGTTTCTTTTAGTGCAACGGACAATCAATTTTTATCGATATAGGTGAAAAGGTTACAATTATCGATACGATAAAATAAGCTTGATGTGCCTACAGTAAACGAGAACTTATAACTATTTATAGAAACTTAAAGTCTCTTACTGTTATATACTCTGAGATCAGCTTGTTCATAAAGACACACAGACAGACGTGGCTATATTGATCAAGAATACATATACTTAGTGAGCTTGGAGATCTCTTTTGGCAATTTTATGACTTTAGGGCATATAGAAGAGTAATATTATAAATATTATTAAAATAGCTCGAATTACTTCTTGCTCTCTTCAACGTACCATTTTTTTTACTCCTTTTAACTATAGCAACTAGTAAATCGAAAATTTAAATTTAATAATAATAGTAATTCAAAATAAGTAGTAGTAATTAAAATAGTAACTATAATATTTTAAATAGCCAACAGTGTCTGCAAGCGAATAATGAATATCAAGCTGCAGCAGCTTGAATATTTTAGAGGCTCCTTAGCATTTATTTAAACTGTGTCATGTTTAATTGTATTAATGCAGCAATAACAGAATTCTTTAGCTACCCCAGCACCCCCTTGCCGCGTCGCTAACCTGTCGCCCTTGGCTGCTCCTTTATGTTTTGCTTGGCCAACAGAGCAAATAACAAAAATAACAAAAATAAAGCACAAAAAAAGAAGAACACAAATATTTTCTGCTATTTTTCCGCAGTTCTGCGTATCATTTTCACTCCTGCCGCTTCCTGCTATTGTTGCCTTGTTTTTACTTTCGTATTTATTTATGAATGTGTGCGGGAGTGTGTGTGAGTGTGTGTGTGTGTGTGTGCTTATAAAGCATATGTAGATGCATCTTTTTTTAACTTGTGTTCCGATTCGTTTGCTTCAGATTTTATTATACGGCTCGAAAAAAGTGTTTATTTTCGTAAAAGAAGAAGGCGACAGTGAAAGTTTGACTGTGGCATATAGAGGCAACCCTTCTCCCTACCACCTACCCCCTCATCCACTTCTTCATCTTTTTTTCTGCCTGTTTCCTTTGCCATTATTTAATATTCAATATGCTTTGTCTAGTGAAATGGAAAAATTATGCATATTAAATGAAAAACAGTCCAAATAAGACATGTGCCTTTATTTGTATACTCCTTCCGTCTATATACATACATGACTCGTAAATAAACATATATATATATATATATATATATATATATATATACAATGTGATATCATAGTAGTTTGGTTGTTTGCCAACGCTGATTGACATAAAAAATACATTTTATTGAGATATTTTGTTAGCTTGATGAGCGCCACTTGGCGTTTTTACGAGGCGCCGTCCAATTTATCCGATGGTAAAAGAAAAAAACAACAAACAAAAAAATCAAGAAAAAAAACAGTGAAAAAATTGTTATTTATGTGCAAATTTTGTGGCGGCTTTCGTAAACAAAGTTATGATTCAAAACAAATAAAATGTAGAAATTTGAACAAATACTTGACGTAATCAGCGACAAGTGAAAGAGTTGCCAGACTTAAAAGAACAAGTTCAAAATGCTACGGAAAAATATGAATCTTAGACAATTTATAACGATTATCCGAGAGCTCAAGTTGTACAGGAAAAACACTTTCACTCACTTAGCTGCTTAGCTGCTTAGCTGCTTAGCTCTTTATCTATTTATCTCTCCCTCTCCCCTCCAAGCTGACCCCTCCCCGTTGTTTTCTGACAAAATCTAGGCACCTAAACCTTTTAACAGCAAATGATTTATGAAGTACAAAAGCACCAGGCCACAAAAGAGAAGGGGACAGAAAAAAAGAAACAAAAAAATGGATAACCGGGCGTAAAACATGCAACGCAATTTGCTTTTATTGAAAAGGACAAGTAGCAAAAAAAAGAAGAAAAAATGCCGAAAAAGGAATCTTTTGCGTCAAGCAAAACATATGCACATGGGTGATATGGGCCAAAACAATGCGACACTGAGGCGATAACAAGCCCAATCATTATGGCAACGACTGTGACTATGACTATGGCCATGACTATTACTACACTCGAAAAAAAATATAAATAATGTTTTATATAAAAATACGAATATATAATGAAGTATATACTACATACTTTCTATAGGAAAAATGCTCTCAAACAAGTTTATAACAAACCTGAAATGTTTTTATATGTGAATATTTAAAATACTAGTGCTTAATTACGTTACAAGCCAACGTAAAATTTATATATTCAACTTTTTTATAAATTGTAGAAATATCTGAACTGGAACTGAGAAAAGAGAAAACACTGATGTTTAGAAAAAAACAAATTTGCCTTTCAAAAATATACTTGCTGAATAAGAAGTTGTGTTGCCCTTGGTGATTTATTTTCTGAGTGTATAACTATGACAATGACAATGTCAGCGCAGCTTCCGCTTGGGTGCAAAAAGCTACAGTTATGAAGGAGATTCGCATCAGCATCCACATCCACATCCACATCTCAGTTTCGTGTCAGCCGCAGAGCATTCAGCGAAGATGGCAGCTAAAAACACTTGAGCAACAACTTGAGAGTTTTGTGTGTGTGTGTGTGTGTGTGTGCTACTGCCCCATCGACACACATATGTGTGCCAGTGTCGTCTGGGTGTGACATGATATGCGAGCACTTTGTAAAATGGAAAAATGGAAAAATGGAGACACGCAGGCCAAATGAAAAGCAAAGACGATGATGACGCCTCTAACAATGTTGGCCAGGATTTACGCTTATCGCTGGGCCCACGCTTGTACAGCTATACACACACACAGTGACATTTTCTATGCGCCGTGGGCACTTTTTTATGGCTGCTGCTTGCATATCGGATGGCCGAAAGGAGTGCCATAAATCCATTATGCCCATGATTTGTTATTCAATATTTTGTAAGTAGATTAACTTGCAGCGCACATTTGTTAGCCAACACACACACAGACACACATACACACACACACACACACACACACTAATACACATTGAGTGGCGTTGAAGGGATATGTGCCACAGTATGTGGCAGACGCTGCGAATTAAGCTGTCTTCGTTGTCTTGCGGCGCGCCCCAAAAACATAATTTACCAATCTATTTATCATATTAGCGCCTACTCGGCAAACAGCAGAACGAAGGATTCACTCCAATACTCCCACCCCCTCAACTGTCTGCCCCCTCAAACTTGAACTGTCTTCCCTTGTTTTGGTTGTGCTTGGTTTGACCACTTAAATCACCACAGAAATGGGCATTCGAATTAAATTTATGACACCAACAGTCAAACTTACTTTTGTGCCTCCCGAAGGATGTGCTATTTACGACCTTTCCCCCCGCACCTCCTTCGCTGCCTCGGTTTCATATGGTCAGCTGGCAATTTATGGGCACTTAAGCTTGCCCCCAAAAACTTGACTAAGAAATCAAGTGGATATAAACATATTTATAGCAATAACTGTTATAACTATTTATTGTTTATCTTAGCATATATATTTTTGCAACTCACCTCAATGCGATTATCATCGAGTTCCAACTCAGACAGACTCCACAGCTCGGCAAAGACGGTGTCCCCAATAAAATTGAGATTGTTACGCGTTAATTTCAGCAAATTCAGGTTGCCCAATCCACGAAAGATTTCACTGGTCAGCACATTAATCTGATTGTGGGCCAAATTCAGATAGGTCAAACGTGCCATGTCCGCAAAGAGACCCTCGTGGAGAGTGCTAATATTATTATTATTTAAGAAGAGCCTTTCGCAGAGTGGCAAATTTCTAAATGCATAGCGATCCATTTCAAAGATTTGGTTATGCTCCAAATTCAATTCACGCAAACGAATATGATTGGCAAATGCATCCTGATCCAGGGCCATAATATGATTGTTATTCAATATGATCCGCTCGAGAAAGGGTAGATTGGCAAAGGCATAACTCTTGACGATCTCCACCTGTGAATATTCGATGACAATGATGCTCAGATTCTTCAATGGCTCTATGATCATGGTGGGTATATAATCCAAGCGGGCATTGTTCTGGATGACAAATTTGAGTTCACGCAACCGCTTCTGCTGATAGAAACGAGTCCAGGTGGTGTCGTTCTGATGCAATCCCTCCGAGAACACCCAGCACTCGGCCTTCTGCACGGGCATATGATTTTCATCCGGTGTACAATAACACATCAATTTCATTTCGCGCCGACGCATGCAGAAACCGGTACTGTCGATGGGTCCATTGTAGCCAGTGCTGCCTGTTCCCGTTGAGGTGCCATATGCCGAGGAGCTGGTGTAGTAGCCACCACCATTACTATTGCTGGTCACTGCAGCGTCTGCTGAGGCCGAGGCAGAGGCGGTGGCGCCTCCATTGTTGCCACGTCCACGACTGCGACGCTCCTCCTTGTCCCTGGAACGTGCCTCAGCCAGTGTCATCAGGCAACAGCAGCAGCAGCTCAACAGCAGCAGCAACATGCCCCATCGTGGCAGCGAACTCATTTTATGGCGCTGATGATGCGGCAACATTGGGCAAAGAAAAGCGACGCGTTTCCTGCAAGACGGAACAGAACAGAACACAGAATGACTCAGTCAATAAAATGTTGTTTATCTGGCGCCAAAAAGCGAATACGTCCAGGTCAAGTCATAAAATAACAAAAGTACAGTCAACTCTTGAGCGTGGAACAACAAATGACCTTGCAGACGAGCTGAGGCACGTATTTGATGCCCTACCCCGTGCAAACGTAACTTATTTCAAGCAAACATGGGCGTAAATTTCCCCTGCCTGAAACTTGGCTAAGCTCAAACGATTTTCAAAAGCAAGTCTGTTTTATACCTTTAGAATAATCCTACATTTAAACTTGAAAACATGATTTTGGCTCGAAAATCATGTAAAAATCCTAACCGAAAAGTGAGCATATCACACAGACCTACTTTTTACAAGACACAGGTTGATATTATAAAGACTATTGTAGAACTTATCCTGGTGAAGAAGAGGTAAGCGATACCTCAACTGATCTACAGTCACGGGAATAGTATACAGGGGACAACGATGAGGTCTCACTGACCTAATCTAACCTAGGTCTATACTTTTCATAATCACAACTTTGTAAAAAATTAGAAAAGCTGTTATGGGCAGAACAATCATACAATCCTATATTTATATAACATCAATTTTCCTTTGTATGTTAATACTACATTTAAATGCTGGCCACTCGATTTTCGGTACGAATTAAAGCAGAAAATCGTATGAGCAAAGGGTATAAAAAGTGTTGCAAGCATTTTCCGTTTGGACTGCGTCCAAAAATACTTTGGTGTTCAGAGTGCTGGGAAATGCTTTGCTGGCAATTGATTGAGAATTTGTTGCTGCTGGCATTTACTTTATGTGCGAGGCACTGAACTTCCCTGAAATAGTCGCCGTGCACGTTATTATTTGTTGAGCAGGGCTGAATTTATTTCTCACTTTCTTTATGATTTATTTATTAAAGGTCGCATTTAAAATCTCAAATTGCGAACATCAAATTTGATGCGGCACTAAAAGTGAGAAATACCTGCGCCGATATTGAATCCAAATTTGTTGGCTTTGAGTTGCAATTCATTAACAGTGAAAAGTAATGCGTCTTTCCGAATATCCCTTTTGAACAACCCGCCCCCCCCCCCCCCCCCCTACGCCCTTTCCCCTTTCCCCAGTTAACACCAGCAGTTGAAAAGTTAAAGCGCTCAATAAAAATGCTAATTAATGTTGTTAGCTTTTTACTCTACGCTCATATTTCATTTGGCGCGCCGAAAAAACCCACATTTTCACGGTATCTCTTTCTCTCTCTGATTTTTCCGGACTGTGGAGAGGTGGAGGGTGTAAGGGGGTTGCGGGATTTGTTGTGGGTAGGGGGTGTGTGTGTGCGAAAAGTCCATGACATGGCCGTTTTCATTTTGGCCGCATTTATTGTTGTTGTTGCTGCTGTTGTGTGCCTCCTGCTGGGCTTTTTCGCCCGCCTTCATTTAACGCTCTGCTAGCTTTTCCTTTCCCTGCCCCCAACAGTCCCCCCTTCGACTTACCCCCGTAAATAAATTTATTGCGCTCATAAATAACTGCAACACTGTCGCTGATTGTTCGCTCACTGGCAATGTCTTCATTTCCCCCAACTTCCCCACTCGATTGCATTTCAAGTGTCATTTGGCAAAGTGCTCTCTAATTATGCTCGTTTTTACATTTTTTATGTTTTACTAAATTAATAAGTCACATCACTGACATTGGGCATATTTTTTATTTTGGGCTAAAGCTGTTATTAATGAAGTGTAAATAAGTTATTGGCAATTGTCAGAGAGTGACAGTGATTTGCATAAAATATTGTATTGAAAAGCTGACAGTCATTTGAGTTATTGACTCTGGCATGCTTCATTACATTTATTATCGTTATAAATCTTAAATAAAACGATGATAATGTGTTTGCTGTTTGTTTTTGCTGTTGCGCTGCTTAACTTGGGCTTAAGAACGTATTTTGCTTTGACAGCTGGTTCAAAGTTCAAGGTTCAAAGTGCTGCTGGCGAAGACCGCAGGATTAACTACTCCAAAAACACTTGGGCTGAAACTTGAGCAGCCAAAGCAGCAAAAGCAGCAAAAGCAGCAGCAGCAGCTTCATCAACAAGCACTTTTGATGACTTCAATTTGAATATCAAAGCAATGTCGAAACTAAATTGCCACACACACATGCCACAAGAGCCGCAGCTGTGTGAAATGTAGCCAGGGATAAATATATGGGGAAAATTGTGAGGTGAGAAGACTTTTAAGATTTTCCTGGCATTTTTAAGTGTGTTGTCAAGCAGCAAATCAAAAACATATGTATGTAGGGTGTGTGTCGGTGGGTGTTGTGTGTGTAATTAGATTTCCACACACACACACACACACACACACACATATATATATATATATATATATATATACTCATTGGCACATGTGCAGCAAGCGACACAGCCAATTACTCAAAGCCATGAAGTTTAACGAGGGGGCGGGGCGTGAGTGTGTGTGTGTGTGTGTGTGTATGTGTATGATGGAGGCGGGTGGCGTGGATCAGTGCAAGCAAATGAAAAATCAATTTGTTGTTTATGCATAAATCATAAGATTTATGCGACTTCTCACAGTATTCATAAGTCATTTATCAACAGCAAAAAGTTTTCTATGTCACATGCCAGACAACAACAACAACAGCAACCACAACAACAGCAACAACAACCGCAACGTCAACACAAACTTTGAGCAAGCATGACAAAGACACAGATTGAAGACACTTTAAAGCGTTAGCCAGAGCCATAAATATATCGAAGCACTCAAGGACTCGAAAGTGAAAGTCAAACAAATCCAATTTTTATAACAAAAAAATAACTACTCTTGGCAGAGTGGAAGGCGCTAGTCTACAGTGCTCGACTAGAAGAGAGTCTTTAATATGTCATCAAATATGCGGCTTGTTAAGAGTAGCTCGTGCAACATTTTCATACTATTATATTGTTATATATATATTTTAAATATTATTATTTATAACATTTTTATTTTTGTTGTTTACAATTGGTGAACAATATTTCTAGCTATACTATATACCAATTGGTCGGCTATATCCTTACAATGGTGTATTTTATTGTCAAGAAAAAGAGTTACGTGCATTCTATCGATTTGTAATCATTGATTCTTATCGATTTTCTAGCCCCGCAATGGAAGTAGACTCAAACTTATAAACTATCCAGAGACATTTGATTTATAGCACTTTTCGATATATATGAACCACTATAGTTATCGATAAAATGAAATAAATATGAGCGGCCTAACTTATAATCCTGTGCTGTATATCAGTTGTAGTCATTGAGACTTACTATTACTTATTTCTACAGATAGACACTACTAAATCGACTCAAATCAAGAATATATATATATATATATATATTTATTCTCAAAAAGGCCTTCCCCTGATTGTTACATACTTGTGCAGAAGCATTTTTAATGGCTGCAACAATCAGCGTTCTTGCTTCGTCCTTTTGCAACAAGAAGCGATTCGTCGTGTGCTGTTTATAATTTCTATTTGACTTTCAATGTGGCACAACGAGAAGCATATGCTTTAAAGTGCCCAAGGGAGGGGGGCCAGTAGGAGAGGAAACTTGTTGACTTGTTGTCGACCCAGTAGGAAATTGGAGCAAAGCCGCAGCTAAGCTGTCACGCAAAAGGCAGGCAAAAGAAATAAGGGGCAAGCAAAGAGTTTTGTTGCACAATAAATGTTGTTGGCTCGCATGGAAATTTTCTTGACTTTAACGTTGCGAATTCTCTTCGCTGCTGCTGCTCTTCTCTATTTGCCTGGCTGTCTGACTGTCTGCCTGTTCGGCCGTCCGTCTGTGTGTCTTCTGTTCTGGCTCTTCGCTCGTTATGGGCCAAAGTTTGCGCCTTATCAAAGTCAGAAGGCCTCATTCAATGCAAAAGCATAACACTCGCCAAGGGGCAGAAGGGCGGGGGTAAGAGCAAGGGGGAAGGGGGAGGCGGTGGGAGATGTTGTGGGTGTTGAGTGTGAAATGAAGTTGTGCAATAAGGAGATCTGCTGATGAAGACAATGCCTGCCTTGCTTGCTCCTGCTGTTCCTGCTGCTCCTGCTACTGTTGTCTGACGTGGCGTGGAAATTGTTTTCAATTTTCGTTATTTGACAAATGGTGACACTTCCGCTGTGCCAGAAGCACCAGCATCAGCAGGACTTTAACAATATGTCTGCCACATATACGAGCTGTGTCTGTGTGTGTCATGAGGTTTTGCCAACAATAATTTTATACTTCAGAGAGACGAGATGCGCTGTCGTCATCGTCATCGTTTTTGTTGTTTATGATATGCTCGTGCGCTCAGCATCATTATAATCATCATCATCATCATCATCGTCGTACATTAATATAGAGACAGGGAGAGAGACGGACAGAGAGAGAGGGAGACAGGTAGAGCCCCATATTCACATATTTTATCCAGCTGGCCAGCTGCATGTATGTAGCTTTAAGCTGTGACATGCCACACATGGCCAGGATACTCCTCTCCACCTGCACCCTCCGCTACTCCCCTGCTCCCCTCCTACCATCCTTCTCCTGTCCAGCTAACGTACGTGCTTGACTTTGAGTGACTGCTCGGGGATGCGGGATGCTCCAGTCCGTCAGCTCCTCAGTTACTCAGTCCGCTGTCTCTAGTTCTTTTTGGCTGCACACATGGAAAAAACGAAAGTAAAAAATTTGCAATCGGGCATACACGACTGCTAAATACACTGCTGCCTGATCACAGCTAGTCGGGGCTAGATGTGGGACGGCAATCAGTGCTGCTTCCTTAATCGATTTAGCGATTTTCTGAAAGCAGCAAAATTTCTTTGTCGGTTCAAAGTTTCAGTTCCAGACTCATACAAACGTAATCCTATATGCATTTTTATATTCGTTAACAGTGTATAAAAATGAGACGAAGCATTCGCTTTGTCGGTCAGTTGGCGGCCTTCCTTGACCAAAGTGCAGTCATGAGTTGGACTTCTCTAGACAGCAGCAGACTCCACTATCCACTTCCCTGCCAATCCCTCTTAGCCCCGCTCTCTCTCTCTCTCTATCTCTTTGCTGTCTGACAAATGGCACACAAAACGTTGGCCATCAATCAGTAGAGTTATGACGTAGTCACATTTCTGCTCCTTTTTGTTTGCACTCGTTTTAGTTTATTTCCATTTCCATTTCTATTTGTATTTCTATTTCTTTTTATTGAAATGTACCATTTGATTTGTTTAGTTGTGCCGTGCTTCTCACTTGATTTGCTTGCGTCACTCCAAAAGGATTACGCTTACGACTTACGACGCCACTTGCCATTGTCACATGTCACCAACAGCTGCAGGAGCAAGAGCAGCAGCAGAAGAAGCAGGAGCAGAAGGAGCAGCAGCATCAACTCTTGCCAGTATTGAGCAGAACTTGACTGCTACTTCAATTAGATTTAAGTCAACTGCAAAAGTCTATAAGCCTGATTGAAATGTACAATTGACTAAAAAATAAATACACTTGCTAACAGATTACTCACAAATGGTTTTTGGCCAACTCACTTTTTGGCCAAAATGTTTTGCTTACCCAATTAGCAATCACAACTGAAAACCAATGTGTTGCTTTTCTGTAATAACTTGTGTATCTGTGCTGCACAGCAGGAGCTTTTAATAAGCAACGAATGTGAGCTATGAGCTATTAGATATTAGTTGTTGTTCTATATGCATACAGTGCTTTCCAAATAAATAGCAACATCATCAAATTAGAGCTGGAGCAAGAGCTTGACTAATCGCGTTTTTAACCGATTGAAGAATACTTAACACTTGAACTTTTTCAACATTTTTGGCATTTTCATTAACTTTTGGAACGAAGCTGTACTTTTTTTAACACCCCAACAAATCTATAAGAAAATACACAGGATAGAAAGTGCTCTTATAAAGACAGACTTAAAGATTTTGAGGTTTCTTCGTCGACCTTATTTATGTGTATTTATATTTATTGTCAAGAATGTGGCACTCTATAAATACGATTTTATAAATTGCTTGCCATTTACTGAGCGACATTTGTGCCAAGTTAGACTGTTACCGCGCGAGAAAGAGAGCGAGAGAGAGAGAGAGTGAGAGTGAGAGAGTTGTGAACCCTTTTGCTCTGCTTCTGCTTAATATCATGCGAAAAAGTCATTGCCAGCTGTCACAGTTGTCTCATAAATAGGTATATAGGTATATATATATATATACATATATATATATATCCCCATGCTCTCTATTCCCTGTACTAAAAGCAAAGCTTTGCCAAATCTGCACACATTGATGCTGTTGTTGGTGTTGCTTCTTCTGCGCACTTTTGACTACTTTTCAGTTTCTGCCCCCTCTCATTTATTTGCTGCATTTTTTTTTTTGTTTTTTTTTTGGCTTTTAGCATACCTGTCAGCAAAATAAAATGAAAAGTAGTTTTCAGTGCAAACTTTCGCTCATCGTTGCTGCGTTTGCCTGCTTGATGCTGCCTGCGCCATATTGTTGACACATATTTTTCTGGCAAAGTTATATGCAAATCTGCCCAACCTTCCCCCTACCTTTGCCCAACCACCACGCCCCCTTTCAATGGCATACGTATATATATAGGCAAACCATGCCCCACTGCACTTGAGCCACCTAGCCCATTACTTTGACTGTCATTTTTTCACTTAGAGCTCATTGCTTTTATTTAGCCCTTTTTTTCTTGTATGCTATGCGCTTTTTAAGGGTATCTTAATTTTGTGGTGAAGCTTGTAAGCTTGTTTCTGAGCTCATAAAGTATACAAGTAAACTATAAATAAATGTCAAAGTTAACCGGATCGGGTGCCTATATCATATAGTTACCATGGTTACAATCGGTTGAAAGATGATTTATTGTATGAAAAACTTAGTTGTTTAACAAAATATACAAATCAAACTCACTCAGTTGGCAAACTATTCCTCACATTTGAAAAGAAAAGCTTTGATTTTAGACTGGTATATCCTATAGCTCGTATAGGAACAATTGGTAAAAGAATGGTTTTAATATGAAAAACAGTTATTTTTAATAACATTTCTGAACCTTGAACTTGCTCAATATGTGTGCTGATATACTTCTCACACAGCCAAAAAATAATTGAGATCTGATAACTATATATTGTAGCTGCTGTAGAACAATCTATTTCTAACCATTTAATTATGTTCCTAGTATTAAGCTAAATAATTGAGAACATTGGACTACTATATATATTTGATATCGCTTTCGTAGGAACAATCCATTTGATTGTTTAATTTATTATTAAATTGAAATGTCGAAACTTGGAGTTTAGTTTACAAGGGTGTGCAAACTGCAGCATTCCCAATATAGAAGTTCTATCTTCTTCCTGTTATTTTTGGCTTGCTGTCAAGTGTCAAGCTTTAACTTTTGATGCACAATTTGTTGTTTGCAACCATTCGAGGAATCGTGTTGAAGTTGGGAAGTTGCCCGTGTTGGCAACTGTTTAATGCTGAAATTGGCAGCACCTGGTTGAATACTGAGTACTGTCGACTGTCCCACAAGATAAGTAGCCCTCGGACTCATCCTCTTGCTCTTGCTCTTTCATTTCCATTTTCTTTTTCTTTTTTCCTTTTTTTTTGTTAGCCATTTTGGCAAGTTTTTACCTTATTTGTGTGTGTGTGTGTGTATGTGTGTGTGTTGACACAGTTGGGTGAGGCGAGAAGAGAGAGAAACGAAATTATTATTTTCGTCGTTGACTGCAAGTTTGTTGCAACTTTTCCTGA
Source organism: Drosophila hawaiiensis (assembly GCA_037043685.1). Classification (NCBI taxonomy): domain Eukaryota; kingdom Metazoa; phylum Arthropoda; class Insecta; order Diptera; family Drosophilidae; genus Drosophila; species Drosophila hawaiiensis. The sequence goes on along the minus strand of JBAMBA010000166.1, from coordinate 165,885 downwards.
CGCAAACTGAAAATTTGTCATGCTCGTTGAGCAGCTTTGCTAAGTATGTGTATTATAGTTGTTGTTGTTGCTGCTGTTGCTTCTCCTGTCTGTCTGATATAATAAATTCTTTCAGTTTAGCAAAAATGCTCACGAAGACAAACATAAACCGAGAAACACAAACACAAACATAAATACACAAAATACGAGCATCGAGCAACGTCCCGCGATTGAGCCGAGGGTATATTTGTCGAAACTGAGTTGTCGTCTGGGAAAACTTTTAACTCGTCTGTCAAATATTTTAACAATTTTGCATAAAACATTATCTCTGTTTTTGCGACTCACATGTCTGAGCTGTTGAATTTGAAAGTGAATTCGAAATGCGCTTAGAGCTCAACGATGCTTCAACTTCAGAGGCTCCCGATTGCTTAATTAGCTAAGTTCTGAGTCTGTTTATATATAACTTACACGGATAAATATATGTGCATACATATATGCATATATGTTTATACTTATGTGTTTGTTCCGCTGTCTGGCAACTCACCTTTTGATGAAGTGTACAATAAAATAAAAAAGGCCGCGTCACGTGCGGGCCTCTTCAAGCACTCGATTCGATTCCTTTCTGCTGACTAATGCCTCGGCCTGGGGGCGATACAAAAAGAGTGTGTGGAAAGGTAAAATTGAATTAATGCGATAAGTTTTGCAATATAAACTAAGCGTTAAATATTAGGGCGTTACTCTGTGTAATGCACAACCCTAATTTAAGCAACTTCGAATGAGCCAGTCGAGAGTGCTCGACAGGAGGAAACTTGGGACTAGTAAATAGATAGTGGCTGCCCGATGGCTGTTTTTTTTTTAATGTGATAATACGCTTAGGCCAGTTGGGATGAGCTAGTCGAGAGGGCTCGACTAGCAGATACACTGTTAAGTACAGTCGTTTGATAGATAAATATATTTTTAGTATCAAATGGTGACTAAACTCGTAAATTAAAATAAAGTTACAAATTAAGTTGAACAAAATTCGAAGTGAATAACTCAACTCAATCTGCTTAAGAAAAACGAGAACTTGTAAATTTTAAGTATCAATATCTTATAGATTCCGATATCGGTATGTATAGAGACAGATATATGTACTTTTCCGTCTGCTGCTTACATAAACACAAATTTATGATACCCCTTAAACACATTTTTAATGGGTTCAAGTTTCCCTGTAGGCATTTAGGCACTGTCTATATAGCTTTAGTAACGACTTTCAGTTTTAGCTTTTTTTTGCCGACGTAATAATATTATTACCGGGCGCTGTCAGTTTAGGGGGCGTGGTCAGCAAGACAAATCTAATTGCGTTAATTTCATAGGAAATTGAAGCATTGCTGAGTTGTTGTCGACTCACCGAAGGAGAAAGGGCCCAGGACATGTGGTTACATAAAAAAAACAATTAACACGCAGGAGTGCGGGAATTAAACACATGTGTGCGAGGGGTGTATGAGTGTCAGTGTGTGGGTGTATGAAAGGGCTTTGGGCGGTTGCGCGTTATTCAAATAGTTTTATTTTCCACGCGCGCCTCATAATTTCGCTGCGTGTCCATTGTCCATTGTCCAACAACGATGACGATGATGACGGTGCCGATGATGATGACGACGAGGAATCGTCGAAGCAATTCCCTAGCCTAAGCCTAAATGTCATGGGGCACACACACGCGCACATGTGTGTGTGTCAAAGCACACAATTCCATTGTGTTTTGTGCCGGCATAAAATGGAATAATTGCATTTGTTGCTGCGCCTACAAAAACTTGCTATAACAACAAAATTACACACTTAAACACACACACACAAGTGGTTACACATTTATTGAAAACGGTTAGCTTTTCCTACACTCGAAAAAAAACTATAAGCATCAATGCAAACTGAGAACTTGAACAATATTGTTACACTCGGAAAAAAAGTCGACCTGAATTTTTGTAAATCATTTAAAGCGTTTTGCATTTCTATGCTTTGGAAGTGCATTTCTTAATAATAATTAAAATAGTAATATTTTTGGAATTGTCGACTTAGGGAAAGTCTCTCTAATTTTTAAAAAATGTTTATGAAAACTAGCAAATATTATATTTATTTTTAGGGGGATTTTCATAAATTGAAGTAATTGTTTACTGAGTGTACTCTGGCTTGATGATTACTAGAATATTAGTGCTACCTTTTGTTCCAGTGTAGCTGCAATCGCAGTAAATGATATTTTGTCCACTTATTTCTTGTTTTGTTGATTCCTTCCTGCCCCTCGTTGCATAAGTCGGCAATTATATTCGCTGCTATCGCCAACAATCGCAGACCATTTTTTGTGTCCGACTTTTCTGTTTTTCTGCTTATCTGTGTTTTGTTACTCATTTCTGTTAATTATGCCCGCATTTATTTGTCCAGAGCTGACTTCAGACTGAGCATGGAATTTAATAAGCCTTATGCCTTATGCCTTTGCCGCGATTCTAATGATATATACTTTTGAAATGGTCAGGGGGAAATATTATATAGTTTGGACTTTGGACTATGCAATATCGTGGCATTCGAATCTAACTGATTGTGACTTTGACTATCCCGGCATACACAGACGTACACACACACACACAACTCAGTGCCACATGCAACGCAGGAATGTCAAACAAGTTCAGCGAGTGGCGGCTGCTAGGGGCAACCGACAGAGTGCTGCGGAACCAAAGCTCAAATCCATGACAATTTGCCATCAAGTGGGTGTAGTTTTGTCCACATACCTATATACACATGTAATACACATGTATACAAATTGTAAACAGTTTATGCAGTAGTCGAGAGTGCTCGACGAGCAGATATTATGAATACAGCCGTTCAACTTGCTGATGGTGGTTTGTTACAAATGAAAATATGATTGGCTTAACAATCCATTGAAATTTTGACATTTAATCAATAATACATCAATTGGAAGTCTACATCTTTAAAATGTTTCCTTTTATTGTTATGGAAAATCGTTTTTTATCGATGAAATGAAAATGATATCGCAGATCTAAAAGCTCTTGGTCTTGTAGTCTATGAAATCGGCTTGTTCTTATAGACAGACAGATGGATATGGCCAAATCAACTCTGCTGATCATGAATACATATACTTTTTTGTGCACAACTCCATCATACCCTTTTTAACCATCCCTATTGGGCTCAGCAACAAATCTAATATGTTTGCTTGTGAATTTGAGAGCCACAACATTTTTATTGTAAAAAATGTTCTTTCGAAAAAGGTTCGAGTTATTTGGAATTTCAGAATATTCGTATTTCTGCGAAAAGATTGATAAATGTGGATAAGTTTAAATACTTAAATCGTAAGGAATTTATATTAGAAAAAAATCAAATTCAGTTTTGAGTGCTTCAGGGGGCTTGGAGTACATTCTGAGAGTGAGTGTCTGCTATGAATCATTCGAAGTTGGTGTGGGTGTGATAATTTATGTGCTCTTATAGATTTGTATACTTTCTGGCAAGTATGTAAAAGTGTTTTTTACTTTAGCAATAATAAGTGTTAAGATATATAGAAATAATAATTTTTAAACATTTCTCCATTTTTAACATTTAATTCTGAGCATTAAACTTTTTTTAATTTAATTTATATTTTATTTTGTAAATTTTGTGGTGTCGATTAATATTAGTTGGTATTAAATAAGATAGCTTTACCAATGCTGCATTTTCTAAACCCGATCTGACTAAGCGGCAGTCTTATCTACATCTCCCACAATGCAAATTTCCCAGTTGACTTTGTGTTTTGAGAGCCAGCGAAATAATCTCAAGGATTATTGTGTTGCCAAACTGTCGCATTTTAGAGCTAAATGCTATCCACCCGACACTTGCCTTTAATTACTTTCTTGTCTTATTTTGCAAGTGAATAAAAACCAGAACTTAGACAGGAACGAAGGAGATGCCGAGGAAGTAGAAACATTTTCTTGAAAATTGCAGCAAACATATCCATTTCATGTGGGGCAATAAAAATTTAATATAATTACGCACAATTTCCAGCTGAAGTTTATGTCCAAAATACACACATACCACACTGGAGAGGAGTAAAAGACTCGCAGTGACTTTTGACAGGCGTTGGGGCTGCTGTCTTCTCACTTTGCCAGCGAGTTTAAGACAAACATAAACACTTGTGTACGTGAGAGGGAGGGTTGGGAGGGGATAGGGTAGGGAGTAGGTGGCAACTAGGTGGGCGAGGGTTGCATGCAGCTGATTCCATAAAGTGTGTGGCAAGCCAAAGCTTTGAAGCTCAACTGCTGTGACAAATAAGCAAAAGCAAAAGCAGGCAAAGGAGCAGAGAGAGGAGTGCAAAGAGTGAGCAAAAAGTTTACAAGTTGCCAGAAGGGTGGGGGAGGGGGTGACTGCTGTTGCGGCTGTTTACTGCACACACGCACACAGTTGTTAAATATTTGTTGCTGTTTCGCTTGTATGCATTGAGGAGCAGCCAAAGCCAAAGCAATGATGCCAGTGAATTCACGTGCAACATGCCCCTCCTGGGTAGTGCAGCCACCTCTACTCTTCCCTTCCCCCTCCACTCAAGCCCCTAATCCTCCGTGTTTGCCCGCAGCAAGTTGTTATTTCTTAATATTGAGTGCTTCAGCTCCTGCGGCTGTTGCTTTGCATTTGCTTCAGCTACAGCACCAGCTCCAGCTACAGCAGCGAGCATATGTCAGTCGACTTAACCTTTCACACAGGGCCACAGGACACAGAATTCGCCAAGAAAACCCACCAGTTAACCCACCACCCAGCAAAACCCACCACCCGCAACCACTTGCCCATAAATTGAGTGTCGTTTGTCTGCTGTGCCACTCTGTAATCAGATCATTTTGTACGCTTCACCGAGCACGCGAAACTTTTATTCGATTTGAAATGAGAAAATCTTTCCGATAGAACGTGCTTCAAAATTGAACATCCCTTAACTCCCCTCCCATCAGTCAAACGACTGTGCTGACTTTGGCAATTAACCTGTTGCCAACTTTTCCACTGGTTTTAGAGCCAACTGGTTTTATCTTGCTTTGCAAACTATCGAAATATAGCCCAGATTGACAGATAGCAGTCAATAATAGTTTATCGAATTTATTAAGAAATGCAAATGAAAAATATGTTAATTGTTCGCTGAATAAAATTCTAAGCCCGAAGTCTCTTTCTCTTTTTAAGAGGTTGAGAAATGAGAAGAATGGGAGAAACTTGTGCAATATGCATCTTCTTACCCATAAAATATATCACAAAATGGAAAAATAAATAATTATAGCTATACATTTTTTAAATTTAATAGAGATTTAAGAAAAGCTAAGGACTGAAGCTCTCGAAAGATATAAGTGTACGATAAAAATATACATAAGTGAAATAAGTAAAAACCATAAATATTTCATTAAGATCATTTTCATATGAGAGGAGAAACTACTATTAGCTTAATTATTGGTCACTGCTAGTCGAGCACTCTCCACTAGATAATACGACCTAATTTTCTACTGCTCTTCCTGAATGTGTCAATTGGCGTTAATGTAATTATGTAATAAACTAACGTTAATGGAGCGGGGTGCAGCTGTGCGGCAGTTGCTTCCATTTCCTGCTCGCAAGGCAGGCAACAGCCGCTAATATTAATTAGCCAGGAACAGCAACAATAGAAACAACAACAAAATGCTGGTCACATATATATATTTTTTTGCTGTTTACATTTTGTGCGCTTAAATTTTGGTCTGTGTCGTCAGCTGGTTATTAAAAGCCCGAAGCTAAATGGCCATAACAACTTCCGCGTGACACACACACACATACACACCTACACACGTGTGTGTGCCTGTGTGTAGAGTCGCCCCGCCCAGTACTCATTTACAACAATAAACAGGAGCATAAAAGCCATGAAACTGATTTTTCACGCCATTTTTGTTCACATTTTGTTGTTGTTTCTGTTTCTGTTTTTTGTTTTTTGTTCTCTATTCGCTTTTTGTTTGTTTTCGCCGTGGCCTCTTGGACCAGGATTGCCACCAACGCATGTGTAATTAAAATATAATAATTTTTTGCCGAACACAGAATAAAGCGAGAAGAAAAATAAACACAGAAGAAGTAGAGAAGCTTGCGTATTTTATTATAACAAAAGTTTCAAGCACAGCGAGGACAGGTTGTGGTGGTTGTGGGGGTGTGCGGGGTGTGTGTGGCGTGATGTGTGGCAATGATGATGATGCTCATAATGATGGCCACTCTGCACGCACCTGTCCAGGCCTTAAGGGGGGCAGTGGGGCCTTTCTGCTTATTTTTCTGGTTTCCTTCATGCTTTTCTTCTTTTTTTTTGCACATTTGTTACGCATCATAAATGGAAATGCTCATATAAATATTTCATATTTGAACACACAAAAAAATAAAGAAATAAATGAAAAAGAAAACACCATTCACATAAAAATATGACAAGTCTGCACCCCCCCCCCCCCCCCCCCCCCCACTACCCTCCGCGGCTGCCACGCCCACCACTCACATTTCACTTTTCAGTTGGAAAATTTCCGCCCATTAAATTGACATACGCGTTTTCGCATTCGCATTCATTTCCTCTTCCCATTTCTGGTTTTCTTTTGTATACCCTCGCAGTGGATGCTATAATTCTGTCGCGGAGTGTGTATCACATTTTTTTTATTGCCAAGTTATCTAATGTTCCATTATATACTTAAAGTTAAATATCGTCAAGATCTTTTTTGAATATATTTTGCTTTTACTTGGCTATATTAGGAGTCAGTTTAATTTTAATAAAATGTTCTTTCCTTTAATTTTTTTTATAGGCATGCTTTAAGCCTCCTTACTCTGCCCTATTCTTGCAGATTACTCTTGTATTTTGTCATCTTGTCACACTACCAATTTGGACTTGTGTCCCTTCAGTACATATTTATTTTATTTGTCTTATTCGGTCTTAAGTGGAAACCCAACCTTTGATAGGCTTCCGCTTATCAGCCTTTCGTCTTTAATTAACCTCTTCTCTGTTAGATAGTCCTAAGTCTTCTGTTCTTAGTATACCTACTTCAATCACTATCTATTTTCTATTTACACAATCCAGTCCGTTTATTTAATTTTTCTTTTCTTAAATTTTAATATTTAAAAGTTTATAGACTGCATTTATTCTACCTTAAGTAAATATTAACATAAATAAATTGACATAGATATAGATATTGATATAAAAATGTATATTGATAATCGCTTGCTTTCTTTATGGTATTTAATATTCGGCTTGCCAAACTGTGCCGTTTTTTCTTCGGATTTTTTTTTATGGCTCGCCCTTCTTCGCCTGTTTGCACAAGTTTTGTAATATTTCGGGTTTATGTTTACAGTTGGCAAACGCATTAAAATCACAGATTTACATTTTTTCTCCCTCTCCCACTCTCATCTGGACTGCTGAATTATTTAGTGCTGTCGCCCACCACCCAACCACCCACACAAACACCCACCTTTCGTCCTTCGACCAGGAGAAAAGTATTCGCATTATTGAATTTGAATTTGTAGACTGTCGACAGGCTTCGAGGCTTATTGTTTCAAATGTTTTCCGTCGCAATCTCGAGAATGTAAACTGTTGATAGCCCCTGTTGCACACACACACACACACACACACACACACTCGCACACACGCATAGGCATAAGAAGGGGCTCAGACGGTGTGTACGCCAAGTTGAGCATGGAAATTATTTTTTAATAAACACAAAGGCACTCCTCACAAAAGGGGAACACTGGGAGAGGTTGGTGTGTGTGTGTGTGTGTTCAGCGAGTGGCAAGCAGCGTTGAGCGCAAAATAAATAAACCCACTTTAATATGCGCTCGTTATATTATTTTCTTTTCATTTTCTTGATTTTTTTATGTGTTCTTCTTTTCTTGCATTTTTTTTCCTTTTACTTTGCTCCGTCTCCCTGCTGTTATCATGTTTTTGCTCCCTGCATTATTTTCGCTTTTTGCGTGTTGTTTTACCACCCCCCCTCTCCTCCCCCCATCAGTTACCCATACCACCCACTTTCCGCCCCTCCCCCAACTGAAGCTCGCTTGTTTGAAGTGCCACGCTCTATTTAAAGGCAAATTGTCTGTAGTCCTTTTTACAAATATTGTGTTTCTCTTTCTTTTCGGTTTTTTTTTCTTTTTTTTTTGTACTTTGCATATTTATCCGCTGCTGCAGCTGCCGCCCTCTCCCGCTCTTGCTGCCACATTTTGTTGCGCTGTCAAAAGACAAACTGGCTAGCGCGATCTGGGCTCGCGTCTAGACATTGTGGAATTAGTTGGACTCGCCAACAACTCGACAAATAGCTCTGTCTAAAATTGCATAGCTGGGGTTCCTCTCTACAAAAAAAAACTCACACCCCTCCTTAACCCCAATTCAGCTGCTCGCTTGTATTAGCATTTGAGGCAAGTGCGCTGACCTGCAGAGTGCCAACAATGGCAAAAACAACAACTGCATTAGCTGCAACAGCAGTGTCCAGCTTCACTTTTCTATGGCGTCCAAGTCACTCAGAGGATTGTTGGAGCACTTACCTTATCAATGATCATTTATTTTAAATGCTTACTATTTGCCCATTTGTGTAAGTTGTTTCAAAAGTTCTTAAAAATATGAAAAATAATTATATATTGAAAGGCAACGTCTTTTAAGCATTAGTTTGAATGCACGCAGATAGTTTTAACTAGATATCGGAGAGTTATTAGAGAAGGTTGTTATTTAAATATGTCTATAAAGATGAAAGACCCCTTATATTGTAATCAAGTTCCCACATGAGGGATTGAAAGAGTTGTATCGAAGCCAGAAGTGTCTTTCAACCCGCAGTCTGCCCAGAATTTGACAAGCGAATCTAAGCTAAGCAAGACTCTTACTCCAATCCCCTTGAACTGGTACAACTACGTACGATCTGCAAAGTGACTAGAGATTTGACGAGTCTATTTCTCTCCTCTTACAGAAATCTCTCTCTGAAATTTCTTTAACTCTGATTTGATCATCCAGTCTTCAGACATAATTCAAAGCCAGCTGCACAGCTGAGACTTCCACTCCAATCCTCTAGTTCCTCTGATTCCACTGCTCCACTTGCATCTTTTCTGGCAGCTCAGTTCAGTGGCCTCGCCTGGATATAAATTTGCCAGGCTGAAAGAATCCTTGAGGGAGTCTAGTTTCAATTACACACGCACTTGGCAAATGTCTAAGCTGGGAGTGGGTGGCGTTTTTCTAAGGTGTGTGGGTGGCATGCCACCCATAAATATGTGCCACTTCCCCCACTCCCCTCACCCCCTGTTTTATGCGTCCCCGCGCTCTCTATTGGTATATAGCATTTCCTTTGCAATTGTTGCGCCTTTTATTTGTTTTGCTTGCTGTTGCTGTTTCTGTTTCTGTTGTTATTTTGCTGTGGCTGTTGCTGTTGCTGCTGTTGTTGTTGCTGTTGTTGTTGCTGTTGTTTTCTTGTCATCGTTTCGTGTCATTGCCTTTGTTTGCTTTACAGCCTTTTGCCGCGTTAACCCACCCGCCCCTTCATCCACCCCTTGTGCCCTACTCAGTTTCGTTTTCATTTTCTCATATATATATATATATATATATATATATATAGTATATACATATACATATATGTATTTCGAGTCACAAGAAAAGCGAAAGCGGAGAGAGAGCAGAGAGCAGAGAGCAAAGGACTCGCTGCGGCACGCAAGTTGTGACACCCCCTCGCACCTCCCCCACATTCGTTAACCCTCTCTTGCAGCTGGCAAGCACACTCGTTAAAGGTAAAAATTTATTGTGTCTTATTATTATTTTTTTATTGACAATACGTGATGCGTACGCAAAAAAAGGACAATCGCTCTACCAGCTTACATTCAGTGTGTGTGTGTATGTCCTCTGTCTGAGTCTGAGGATCTTCCTATGGCGTATACACAAAACGAATTTGTTCAATCGATTCGCCAGCGTTGCCTTTGTTATTTTATAATTTTCGATTGTTTTGTTTTGCTTTGCATCGCTTTTATGTTGTTGCCTTTGCTGTTGCTGCGTTTTATACCCTGTATACTTTCAGAAAAGGATATATTCGGGCAGTGCATAGTGTGTAACAGGCAGAGGGAAGCTGCTGAGCGAGAAGATATTGTAATTTTAAGCAATATATTTTACATACGTTTAGAATTTATTTCTGAAAATTTGTTTTCATTATATTACATTTTATTACTTCTTTCTGTATTTTAGAAACCATTTTTTTATAGAAAGTTATATTTCAATAATAGTTTATTCACATATTAATCTGAATAATAATAAATAACATTGGTATCTTCTCGTTGAGCACTCCCGACTGCGCCATTCCTAACTTGCTGTTGTCCTTAGCTTATGTCGCTTATATTGCTTATATTTTGTTGTTGTGACGCTTTCGTTGTGATTACTTGTAAAACGCTGCTCCCTTTTAGCCGCTGACATTGCGCTTTTGTTTGGCAGCTGGGCAGCTGTTTTGCCTGGTTTGCTAGTTTGCTGGTTTGCTGGTTGTTTTTTCTTGTTGGCTCCATCTTGCCCGCATTTGACAGGACAGGCCCTCATTAAAAAGCGCTTAGAGCAGCGCCAACTAGCGCCGTTAATCATTATTTACGCGTGTCATAAGCGAGGAGGCGGAGTGGGGGGTATGTTGCCACAAATCGAAGATTACAGGCAAACAATTAAGTTAATCACATCTGTTTTGCTCGCTCATTTTCCGCCTCTTAACAATGAAATGAAGAAATGAAGACATTGCGCATACGCCACGTTATCGCACTTGGTACAATCTATCTCTGCCTCTCTCTCTCTCTCTCTCTCTCTCTCTCTCTCTCTCTGTCTGTCTGTCTGTCTCTTGCAACACGAATAGCACGACAAACTTCTTAAGACTTGTCTACCTTTTCTACATACACACACACACACACCCACACACAGACAGACTCATTCGCAGACAGACGACGAAAAAGTTTGCGCAGTTGTGGCTGGTTTTTGTTCGCCTGAGGTTAAGTTTTTCGTTTGCTTCAATTAATTTCCATTTGTTTACTAATCTAACAAATTAAACTAACGGTCGGCAAAGCTTTTGCTTTTGCCGGGCAGCCCGGAAATTGAAAGGAAAACGATTTTTGCCCAAGCCGCAGTATGCTGAAATTTTAATCATAATTATCTCGAATCGTTCAAGTTTACACAGCTAAATGGTTAGCTCTATCTCTCTCTTCTCTCTCTCTCTCTCTCTCTCTCTCTCTATTTCTATTTCAATTATATTTGTAAAAATATATATTTGCAAATATTTTGCATTTTATATTTTATGCAGTTTTTTTTTGCTCATTTAATCAACATCAGATTTCTTATCAATTGGTTTCCATTTCACATCCGTAGCCTTTTGACCCCTGACCCGAAACCCTGTCTAGCTTATCGGCGCTTTTTCATTTCCTCTTTGATTTCCCCATTTTGCCCATTTTCTTGTTGTGTCTGTATTTTATGCTAATTAACTTTCCTACGCTTTAAGTCGTCTCTTTTTTGTTGCTAGAAATATAATTTGCTCCAACTTTTTGGGCTAACCGGAATGGCCTTAAGCTGTTGGCCATTAAATCAAATGTGTGAGTCACACAAATTCTCTTTTAATTTGGGAGTGTGAGAAGAGTTGCCAAATTAATTGCGGCTCACTTAAAGTCTGCTTGCTGCTTGCTGCTATTCGCTTATTTTTCTTCTGGCATATAATTTATGTAGAAATTCTTGACATTTTCACCTTTTGCCTGCCTGCCTGCCTGTCGCGTCAAATGTCGCGTCGAAAATTATACCTCCCCAGCAAAAGAAAAATAAAAAAGATGGCCAAATAGCGGTGTACAACATTCTGCAGCGGCAGCGACTCGCCCACCCCTTCCCCCTTAGCTGGTGCTGCTGCTGTCCTTGCGTCAATTGTGTGTGTGGCCAGCCAAACAACTTGGGCCATTTTTCCGGCTTTTCTTTGCGTTCATCGTTGACGTGCAACGTTGTTGAAATGTCTCTGTTGTTGCCCAGCCACGCCCAGCGCATACAGAGTCGCCTCCCAAGCCCCCTCTCCCCCTAATGACTGCCGCTTGCACTCGGCAAAAATATTGTCATACTTTTGTCATATATTCATTCGAATATATTTCTAAAAGTCGGTTGGATTTTTAAAAAATTTATCAAAAATATATCTAACTTGCAAGATTTGTTTTTTATTTTTATATGTGCACAGAATTCATACTTTGCTTTCTCGTTTCTAAAATTATTATTAAGCATTCGTGTTTTCAGAATTCACATATTCAAACAATTTAAATAATTTAAATAAGAAATAATCAAGTTTCAAACTTTGTCAGAAATTTTGAAAGTTTCTCGTAAAAGTGGAAAACCTTGAAGGCTTTAATTTTCAGATCTTTTATGGAAATGTAATAAAAGCATATCTAACTATGAGAACTGTTTCGCTTGTATTTAGAATAATTTTTTAGACGATTTTCGCTTTAAGGCAGTTTCCTCAAATATTAGTTCGATTTTTTCTCTGAGTGTAGCTGGCTGGTTTTTCAGTGCTGGCGCGTTTTATGTATTCAGTCTCAGTGCGCTCACTTGACTTTAATTCTTTTTTCACACGCCCACTTCGCGGCAACGGCGACCAGGTGTGTTCAAGTGTAACCGGTGGTGGATCGGAGGGGGTGTGTGCGGGGCACAAGTGCAATTTTCTAACGGCTCTTAAGTTGTGGCACCGCAACACAAATCCAGGCAACAGCCACATCAACAACAACAACAAGAACAAGCTTCGCTTTTGCATTCACAATTCGCATTCAGATGAACATGTCAGTTGAAAAGGTGCGCCAAGCCATGAGTCCTTATTCCCTCCCCCTCCCACCTTAGCACTCGTCCTGCCCCAACCTGTTGTAATTGCTGAGCATGCCAAGTTTTGTGTGCAATTTTATGTAGATTTAATAGCTTCCTCTTGACGCTTGCAGGCATTTTCTCGTTTAGTTTTTGGTTTTAGTTTTTGGTTTCGTTTCATTTTGTGTCTCTCACATTTTCATTTTGGTTGCGTGACATTTCATTTGCTATTTGTTGTTGTGTGGTACACACACACACACACACAGATAAATATATTTGAACCTGCCACATGCCACATGACTAGGTTTAATTGCGCTCGGTCAAGAAATAGACTCCTTAATTGTTTCAAATGAGTTTTTTTAGCTACCGTGGCAAGCCCATAAAAAAAACAACATTTTCTTTGTTGCATTTTGGAGCCGGGAAAAAGCTTTCGCGAGCATGACCAAAAAACTTCCGGCTCACATTTTAATTTGCAGACTGCTACAATCATGCCCCAATGCCTCCCAATGGGGACTATGCTGCTTGGATTGATTGGATATTCTTTCGTTTGCCGCAAGCTGTCAAAAGTTTGTGCAACAATTGCTGCAGATATCGAACAAGAAATTACAAGAAACAAACAGCTTAACTTTGAGCAGCTAACAAAGTGGAAAATAAATAAAATAGTGCACTTTTCATTTCAGTTTGAATTGAATGAAATTCTAAAGCTCCTATTTAGAAGCAATAAACATTTTTTGGGCATTATTTACTTGTTTAATGTGGAGTTTAAACGGAGCACAAACTTTCATTAAATTTGATATAAAATAAATATGTAGAAATATATACATGAGTAATATATTATACTTTTCATTTCAATTTAAGGTATCCTTTCTAAAAAATAGTAATTATCTCTTACAGGCATTATTTATTGCTTATTAAATGTTGACTAAAAATATAAACTATTCATTTACTTATTTATTGGTCTACTATATCATAGTATCATAAATATTTCATTTTTTATGTCACTTTAACTTTTTATAAATTTCACAAAAATATTCACAAATATCTCTCCCATAATTCTCATTTATGAACAACATTTTACGCAGTTATTTGCCATTATAAAAATAAATTTCTCTTGGGTTTTGAGTATATTTCAATTAGTTATTTGCAAACACATTTCAGAGATTTTCATTTACATTATTTACATTGCTTTCTATGCAAAGTTCTACGCACAACTTTAAAGTTCAATCAAAAATGTTAGCCCAAAAAGTTTTTCCTTATGAACTTTTGCTCTTGTTTGGCATCTAGTGCAAAGTATGATTTTAAGTAAATGGTTTACTTTTAACTTAAAAATGTGTCTTACTTTAGCATAACTTATAAATTTCATTCCTTTAATTTTGGATTGTTTGTAGACAAACTTGCAAAACATTTTAACTTGAAATGAAATGAACTCAATTTTTAAACTGCAATATTAAGCAAGTTGAAATGTTTTATGTAATACATTTATACCTCCAGATTTATTATAATATTTCATTTCAATTTATCATTATCATTTCATTTTAAGTGTGTTTATTTCTCTCATTTAATCTCCAATTTAATGTTGCATGCTTTTTAAAACTTATGAACTGTTTTTAGTTCACTTTAAATAAATAAAAAATAAAAATAGAGTATTTAATTTAATTTTTAATCTTTTCTCGTTTGAAATGTCTGCTTGCTTTTAGTTAATATGAAATACTAATAAATAAATATTAAATTAAATAGAGTATTAAGTTTTATTTTAAATATAAAAATTAATAGGATATTTAGCTTTATTTTAGGCCATTCACATTTGTAGTTTCTGCTTGCTTTCAGTGCACATTAAACACAAATAAATAAACAATCAAATAAAAATGCACATTTGAAATTACTGCTTCCGTTTCATTTAATGTGGATTAAATAAAAAGGCAATAAATACGGTATTAAATTCTTTGTTTAAGCATTTCACAATTGTAATTTGTGCTTCACTCTTTGTGCACATTAAATGCAAATAAATAAATGAAAAATATATGTAAGTTCTGCTTCGCTGTGGCAGTTAATAGAATCAACTGCATTTCCAAGCTAAATTGGCAACATGACTATTGCAATTTCCAGCATATCATTTATGCCACACACACACACAGCTAAGAAGGAGAGGCAGCTGCAACTGCAACTGCTGCTGCCATTAAGTGTCTGTGAGATACTTTGGCACACATTTCGCACTCGCAATTCGCTTGTAATTGCAACAATTCAACGCAGCAAAAGTAACTTTGAGGATTGGATAAATAGAAGGAGGATATGAAAGAGGAACTGCTGAAGGAGGAGGAATCAAAGCAGAAGGAGCAGCAGCTGCACAACAAAGATGAAGTAACATTCTCCAAAACGCAAATACGACAAACAACTGCTAAAAGTGCAGCAAGTGGAAGCGGAAGGGGAATGCATTCTCAGTATGTGTGTGTGTGTGTGTGTGTGTGTGTGTGTGTGTGTGTGTTTAAAAGTGGAGCACGCTAAAAGCAGTTGCCAAGAATTGTCGCGACGATTTGCTGATGAGGCAGCTGCGGCAAGGGGATGGTAGGGGGCGTGGCCAGCAATTGACGTTGCGGTTGCATGTAGCATTTAGCATTTCTCATGCAACTTGCCCAGTTTTAGCTTCAGCATGCAAAAGCATTCGCTTCGCTTCTAGCTTGCCACAGAAAAGTATTGTTGTTGTTGTTGCAGTTGCAGTTGCAAACAGATTTTGGTCAAATCCATTTTTCAAGCAAATTGCAAATCATTGCCAAACAATAGTTTTAGCTATATCTCCCTCCCTCTCTCTCTCTAACCCACACACTCTCTGTCTTTTTTTAACCCCTCACTACCTGTCTCTTTCTCTTCAAGCACATTGACAGTGATTTAGTTTTTGGCTTGCAGCATTTTCCCATACGCAGTTTATTATTTGAGTGGGGTTTTCTATTATTTGCTTCGCTTACTGCTCTGCTCTGTTTTAAAAACTGATTTTGTGTAGTTTGTCACATAGTTACATACTATATATATCCATACAAAGCAAATGTGTTTCTGGAATCTGGGTTAAACATTTAAGTCACAGTTATGCAGTGGCATGTTGCAAGTTTATTAAGAACAAAAAAGGATCTAAAAGTCTCGGTTTTTACTTTTTTGCTGTTTATTTCTTGTTAGTTTTTTATTTATTTATGTTTTGTTGATATAGAACTGACATCTATATATATATATCGCATTTATTGTCTTATTCATTTTTTTATTTAAAATCAAATTAAAAATACAATGTAATTTCAAAATATATTTCAAAAACTAAACATTTAGCTTCGAAAATTAAATTTAAAAACTACGAAATATTTACGAGATTGATAAGCCCAAATTTATATGCAATCTCTATTATAATCATTATTATTATTTGCATAGTATTGTAGGATTTAAAGATTTATTTTTATATAAGACTTTCATTATTATTGTTTTTATTATTATAAGATTTACAAGTTTGTAGCCCAAATTAACAGAGAACTCTCATTGTTATAATTATTTGCATATTGCTATAAGATTTATAATAACGTTATATTACTTATTTTTATTGATTATACTTATTCTTATAAAGAACTCTCATTATAATTATTATTTTTTTATTATTATTATTATTATTATTATTATTATTATTATTATTTTTATTATTATTATTATTTGCATGAGCCACAAAAAATGCGCCCAAAAGCAGGCAGCACACAAAAATTCGACTTTCATTTAACTTGGCTAAATTTGATGATGAAAAATATTCAACTTTGATTAAACTTACTTTTATAAATTTGATGATGGTGATACTAATGATGATGTGGATAATATTTGGGGTGCTTGGTGCTTTCTTAATATTAAAGTTTTCGACTAACAATTCATAAAATGTTTTGTGGCACACTTTAAAGTTGAAACTTGTTGCACTGTGTCAACACGCACACAGATACAAGCACACTCACAGGCACACTTAAACACACACACTTACACACTCGCTTACAAATGAGCAGCAATTTATATATATATTTTTTTTTGTTCTGTTTTAAGCTCAAGTCGGGTGAAGAAATCGCGTTTAGTTTAATTCAGAGACAAACGAGCAGCACGGGCGACGCTCACAGCACTCACGACACGGCACGTTGCAAATGTGGGAACGAGAGCAACACGTTGTTGACACAAAGACCGCCTAACGAAGACTAATGACTGAATGCAGTGCGCCTGGTTCGTTCTTCGTTGTTCGTTGTTCGCTTTGCTGTTAAACACGAACTGATTGCTTGCGCCGTTTGCCTGGCTGTAGTCCATCTAACTGTAAACGTTCGTGTCTGCATTCGTGTGTTCCTTCTGCCGAGGAACGAAACAGCGAATCAGTTTAAGAGAGCCGCGCTGTGTGTGGGTGGCGGCAAGCAAGAGAGCACCAGCCGCAACACGATACGAAACGAAGTGGAACGCTGAGCTGCAATTGAGCTATTAAACGTTTCATTGCTACGCGTTTCGCTGCAATTATGATATTGTTATTTGTTTGTTAATTAAATTGGAGTTGAATGAATATTTGTATTAAATGTTATTTAAGCTGTTGCTTTTCGCTTGCAGCTGTCTCTCTCTCTCTCTCTCTCTCTCTCTTTCGTTTTACACTCTGCGCCTGCTCCGCTCTTGCGCTCTACTCTCTTTGGCGCTGCTTTTGCTTTCAATATTGAACAAGGCTTTCAATTTTGCTAGCTGTGGCGCGCGCTCTTCCTCAGCAAGCTGCAGGAGATATAGAGAGACCGGAGAGCGGGAGAGCGGGTGTAAGAGTGAGAGCGCGCTTGTGTGTTTCGTTGCATTTCATTTCGTTTCGTTTCCGTTTTGGGCTTTGCTTTGCTGTTGACTGCTTTAAAGCTTAAACTTTTCATTTGGCCTTTTGTTGTTCCTGTTCGCATTGTTGTTTGTTTCGTGTTTTCTGTTGTGCCGCAGCGTGCAACAGGTTCAGGCTAACACCCCCACCCACCACACTCCCTTTTGGACGGCTTCTTTTTGGAGTTCTCATTCTCGTTCGTTCCTATTTATTTATATTTATTTGCAGTTTCATGTTGTTCCTCTTCCGCTGCTGCTTCTGCTTCTTCTTCTTCTTCTTCTTGTATGTAAATACAAGCAAACGAAATCGTTTTCTGCACGCTTTGACTTTGCCTTAAATGTTGAAATAAACGTGTGTATGTGTCTCAGAGTGTATGTGTGTGTATGTGTATAAATGAATTTGCATATAATTGTTTGCATGCTGAGTGCCTTTTAATTGATTTTATTGGTTTGCACAACAAAAACGGAAACAACAACAACAAGTGAGAACGTTCCACGTGAGCATAACTGACTGCGAAATACTCTGTTACCAATAAGTTATCTGATAACAAAAGAGTGTTTCTCAAGCCAACAAATATCGATGCTTGAATGAGGTTCCTAGTAAAATATCTGACAAGTTTGAGAGTGAATTTCTTAGGGGCGGATGAAAAAAAAAAAATTAGAGGAAGTTCAAAGTAATCTATCTTTCAAGTTTGGTAAATTTGACTCTTATATTACGGGAGATATAGGCTTTTACCATTTTTTTGTGGGCGAAAGAGGGCGTGGTCAGCGTTTTGAAGAGTGTTACTAGCAACACACCTTTAAAATTTGCTGACTCCAGCTTTCAAATTGTGAGAGATAAATGATTGTGACCGATGAGTGTTGTTACCGATTTGTGTTTACCGATTTTGATTGATTTTCAAACACCCGAGGCAGCATGAGCAAAGGCCATTGCTCAAAACAGATACACTCCTTTAACCTTCTGTAGCAGAGCATCAACAACAGTTCTTGTATTTCTCGCATTTAATCGCGTGAGGAATTATCTTGATCTATTCAGTTTTGCTTTATTTACTTGCATTTCAATTTGTACACACTAACACACACACACACACACACACACACACACACACACACACACTAACACAATCTGGATAATTATGCAATTTATTTGCTGCATTTGTTTTTATTTAGGTCGTCAAATTTTGTGGCCACAAATCGTAACAACAAAATACTGGTAATAATAATAAATGCAACAATAAAAATAAATATGCATAGAAGTGAAAATCAATAATGCGGATTATGCAAAACTTGTATTGAACTTGACAGCACAAATTATTCAGATTATTTAGATTATAAGAAAACGTCTCTGAGAACATTTGAATGCATAATTTGAACACTAAGTGTTGACTTGGCTCTACAATTTTTGAATCTCAATTAAGCAGAGAGCTGAAGTTAACTTTAACTAACTTTAAAACTGGCAAAACCAAACCAAACCAAATTACTAATTAACAATGCTCTAGTCGAGAGTGCTCGAGGCAAAAACGCAGCTGTTAAATGCTCAACCAGCTGGCCGATTGTATTTTATCCAAAATACACATTAATAAATGAATTTCATTATGTAAACGTGGACAGTAAAATAGGTGAGTAGATGATATATATATGGAAATCAAAAATCAATGGAAATCAAAAATCTTCTTCCTCTTTATTAAAAATACAAATTAAAATTAATAAAACTTTCAGTTCTCTATTCAGAGCAGTAAATCGATTTGTATCGACGGATGCAGTTATCGATAAGAATTAAGTAAACTTGAGCTGCGTATGCCAATCTTCAGCTACTGTAGTCTCTGAGATTAGCTTGCTTAAGCAGACAGACAGACGGATATGTCGACATCAACTCGGTTGGTCATCAATATAGCCTAGCAGTTGCTTTATTTATCCTGTTGCCTTCGCTGCACAACTTTAGCAAATGTTTTTCCCATTTTTGTCATTTTTAGCTGGTTTAAAGACAGCCAACAACTGTAATTAGCCGCTAATGAGTTATGGCCCAAAAAGAAAAGGGGAGCCTATCTCTCCCAGCGAGAGAGAGAGAGAGTGGGAGAAGGAGGAGGGGTGGAGTAACCAAAGCAACCAAAGCAACCCGTGCAACGCGTTCATTCAAGCCATTCAAAACTCTGCATTTGGAGTCCGAGTTTGCTAATCAAAAAGTGCGATTCATTTGGCTGGGTTTTTGACCAAAAATGGGGCCGCTGTCTGAGTGTCTGTCTGTCAGCGACAGACGGCCAGTGGCAAGTGGCAAGTGGGAGTGGCACTTGCTGCTTGGTGTCAATGACTGCTGCTGCTGCCACAGCCGTCTCTTTCCTGTTGTACACTCAAAAAAAATCGCCCAAAATTTTAATAAATCGCCATATTTAGAAAAACATTTATAAAATTTATGGTTTAGACATATTAGAAAATATTTCTAATTAAGTAAAGCTAACATTGTTTGATGACTGTATACATTTTAGAAATATGTAATATTAGGAAAATCTTTATATTTTTTAGGGCGATTTACATTAAGAATTTTCACTTTGGTCCTTTCTTGTTGCTCAGAAATGCATTGCTAAATAATAGAAAATATTTTAAAAAATATTAAAAAAAAAAAAAGACCATAGAAAACTTTTTCTCATATTTAGAAATTATTGCTAAGAACCAGATAATTTTTAAGTAGACTTTTTCTGAGTGTCGTTGTAAGGTGATAATAATCAGACAGGCAGTTTTAACAAGACACACGTCACGCCTCCCCCCCCCCCCCCCACAGCTTGGGGGCGTGCAGCATGGTAATCCATCTTCTGCCTTGACAATGGTTGCCAGGCAGCAGCTCCAACTCCAACTCGGAGCCCAGCTCGGCGTTCAATTCTGACTCTGCGGGAACTAAATCCAGCAAAAGAAACTAGATACAAATATCTTTGCCAGCTGACTCTGACTGTACTTTATGTGTGTGTGTGTGTGTGTATTTGTATAGATGTGTGTATATTTGGGTGTGTGTGGCCTTTAGTGTAATTATGGTGGTATCATAGGAGACATGTCGTTGACAAGCTCAAGTTGGGCCAGTCATTCACTTCCTTTATATCTCAACTGAACTTGGGTTGGGGGCGGGGCACATCCACGTATACAGACACACACACTCACACAGATTAGTAACCACCATAAAATACACGCAGTGCCACACACACACACACACACACACACTCGCACACAGACACACTCGCAGATTGCTCAATGGGTGGGCCATAAAACAGGTCCGCATGTGTCCAGGTTCGTAAAGTTGATTCATTCATGGCTGAAATTTATATGGCCATGACGCGTGCGGCTTTTTCAACTACCCCTCTTTCTCCTCCTCCTCCTCCTCCTCCCCTCCCCTCCCCTCCCCTCCCCAATCTCTGCCTCAGACTCATCCTAAGCAGAACTATAAAAACAACAAAGAATCCGGTCGAGCCTGAAACGACTGTGGCCTACTCTGTTTCTCCCGAAGAAGCTGGCTAAAGAGATTCTGTTTTCGGCATAAAAGGAAGGTGGAACAAGTAATTGTGCTTTTGTTGCGTACATTTCAAATGCTTAAAACTGTAGCTCGAAAATAGCTAATCAAAAAGGTGCCTCTTTCAGTACAAAATAAAATAAAAGTGCTGTAAAAAATAAAGCAAAGGAAGGAGCTCATAAGTCTTGTGCCTTACAAATAACTCTATGCCGAAGTGGAGACAGGTGAGAGATATAGCCAAGACCAAGCCCAAGACAGATCTGTTGGAACTCAGAGAGCCTAAGAGCTAGACAGCTGGATTTTTAAATATAATGTTATAAATGTATTGACCAAATATTATTACAATAATTGAAGTGGGTAGGCTTTAGGCACTGCCACATATTACATCTATTATTAGATCTCAATTCTTTCAGAATTTTGTATAGGTTGAGGTTTCTATGTATCTCGATTTGATTACATATTACCCCAGAATCATTTACTTCGATGATATGCTTTGGCGCTATATTTCGTATCTCACAAAATCGCCAGATTCAGCGACGGATGGTGAATAGTTATAGTTGGCTGACCTCTCAGTCTGCCAGGGCCAAGAGGCGTTTTAGGATTCAAAGTATACTCATACTTTTAGCTAATGTATGCAAATAATAGATATATACGAGTATATATGTCTGCTGTCGCTCACTAAGCCAATATACCCTCTTCCATCATTGCGAACAGAGTATGAGCAACTAAAACTAACTACGTCGGTCTGCTGCTGATGCGAATTCTGATTTGGATGCTGATGATGATGCCGCTGACAACGACGATGGCGATGGAGCTAATGTCGCCTCTCTGCTCCTCTCTCTCTCTCTCTCTCTCTCTCTCTTTCTCTGCCTCTCTAACTATCTCCCCGTCTCTCCCTTGGCTAGCCCTGCTGGGCGCCGCAGGATGCCAGCGAGCCGTTTTGAGTCAAATGATTTATCTCACAGTCAGCGTTGAAATTGTTGCCACTGCTTGTAGCACGTTGAACGTTGCACGTTGAACATTTGCGCGTTGCATCTTGGCTTGTAGTGCGGCCTATTTGCGCTGCGCTGCCAATTAGTCCATCAGTTGCCAGCAACAGTGATGCGGCAGCTGCCTCGAGGCTGTTGCCTTCACGCCTCAAAGCGCTGCAAGTCAAATTCATTTGTTGAGTGTTGAACAGCATTCGCTTTTGGCTTCAATCATAAATTATATTTGCTGACAGGTATTATTTGAATATATTGGGCTAATTGCCTCATTCGATGTGAAAATCATCATTTCCATCATGAAAAAAAGGAAAAACGAACTTCTATTTAAGATTTTTCTTTTCTATTTTAAGAAATTATTTCTAAAAGTTTGGTTTCTTTATATTAGGTAGATTTTCTAAATTTGAAGTAGTTTATTTTCTCTGAGTGTAGGTTTATTTATTTACTGTCTTGTATTACTAGTTCATCGCTGCACGCTTCCTTTTGCGAGCGATTCGCGCCAATTCCTGCGGCGTGGGACGGTGTTCACTGTACCGCTCCACCCAGGCGGCAGCAGTTTTGTAGAACTTGGCGGGATCGCTGACAAACTGTTTGGTAATATCCAGACTATAGGGATTCTCCGGCTGCGGATCATTGATGGTCGCCACGAGCACCTGGAGAACGTGATCGATGCGAGTCGTTGGCTTCCAATGCTCCGCCTCCAAAATGGGCAGACAAACCTGTCCGCGCTCGTTCACATTCGGATGATAGATCTTCGTGTTGATGTGGAGAGTCGGCGGCTTAAACGGATAATCCTTGGCAAAGTCAATTTCCAGCTTAAAGGCGCCCATGTCATATGGCGATGTATTTGGCATCAATAGAGCCGTCCACTTGTAAATGTTGTCCTTTTGCGGTTCGAGCAACTGTAGCTGATCCAGCTCCTTGAGGCCCAGGCTCAACATGAACTTGAGCTCATTCTGCATGCGCTTGGGTCCATCCATAATTGGTTCCTCCCTGTTCATTTTTACTGACGAATATTTTCTTCTTTTTTTTTTGGGCAAAAATAAAACCAATATATACAAGAGAAAAATAGAATACGAAATAGAAATAGAACGAAAGCAAGAAAATCTCGCTCGGTGCTTTTCACATTTGACATTAATCCCCCCGAAATAGCCGCTTAAGGAGTCTGTTGCCCCATTGATGTAGACAGGCACTGACAGCCGGCACATTAGGATCAATGTGGCGGCGTGGTTGAAAGCTTCCACGTGCAGCTGCCTCAAGTTGCCGGTCCATGTCCCTGCCTCTGTCCCTGCCCATGCCCCTGCCACAGAATGAATGCACATGGATTTTGGCACGGATTTGTGGCGCAATTTTCAAGCGATTGACAGCTGGTTTTGAGCTCTTGATTGTGATTGCCATTGACATTATAGTTTTCAATTAGCTGAGCATGTGCCACATGCCCCACATGCCTCACATACACCTAGCTGTTGCTGTTCAACTCCCAAGCACAGCTGCCGCATTTCCAAACGCAGCTCATAAATATGTTAAGATTGCCCAAAAAGCATAATAAAACCCACTCAAAAGGAAATCAACAACCTTGACAGCATAAATCTGCCTCCACACACACACACACACCAACACACACAGCAACCCCTCAGTTATGCTTTGCTTTTGCTAACAAAAACATGAAAATTAAATATCAAAAATATGCGACGCAAATTAACAAAAACAACATCAACAAGCGAAACGACAACAACAACAACTGTTTGTCGTGCGTACGTGTGTGTGTGTGTGTGTGTGTAATTATTTATGTTGTGTGTCATCATGATGTAAATGAAACCAAGACAAACGAGGCAGCACATCTTGGCCATGGAAACTTGCCCGGAAACGCAGCATGACGTGCCTACTAAAGATGCTCGACATAATTAGGATATGTATTTATATATATAAATACATAGATACATAACATATATATGTATATACTTTTTTTATATATATATCCTTATACGTACGTGGGTGTGAATTAAGTAAAAAACCAACAGCAGCAGAATATAGTCGAGTTGGACATGACCTGTAAATACTTTGAGTACTTCATCCTCAACTTCAAATTCAACTTGAACTGGGTTCTTGAATATTTATGCGCAACACTTTAACCAATTCGATTAATCAGTGTTATCGATAACATGTCAGTGCCCCAAATGCCCCACAACTATGCAAGGCCGGCAAGATAAATGCCCAGCTAGGAAACTACCAAAAAAAATGTGGCAGCCCAGGCGTCGCTGACAGCACTGCGGGATGCCCAAGCGTCTCCTGGTCTGAAACTGTCTGGAACTGCGTGGGTGGGCCGTGGGTACACTCAGAAAAAATATTGTGAATCTTTGCAAAATGTAAATTTGCCTTCCTCTTTGAGAGCGTGACCAACATTCCTAGCCATGAAGATATAAGTTACAGGCTGAAGAAAGTAACTATGAACCCGCAAAGTATGCAGATACCTGATTAGCATTAACAGTCGAGGCGCTTTAGCGATTATGGATACTGTTTATCACATAAAATGCTGCATAAGAAGAGCATTTATTTTTCGGAGTGTACACATTGTTAGTATAAAGCTGCGCCGCCGGCATCAAAGTATCCGCCATACTTTTAGCATAAACAGCCGGAAGCGGAAATGTAGATGACGCTCAGCACCCACTCATACACATATATATACATGCGAATGTGTATATATGCGTGTGTATGTGTGTGTGTGTGTGAGGGTCTTGTCTGCCTGCAGCTTTAGCTAGCGCCTGCTGTCAGTGCCACACTCCATCTCCAACCGCCCCTCATCCCCCGCTGGCATTTCTGTCATTTGTTTAGCTGTCATTGCCGGGCGTATTTGCACTGACAGCTCTCGCTGAGCTGAAACGCTGGCGATTGGGTTGCTTTTTTTGCGAGGCAGGGAGGGAAGGGGCGGGGGGTTTGCGTTTCCGAATCAGGAATCCGCATCAGTTTCAGTTGGCGTTGGCGCCAAGGCGCTGGGCCAAAGGCAGCCACAAACTTTTCCAATGGCAATGAAAAATCACCCAAAAATTAGCAGCCGCCGCATTAAATCTAATCTGATCCGATTTTCTATTACCAATTGGCTGCTTCGAGTGGGCCTGCTGTCTGTGTATATATGTGTGTGTGTGTGTGTGTGTGTGTGTGTGTGTGGATCTTCTTGTCTGCTGTGTGAATTATCGCCCCCTTTTCACTCATACCCCCTTTGATTCCATGTGTGCACTTTAATCTTTTTATCGCACTCAAACACTTTGTGTGCCTTAATTTTTTGGCCAGACTTTCACGCCTTTTGTTCCACGGTGGATGCGGCCTTCATTAGCGCGAAATACGTCGCGTGCGGCTTTTAGCCTTTTTTTGGCTTTTCTTCTTGCTGCCCATTTCCATTTCCGGCTTGTCATCGACCCTTTCGGGCTGCCTTGCCTTGTCCGTGATATATGGGTAGCGATTAACATTAAAGGTGCCTAATTGATTTGGGCAGCTTCATCGGCCTCACTTTAGGGCTTAACTTGACCCTCGCGGTCACTCAGTGGCTCTCCCTTGACCCACTCAACCACCCAACGACCCACTTATCCAACCACCCGTCCACAGTGGATGGCAAGATAAATTTTCATTAAGAAATTATCGCTTGTGTTACTTAAATTTAAATGAGTTATATATGCTTTATCATAAAGTAAATAGCGACATGCAACCAAAGCAAACACACACGCGCACATACGCACACACACGCACGCACATATGCAACAGATTATTTATGACTTCAGTGAGTAATGCACCACATCGACGACAGAAAGGAGAGGTGGCAGGAGTAAAAAGGAGACTGTTGCAGCAACCGAGTTCTCGTATAATTTTAAATTGCATGAAGTGAATAAGAGCAAAGTACACACACCTAACCGCACACACACACACACACAAACACACACACACACATACACAGAGAGAGACTCCTTGTGCATATGACTTTTAGTTCAGGGCTGCACATCATTTTGCAAAATGGAACCGCTTTGCAAGTGAGCTGAACCACTGCTTGTAATAGTTGGCTAATGCATTTTGAGGCAGGCAGCGAATACTTAATGAGAGCGGGGCAACATCAGCTTGATAGTGTTCAAGAACAATAATATTAAAGTGAGCATCACAAATGAGAGAAGTGGATTGGTTTGGTAGACTTACTCATATTAAAATATTATTTTTTTAATGCTCCATTAATATCAGTCGATACGAAAAAATAATTAAAATTAAAAATATTCTAATATTTATGTTTTTCAAATATACATTTGTACTAAATTCAATGTTTCAGTTAAAAAATAGAGTTCTTATATACATAAACTGTAACCACTTTTATTTGGCTACAAAAGTAACAAAAGAAGTTCACTTGAAATAAAAGACCCTTTAAGCCAAACGAAGTGAATAATGACTTAACAGTTCTGTGCCACAAAAAGAACTGGTTCAGCTGAACCAAAGCGTGAGCCAATTCCAAAACAGAATGGCTTTCGTGCCGCCAACGGGAATCATCTCGTTCGCTATTGAGTGCGGATTAATCGGGCTCACTTTGTCATAAATAATGCAAGCTGAGTGGAATACAGGCATCAACACACACACACACACACACACACACACACACACACACACACACACACACACACACTATGCTCAATATGCAGTTAGCAAACGTGGTGCAATTACTGAGAGAACTACAGCTCAGGTCCTGAGCAACGATCTACCGCCTTGCTGCCTTTAGAATGCCTTACTGCCTGCAGAGTGTCTCACTGCCTTTAAACTGGTTGACTGGCTGACTGGCTGACTGCCTGACTGCCTGGCGTTTTGCAGTTGACAACGTCATTTGTACTTAATGACTTTGCAACGTTGTGTGCGTGAGCGTCGACATTTTCTTGAGGCCTTTTTGCCTGTACTCGCTTGTTGCATTAAAACGCAGCCAGCCAAAAGCCAGCCAAAAGCAGAAGCAGCGCCCATAAAACACGCAACGCTGGCAACGTGATGCGTGTGGCTGTTAAGGGAGCATTGAAGGGGGTTGCTGGGTGAAGGGTAGGGGTAGACTTGCTTCACCTGTTGCAGCTTTTAATTGCAAAACAAGCTGACTGCATTTTGCGGATGCAGCTGATGGCAATTTAAGTGCTATATTGAAACGTGGCACAGAGCTGCAATGGCTTGAAGAGCCCAAACTTACACTCAAAAGCT
Source organism: Drosophila hawaiiensis (assembly GCA_037043685.1). Taxonomy (NCBI): domain Eukaryota; kingdom Metazoa; phylum Arthropoda; class Insecta; order Diptera; family Drosophilidae; genus Drosophila; species Drosophila hawaiiensis. Next base: position 138,608 of record JBAMBA010000166.1, on the reverse strand, counting down.
CAACGCGATTTATTTTGGTGATCGCAAAACAATCGCAATAATTTTTGGGAGATCGATCGGGAAACTAGTAAGATTTATTGTTAGTTCGAAATCATTTTTAGGTGGACGAAAAAAAAGGAAATGGGCTGTAGTCGGTTGAAGAACCTAAAGCGATGCACTTTCAGTGCTACAGTGCAATATTTTCTGAGTGTATGAATATCAATAACGATAAGCTCAGAGAAAGTCGAACTGAAAACTAAAAAGACTTTCTGTTTTTCCAAAATAAATTTTCAGAAGTACGATGAGTTGCTGAGAAAGAAATGTTGAAAAGCTTAAAGCTATTGTTACACTCTATATTATAACTTCTCCTATCTTTAATGATTTTGTATTTGCGGAATCTCAAAATACGAATATTTGATAATAATATAATTAAAAAGAAGTTAGTGTACAAGTTCGCTGCAACAGACATCAATCAAAAGACAAACCCCGAACAAATTCAAAATTAAGCAAAGAAAAACACTGTTTTTAAGAAAGGAAACTGAGCTGCTCTTGGCGATTATATAAAATTCAGTTCGATATATATATAGATATATATACATATATTTTATTCTTTGCTGAGTATTTGAAGACCCTAAAGCTATTGATATGACCCACATTGGTCTTTCCCAGAGCGGCGGCTAAGCTGTAAGCAACAAAGTGCTGCTCATGAGTAAAGCTCATATTTCAGTTGCCAAGACAACTTCAAAGCACATCTTCAAAGTCGGACCAAGGCAGACCCCCCTAAGATAAAGCGCTGCTTATGCAACTATAGCCAAATCAATGGCCAGCAACAAAAGGAATATACTCATATGCATGTGTTTGTGTGTGTGTGTGTGTGTGTGTGTGTGTGTGTGTGTGTGTGTGTGCTTGCTTAACATAAAATGTTTAATAAAACACATCTGCCGGGCACATCCCCTGAGCTGAGCAGCTTCACAAAATATTATTATTATATATGAGCCACAGCGGGATTTGTGAGTGAAAATGATTTAAAATATTTTCTTTTGCACAGCGGCTCAAAATGTTTTTGGCCACCTTAAGAATTTATCTACTCCTCCTCTTTTCTCTCTTTTCTTTGCCCCTATCTCTTCTCGACTGTTGGCATAAATGTGTTAGCCAAAGTGTGAGGCTATTAATAATAAAGGAAAAATCTAAAACGAAATTCAATAAGCGTGATTTTGGACAGACACCCGATACGACCCGACAAAACCAACCGGTCAACGAAACAACCCCCTCACTAAACCAACCCCCAACCTTTCTACACCCCCCTCCCCACCCGCACTTGGTGAAATATTTAAGACGGTTGGCCTAAGGATGCCAATAAATCAAAGTGGAAAAAAGGTTACCGAACAATGTGCGGCATGTGTAGAATTCACTTTTGGACCACACACAAACAAACACACAAACACACACACACAAAGAGACACATACAGAGAGACACACACACATTCTCAGACTAAAACGCTCAAAGAGTTGGGCGCAATTTGTGTTTGGGTTTGAATCGCTGTCTGCCCTCGAGATACATTTGAAAATGGGTAAGCAATTAAATCGCGTGTCTGCGAAAATCTGTTGAAAAGTAAACAGTTTGATTGGATTGATTAATGATGAAATTTAGAAACAGCTTTAAGTTTCCAAATTTAAAAGTAGTCTTCAATTAGATGTCACACCATGATTAAAACGTTCTTGCTTTTGAAAATCGATTGAAGCAACGTTATAGATATATGTATATGATGTATGATTCCATTTCTATGAGGGATTTCTTCAAGTATAATTGTGCTTAGCACCATAAAAATATCCCACATTGTATTTGCAACAGATCAGTACGAAACCGCAATACAATTCAGTTGCTGGGGTTCACAAAGAGGAGTTGGTTAATTGATTTTTTTGCACATTTCACTGTGTGGCAGCAAGGGTCACGTGCACAAAGCCACCAAAATAAATGAAATAAAGCAAACACTTGCACTAAAACAATTCAATGAAATTAATGGCAAAAATACACACACTCAGACAGAGAGAGAGAGAGAGAGTGGAAAGAAAGTGTCAGAAATCTATGGGCGTGAATTTGACCAATGCAACGTGAGGCAAGGAGCAGCAGCAAGTGCTGGCCAGGGCCGAGATGCATGGCATCTGGCTCTAAACGAGTGGGCGTCGTGTAGCAACAACTGGAGGAAGGAGTGGGGGTCTGGTGGTGGCGGGTGTGGCGCGTGCTAAGAGCGCAAAGCTTGTAAGCGGCTTAAAGTTCTACAAAGTTTTTCAAGCGCATTCGCCGCCAGTCACCAAAGGCGACGCTTGCTGCAAAAAGTTATGAGTGGCTCTGAATCACACACACACACCAACGCACACATGTATACTTATAAACATATATATTTATGTATGTGTAAGCTTGTCGCGGCTCCATTGCAAGAACAACAACAAGACGAAGCAAAAGTGCTTTCGAGTGCCTGGTGTTGGTGTTGAATGTTGCTTCTTGGCCACCTCATCCTCGTCCTCGTCCTCGTCCTCGTCCTTATCCCCATCCTCGGCCTCATCGTCGTTGTCAAGTGAAACGCGCCCATCTGTAGCATGTAAAAGGATTAAGTTCGCTTAATATCATTGATGAGCGGCCAGCTTCTTCCTGCTGCGATTCGACCTACACTCAGCAAAAAAACAAACAAACACCTTGAAAATTTAGAAAATCGGCAAGAGCAGCTCGGCTTTTCATTTATAAAGTAAAGCTTGGATATTTTTTCAAAAGCTAACGACATTTTCTTCATAATTCGAGGTGTGATTTTTGTAAAACTTAGCAACAATAGTGTGTATTTTCAAAGCTGGATTCTGGTTCTAGGTTTTTTGGACGCCTTCGATTTTGAGAATCCAATATATATATGCAGTAGCGAAAATGAGAAAAATCGAACCAGCTTTTGGCGAGACCTACAATGGGAATTGCAAATAGATATTCCAATGCGATCAGTTTTGAACTAAAATTAAATATACTTCTATGGACATCTAACGTTTTAAAAAATTTGCATTAGTTATTTTGTTTAGTTTAGTTACCTATCATTGTGAATCTGTAAATTGAGTTGAATTTTTTTCTGAGTGTGCTGGCCAAAAGTGTTTATAATGACTGCTTACTATGAGACATTGTTGCACTCCGAAAGAGAGAGAGAGAAAAGATTTGAGCTGAGCTGCTAAGCAGCTGCTGCATTCTCAGCAGAGCGGCAAGAGCACGATTCGTTTCAGGCATGATCCATAAGCTCGTGGCATCTAAGAACGGGGCAGAAGAGGCAGCAGGCAGGGGAATTAGCCATCCCTTCAATTCAATTCAATTCAATTCAATTCAAGTGCCCTGAAGGTCATTCGCAGCTGCCTAATTAAAAATGCAATGGCCGCCGTTTAAAAAGTAAACAATCCAAAAAACAAGTTATTCTACAAGCAGCTTTCAACTTGCCACTGCCACAGCCAACAACCTTATGCAAATACTCTTTAAATGCGTAGCAAAAAAAAAAAAAAAAATGGGAGCAGAGGGAGGAAAAATAAGAGAGAGTCTTGTAACAAAACACAAATGTAATGAATATTTACGAATTTGAAAGAACAACGGCAAACTGCAAAACACGTGCGAAATCTCAAAAATATTCCCACACACACACACACACACACACACAACAAACACACCCCACCCTGGGGGTGAGGGAGAGAGAGTGAGAGAGGAGATTGCCTTTTGTACGTTTTGTACGCTCGAAAAATTACAGAAAATTTTCATTTAATTATGAAAAAGACGGAAACTCGGGCTATACAGCTGCCAACTTGATTATTTGACAGCCTCCTACGTTTTCCACGTGGTAATTAAAAAGCAAAAAGTTCCAAAAATGTGTGTAGAGTAGCCCTCGATAAGAGTTTGGCAGCCAGGGGATAATCACAACAGTATCTTTACACCAGAGACTTACCCTTTAACAGACACTCGTACACACATACAACCCTTCACACACACACACACACTCACCGGTGTGTCCTTTGGAGAGAGCTGCAATGAAAATGAAAAAAAGAACAGAGATGTACTTCAATTAGTTTGCTGCAGTTATTTTGTGGGGTCTTAAGTTTAAGGTCGAATGGGTTTTCGTATTTAAGGCGAGAAACAAACTGAACTTTATTCACAGCTAAATGAATAAAGCCCTTTTTGCTTACACTTAAGCATTTCGCAATGATGAGAACAAATTGTTTAATAGAGATTTACGAATACGCTGCAGAAATGAAATTAGTTATATACTCGAGAAAGTGAATTTCAACAACTATGTAACTTACATCCTGTCAAAAGACATATTTAATAAATTCATATTTTAATTGAGAACGTATTTAGTGAGTTAAAGTTTCAATTATCTTCAATAGAATGTTAGCTGAAGCAAATAGAATAAATTGACTGTAAAAATAACAAAAAATATATTACAGACTAAGTTTAGATATTTTCTGAAGAGATATTTAATAAAACATATTCAGTGGAGTGTGTTTTTAAAGAGTCATTGTTTCATTATATATATATATTTAATAGAATGTCTGTCAAAGCAAATTTAATAAAAGACTGAGTTTACAACTGAATGACTCTCTATTTTATGTAAATACTTTGTGAAAGATAAAGAAGAAGATGATGTCTGCCTCGTCAAAGTGTTGTCAAGTCAAATATATTTCTATATACGAGAAAGTAAAAACCTTTTTGTTTTATATAATATATTTTCAAGAAGTATATTTAATAAATGCAAAAATAGAGTCTGCCGTTGAGTCTGAAGTATATAAATATTTTGTAAAAAAATATTTATTAAATACAAATTCAACTGAATGGGTGAGTTAAAAATTCAAACATGTCTTCTCGCTCTCTCTCTCTCTCTCTCTGTATCCCTCATTCTCTTTCTGATGTGCTTAACTAAGAAAAAGAGGAAGTAGAGGTAGAGGAAGAGGAAGATGAAGTCATTCGACATTCAAAATCAGAGTCTGAGTCAGAGTCTGTCTAGTCAAAGTCTTGTCATCGTCAAGTCAAGTCAACATCAATGGGCTGTTTGGCTTGATTTGCCATTGCCTGAGCTGGCAATTTGTGTGAGTAAGCTCATATTAACAAAATGTCTAATGAAAATATTTTGCTGGAAACGGATACTCTGATTCTTGGCTGCCGCCTCAGTCCAGGTCCCCTTTTTGGCTCTAGAGGGAAAAAATCAAATTAGCTGCTTGAATGACGTTGGCAAATGCGCTTGCCGGATTAGCAGCGAGCCGGATGGTGCAGAGTGGGCGTGGTAGCTGCTACAGTATGGCCATCAATGCCAGTTTGTATTTCCCATTTTGTAGCAGTTGCAATTGCTGCTGCTTCTTTTCTGTGATTAATGCTGCATCATGTTTGTGAGCTAATTGCCGACTACCAGTCGAGAGCCAGCAATAAGTTGAAGTTGATGTTGAACAAATCCCGAGGGATTATCTGAAGTGCTTATTGCATTACACAGTTATGCCAGTTATTTTAGTATTTGTCATAATTATATGGTAGTTGCATCCGTTTGCCCCTTCTGCCATACAACTGGCATATCTAAAATCTCCGCCCTTAAATATTTTCCCCATGCTTTTGAATGTTGCATGAGCCGGCGCACAAAAAATCAGATAGCGCATTTAAAATAAGTAGAAAGCACACAGCGCACGACTGACTAGATGAGCACAAAAAAAACATTGCAAGGAAAACAGAAGCAACAGCAAAAACATTGCACACAGAAAAAAGCGATGGAGACAAGCTAGAAGGCTGCAGTCGAGAGTGCTCGACTGGAAGATACTCTGAACTATTATATATACAAATACAATAATGATAGTACTAAGTACTGATTTCTTTTACGATCTAAATAAATCTTTTGCAGTTATATATCAATACGAAATTCCTATCTTTACGATTATGCCTTTTACTGCCATCGAACATCGATTTATATCGATATAAGCAAAATGGTTAAGCTATCGAATTAATTGAATCAAATTTAGCTGCTTAAAGTAAACGAGAATTTATGTTCCAAATTTCAGACCTCTACCTCTAACAATCTCTGAGATCGATTTCTTCAAACAGACGGACAGTCAAACATGGCTAAATCGACTCGACTGTTGAACCAGATGAAGAATTAATATGCCTTATGGGTTCGGAGATGCCTCCTACCGCCTGTTACCCTTTTTTACACATTTTCAATGGGTGTAGAGTATCAAAATAAAATGCAGCTAAAAACATGCTCGAAGCATTAGAGACAGGGCAGCGGGGGCTGAAGAAGAGGTTGCCTTGTAACTGAAACTGTATCAAGTAAGTGAGCCGCGCCGAGCTGCATAGTGAAAATGCAACTGTGCGGAAAACTGTGCGAACATTTTCATTTTCAATGCAGCTCTTGGCACACAAACAGAGAGAGAGAGAGACAACCGTGCTAGAAACAGACCCAGAAAGACCAACAGCGACAGCAACTGAAACAGAATCAGCATCAGAATCGGAACCAGAACAGCAACAACAACTAGCAAACAGTCAACTTTAAGTACAAACTCCGCACACACAACACACAACATACACGATGCCGCAAGAACTTTCAGTGAATCGCAGAAAATCGCTTAGAAGACAGCACCAAAAAATAAATTTTAAAAAAATAAAAAAAAGGAAAATAAATGTGTAGAAAAGAAGAAAAATTCAAAGAGTCCCGAACCAAAGCATATGGAGAGAGGCTACAAGAAGTTACTCCCTGCCCCTCCCCAAGCGACATACGTCTAACTGTCGAGTGCCGGCTTTTCTTTCAATTTGCAACATTTTGTGTTGCCGTTGCACGTTCCCAAAAATAACTTCCGACGTTGGCTGCCTGATTTTTTTCCGCCGTAGTCAACTCGCTGCGAAATTGCAGGAAACATTCTATTTAAAGTTCTATGCCAAAGTTAAGCCCCCACCCACACCCCCTTGTTATCAAGGACACACTTAAATAAGGACACAAAAAGGACACAAGGCTTGGTTAAGGTTAAGCAAAGTAACCAAAATGTGTCTGCCTCTATGCATAGGCTCCGCCACAGCCCCTCCCTTCACTTGGCTGTTGTATCTATTTATGCTTGTGTATAATTTGTTAAAAAAAAAAATCAATTAGCCACGCTGTCCAAAACAGAAGCCCCAGCCAGACCCAACTAGCCCCAAAACACACACACAGCCAATAGTTGGTTGGCCCTCGTCGCATTAGCAAAATAAACTTTCTCAGCTGCCAATCAGCCCGGGAATGGCCAACGGGCAGCTGAGTGTGTCAGTCCTCAGTCTCCCAGTTAGCCAGTTCGTCAGTCAGTTTTGCTAGCTGGCTAACCAGTTAAGGGAAGCCCACATAAAACTGAGCGAAAATTACAACAATGCTTAGCCCAGGGCACATTGGTTGAATTATAAATATAAACGAATCTGAGGTAAATTAATAAATTATAGAGATAAGACAGCGAAAGGATTTATAAGTCAGCTGGAGAGATGCTAGATTATATTTAGGAAAAAATGTAGTGTAGTTAATAATTATATATTAATATAAAAATAAAAAACAATTCATAACATGTCAGGATTAACAAAAATATATATTAGTAATAGAAAATAAATAAACGATAAAAATAGGAAAAGCGAAGGATTTATTCGATAACCGAAGTACAAACTTACTACTAATACAATGTGCAAATACATTCTAACATATTATTTACCTTAACTCTTCTGCCGTTGGGTGGCATTTGCATGTGAGTAGCCATATTTGTTTAACATTTCGAGTTTACCACTGTGCACATGAGACATTAGCAAGACTTTGTTGCAAAAACCAAACAAAGCCAAAAAAAAAATCAGAAAACTGCGCTCAATGTTAAACGAATTGTTGTCTTAACTGCTGAGAAGGGGAGAAGGGTGGAGGGAGGGGTAAGGGGTATCTTTATGTGTATCTATAAAAATTGAGGGTGTAGAAGTAGCCCAAAAAGTTAGTGAAATTCATTTTTGGAAAAGTCCAAAATAAGGTAGAGAATTACTAAAAAAAAATGAAAACAAAATTCGTGGCTGTTAAAAAAAAAAGTTTAAATAACTTTCTCAACTAAATTTAAGTTGCGAGGGGCGAGGGTTGGAAATGCAGTGGAAAGCGAGATGAAGCGAGGTGCCCAGCAACCTAACAGTCGTGACAAAGTTAGGAGCCAGTTGTTCTGGTTGTGTTTTAGTTGTTGTTGTTGTTGCTGCTGCCATTTCTTGCGCACTGATAAAAAGTGCAGCAGACGCAAAACTAATTTACGTGGTTATGTAAATTAGAGTTGCAGTTGCAGTTGCACAGTCGAGAGTCGGCGATAAACTTGTTGAGGGTGAAGAGCGCTAAAAAAAATTGGTGCCGAGCAAATGCGTAAATCTGGGCAGAGAATTGAGCAGAGTTCACCTAGGCAACCGGAGAGGAAGGAGAGGCAAGGCGAGATCAGGTTGGTTTAGTGTGTTCAACTTATGTATTTGTGTTTTGTTGCCTCTTAATCCGGAGACCGCAAGCAGATAACCGTGTCTCGTTGCACAGACAAAAGACGCCTCCTAACAACTAAATAATGTGCACAAAATTTAGTGCACAAAATGGGGGCAGTTGCAACTGGCATGCTGCTAACAGACAGCAGCAAGCAGCATGCCACACATGGCAATGGCAGCCGAGCTGAGATAATTTTTCGTTGAGCAGCAGCAAAACAGTTGTTTAAAAGAGGCAAGTTGCCAGCTTAGGCATATTTTAGGCAAGATAATATTGTGTGTGGGTGTGTGGTGGGGTGGGGGAGGGGTGGTGGTGGTGTTGCGTGCAGCAGACTTACATTGAGGTTTGTCGGCTGCATTGTCGGCTCAGCAGCAGCAGCAACAACAGGAGTCGTTTCTGAACTCGGCACCTAAAAGTCATATTAATACTGTTGTTGGGATTTGAACTTGCCCCACAACCGCAACAACTTGCAGGTTGCAGCTGCAGCTGCTTCTACAACCAACATTTACTGCACACACACATTTATCCATCTCGAATATGAGCAGAAATAATCCTTGGTTACACTGGTGCACCGACTTGTTTTTTTTGTTTTTTCCTTGTCTATTCACCTTTTTTTGGGTGTGCATTCAGAGTGGCAGACACTGTTTACATTTGCAATGCTAACCAGAAATCGGCAGCAAATACTAAATCCTTGAGTTCTCTGGGCCTTACGGCAGAGGTGCTCTTAAGTGTGCTTGGATTTATTGCTTATCTTTTATACATTTGTATTATACTTTCCTCGATTAAACTTGTTTTTATCAGGCTCTGGGCCATGGCTACTTTAACTGATTTAAAAATAATTGGAATTACTTAATAGGGAATATCTTCTTAAGTTTATTTTTGATTGCTGATATTTTCATAACATTGCAAGAAAGACTAGAATTTTCCTCTTTTTTATTACCTTATGTCAAAAACTAATTAACTGATTCAACTACTGAAATTAAAGTGATTTAAATTTATTTATGTGGATTTGCTTCTTGTTTTGTTTGTATACACTGGAATACTTTATTCTCGACAAAACTGCTTTTTTATCAGTCTCAAAGATGGGCTAAGAACTTTTTAACTTTATTTGAAATTAACCTGAGTAAAATTGATTTATTAGATAATTATCGATTAATCAGATTTATACCACAATTAATTTAAAATAAATTAATAAACTGCTTTGGCTCTGCAGTTTTTGATGCTGTTCTTTTTATACGCGAAAGGACATTACCATTTTGATGATGAAGTGGAATACTCGATTACTCCATTGAGCTATTTTAAATGCCAAGAACTGTTTAAGTTTACTGCAATTCTGCAATTCAGAATACCTCTTTAACCATGTAAAGAAATTGTTTTTTTTTTAAATCGAACTACATTTTGAACTGCTTGTTTGTTTATTTGTTTTCTTTATAGCCTGTGCTCTCAGTTGCCTCCCTTTTAGCGGCATGCTATGATTATTTCATGGGAACATCAAAACAGCAAATTAAAATGCAACCCACACACAGAGTTCAAACAAATCATTTTTCTTGCGCTGCTTGTGGATCAAATATTTATACCGAATTTCCCACAGATATCGTGAATTGAGTATATGTATGTATACATGTATATATGTCTGTGTATATATGTGTGTATTGTAGATGCATTCGATTTTTCGTTGAGCTATCATTGCCAGCGACTAATTAGTTTGTCACCCCAGCGACACAGAGAATTCCCTCTCTTTCTCTCTCTCTCTCTCCCTCTTTCGGTGGCGGTCGGGATATGTGATATGATTAGTGGCAGCTTGTTTACAGAGCCACAGCAACTGCCGCACCACCATCGTCTCCTGTGGGATTTATTTTTAGTTGGCTGCAGTTGGGTTCCATTGGTTTTCGGCTCGATTTTATTTGGCTGCTGCCTGCTAATGACATGCAAATCAAGCTTTCGGGTGGTCCTGACCAGCAAAACGTTCTTTTCACAGCTGTGTTTAAATATATAAATATTTTTTTTTTACAGCTGACTGTTTTGTTCAAAAAGGCAGCACGTGCAACGCAGTGGTGTCGGAGCAGCTATAAAATGTAAATATTTACTATTTACTTTTGCGGCGACGTGAGAAAATCATTAAATCAAGCGGAAACCCGTTTCTCATTTGGCTGGAGTGGGTACAGGCATCAGTAGACCGCAAGAGATAAGTCAAGGCCTGCATGGCAACAGTCAAAAATGTAATTAGAATTTTTATGATTCAACAAAAAAAGCACTCATAAGGAAAATCAACAAACAAACAAAAAGCACAGCACAGCAAAAAACAAATGAAATAAACTAAATTGAAATTTGGTTAGTGTCTGTTGGAGGTGAAGTCCGCTCAGCCAGTTTTCCGCATAAATGAAATCAAATACATAAAACTGGATAAGCAAAACGAAAACAACTCTGCCAACTTCTACACGCAAAAATCACAAAAATGTTGCGTTTGATCCCAAAAAAAAAAATATATATATGTATATATTTATATAGAAAAAGAGGCGACCAACAACTACAATCAAAATGAAACTAATGGCAAAAATGTAAAAAGGTATTTAAAAAGTTTGCAAATGTGGTTGCAGTGGTTGAAATGTGGGCACAAAGTAAATGAAAATAATTCCATATCGCATTTTTTGGGTTATTGTTTCGCCAAATGTAAAATAAATTATTTATTAAAGTAAGCTAAAAATCAGAAGTTAGCGTAAAAATAACAATAATTGGTTAGAAATCAAATGAAAATGATTTGCCTAATGTCTATTTAAATATTTTGGCATAAATATTTAATTTGTGAAATGGCAAAAACCATAAAATTTTCAGAGTTAAAAAGCTAGATAGAAAGTGTCAACTGTTGCCGTTTCTTTTTTACGGTCCGTGCGATACGGATTTAAAACGGAATGCAACAAATTGAGGTGTAAGTTGTTTATTCCATGAACATCAAATCAGAGTAAAGCAGCTCATCTTACTGTTGCTTTTTTTTTAGCTTTAAAGCCAGAAAAGCTATATCTCTAGTCTTGATATTTAACGAGCGCTACGGGACGCTTATCTATTTGTTAGATGGTCGCGAGTTAATGAGAAAAATGCATACGCATAAAACGATGTCTAGTTCCGGCGCACATAAACCGTAAACCAGCCACCCCCTCCGTATACTGTGGCACACCCCTTACCCTTCTTATTTTTCCACTTGAATTTTACGAGCTCGTCGCCGTCTGTTGCCAGACAGACGCATAAAGCAGGCGATCTCTCCGTTGTCCGCAAAATCGTAAAAACAAAATACCAGAGTCTGAAATCACAGTCAGACAACACACACACACACACACACACACACACACTCACACATAAAGAAAAACACCACATTGTCTATTTCTGGTTTCAAATTGTACCAATTTTTAATATGAACTTTAATTATGGTCCGAGTCGAGTCGAGTTGGGTCGAGTCGAGCTGCCAATTTATGACACTTGGCGCTCGTCCAGTGCACATCAAGTTTGGTATATTTATTGGCCAACAAGGCGCTGTCAAATTTATGGCCCAAAGTGTGAAGCTGCCCCCTGCTCCCTCCCCTACTCAACCCATTTCAGACGGAAAATGCGTTGAATAATTGTGGGTTGCTGGTTGTGATTTGCTATTATTTTTTCTTTGTTATATCCTGAACCTGGAAATGGGTAAAAAGGGTATATTGGTTTAGTACAATATTAGGTAACAGGCAGAGGGAAGCAGTTTTGAGTTCATAAAGTACATATATTCTTGATCGGAATTAACAGACGAGTCGATTAGACAAGTTCGTCTGTCTGTCTATATGAGCACGCGAATAACAGAGACAATAAGAGCTAGAGTCTTTTAATTTTGAATATATGTACTCTCATTATAACTGCTAAACGGCTGCAGTATATCGATATAAATCATCTTCCGATAGGAATAAGAGCTTCAATTTTAGAGGCAAAAGCTAATAAGGCATGTATAATGTGCATTGTCATCTTGTTGATCAATTATACAAGTTTAATCAAGATCGAAATAAATAAATGCACTGCGTTAGTTTGTATTTTACTCTTCCCTAACTGTGCCTGACAAAAGAGCATATCCATGCATGCTTACATTTGAGTGTGCAAAACTTTTTAAAACGAAATTTCATAATAAAACTAGAATAGTATATTCAACAGCTTGTTGCAGGATGTCTAATAGTTGAGTTCACTCGACTACAGCTTACTTATTCTTTTTTTCTGTGTGGGGCTGTGGCTTTGGCAACACACTACAAATAAATTTCGTTGGCACTCAAAAAGCGATTTAATTTGCGGTTTTTGTCACAAACACAACCAAAATTGATAGAAACCCAGTTGAGAATTTCGCAGTTGTTTGAAAATAAATTTAAATCAAAACCTTGATTGGGAAATGGTGCAATGGGGGAAACAACACAATTTCAAAAGCCCGAAAACCGAGTGTCATTCACAGCGTTGCATGCAACACTTGCGTGGAGTGGGTTATGCTTAACAAATAACGCCTGTTCAGAACTTGATAGTGTCTATCGAATCGCTCCAAACTGCCATTTCCGTTTCCGCTTCCTGTTTCAAATAGGAATTCCAATCGTCGCCAGTTTGATAAGAGTATAACTGATAAGCTAAACAGATCCTGCAGTTGCTGTTCGAATCGATTTAAGTATGACTTTGAGATTAGGTGCACATATTCCTGATGCAATTGTTGCAGCTGGTCGAGTGTGGCACAGTGTTGCAGCTGCTCATCGCAATGCTGAGCTGCCTCTTGCAATAGTTGCGCGTGGAAATGTTTGCCAAACTCGAGCAGCAAATCTGTTTTTAGTTGCAACACAATTGCCACTTCTTGTTGGTCACAATTGAGTTGCAGCAAATGTTGCAAGCGATGCACTGTTGTATGCAGTTGCAAACGCACACGAAAGATTTCATTGTATTGTTGCAGTTGCGCCTCGGTGATGATGCCACTCAGCTGCGGGTTGAAGTTGAAGATTAGGGAAAGTTGCGCTAAATTTGCGCTTGGCAATTCTACTTTTAAATCCAGTGCAGCATGTTGAATGTGGAGTATCTGTTGCAGTTGCTCAGCTGCCTTTATGGCAAGTCCCTGCTCCAAGCAACCAAAAACTGTTTCCAGATGCGTGGCATACAAATCAAAATTGTGCAACAAATAAATCGAACGCAGTTGCCGCAAAACTTTGCCCAATTTCAGTTCTTGCAACAGCAAGTGCAACACATACGTGTTGACCCAGAAGAAACGCTGCTTCAGTTGCCTCTGCAGCGTCTCGCAAATGATCTGCTTTAGATCACAGTTCTGGCAACATTTTAGTAACGCCTCAATATTGCAGTAACCCGACTGCTTGAGATCCTGCAACGTCTCCTTGACGTACTTGAAGTAGATGCAACGCAAGTCCCAATCGCTGACTAGGTTTAACTGTTGAAATATCTCTGGGGCAGCAACAGTTGGTTGTGGCATCTTAAATTTATGCTGGTCGAGTTGTTGTGGCTGCTGCAGTTGCACCGATTTGAGCAGCGCGTGATGCAAACTCTGTCGCAACATTAATTCGTGCTGCGCCACAAAATGTGACAATCGCTGCGAGTCACAGAGCCAAGCAATTGTTGCACCTGCCTCTTGAATATGCTGCTCAATGATTTTATAAATGGCATTTGGCTTGAGTGGCACGCCAGCAATAGCCTCTCGCATCAGATACGCCGTGTGACCTTTGACCTTTATCCGTTTAAAGCAAAACTCATTGAAGCCGTCCTCAAAGTCGCCGAGCAACCAAAAATTATCCAAGCAACGGCATGGCACCTGCAACACTTGCAACAGCAGAGCTGCGGCTAAGCGACGATGATCGGAGTGTGGCCATGTGGCCAACACTTCCAGGAGGCTTGTGACGATGTGTTGACTGCGATAATGTGGCGAATTCTTAAGTTGCAGCTTATAGGAAACATAATTGGCCGCCGTTACACTCCAAAGTGGCTGCAAGCGCTTAAAGCTGTTCTGTGTGGCCTGGCAGAAGGAGGCGAGTGTCGCCTTCACTAGCCCCTCTCGGATGCTGTTTGCGTAGTGGGTCAACGCTTCCACAACTGGCATCAGGAGTCGCCTCAGGGCGGCCGTCAAACTGTGCAACATTTCCAACTGCTCCGCTTTGTTATAGCAATCGATGTAGGCGTAGAGGCATTGCACATGCTGCACTGGCTTCAGCAACTGCTCCACCAGCTGCTGATCGTCGATGTTGTCCACATTAAGCGAGTTGTGGACGCAGCTGAATCAGTTCGTTCAGCAGCACAAAATGATGACACTCTGCGGGGCGAAAGAACACTTGAAGGGTCTCTTGGATGAAAAAGGATTCGTCGCAATCACAAAATTTTCTCCCTTGCTCGGCAAGAATACGGCTTAAGTACTTGGCATATCTGTAGCTAAATTGAGCCTTGCTGCCAACCTGCTTGGACAACTCCAGCTCCATTTGCTTAACTTGCTGCAGAGCCGGCGGCAGCTGCCACATTCCACACTCACTTCGAGCAGGCGTTGAATTCGCCGAGTTGAGCGCTGTTAAATCAAGGGATTGACTAACTGGATCCTTGCGAGATCCACCCGTCTGCACTTCACTCTGGCCCATGCCAAGTTCCAAGTGCAGAGACCGTTTTAAGCTGTCCAAACTTAAATGCTTTTTAATTGGGATCTGTTGCGCAGTCTTGTGAGCCAGTGCCAGATCCTTGAGGATCAGCTCGCTGCACTCCAAGTGCGCTTGCTTGTAGAAGCGAGCCACACGAAATGCACAATAATTCACCGATAACATAAAATCGATAATTGCCCACTTGAGCTGCTCGCCAATCTGCAAATCATCGATAATCACATGCGATAACTTTCTGATTGCGTCCGCCAGCAATGGCAGCTGTTCATCACGATATCGATTCACAAATTCACGCAAATTTAGCCAGACTGTAGTGGGCTCAGTCCTGGGTCTTTCGGAATAGATTTGAATCATGTTGATTGCATATTGTAAGGATTTCGTGTACACCTCATTCTCCTCCGGGGAGTCCAGTAATAGTTTCACCAGCTGCGGTACATAACGCTCAATCACCTGCGAATAGACGCGCTCTGCCATATCTTATACAAAATATATATAATAAATTTTTATGTCTATCTTTTTAAGAGAGCTTGTCGTATTGAGAGCTGATATTCGCCTGCTTGACTTACGTTTGCCTTAAGCGCCTTAAGCGAACATGCAAATTCCTGTGGCATGTGGCATGCGGTAGCTGCACCGGCATGCAGGGAAACCAACAACCCAAACACCCGTACAAAACCCGACAAGAACTTTGACACCAGTGACCCATTTCTAGACTGCAGCAATTCCCATATGAGACTCTCTCTCTCTCCATCTCCATCTCTTTCTTTGTGTTTGCTTACTCTGGTCTCCGTGTCCAATAGTGCATGGGGCACAATGTGCGTACTTTGCTTTATTTTCCTGTCTGACAAGATAAATACCAAAATATTGAATATGCAGCAGGCGGCAGCCAAAGAGACTACTGCAAATAATACACTCAGAAAAATAATTGAAATTTAGAAAATCAAAAATAATAATAGATAATAGATAAATTTTATGGTATCATTTTTATGCATTTCAGAAAGTATTTCTCCCACAAAAAAAAAAGATTAATAATAAAAAAAACATTTCTCAGAAGTGGAAATGAAGCCTTTCTAATTTTATGAAATTTTATTATGTACATTTACATATTTTTCTTATTAACAGAAAGCTTTGATGTTATCAAGATGATTTTCACCTTTCAGAGATGTTCAAAATCTCAGTTCGATTTTTGTTCGTAGTGTACAAATAGTATTTCTCCTATTGCTCGGGCAGGCTACACTGTGTCCATCCATCCAGCATTCTGTGCTCGCTCCAAGACATCTGTCTGTCTGCCCCTCTTCCCTTCCCTGCCTGGCCTTCTCCCTGGCCCTTCTGCCCAGCTCCCATCAACTGTGCCACGAACAATAACTCAAATGCAATCGAGCATATTTGCTGCAGAGGCGAACAAATAAACCCAGTTACCTCTACATGCAAGCCACAACACACAAAAATATATGCCACAGTGGGCACCAGGAATGTGTGAACCAACCCGAAACAATAAAATATTTGATGTTGCTGCTGCTGAAAATTGAACAAAATCTTAATTGCGACAGCATAGAAAACTCTCTCAGTTAGCACATAGGCTTCAGAATATTTTCCAAACAAAAAAAAAAAACTTGAAGCAAAAATAGTTGGAGGACTCTTGGCAAAACAAAAATGCAGATACTGTCTGTCTGCCTGTCCGTCTGTATGTTGGATTGTGGGTGCGGGTGTGTGTGTGTGTGTGTGTTGCCAAAACAGCTAGTGAAATCTTTACTAGAAAACAAAAGCTGAAATGTAGAAAAACAAGACAGATTTGTTTGAAGGCAAACTTGAGTTGGGAGACAAAAGTTTTTGTCGCACTCGGCGAAAAGTAAGCGAAAACTTAATAAAGATCGCAGCTGACGGCGGCGTCGAGGCACAGGACACACGCACAGGACACACACACAGGCCACACACAGCGCTGACACTGTTTGGTCAGCGGCATTGCTTGAAAACCCAACCACAGACTGTCGAAATTAAACCAAACTAAATTTGCACTTACACTTTGCCCGCACTAGCTCCTTAGGGAAGACAGGATGAGACAGAGATAGAGAGAACGAGACAGAGAGAGACAGAGAGTGAGAGAAAAGATCTGTGAGAGGCTGTCGAATTGTCACTTTCGCAATTTGCTCAGTTGGTGCGGGAAACAATTGTCGGTTGCAGACAGGCAGCAAGCAGCTTGCAACTTGCCGCATGGTGCGCGTCAAGGGCGCGTAAGTGACATTTATGCGCCTGGACGGCAAACAGCCTCTGCAGCGCCAGCATCTACACTCAGCGAAACAATTGACTGAAATATACTGACAAAGACAGCTGGGCTTATTATGCAGAAAGCATAATTCTGAAATGCAAGCTTTCCGAAAAACCATGATTTTCTTTCTTTAATTTCTTTCTTTGCTTAATGCCAGGCCCGATTTTTCTAAAATTTAGAAAAAAATATGTTTGTAATTTTCAGGTTGTTTTTCTTTTACGCAGAATTCTTATAGTAGCTGTTTGTGTAACTATTTTATTAATATACATTTATAAAAAATTGCTCTTCATTTTATTTTTCAAACTTTCCACTAAACTAAACAGAGCCAATCTGGTTACTTCTTTGTGAATATTAGAATTAATTTTCTAAAATATTGAATTGCTTTTCATATCTATATATATTTGTATTATTTTCTGTATGTTATTATTATTTATATATTTTGATTTCCTTTTAATATATTTAGAAATTATTTGTAGAAACCATGATATTTGACCAGCTTTCGGGGCCGTTTTAGTATTGTGGCGATTTCTTTGCTGAGTGTAGCAGTGAGAAGGAGTGAAAGAAACCGCTTCAAACTTTTGCTCAACAATGCAGATGCAGTCAAGCGACCTCAGCGAGAGAGAGAGGGAGAGAGAGAGAGAGAGAGAGAGAGAGAGAAATGGCAGACAGAGATAGGGCGAAGTTTGTTTTAATAAATACTTTCATTGTGTATGCAGCCTCAGCATCCGCAGCAACAGCAACCGCATCCTCACCTGCCTCCAGCTGAGTCAGATGAAGAGATAGTGTCTTAAGAGTATGGAGGATGAGGGAGATGGAAGGGATTGGGGGAAGGTGGAGCAGAGGTTGTCACTGTTGATGACGGGCAAGTTTCTTAAGAATTTAGTGCTCGCTGCTGCTCATCATCGACATTACTTTGGCAAAGTTGAGATTGTTGACAATAGATGTGCAGCCGGCGGGAAACAATCATCAACAGCCGCAGACGATGGCAAATGCAAAAATTACTCAATTCTTTTTAATAGCATGAACTTTGCCATTTGTTGTTGTTTTCGTTTGTTGTTCTTCCTGTTGCAATTAAGCAAAACTTTTTCAAGTTTGAGCTGCAAATAAATGCGTACCTTATTTAAATATAGACACTCTTATTTTCCTTGCTCTCTGTCTATGCTGTCTGCTGTCTGTGCCTGTGCCTGCAGGCCGAATAAGTTGTTTACAAAAGGCAGAACAAAATCACATCACATTTTTTTCACGGCTGCAGGCGTTGTCTGTCGTAGTTGATATAATTCTGATTCTATACATACATATTAATATTATTTTATTTACTTGTTTGTTATAACTTTGATTTCATGTATACATATTCATTTATTACATTTATTTATGCTTTTCTTTTTTGTGATATATTCGCTGACTATTTTTCGATGGGCCTCATTTAGCGTAGTCGTCGCCATAAACTACACATTAGCAGATACCGGAAATGGTTTTGGGAAAAAGCGATGTTTTCTATTTGTGGCAACAATGCAACACACATCTGGCTGGCAACAGTTTTCCCCATGTCATAATTTTTTTTCTTTTTTTTGGGAGCCGCAGGCAAAGTTAATTAGTTGTGATTTTTCAAAGAACATTCAAATCGAAGGCAGCCGAGTGAAAAACACAAACAAATAAACTCGGCTCCGGGCTGTGCAACGCTGTGGCAAAGGCGGGTGCAGTGGCGGTGGCATGCAATGCTGGCACATGTTGAGTGTATAAAATTTTGATGAATGTTTTGTTTACGGCAGCTGACAAGGGGTTGCCTTTGCCACGCCCCTCCCCAAAATGTCCCAGCCTCCGGGCAGTACGTGGGTGTGCGAACATGTTGTGTAGATATATATATACGAGTATACGGCAGCAGTCAAAATAATAGAAATGCTGCTTCTCAAAGCACTTAATAAAAATGTTACTCATTTTATGGTGCTCAAATCAGGATCACTTATAGATCTTCAATAATTCAATTCTATTTTTCATAAGTTTTCATAATTTTTGAACTATTTTTTAAATCTATTTTTTGTTAACATTATCCACAACATATGTGTGCACTCCTATTATTTTGACCGCAGCTGTATATACGCCTGGGATGCAACGCACATGTCTGCCCCCTCGGCAGACAAGCCACAAGTTGCTAAATGGCAATTGAATATGAATTGTATTGAACAGCAGTAGTAGGGGAGTCTCATTCCTCTCTCTCCCCTCCCGACTCCGATTCGTTGCCATGTTGCACGCCTCTGTGAACTTTACACGCCCCGCTGGCGCTGATGCAACAGATGCCATAAATAATGCAGCATAAACAGCGACAGCAGCTAATTAACAAGAAATGCGCAATCCAAACCAAAATTTCTTTTTGGGGGCCAGCTGCAAACCAGGTAAAGTTTGGTGGCAGGGGTTTGGGGGCTGTTACATAAAATGCCTCCGGTTGCATTTACTTAGTTTTTCCCAATCAAATTCAGTCTGTCTACGCCGAATAATAATTTAAATATCTAGCCCCCAGCGAACCTGAGCAACAAATACAACAGCAACAAAACAGAAAATGCCATTTGAGCTGCGGCATGCTAACAAGTCAGGCAACAACAGCAACAACAAAATGCGTGCTTTGGCAAAAAAATAGAATCCAAAAAATGAAATAAAAGGGGGAGAAAGGAGGTAAAAACTTAAGAGCCGCGAGGAAAAACAGGAAAAACACACAAAAAGGGAGAAAAGCGGCAAGAAATTAGTTTCGCTGGCGAACAATGTCCTAGTTGTTGTTGTTCTTGTTTCTCTGTTGCTGTTGTTGCGGGTGCAAAGCTACCAAAGAGCAGAACGAATGCAAACACACACACACACGTACAACAAAGAAAGCAGGTCTCTCCTCTCTCTCTCTCTCTCTCCTCGGAAAATGCCTTTGCGAATAAAAGCACAAGAAATTCAAATTTTCTCTGTGTGTGTTTGTGAAAAATGGCAATGCAAAAAGTCGCTTAGTTTTCGATGTAAAAGAGCAAAACTATGCAGGCCACAAACATTCGTAGACAACAACAACAAGAGCAACAACAACAAATTCAAGTCAGATAAGCGTAAAGAAACAAACAAAAAACAGAGAAGAATGCTGTAGTTCGACTGGGGGATACCCTTTTTGCGATCTCAATGGAATTTGTGTAGTTGATCAAGAAGATGCCAATGTATATTAATGTGTATCGCTTACTAGCGTCTGCCTCTATAAGTGAGCTTTCGGAAATCGCGAAACGGTGAAATGCCCGGGTAGAACAGAACTTATATAAAAAGTTAAAGAGAGAAATGGCCAAATCGACTCGACTGTTGATACCGATATGGAATATATATACTTTATGGGCTTCCTTCTGCATGTTACATACTTTAGCCCAACTCCATTATACCCATTTTACGCATTGTTTATGGGTTCAGGCTATAAAAAAATACACACAAAGGAATCGGATGGAATACAATTGAGGTGCAGTTGGGTGAGTTTAGGGGCGGTTGTCGGGGCCGGGGAGCAGCAGTGGTAGTTTAATAAGCTGCCCGCAAGAATTATGTTTTAAATGCAAAATATATTTGTATATTTGTGTGGAGCTTTGTTAAATCCGAAAACTCAACCCTACCCAAAGCTAAACAGAATCCAGGAAAAAGAGTAATTTACTATTATTATGTTATATGTTATGGCTGAGTTATTAGATTGGCATGTCGGCTCTTAGCTCAAAGCAGCTGTGAGATGAAAATGTATCCACAGCCAACATGTTAGGCTAAATGGCCAAGTACTTCAGTCATTTTGTGGTGGTGGTAGAGAGGGGGAGAGTTCCCTGTTACAGTGCCTACGGTATGTCGATGAACAGCCACCTTCTGTTGCCGTTTACTGGCCATAAAGCTGACTGTAATCTTCTGCCAGGCATATGCAAATACAAAATACAAATACATGATGTTGTCAAGTCTGAATCCTGGACCCGGGCCTGGTTCTGGTTCTGGGCTTGGGTCTGGGCTGTTTCTTACTTTTACATACATTATCCTGTCCAAAAAACAAGCCAAAGCCCAGCGGCATAAATGAATATGCCAGAGACATAGGTAAACGCTTTGCACTCCTCCTGCCAATGCCGCAACTGTTCGCAAAGATACTGGGCACTATCATATTGTTAAGAAGTTTGTAACACATTAAGGCAGAAGTCTCGGAATTGTACAATATATATATGCTTGTTCAACAACGATAGTTAAGTCGACTTAGTCAGTCAATTTATCTATCTGTCTGTTTTTATGTAAGTTATTTTATTAGTTTTAAAGCTAACTTGTTGAAACTTGGCTTGTGTCCGTCTTTTTGCTACCGGATCGAGTCACTATATCATATAGCTGTCGTAGTAACGATCGGCCGAAGGATAAGTTCCTGTATGGAAACCGTTTTCGTTTACCAAGATATTCAAATGAAAACTAAAAACTAAACCTAGTTCTGACAACTTCTAAAAGTTGTACATAACCTGATCAACATTGGACTATGAGAATAAATAGTTTCAATCGGTTGGTCCACAAGCGTATCTAACCATCGGCTTGCCTAAGATTCTTGCTTCTTTCCATTCTTTCTGGAATTTTCTTTCTTTTTTTTTGGCTTTTTCGACAGGATGAAAATTCTTGAGATGCCTTGCAGGCAAAGCTGTTTGTTGCTGCTGCTGTGCTCCCCTGGCCAGCTTTACTTCAAGTTTGCCATACAGCACGTGTTATGATCGAGGTGGCGGCTGCCACACACACCCCCCTTCAGGAGCAGGTGTCGCTTGGACCGCACACAGAAACACAGCCCAAAATTTCAATAGAGCGGCGAAAGTTTCATTGACTTGACAGCTGAATGCGCAGGTGGGGGCAGAGAAGGTGGGTGTGGGAGATGGAGGCCCATTTCACAATAACTTGGACCCAAGTGTAATTGTTACCGTTTAAATTTCCATTAAAGGACGCGCCTAGGCAAAAATGGATCTAAATGCGGCTGCCGCGGGCCCGTCAGGAAGTCGAAGCTCCTTCGCAAAAATATGTCACAACACTTAAGCTGCGTTTTAGACAACCAACAACAACAACAATGGGAAGCGGAAACAATGGGGATAGATACAACAAAAGGCGACCGCTTTGAAAAGGCCGCCTGCTATTAACAAACCATAAAGTAATTTCTTGCTTTCCTGCACGGAAATTAGACATTTTGTCAAGGGAACACTCATCTTGTACGCTGACTGCGACGTCGACGGCGGCTGAGACGCCGACTGCGACCGCGACAGGGACAACAATAACAGCAACCATAACAAGCCAGAAGTCGAATTGGGTGGAAGAGTATACACTCAGAAAAAAATGGGATTGCATTTTAGAAACGATGCCAAGGGCAACTCGCCTTATTATTTCTAAAAACCAGCGTTTTATTTTCTTAATTTCAGTGCACATTTTTATAGAATTTATATAAAATATGAAAAAAGTTCATGATATTTTTTATGCTTACATTATTAACAACGATTTGTATTTTAAGATTTTACTTGTATACAATTTTGGATAGTAATAAGAAATTAATTATATCGACTTTCCACTAAGCAACTCGAGCTAAATTCCCATATAGAAGCGGAGCCAATAAATTTCAATAATTGTGTCTGAAGTTCAGAAAGGATTTTTGTAAGATTCAGCAATTGTATTTCTGCATTTAAGAAATGCATTACTTAATTATAGAAAATATAACAACATAATGTTGTTGAAATGATCTTAATTTTTAGAAATATATTTACTTATATTTAGAAATTATTTTGAAAACTGAAGGAAAAAACTTTGTAGTTTTCAGGGCGATTTACATTTTAGGGCAATTTTCTAAATTAAGGGCCGATTTAATTTCTGCAAGTGTAGGACACTTGCTGCCAAGTTAAAAGTGAAAATATTATAATGAAGTATGTTTTTAGCTGTTTCGAGATTTCTCAAATGTATCCACCATACACAGTTATGATGGGGGTGGTTGGTGCGATGGAGTTGGCCGGTAGGCGGGCTCAAAAACAAAAAAAAAAAACAACAAAAAACATTTTATAAGTAAACAAACAGCGGCAACAAAAGTTTGTCTATTTAAAAAGTTTTGCGCTTCATGCGCCAAAGTTATAAAACATGAAAATATTTCTTAATTATTTTTATAAACAACGCAACGGCGGCTCCAACGTCTTTTTTGGGCTCTACCCTGGGTACTCGTTATGGCCCGAGGGGCGTAGCCACGCCCGTACTCGCCCCCTTTCGTCGATTTGTGTCTGCAAGTTGTTTGTCTTGCTGATTTTGGAGCACATTTTGCCTGAGGTCAGGATTCTGTTTGATTAGCATAAATTCGACTACAGCAAAAGGGAAAATACCCCAAGTCGCCCCAGTTTGTTTGTTTGTTTCTGTTGCTTACTGCTTCTCCTGTTCCTTAACTGTTTGTGCAAAAATTAATTAGCTCGGGAGGAAAACACAAAAACACAAATTCTGAATCGATTCCCCGAAACGTCGCCTAACTCACCTGCGTGGGATTATGTGGCTGGAAAGAGTTTAGAACATTTTCGTTAGTTAATTAATTGACCAATATTTGCTGAAAAAGATATCTATATACATAATACGCACTGTACTACTGTATAAATCAAGCTGCCCAACCTGCTCCGCCCCTTTTGATTGCCGTTATCTGCATTTTATGATGCTTTAAACACCGCAAAGCATTTGCAAAATGGTTTTTGATATACGACAATCGGTTTGGCCATAGCCATAAAATACTGCCAAATGGTTGAGCGATATATGGCTGTTGAATGTGTATAAATCTATAAATATATATATATATATATATGATTGAATCGGGAGACCAAATACTATTTAAACAGTTGTTAAGCTGAAAATTTAATCTGATAACTGAAACAAGTGAGAACTTTTGCTGTGGGGCTTAAAAAGACAGAGAAAAACTATGTTATCAATCAGATTATTCGTATTTATCTACCTGCAAATTTGGCGATTCCAACCTTAAAGTTGTGGTTGATATGAGTTTTTATTGATGTATTTAGTTAGAATTATATATTTAGAGTAGGCGTGGCTACACAATGATTACCGATGATATTCCTTGTGAGTTTGCTGAGTCTAGTTCAAAAACTAGTCATATCTGGGTGGTCTTCAAGGGACATCACCAACAATCTGCCAATTAAATTTGATAAATGTAGTTAACAAGAGTGTGATAGATATGTGGTTTTAATGATTTGCAAATATTGATTTTTATAGTTTTGCTAGAGCTCCACAGTTCCAACACTTTGTCTGATGCAGACAAGTTAATATTCTAAGTTTCAATGACCTAAATTTAAAGGTGTCGTAAAAGGTTGCTTTCATAGAGACGGGCAGCCGAACATTGCACACAATGAATATACTATTTTATAAATGTATAAATTAGATTAATTCTATATAACCTGCCTTTGTTAGTAATATGGTATGCCTTTGGGAAATGCCTCAACTATATGATATGATTATTATGTTTATAGCTGCTCGAATAGAAATGAGAAATGTTTGTGTATCGCTGGCACGCTGGAAATGTAACATTTCAATTTGCTGCAACAAATGCTCATAATTTATAAATTTTAAATCTATTTTAGCCGCAACGAGCTGGGCGCTCTATATTTTGTGGCATGCCACGCAACGCTGTGGACTTTTTTTGAGCGGATAAAATTGGGGAATGCTTTGTTGCTGATTTATCGATGTAGCTGTTAAAGTTGTTGCTGTTGTTGTTGTTGCTGCTATTGTTGTTGCTGCTGCTTTTGTTGATGCTGCTGTTGCCATTGTCTGCGTTTTTGGCACTACTGACCCGATTTTCCACTTTTCATGCGGCAACGTGCAAAGGCGCGCAGCATGCATGGTGATCATGTTTACGTTGTCGACCCCCCTTGAACTCTTACCCCTACCCCCTGCCCCATGACCCTTTCTCTCTCCTCTCCAGAAACCGCTGGATGTCACTAATGGGCCACACGTTCCAGTCGAGTCACGTCACCTTTGGCAGCGTCTGCAACTGCTGCTGCTGCAACTGCAAACCAGGCCAAGTCAACAGCTACAGACAGACCTATCCCAAAGTATGAGTATAAAGAAAAACGCATTGGAAAACGAGATCACGTATTGCGACGCGAGATTTTTGCAATTTCATGTGCCTTTCGTATCGGAAAACTATCTTTCAATTAAATGCCGCCAATGCGATGCCACGAGATGCAGTGCATGCAATGCGTTGCTTCGATTCCAATCAGACTCATATTTATACCCTCAAGAGAGCAGCACAGTTTTGTTGTGCAATGTGTACCATCTTGGAATAGAAGAAATTATGTATGCATATTCTAGATCAACTTCCACATAAACCCATTTGTTTGTCAATTTATCTGCTTCTATGCGAACTACTCCATCAACTTTAATGTTATCTAGATGCATCTCTCTTTTTCTACTTCGATAAAATGTTTTATAAAATCAAGAAAAAATAATGATTTAAATAAAAGAATTGCTAATTAAATAATGATGTGTAAAAGCACCCTGAAAATCAGACATGTCTTTTACTACATTTAAAAAAAAATTGTTCCTAGAATTTAGAAAAGATAAACCGTGGTTTAAAGACTTAGCGACTTATATATATATATATAATATCTGAATAGAAAGGTTAGCTGTGCTTTATGTAAAAAATTAAATTTTTCTAAATTTCAAAACGATATTTTCACCAATTGTAATTCGGTTTGTAAATATATATAATATTCGGCATTGTCAAAGAAGCTTCCACTTTCTGGTTCACTTTTATGTTGGTCACAAACCAATTTGCCCGAAAAAGGTGCACATGTGCACAAATATATACATATATTATATACAAATGAGTAGCTGAAAGAAATATTGCACTTTGTTCATTTGCGAGCTTAATTTGATTACGAAATTGCATTGAAAATATTTTCATTGCATTTTCACGGTATGCCGCGTATCATTTTAAGCTGTTTTGCATAAATTTTCCGGCAATAAACAAATATTTTTTGGGTCATGGGCCAATAATGAAATTTGGTGAGGATTGTTGCTGTTGAGTTGCGGCAGTTTTAAAACTTCATTTAATTTAATTTATCTTTCGGCAGTGACACAATTTATGTAACAACTTTGACCGTTGCTGGTTTTGTTACTATTGTTGTTTTTGGTGTTGGTGTTTTTTGGCTGCGTTGCTGTTGTCATTTGAAACTAATTTGCATAAAATGAGCGTCGAATGTTTTTTTCATTTTGGTTACCTGTGGCCCATAAAAGCCACATATGTCGAGCGGCCCTGTAGCGGTCAAGTTGACCATAAATTGCCTCCTGATGACTCCTTTAAAAAGGACCAAAAGCAGCGCCAGCAATTCGATTTCGTTTTTATGGCGCATAAATTATTCAGAGTTTGTCTATAGTCTATAAAATGCTGAGGGTCGTTAAGTCGACTCTGAGCTGAAAATGTCTCTCCAATGTTGCTGTTGTTTTTCGTATTTGGTGCTGTTGCTGTTGCCTCGCTGGACGTGCACTGACCTGGCCTTCTATCCCTTTTTCGAAATAGACAATTTGCCCCACCTCAACGCACTATTGTCCTATCCCAGTCCCGTTCCCTGGCATAAAAATCAGTTTAAGCTTGCGCCACAGCTTTTGGATTTATGCTACAGTTTTTCCACTATCCTTAATACTTTTTCTTTTTCGCATGGGTTTTTCTTTTCTTCTCTGGCTGTCGGCTGTCGGCTGTCAGCGATTTTACGAGTAAATTGAGAGCCACAATCGTTACTTCAAATCACTTTCAGCTTAGAGACTATATCCAATACAAAAACAATACAGCTAAAATACGAATTGAAATTCGCAATTCGGCTTAAAGACCAAACAAGCGAACAACTCATTTTATGGCTCTTCTATACTGTATCCATTAAAATTTGGTGAGAGGGGTTAATGCTCCACTAAATTTACATGTTGCATCAATCTAGAGCCCAAAGCATAATCAAAAAGTCTTTGTTTTTTAAAATCGGTTCAGTTTTCACAAACTTATGGCTAACGGAAGATTCGAACTATTTTACATGCCCAGAAATACGTTTTCAGATTTAAATGTAGGATTGTTCTAGAGTTCAAACCAATACCACATCGGCCTGGGTTTTGGATATCGGTAGAGTTGTCACCTAAACCTTTAGCTATTTTCATACTTGGATTTGAATCTGTTTATATCTAAAACTCAAACCATGAATTTACTTTTGGAAATGCGACCAATTTTGACAAAATTATGGCTATTTTACATTTGGTATAATATATTTAAAAGTACAGCACAGAGTATCAGCTAGTCAGGCACCCTCGACTTCAGCTGTGTTTTTATTTCTGCTTATACGGTTCGCTGCAGTATTTATGAGATACTTTTCGATTCGCTTATGAGCAATGTGGCTTTAAAGCACTTTCAACTTGCCCAAATAGAACACGTGCTCGCTTTTAATGGCTGCTGTTTTTTTATTTTTTCTTTTTAGCATCACGTAACAGTTCATTAAAGGGTCCTTTTGCGATGTGATCAATATTGAATCAGGGTTGGCCCACTCCTCCAAATGGACTTTAGTCTGCTGCAGGAAAGTGCAGCATCATTGTCTGAGCCCCCCTTTTACAGCGAACATTTGTCTTCGCAGGACAATGCGAAAGAAACCAAAGCAAATACGCATGAAGTTGCTCTTTTAGACATATCGCAAAACATTTGCTGTTTGCTTTGAGCCAAGTAAACGGAAGGAAGTGATTGTCCTGCTGAGCGACTGACCCAATTAGTTTGAAAGCTCTTTCCACTATCTATCTCTATATCTGACTCTGTCACTCCTTTTTTTCTCTCTCTGTCATGCAGTCAATATTGCATTCTACAAATATTTAAACAGTTTCGCAACAGACATTTTAGTCTCATTCTAATAAGCTGGTCTACTTTTCTGTTATCCTTGCACATTAACTTTAAGGACACTCGTTTCTAGTACTGCTCAGTTGCGACTCATTAATAAAATAATATTATTTATGAATAAATAAAATTTAATTTTACATAAAAACTGACAAACAGTCCCCAGTCGGGAGAAGGCGACAGACACGGTCCACAATAACTAGAAGCAACTACAACCCAATACGACAGCAGCAACAACAGCAACAAAAACCTCTACAACAAGACTTACAACAACAATATCAAGTTGTCAGGCACAAAGACAAATGCGCAAAAAATTGCTTGTTTTGTTTGGACAGAGTTGTTCTTGTTGCTGTTGTTGTGGCATATTTGAGAGTATTTGCACAAAATACGTGAAATTACGCGAAAGCTTGGATCTGTCTCGTCTCTCGGTCTGCCACGCCCCCCCCCCCCCAACCCTCCTCTTTATCAGGGGAAATGTTTACATCAAGGCGACGCCAAAAAAAGCCTTTGGGAATGAAAAAGGGAGCCCAACCAGGCACTGAATGACAATGTGTGTCCTTGCAGGGCTACCCTTACTGCCAGGCTATCCTTACTGCCTCTCCTTAGTGGCCTGGCTGGCTGTCAGTCTGGCAGCTTGTTAGTTGCTGGCCTGCTGAAACAAATGCCATTTTATTTTGATGCCGAAAACGTCTTTGCCACCGCTGGGAATGAGCTATTTGTATGTTCTTTTTTATTTTTGTCTTCAGCATATTTTTAGCAGATAAATACAGCTACGGACAAAATAATAGAATGCACATAAATGTTTAAAAAAATACTTAAATTTAGTTAATAAATTATGAAAATTTGATTAAGCAATCCAAACTGCAGATAAGAAAACAGTAAAAGTTCGCATAGCTATAACCTTTATTAACAAAAATAAATTTAAGTCCATAAATCTAATTACTTTTATATTTATTGTTATTTAAATTATTCATTATAATCATTATAGATCACCATAAAATGAGTCATATTTTGATTAAATACTTTGAGAGGCAGCACTTCTATCATTATGACCGCAATTGTATATATTTATTGTTATGCTTAGGTTTAGGTGTATCGCAATTGCTGCAGTTTAACTCGTTTCCAAAGTATTAATGCGCTTCAAAGTTAATAATCCGTTGAGCAGCAAAGCAGAAATAATTATGCTGGCAAACACTTTGCAGCGGAAATCTCATTTGTCATGCAGCTCGCCATTTCTCAGACTGGCATTTAAAATCCCATTAAAACCGAATCCGACAAATGCAATAACAAACTGTGTGAAAAAAATAAGACCAAATTATAATATGAAAACGAAAAAAAAATTATGAGCGGACTTTTGCAACTTGTGCGGCACACAGGAAACAGCCGCAAAAGGCATCGAACGAACCTGGCCAAAAGGCCCAAACCATTCATAATTTAAAAGACTGAACCGATTGCCCCAGCTCCCGCAAGGGGCAAGCGGCATCCTTCGCAGCAGTCACAGCAATAAATTAATATAAAAATTCCTCACGCTCAGCCAATAAGAGAGAACACACTGAAGCATTTTATCACAATTGTGCCAGACGATGGACACAGGACACAGGACAGAGCAGGAGGAGAATTTGAGATGTCTGAAATGCCAGCACACGCGAACAGTTTGCTTTGCTGCTGCTGCTGCTGCTGCTGCTACTGCTGGCAGCCTTGACTAGACATTTTTTTAAAAGCGTTTAAACATTAATGCCATTTATGGGCAAGTCCTTAAAAACCAACGCGACACAGTCTGCTTTGAAAGTAAGCCAACCGATCAGCAGCCAATTGAATCACAATCACAACTTTACTGCAAGGGTAAGTTTTGCAAGTTGCTAATAAAGGGGGACAAGAGAAGTAGGCATGGACAAAACACCTACTACTTTTGCGTAAGCTAATTGCAGTCGACATTTAAATCGCTGCGAGCATCGATTTATATAAAAAGTTGCCAACTCCACTCGAGATCTATTGGGGCACATAGAGAGGACAAAGTTTTTGCATGTGGCTGGCAAATAGTTGACTGGCTGCCAATGTTGAGGGCGGCGGCAACTTTGTTAATGGTTTTCTCATAAATTTTAATTCGATTGCATCAGTGAACAACTACAACGTAGAGTTGGAGCAGGACGCACTTCTTTGTCATGAAAAATACATTAGAGATAGACAGAGAGAGAGTCCCAATTTTGAACTCTCAACTTAAATGGACACATCCATGTGGCACATCGGGTCGGCTGGCAAGTTTTTGATAGTGCGGCTGGCCACAGACTCAACCGCGAAACCTCAAGTTGCAACAAGCAGCATGCAGCTGGCAGCACGTTGCAAGTCCCGGCTAGACAGCGCTGCCAGCCAAAGTCTCTTGTTTCTGAGCACTCAATTAATTTATGCGGCGTGAAGTAAACTTTTGCTAGCTGTGAGCATTTCAAATGGAATCTCGAATTCTTGCAACGAACTGAGCAGCAATTTTCGCTTGCCGCACGCGCAATTTTTTACAACAAAATGAATCGGTTGAAAGAAAGATGGCCGCAGTTGAAATACCCTTCGCGATCGGAGTTAAAATGCCGAGATTTGAAGTTTAAATGTAATGTAATTGTAGATCGATGTTTATTAGTCTCGTTAAAAATGTTAGGAATTTGAATTAGATTACTTGGTAAATAAAACACTTATTCAAACAGAAACTAATTTTACTTATTTTAGTGTCCCTATACGATATAGTGATTCGATATTATTATTTATTTTGGCCAAATGAGAGGATGTAAGTAAGTTGGGTTACGGGACCTTATTAAAGGTAAAAAAAAACTTTTTGTATGGTCCATTCTTAATAATTTGTTTTCCAAAGTTGCATATTTTGGTAAACAA
The DNA here is from genome assembly GCA_037043685.1 of Drosophila hawaiiensis. Classification (NCBI taxonomy): domain Eukaryota; kingdom Metazoa; phylum Arthropoda; class Insecta; order Diptera; family Drosophilidae; genus Drosophila; species Drosophila hawaiiensis. Next base: position 107,492 of record JBAMBA010000166.1, on the reverse strand, counting down.
TTTTGGTAAACTCAACTATCCACGTTGAACAAGAATAAATATGTGTATATATATACTTTATGTATTCCAAGACGCTTCCTTCAGTCCGGACAGCTAGTCCTCAAGATTATAATACCCTCTACAATGGCAAAATATGCCCAAAATAAATGCGGCTTGATGGAAAATGCGCCCAATTAATGAATTTTAAATGCATTGTCATTGTCACTTCTCTTCCTCTCTCCCTCGCTCAATCTGCCTCGTTCTCTTTCGCTCTTTTTTTTATTGCCTGGCTGCCAAGCCAGCCGACAGATAATAGATACAACAGGACCAAGAGATCCTTGTGTGTGAACGTGAGTGTATGTGAGTGTGATTGTCCAGCAGTGCAGGGACAGTGGTACAATTAGCCGAAAATCTATATAGCTGAAGTGATCATTTTTTTATTTCATTTTTTTATTATATATAGTATTATATAGTTTTTTTATTTGTTTGTTTATTTATTGTTTTTTATATCTGTTCTCAATGATATTTTTGTTTCAGCTGACGGACCTTCGATGCTCTTCCAATATGAATCGATACTCTACTGATATCTCTACTGACTCGACTACTTACTCTCGGTAGTGTCGCAGATAGCAAAAAACGAAACAAACAGACACACTAAACTCGCACACCCACATTATTGAAATATTTGAACATAGTGCAAATACTTTGGCAGCCACTGTACGTGCGTGCGTTGCCTGTGAAAAGGCTTGCAAACTGATGGGACGGCCGACTCGCATTAACTACAATGATAATATCGCAAGTAAAAGAAAAATAACAAGAAAATGCCTGGCATCGTTCATTACTCTCCCGCCCCCCACCCTACCCCTACCACTCCCCTTCTGCTTCTCCTTCTCCTTCTTTTGCAGGTGCGTGGCCCAAAAAGACGAGTCGAGGAGACGACAAGACATCCGTAATGTTTTATTGTTGTAACTGTCGCCTGGCACCATAATATATAGTCTGTGCCACATCCTGGCTACGGTCTGCCTGACTATCTGCCAGCCTGCCACATATAACCTTTTTCACCCAGCTGGGCAAAGTGGGTTGGGTTGTGTACACTCAGCAGAAGAATCGCCCTGAATTTTGGTAAATCGCTCTAAACACTAGAAAGTTTTCATTGTTTTGGAAATAATTTTTAAAACCAAGAAAACATTTTTCTAAAAAAATAAGCCTGTCCTCAATCAACAATCTCAGAAAAAACGAGCTTTTTTTATTTAAAAACTATTTTTTATTCTTTTCTAACGCTCAAAAGTAAATATTAAAATTTACTTGTTCGAATCTAATTTTTCGAAATATATATAAATAGATGAATTTGGCGGATTTATAAAATGCAGTGCGATTTTTTTCTGAGTGGAAGGTTGGTCGCATTTTTGGTGCGCGTACGTGCCCGAATTGGACAGGTGCGGGTCGAGTTTGGGTTGCCGCTTGCTGCGTCGTCCAAGGTTGCTCAAGGTACAAAATTTTATAAGCTTAAGAGCGGAATTAGTGTGGCCCTCTCTCTATCTCTCTCGCTCTCTCTCTCTCTCTCTCTCTCTCTTACTCGCTAACTATATATCTCTTTCTTAGACTGTCTCCTTTTTGGTTTCGCTTTTGTTTGCGTTTGTCGTCTTCCGTTTTAACAAATGTTTTGTTAGCGCGAGACTCTTTCAAGTCTTCCGTTTGCGCAAATTATGCGGAAACGGAAGCGACAAAAGTAAAAACCACAGTTGAGTGTGTGTGCGTGTGTGTGTGCGTGTGTGTGTGCGTATGTGTGGCCATCACATATGCGACTAGCAACTGCGTACCTGCTGCTGCTGCTGCTGTTGCTGCCTGTCATCATTGCTCTGTATTAGGACTATTCAATTTTGATTATTAAATAATGCCTGCCAAATTGATAAAAGCAATCTAACAAACTATTGGCATGGCATGTGGCACGTGCCGCATGCCGCAATGAAATGCACGTACGCAGCCAGCACTCACTCACGAGTCCAGTTCATGACAAATAGTGCGTGTCCTTGACTCAACTGGCCAACAGGATGCGTGCGCCTAAAACTCTAATTAAATTTATCCCCAAGGATAAAAGTAAACAAAATCGCTTCCTGCTCAGTCAGGCAGAGAGAAACAGGTAACATTTTGATGTGTGCAAATCATAACAGATTCCCATCGCTTTTAACGCTTTACACAATTCTTCTTTTTTTTGCATTTGTCCTTATTTACTTTTTCTTAACCTATGCAAATCTGTGTGTGTGTGTATGTGTGATGTGTGTGGGTTTTCAAGTTAAACGTTTCAATAAAGTCGAGCACCTGTCAATAAATCGAAATTGCCTCTCGTATTATTTTTATCGTCTACGTTTCGTTTCGTTTACACTGCACAAGCATTTTCCAGCTGCCGCATGTCAGATTGCCATAGGCCACGCCCACAATGCCGCCCTAAATACGACCAGAAGATATCTCGAAGCTGGCATCGTTGCCATCTCGTTCCAGTTGAGCACTTCTGCCGGTTTTTTGGCTGCCTTCCTCAATCTTGCTATCTCATTCTCGCTTATGGTTTCCCATTTTCCACAATTTTCCTCGCCTCGAATTTTGTCTTAGGTTTCTGCTGCCTTTGCTTGTTCTTTGCCGCGTCTTAATTCAGTTTGGCAATCGAATTTCTAGCCAGTTTTTCAGCTTCAATTAATGGCTATGTCTTCGTCCTCATCGTTTGAAGTCTTCGCTTTTTCCCCAGCTGCGGCTGCGCTTTAATTTTAATCCACTTCCGCATAAGTACGAGTACAAATGAGATCCTCCTACGCTCCACCCTGCCTCATGAAAATTTAATAAGTAGCTCAATGGGTATGTGTGGAAGTGTGTGTGTGTGTGCGTGTGTGTGCGCGTGTGGGTGTCCATGATGAGGCTCCAAAGCCCGTCCGGGCACATGTCAGGACATTTACAGCATTCTCTTGTCCCCATGCCCCGTCGCAGCTCATGTGTCATGTAAAAAGATTCTTAAACAAGAGTCAAAAAGAAGAAAAAGAAAAAGCAGCAGAAGAGAAAAAAGCAAACTTTAAAATGAAATGCGTTTCTTGGTTTTAAGTGTCAGGTGTGAGTGTTTGCACAATGGGTTAAATAAAACAGGTTACTTTATTTAATGAAAATAAATAATAAAAGTAAATAATTATTACTTTATTTAATAAAATTTAACAATAAAAATAATCACATAATACTTCACTTACTGAAAATAAATAATTAACATTAATAATGAAATAATAATATATTATTTATATATTATTTATTGTTGTTGCATATAGAAGAAAAATAGCACCACAACAAAAACTTGACTTTGGTAAATTTTTTTTAATTTCTCTATTTTTAAGAATAAAAAATACTTTCCGCCACGCCCATATTGCAAAATTATATATGTGCCTGGGAAAACAAAACAGATGTTGTATTAATGATGTGTCTTTAACTGCAGAAATTCTTAAATAAAGTTCTTAAAGAACTAATTAATATTTTAACTGATGATATTTTAACAGGTAGTTTTTATAAACACGAACGAACGGTGAAGTTCTCAAAGAGGAAATATATGATTTCTATTTTATTATTATTTTTTTATTGGATAATTTATGATATGCTAATTTCGATAATGGATATTATTTCCTTTTTTTGTAGAGTAGTTTTTTGTTAAGCACTTTATGTGTTTTCGCCCCACTGTGCACACAGCTGTGTTGTCCTTGTGTCAGTCGTTGCTCTCGCAGAGAGCAGCGCAACAAACAAGCGAAATATTATTTACGAGCTGTCAAATCCCAGTTAACATGCTTTATGCAGACAACGAACCGGAGTCGGAGACGTAAAAAGATGAGGTCGACCCATAGTGTATGTGTATACCTGTATGTGTGTAAGTTTGTTGCTGCGGTCGCATAGTTGGCTAAGAGACAACCGCATATACGCAGCATACAGTTACAGTTACAGACACAAGGACAAATATAAATACAGATACAGATACATTTACAGCGGCAGTTACAGATACAAAGATACAAAGATACTGCAGAAGCCGGCTGAGAAAGTAGCCTATAGAATCCCGTATTGCATGATAAGGCGGAATTTAAAGGCAGGGCATAATAAAATAAGAAGGCATGAATAAAAAACGCTGGCGACCAAATGAAACCACGAAGAATAATATAAATTTATGTACTGACTTCTGAGACGGTCCCAATTCTACATTTCACCATTTCTCCATTTTATTTGCTGTTTGGCACAGAACATTAAATTCAATTTGCACATGTGTATGTGTGTGTGTGTGCTTAAGTGCCACTCAGCAGAAGAAATGCGACCTGTTGTTTAAGGCCTTACTACAAATGTGAAAAGTGTGTGTGTGCGTACGTGTAACAGGTGGATTTCCATACAAATCGATAAGCCAGATATTTTGGACATTTTGAAAAGTGTATTCAAATATTTATGATATTTTTGCTTGCTGTACAGGGTATTTTGAATGTGCGTATTCTGCTTAATGCTCTTGAGGCTCGATTACATTAATGTTTTCCTCCTGCTCATATAGTACTCTCCTATGTGTGTGTGTTCGTCTGTGTGTGTGTGTGTAGATGTGCTTGACAGTGCGTACGTCAACTCGTCGAGTTTTCTCAAAAAGCGAGACAAGTGGAAATCCGTTAAAGAAATACGTGAAACAGATAAAGGAGCTGCTGTTGCTGGCACTCAACAGCAATAACAACAACAACAACAACAAATTTCAGGACTTTTCCGAGTGTGTGTGTGTGTGTGTGTATGTGAGAAAGAGGCTCACATGCTGTGTCTGTGTGCGTGTGTGGGTGAGCGCACGGAGATATGTCGTCAGCAGCAAATAAAAATTAATTGAAAAATGTTTATCAAGGACTTTATGATTAAAATGCAGCATGCACAACGAGCACAGCAGCATTGGGAGAAAAGAGACAGCCACATCGGGTGAAACGAGACAGGAAACAAAGGGAAATTCATAATGAAATATTGAGAAAAAAACCATGCAGGAACAGCTTTTCTATACCTTCAAAAACGGTAAAAAAGGATAATGACAAAACGCAAGTTTGTGTCGTTATAAAAATAGGAATTTAGCTCTGCTTAATTCTGTGCTCTAAAATTTCTAAAAACGTATGTCTACTTTTTAGGTTTTTTTGTATGTGAACATATATATTGTTCTGTATATTTATATGTGTACACAGAACTATTAACTCTTTCTGAATTTTAGATAACATTTTTTTATTCTAAACAAAGGCTTCCTATTTATACATTTTAATTTAATGTTGTTCATTTATTTTGTATACATATATATTTAATACATATTTAGAAATGAATTGTAAAAATTAGAAAATGTTGCTAATTTTTAGTGTTGTTGCTCCATTTTTGTACCCTTATAGAAGACCATTGCTTTAATTAACATTGTTTTCAAGGGTATACGAATATTCGTTGTTTATTCATCAAATGCAAATCAGCAAAAATCAGCATCGAAGGATTAACAGGCACTAAACGTGGTGCATGACTTGCCATGAGGCATGCATGCAAGCAAATTTCATAAAGCAGCTGCACGTTGTAGCATATGCTACACATACACAACACACACACACACACAGACAACAATAAAACGCTAGCACAAATTTGTATTAAAATATTTTGTGGCAAATATGCGCACAAAACTAAAAATTATGCAACGCATTAAAAATTTAACAAGCGCTTATCCGCTTAGTGCAACGCCTGGCATGCAACACAGAAAGTGCGACATAGAGAGAGGATATCAGAGAGGAGAAAGGTAGGGAAAAATGTGAGATTGGTTTGCGGATTGCGGACTCTGGTAAAGGAAGTGTGGGTTGGGTTGTGGAGTCAAATGGACTCCAGTTCGTTGGCTGCCACTTTTAATATTTTAATTTTTGACATTTACTGCGCATTACAACAGACTTAAATCTGGGATGAGAAGGGGCAAAACGGGTAGTTGTGAGTTACAGTTTGGTGGCTGCAGATGTCGTCGAAATGTGGCATCAAATTGGGCAGAAGTAATATGCGAACATTAACACTAAAATCGGAATTCAGCGTAATTGGCAGCATTTTCACAAATTTTACATTCACAATTATAATTTTTGACGGTAAATTTAACGTGTTCAAATATATCTACCTATATTATCGAATATCGGCAAAAATCGCTGGGAAACGTGGATGAAGTTGATGCGAATTTAATTTATTAATTTATTTTGCTTATGAAATATTAATATAATATATATCGAAGTTGCAACTAGAATGAAATAAATAAAATTAGTTATTTAGGAGTAAGTCAAAGGCCAATTATACAACGCTTGAATTATTATATAAAATTGGGTAATAAAGGTGTTCTGAAGCTGTGAAAAGATTAGATCTGAATAAATCATCTCCAGACACACAAATTAATATTGCCAAACTTTAATTTAGTATTGATCTAGAGATCAAACCATGATTAAAACGAGCAGCCATGAATGAAAAGCCATTGCTTTTTAAAAGTCGATTCGGTTTTAACAAACTTATAGCGCTGGGAAGATTGGACCCATGTCGAAGGACTATTTTTGGAAAGAGACTTTGCTTTTATTTTCAAAACACCTTTGAGCATTCGATCAGATTTGACAAAGTTAAGGTTCATGGAAATGTATAGATATGTCATCTCAAAACATTCATTCTTTGATTTGCTCTTTCTGGCTCTGGGAAACTTGTGACCATGTCCTAATCTATTTCAGAGAAGTGTACTAGAGATGTACCGACTAGTGTATTCCAATTTTTAAGTATACTGATCCGAACACAATTACTTAAGAGTTCTAAAAAAGTTTCTTCTAAAATAGTTTCTTTTAGTAAATCTTAAAACAAGCAAAATTAATTTTAATAATACTTGGCTTTTATAGCCGTGGTTAATGCTTAAGCAGAAGCTATTAGCAAAACATTTTATAAACTGGTGCTAGATTGGGGCGGGGCTGCTGCCACGCCCAGGCTATAAAGGTGAGTCTCTGGGGTGTATGTATGTGTGTGTACAGTTATTGTACACTTTGCCATTTGCTAGAATTAATATTAAGTTGTATTTTTCAATGCATTTAACTTTACGCGCAGTTGGCAAATGTTTTAACCCCGACAAAGGCTTTGCGGTTATTCCGTGTGCGTATGTGTGTGTGTATGGGAGAGAGTGCTTCCTGTATGTGTGTGTGTGCGTGTAAGTACGAGTGTGTGTATTTTAAAATGCAACAGATGCGCCAAATTAATGCGAGCATTAAATTGTATTAGTGTGTGCAAAATGTGAAGCGCATTTCCAGCTCAAACTGAAGCTGATTCAACACACACACACAGAGCAAAGCAGCTTGTCAATTGTGTGTTTGTGTTTGTGTGTATGTTTGTGTATATGCAGTGTGTGTATCTGACTGTAAATGTATCCGCATTCGCATTCGCAAGCAATTATTATAGCCCGCAGTTGGTGTGCGTTGCATTTGTGCAGCAAATTTGTGTGTGAATAAACATGAGAGTCGTTGCATTAATGTGTATACAAAAGCCAACATCTCCACCTACAACCCCTTCACTACCCCTCCCTTCCTTTGGAGGAACTCATCAAACATCCACACAACATTTTCGATGGATTTAAATATGCTGCTCAAATATCAGGCTACAGCAACAGCAGCAGAAACTGCAATAATAGCAGTGCCAAGTTTATGTGGCATGCCTCAAACTGCACACACACACGCACATCCAATTGCTGGGTATATGTTGTATTTTTATTAGTGCAGCTTCAACGCCAGCAAAGCCACAAAAACATCGCAGCAATAACAACATTTAATAATAATGGGTAACAACAGACTGAAAACAGAATTTAATATCGAGATATATCGAGCCTCAACTACACAGTCAACACACAAACACACACACACACACACACACACACATCTACACTTAAAATAATGAAGTACACTTTTTGATAGCCGGCATTTAGTCAGAGTTTGCAGCGTTGCCAACGGTGCACAAAAATGCATTTAATTAGGTGCAAGCGGCTCGTGTAGATATTTATTCATTAGTCGGCGCAATAATTTGTTACATGAGCTTTTGGGGCAGGCAGCGCAGGCAACGAAATTAGCGCCATTTGTCTGTTGCAATTACACAAAAGGCAGCAACAATAATAGGCTTCTAATTGGCTGTCTGCCCCGCATTTTTTTTTTTTTTGCATATTGTGGCATGGTTTTTCGTATGCCGTGCATTTGGTATTTTGTATTTGTAATTAAAGCGCATCAGGCCGCCGCAGGCAACTAATTTTACTTTACGTAACACTAGCACAGACACAGCTGCTGCAACAACGGAGAACAGCGCAATCGGAGGAAGCAACAGCAGCAACAACGGCGGCAGCAGGCACATAATACTCGTATTACCATATCCATAACCAAAACGCGCCAAAGGCAACTAGCGGCGCCTCATTCTGTTGCACAGTTGCTGTTGCACATTGTTAACTTGCCAAATATCTATTACTAATTGTTGGCAACGGACACGTGGTTAATTACAGCCGCACAGCAGGCGAGACTGAAGTGGGAATTGGGATGGACTACATGCAACTGCCACTGCAACTGCAACCGTAACTGCAACTTCAACTACTGCTGATGCCCCTCAAGTTTTCCAAAATCGAATGTTCAACATTTTGGACAGGATGTTATTTGAAAAGCAACCATAGGCAGCTCAATTGTTGCCCAGTTGCCGAAGTTATTTAGTTACTTCATTTATTCACAGCTTCAGTCCAGAAAATTGAATAGGTAGAAAATTCAAATGTGAAATAACTGCTTCAAGCAATCTTTGGCAACTTTCAACTTAACTCACAAGCAGCAAACCGAGTACAATTATATTAATGAACAAAAGTACTTACCACTGGCACACTCAAACACACACACACACATATACACTGTGCAAAAATCGCCCTTAGCTTTTGAAAAGGGTTCTAAAAATAATTTTTAGATAAACGGAAAATGAATTTCTTAATGTTATAAAGTCTTTTTATACATCGAACCATTGCACAAGTAGGAAGAACTCCGAACCCATAAGGTATATATATTCCTGATCAGGATCAACAGCAGACTCGATACAAGCATAGACACATGTACGTTTCAATTTGCAATATAAGTTCACGTTTACCTTGCGCAAATTAAGGTTATTTCATTTTATCGATAAATGAACCCGTGTTACGTATATCGTTACATATCGATTTCCGATAGCACTAAAAGCAACAACAATCATAACTTATAAATAAGTAATAAAATGTTCGCTTCCTATCTCTATTTGATAATTAAAAACCAAGCGAAATCACTAGAATTAAGGAAAGAAAATCGCTGCTTTAAACAAAAACGCAAGGTTGCCTTTCAGAAACATATTGCACAATAAGCTGAGTTGCCCTTGGCCAAATTCTAGATTTCCTGCCAAGTGTAGATAGGAGAACAAATATGAAATGTATGCAAGATGGGGGTTGCTCTGGGTGCTGGGGGTGGATGAAGGGAGGGGTTGCAACAATGCAGTATGCATATATTTGCATTGGAATATTAATGCCATAATTATAATGCCATATTACATGAACACAATGCTTTCATGTTTGCAATATTTAGCATGTCTGTTGTTGGTACATGTTAATGTATGTATCTGTATCTGCATCAGCATCTGCATCTGTATCTGTAACTGTATCTATATCTGTACCTGTATCTGCAGCCTATATTTGTGTGTGTGTGTGTGTGTGTGTGTGTATGTAAGTATCTGCTTGTTTGCTGCTGGCACTATTATTGTATTATTGTATTTGGTGCTGTGAAATATTTCGGCTTTCACTTAATGACATTTGTTATTGGCCAATGCTGTTGCTGTCATTAGTGCCACTTGATGCTTTTGCGTTATGTACATTAGGGTTATAAATCTCATTTAATTTGCTATGCCCAATTGTGATGAGTAGTCAGCAGTCTGTCAGTCTGTCCCTCAGCCAGTCAGTTGACGCTCAAAGTAAACTTAAGACTCGACCAATTTCAATCAATGCCTGCATACTTAAGACTTAACTCTTAAGTCGCATCAAATATTTACTGCAATTGACTTGCACCGACTTGCACCGACTTGCATTAACAATTGATGCTGCAACTTTATTGTTGCGGCATTTGCCGTTGTTGCTGTTGTTTGGTGCAAAATTAATTAGAAATACGCTTATCTCTATTAGAGAAATAATAAGTTTATTACGTGAATGCCAGATTGGATTTTCGACAAGCCGCACACATATCAATGATCATCATGCTCTGCTGCAGCCGCCATGTGTGTGGCATGTGGCAATGAAATCGACTTAACGGCAACTCAGTGCCACGCATATTGAATGAAATGCATTTGGTTGTTGCTTTTGTTGCTGTTGTTATTTATGCTGCTTTAGCCATCTGTGTGGCTGCCCGGGGCTAAGTGCGGATTAAAGGTAAAATAACGCAGTGCAAATAACGCAGCACCCAACCACCCACTCCATCCACCAGCAAAGTCGCATGAGGCAAAGCAGCACACTTAAACCGACCCCGTTGCTGGCATAATGCTTGGCATTAGTGTGCAATTTGCTCATTTGCAGGCAGCTAGTTTACGACCCAACCCACTCAAACCACCCAACCAGGAGCAGCAGCAGCAACCACTGTAAGCCACCCAGCTGCACACACACACAGACATACACACACTTGCGTACTTGGCATTAATCCTATGCGCGCTTTCTTCTCTCTCTCTCCGGCTCTCTCTCATTTAGCGAGACAGCAGCACTGCATTTATTTATCAAACAATTTCAATATGCTTTACCTACATAATCCACTCTATTCCCCCACTCACATTCTCCCTTTACTACACTCAGAAAATAGCCCTGTAATTTAGAAAATCGATCTGAAAACTAGATAGTTTTTCTTGATTTTAAAAATAATTTCGAGCTATGAAAAACACTTTCTGATATTAATGATAAAATGAATGATTCATATACTTAACAAAAAAGCTAACATAACAATTATACATACATTCAATTAAGTAAAGAAACCCTGATTCTTGGAAATACTTTTCATAAGAGGAGTTAACCTTTTAAAATTCAAGTCAATTGTTTTTGCGAGTGTATATGTTATATGCGATCTATTCGTTTTTAGCTCTTCTCATTGTTTTATTGCATAATGGGCTGAAGTGTCCGTCGGACTTTCTGTGTGTCTGTCCGTCTGTATGTGCGTGGGTCTGTTTGTTTAGGATTAGAGTGGCGCCGTCGAAAAAACTTTAACTCGCATGTTTGCCTTTGGTTTGTGCAACCCCTGCCACGACCCTTTGCTGCCCATTGTGAGTGAGTCAAAAGAAATTGGTGGTGGTTGTTGCTGGTTGCTGTTGCTATTGCTGCTACTGCTGCTGCTCGTTCGACCCTTGACCCTGAGCTCTAATTTGAGTTTGACATTTATGTCAATATTTGGTCAGTCATTGTTCGCACTCGTACATGCACTTGGCCAAATCCTCGCCCCCATCTATCCCTCCCTTGAAATCTCCTTTATTATATTGTTACGCTTGGTGTCCTCATTTCTATGCAATCGTTGTTGTTGTTGATGTTGTTGTTGCCTGCCTGTGTTTGCTTGTCTCCCCTTGTTGACACCCCTCTGGTTCTGGATTTTCTTTTATACTCGTTCTGCCTGCGGTTTGCCTGCCTGCCTGCCACATATGCGGGTCAGTCGGTCTTTGGGACGGGGTCTGAGACTGAGACTGAGAGTCGACCAGTTGGTGTCACCGACACTAATAGAAATTTATTGATCATACTAAAATACAATTAAATAAATTATGAGATTTACTCCAACCACCGACAGCAAAAGCATCTCATTTCATTTTTTTTTTTTTGTGTTTTTGAATAAGCCCCAGCGGATGCGATGCCCCTCCAACCGCTTAGGTAATTGCTACACTCAGAAAACAATGTATGTCGCCACAAAAAATGTAAAGTTATATTTTAGAAAAAACTTCTTATTATTATGAAAACATTTTCAACAATTTATAAAGGCTTGCAATAAATCGACAATATTTTGAAAAATGCAAAGGCACTGAAAATTATTGGCTTAGCTGTCTTAAAAATTTGCCTTCTGAACTATAGAGTGACTAACCATTTTAGCCAAAATGTAGGTAGATTTTTTCTGTGAGTGTATAGAAAAGCAGTAGCAGCAGCAGCAGCCTGGTGGATAATCAGAGTGCGTGCCCCGTGTGTCCAGGTGAGCTAAACTTTACAAAGGATTTTGTATTAAAAGCCGCAACAAAGTACCGCAAAGTAAGACAAAGTAGAGCATACCCTTGCACAGAGCGCTATGGCCTGTGGCACTAAAAGCGCAACATGTTGCCTCAAGCACACGCACATGCAGAGCGAAAGAGAGGGAGACTGGGAAGAGAGGGAGATAGAGCTGAGACTCAACTAGACATCGCCTACTTTGTCTGGCGCTCATCTACATGCCGCCCGTAAATTATGGAGCCGTGCACGTCTGGTCATTAAGCCAAATAAAACCGGCGCAAGATTTATACACGCGCCACAGAGACCATAGACCGGTGGATAGAGAGAGAGAGAGAGAGAGAGAGCTGTGGCAAGCAGTAAGCAGGAAGTGGCAGCAACAACAGAAGGAAACTCCTGTGTTTCAGGGGCAACTTTCAAATGGACTACAACTGCGTGTAGAACAAAGCGGACTTGAAAGAAGCACTGACAAGAGAAGGGGAACGAGCAGCACCAGCAGTGGAGTGTGGCATGGGGCAGCAACTGGCTCGATTTTGGGTCTCTGCGCGTTAACTTTTTGATATAAATTTTGGTGCTGGGCAGGCAGGCACTTAATTTCCTGCCCCTGTCCCACGACTCCAACTGACTTTTGGCGTAGAGAAATACACACGTGCAACACGACGCTTAAAAAGGAAAAAAGGTGCAACATTTATATGCCGCGCAACAGTTAATCTTAGTTACGATTAGTCAGGCCAAATAAACTTATATTTGGTGCCAAGCAAGCCACAGACTGGTAGCCTTCTAACCTTCTAGCTAATTCAGTTAATAAGATCACGTAATTTATTTCATTTGAGTTGTGTGAAATGAGTTTTGGCCAATTTCTTCTTATTAATATTATTATATATACATTTTGCTGCCTTTGACTGCTGTATATTAACTTTACTTTTTTGTTAAGCACACATTTGCCTTAGTCAAGTCCACAGAAAGTGGCAGAAGTTTTAGTGAGAGAATCGGTCAACTTTTGGAGTGCAACATGCGTCACGCACTGTGGCAACACACAATAGAACAGAGCACCCAGTCCTTCGCCCAATCCTCATTCCGGCCTTTTGTTTTAGACCCAAACCTAAAGTGGCAGTGTCTTCAAAATTCAAGACAAGGGCAAACTTTGGCCACACTTTGCGCAGTCATAAAAATAAGAGAACTAGTGTAAAAAAAAGCAAACTAACTGCAAAATGGTTTTCTTTGGAGCCATGGCCTCAAAAGTGCGCACTAAAAATTACTGAACAATTTTCCGTACGCAACATTTGAGCCAGTTTTTGTGGGTCTGTGCAACAACTTGGCCCAATAAATTGCCTGGCCTTGAGTTTGCTTTAAGATCTCGCCGAGCTGTTGAAAATGGCTTGGCTTGGCTTGGCTTGTGCTTAAACACACACAACCAACTATCGATTGCGACCCTTTTGCCACTTTTTGGCTATTGTTTGCGTTTATACCCTGCAAAAGGGCAGCTAGCCCTCCTCGGGTAACACAGACTACAAATCATAAAATCAAGTCACAGCTAAACTTAAACAACATATATATTTTTTAAGTTTTCTATTTAACAAAACAAAAAAAAATCTTTTTCTTAGGGTATTAAGAAGCGTGCCTCACTTTTGGCCTTTGTGCAACTTTGTTGGATTTTTCGTTAGGGTTCTAATGTTTTATTTGCTTTTAATTTTGCGCAGCAAGTTTTTAAGTGCAGCTTCTGTTTAGCAACGCAGACTTTGCCATTTGCAACTTGCAATTTGCAATTTGCCTGAGGGGAAGAGGGGGAGGGGTAGGGGCGCCATAATTATTTTGTTGCAATTAAGAGCTACTGACACTGAATTTGAGACCCAGCCCGGTTTCAATTTCTTTGCCAACTAGTCGTAAAATTTCATTGGCTGCCGAGCCAAACAAAACTTACGAGTTGCTGCAAACAAATTTTCGAACTTCAACTGCAATTTTTTGGGTGCAAACTTTTTGCAGCGCAAACTACATAATTATTTCCTGCATATGTGTTAGTGTGTTGAGTGTGTGTGTGTTTTATGCCAAGGCAAATCCCCAAATATTTGTGAATGAGTCACCTTTTTCAAAGGGGTTTAACTGCTGTGACCTTTTGGCGTTTGATGAATGGCCTGCAAAACAAATTTCTCAGCTGATGACCAAATCAGAAATCAAACAGCCCCCAAAGAATTCGGCATCAAATTTGAATTTGAGCCCTATTAATAACAGAATGATAAAAAAAAACCAAAAAATCTATACCAAACATAATATTTCAGAGTCTCAGCCTTTTGTTCATTCAACCCCCTGTAACTGAAAATTAATTTTAAATTATGCATGACCAAGAATGGAAACAGGAACAGAAACAGGAACGGAATCGGGAACTCTGGAGCAGAAACTGTGGAATGACGCTGTGTGCGCTAACCGCCAGGGATTTCGAAATTTTCACCTGCCCCACATTAAACGGGGAATGGGCGGGTTTTGGTGGGTGGTTTTTGAGTATCTTTTCAGCGAATTAAATTCGTAGAACTGAAGATTAAAGAAACGCTGAACGCTGAAAGCTGAAATGCAGCAGCCAACGAGTTTTACGAGTGGCGAGTTTTGCTCTTCTCTTTTTCTTCGCCATTTTTTGCATTTATTGAGTAATAAAATCGTATATTTTCCGTGCCATGTTACAAGTGAATGCGCTAGCAACAACCCCCTCCACAATCCTTCCCCTCCCTCCACGCCCCTCAGCTCCACTCCTCTCACCTATCTTCTGTGAGTTGCTGCCGGGCAATTGTTGGCCCATTCAACAAGCGCTGCTCGCTGAAAATGCTTGCTCTGTCTGAATGCCTGACTGGCCTGGCTTGGCTGTCTGTGTGTCCTGGCCTGGCCTGGCTATTGCCACAGGTGCCTTACCCTGCCTGCCTGCCTGCCGCCTGGTTGCCAGTTTCTAACGAGCCGTGGCCTCATCTCCTTGTTGCTCATCGTATGGCGCGATTCCTTTGTGTGCCATTGTCGAAAATTGAATTTCAAATTATTTTCACAGCTCCCACTCAACTTGCCACGCCCCTTTTGGACAACTGACAGCTGAGCTAGCTACCTATCTCTCTCTCTCTTACACAGACACACAGTCTGTCTATTCTCTGTGTCTGTATAATCGCAGCTTTATTAATTTTTTATCACCTACTTGTGCGGCTATTTTTTTTTTTGCATTTTTATTGGAAATTAAAAATGCTAATGTCTCCAGCGACTTTCACTTTTCAGCAAATTTTCTCGCCACTCTCTCCCTCTCTCTCTCTCTCTCTCTCTCTCTCTCTCTCTCTCTCTCTCTCTCTCTCTCTCTCGCATTGACCCTGACATATTTAACGCTATTTTAATTTGTACTCAAAAATGTATAAAAGTTACTTACTTTCTGCCTCTCCAACTGTCTGTCTGACTTAATAAAGTCGCTGCCCGCTTTGATCTTGGACGCCCATCTACTGCGATTTCCCCATTTCCACCGCCTTTTTCCCATTTTCTCACAATTTCCATTGCCATTGCTTTTTATGCACTCAGCTGTTAATGATGTGGCAAATTATTATAGCAACTGTCGATTGCCGAATGTCGACAGTTTCACAATTTTGTACAAGTGTGTTTTGCGTTGAGGGCAGGGGCTATTTGGACTTTGGGTGCGGTTTTAGGTTGCTTATCGAAATGCATTCAAGTTGAATGGGCATTGATTTCGTGGGCTACACGGGGGAAGGGCGGACTTGGCTCAATTGGCCATTTGATGGGACCTCTTCAATTGTTAAGCTTTTGCCCAGCTGGGCTCATTTCCTGGGTTGCAGTTCTGAAGTTAATCAATTTCAATACACCACATGAGTTGGTTTTTTTTTTTTGGGCTTAACAATTTCCCAAATTACACAAGCTATATTTACTTGATTTTTAGACTTCTTAATCTATTTATTTATATATTTTACTAAATGTCTCCTAATATCGGTCGACACAGAAATATATAGAAAGTGAAAATTTAAAATAATTTAAATTAAATTAACAAAAAATAAGAATTATTTATTAACTTATTTATTTTATTGAATGTCGTCTAATTTCAGAAAAATGCAAACAGAATAATTAATTAAAGTAAATTATGAATAAATTCAGATGGTATTTAAAACAAAAATCAGCAGAGTCGAATTTGCTTAAAATCAGATACAAATATATGTGGTATAAATTTAACAAATAACAATAAGTAAGCTAAGCCAGGAAGAGTTGTGATTTAATTAGCTCTAAAACAATATCAATGATGACAATCTCAATAGCTAGTCACATATGCCCCCGGGGGTTGAAATGTTAAAGGGAAAGCGTTTCGTGCATTTTTGATTTGCGTGGCACATTGGCGGTGACGGGCTTATAATTTCTTGACAAAGGTGCATATAATTTGCACAGCTTTTAGCGGCCAGTCACGTGCCACACGGATCCAGCTCCAGTTGCTGCCACAGCGCCCAGGTGCTGCTGTCAGAGTCGTAGCCGAGTCGAAGCGGCAGCAGGCAGGAGGCGGCAGGCAGCAGAACAAAAGTCAAATGTCATGTTTATGTCATGTTACCTTTTTCTTTTTCTTGCTCTGCGTTTTATTTCACTTTGCCTTTTGTTTGGCCTGCGCCATTTTCCTTATATATATTTATGTATATATATTTGTTTGGATATATATTTTTAGTTGCTCTGACATTTTTGTTGCCCTGATAAACTTGAGCTGAGAGAGATTCCTCTTCTCCCAAAGTTGTCTGCCACAAGTCGTTTTATGACATTTACTTTTATGGCAGGTATTTTGTGTGTGTGCCTCTTTCTTGTGCGTTGCAAGCGTGAAAACCAACTGAAATATTAATTTTCTATTTTATTGCGTATACGCCGCGTTTTGCCCGAAATGATTTATGCATATTTATGCGAATGCTACATACACAAAATTAAAAACATGGAAGTGACAAACAAACAATTGCAATATATATCAATCAATATAGTGGAATTTCCTCTTGCTGGAGAATCAGGCATTTTAATTCAAAGCTGGACTCTGAAAGCTCTGTTGCAGACGCAACAAAAAATAAATAAATTGAAATAAAATTGAAAAGATTAAACAAAACGGCTGGCTGCTCATTTTTTTGTTTTCGCTATAGATAAGCAGCAGCCCAGTAAAAGGAATTAATTCAGTTAAAAGTTTCACATTAAAACAGAGAGACTGAGCAAAAGGATGAAACACAACAGCAACAGCAACAGCAAAAGTGAAACAACAATGGAAGTAGCAAAAAAAAAACAGAAAATGAGTAGCAAAGTTTGAAGGCAAACTTTTTAAATATGCTCGTTTGCTCGTTGGCTTTGCCTTCAACTTTAACTCCTTTGGCACGGTTGGTTTTTTGCTTCTTCTTCATGTTCTTCCTCTTTTTGGCAACTGCAGCAAAGCAAATTGCAAATTAAGAACTAATTGGCTTACAGAACCAAAAGCAGCCATTAAAAGACGAGGCGGATGCCGTTGCTGAAGGTAAGACAACTTAAAAGCCGCTTTCACTTCAAACTTTGCGCGTAACTCGCTCAGCCAAAGATCATAAAAAAACACCCCCACCCAATTGTGCTCCAAAAGAAATCAGAGAGGTGTAAGGCAAAGAACTTAAGAAAAAAACAAGTGAGAACGTTGCAGTCAGGCGTAACTGACTGCCAAATACTCCAATAACAATGTTATACTAGCTACTAACAGGCGGAATAGAATAGAGTGGCTTCAACACCAATTTTAACCCCAGTATTTATTAGAAGTTTCAAATCTCTAGCTTTAAGGGCACAGACGAAGAGACAGCATGACAGTCGTGGCACAACTCCGCTATACTCTTTTACTTTCCGTAAACAGACTATCGGAAGAAATAAAAGCGCAGCAGCCAAGCAGGAGACACTAAGACAAGCAGATCCTTCACGGCTCGACCTGTTGTTGTGTATAATTAAAAAGGAATCAACAGCAACAGCAATAGTAGCAAGGACTGTCTGCCTGGACAGCCCGGACAGACCGACAGATAGACCCTGGAGCAAAAGGACCCAAGTAGCGTATTAGCATTACGCTCAAGACACTTTAGTGTTGACCTACTCTTCGTTCTCGTCCTCGTCCTCGTCCTCCTTTCGCCCTTTCGTCCGTTGATGGCTTGTTGTTTGTTGTTTGCGCTTCGTTTCCTTCCCCTTTTGGGATATCCCTTTTCAATTATTTCGATAATTATTTGCACATTTACAAGTTGGCAGCAAACATGGCGGCCACTCTCAACACTTAACGCCTGACTTCAGTTGACATTGCATTACGCATACGCCGCATGCGTCGTGTTATTTTCTTTGCCAGCCGCCTTTTTACTTAATTTATTTACTTAATTTATGCAATTAATTTACACTTAAGCATATCCCATGTTCACAGTCGCTCTTCTGTCCGTGTCAGCTGTCAGCACATTATGAGCTTAAAATAAATATACATAATATCGGAAAGGGAGCAGCGCCAAACTGACAGTTGCTGCCAATTGAATTGAGCGACTGCAATCACTGCAAATAGCGCTGTAATCGCATTGACCATTGACCATTGACCATTGGCCAACATCAACAATAATGATGGCAACAATAACAGCCATAATTAAACTTCTTATTGACTGTTATGTTAAAAGTTCGCCTGGCATTTCAAGCAGACATTTAATAAAAAGCAGAAAACAACAAACAAGCGCATCGCTTTTCAGCAGTTTGCATTTTAAGTGCACTGCCAGCCCAAAAAGGCGTTAATCAAGTTTAAATCAAATACGGAACCCTGTGTTTTGCCAGCTTGAATTTCTCTCTCAGAGCATTTTCTCTTTTGAATTGAATTGAATTGAATTGAATTGCTGAGCTCTGTAGTGCCGTGATGGACTCTGTGTGCTGGGTTCATTGCACCCACAGCATAAAAGGCTAAGTAGCCGGGCAATGCATTAAAATTGCAATAGTTTCATGTCCAGTTGTTTCCTAGCTCCCAAATTGGTACTATTCAGAATTCTCTCTCCACCCATTCATTCTCAGGCAGGCAGCGAGTTTGTTTAGCCAAAATAATCACAGCAATGGCTTTTGTGTTATTTCATTTGCAGCGCGCTAAAGTTGTGAGTTTTTGGCTGTTGGGCAGTTTTTAAAAATTAACACACAACAACAAGTAACACACCCACACACACACACAGAGTCACACTTGCACTAACACACATGTACACTTGCAGACATGTATAGAAATGAGCAGAGCCACAACATGTTGGCAATCACAGCGAGAAGCGCTCGAAGCACTTCCGGCTTCTCCTGGCTTTTAGAGCTGCAGCTCATTTTTTAGCTTTGTTGCTTTTTGTACACTCTGAAAAACTATCGCACTGAGTCGCCCTGAACACGATAAAGTGTTTCTTTTATATTATATATATATATATATATATCCATATGTATTTTGGAGCATATGTGTTTTCACATTAAATAATATGAATTTCATACACTATCTAAAATGTTTATATATATGAAATCTTAGAGTGCTTATTAATAATATAAGCTACACAAATGCTTTTTTTAGAGTGGCTTGTAAGCATATGCAGAAAAACACCGAAAATTAGACAATTTTCTACATTTTTCAAAAATATACCATGAAATTAGGAGAAAAAAAAACTCTGGCTTTTAGCAATCCAATTCTAGAAATTTACCTTCTGAATATAAGTTTATTTACAATTGGCGATTTTTTTTTTGTGAGTGTATGGTTTTTAGCTGCTGGCTGTGCAAACATTTGAAAACTTTTCACATTTACATCCAGCGCTGCTGTTAGAGCGTTTTATTAAATTATTACACACACTGGCTGGTTTTTTAAAGGAGGAATGGGTCGGGGCAGCGATGTCAGAAGCTGCCTACAGTTTTGGCCTGCTGGGCCGCATAAATATCCGAGTCTCAACGGCAAATGAGGCACACGAATGGAACCCCAACTCTGACTATAACTCTGACTCTGAGTGCGACTGCGACTGCGACCTGACCATTTGCGAGGCGCCATCCAAAACTAAAGTGACGACCCTTTCGCGGCACGCATAACAATGCGAGAATGCGAACGCAGGACATCAGTCAGGCCGACTTGCTTAATTAATTATGTCGTCTTTCAGTTTAAAGGCGTTTTAAGCAGGCACGACGTGGGACGAGGAGCGAGGAACGAGGGACGAGGATGGGGGCTTGCTTGAAAAATGCCACTTGCCGCATGCCGACAATGAAAAACGCGACCACAGCAGCCCCAGAAGCAACAATGCAGCTGACTGACTAACTGCCGCCAAGTGACCCAAATTATTCACGACCAGGGTGCCTGCCTGCCAGCCTGCCTGGTACTGAAGGGAAGCCAGAGCCAGAGTCAGAGTCTGCTTTTGAAATAATGGGTTGATGAGCTGATGGCAGCAGCGTCAACGGCGCTTTCACATTGCATGAATAATTTTTTGGGCATTTTTCTGACAGCTTAACTTTTCCGCGAAGAACAACTCAAGCTCAAGCTGAAGCTCAAGCTGAGCGTATACTCATTAAAAGAAAATCTGCCATATTTTTGGCGTCAGTGAAAAGTAAATCTTTCAAATTTATGATTCTGAATTTTCAAAAATCTAGTTGCATTTCCAAATTTCTGTGTGCATTTTTTTAAATTTACAAAAATATTTCCAGGGTGCTGTGTTCCATGTGTGTAGATTGAAGAATTTTTATATTAGCACTTTGGTTACTTTTCTTTATTATAAAACATTAGTATTTTTGGACTTCACATATACCCAAAATCTTTTGACATAGCTTACAAAATTCATAGACCTATCTTTAAGGAACTTACGATTTAACGGCGATTTAACGAACTTGAGGACCTAGTGATTTCCTACTGATTTCCTGCTCGGTCTCTCAGAGAGACAACAGCTTAACTCTTTTACATATTAAACCGCGCAACAAAATTTTGATTTTGAGTGTATGCAAGAAATGTTTGTAGCCAGTGGTAAACTGCAGCAAATGACAACAAAACGAAGAACTTGAGTTAAAGTTGAAACGAGAGAGACGAACAGAGTTGGTAAATTCATCAATAGAGTAGTTAAATCATCATGAGATTATATGGCGCGAACCGCTTAGCATTAATAAAACTCAAATAGTAAAACCAAAGGCAGTCAAAGCACAAAGCACTGCCCCTATGTGTTTGTGTGTATGTGTGTGTGTGTACGTGTGAGTGTGTGGTCGTGTTTATTGGGCTGTGTGCAACTTCAAACGGCACGCAAAGCATTTTTGATTAGGCGCATTTCGTGTTTGACTTTGGCAAAACGCGGCGTATACGCAATGTGAACTTTTGCGCTTTAAGCGCTGCTGCCATCAATCCCTTAGCTTGCCGCCCCATCCTACGTATCCAACCACCCCCCTCTCCCACTTCATCCCCTCAAATTAAGCCGCTCGGGCTGTCTCTTTCGCACATGTTGGCTTTCTTTTTACGCGCTTTGACATTTTAAAAGCATTTTTATGTTGTGTGAGTGACTTTTGCGGCTTGCATTTGTGTGTTTTGGGTGTGCGAGTGAGCGTGTGTGTGAGTGTGTGAATGGTTTGCCCTCTCAAAGCTCAGGCAGCTATTTTGCTGCTGCAGCAGCAACCTTTATTTTTATTTACTTTTTTCCAGCCGTTAAAAAATTTTCCCTTTTTCTAAACGGTTTTTCATTTTTTTGTTGTTTGCTGTTTATTTTTGTTTTAATTACTAGCAGTTATTTAAACCATTTAATAGCTATTTATGCTCATGTTAATTATGAATTGACGTTGTAAGTTGATGACACGGTACATTAACAGCCCAACACAAAAAAATCGAGCTATTCAACAGAAATATTAAATATTTTGATATTGCACACATTTCATGTGATCAGAATTAATTGTGCTGAGAAAATGGTAAATGAGTATTTTTGTTTGTTTTTTAAATGATTAATTACTGCGGTTGCAACAACAACAACAAAATAAGCTAACCACAAAATGGGTTATGGTTTTTGAAGTAACCATAGAAATTTGAGCACCTATTGATGGAAATTAGGTGAAAATAAAATTGGAAACTTGAACTACACATTGAGTGTTAATTATATAATTATTGAATTATGTGCAAGCCACACAGATTAATATTAATTTATTATATTTTCATAATTGTGTCAAGTTAATGAAGTACAATTTATTAAATTTTCAAAATAATTTTAACATGATTATTAAGCAACGCTTGAAAATTGCCTTAGGGAAATTGGCTTGAAGTCTTTTGATAGAAACGAGTTGCACATGAAATTTGAAACTTGAACTAAACATTGAGTCTTCATTATATAATTATAGAACTACTTACAAGCCACATTAATTAATTATATTTCCTTAATGGCAAGTCGCATTAAATATTATTTTTTAGTTTTCGAAATTATGTAAATAATAGTTTGAGCAAAATTTGTAGTTTCTACTCGACAATTTAATCGTTTAGGTCAAATTGGCTTAAAGTGTGTTCTTCATTACAAGCATGCTTTAACTGGATATCATCAGAAATGCTTGGCAACTGCTACCAATTAGAAGCCAAAAATTAATTGATGAACATTTCCAGGGCAATGCAAGACAAGATTCGATCCAACAGCTGCAACATGAATAAAAATTCGAATATTCTTCTTTTCTTGTTGCATTAATCAGAATGCAAACATCTTTCATACGTTAACTTTTGCCCAATTGCCAAACACCTCCCGCAGCCCGCCCTCAATCTAAGCCAAGGCAATCAAGGATCGACCTACAGATTCCATTTCATTTGTGTGCACTTAGCAATGCAATACCACTCCATTTTAGAAAATCTCACCAAAAAACTAGGATTTTTTTTTCATTTTTAGAAATAATTACAATATAACAAACAAAATTCGAATAATTGGAAAGCCTTGCCAAAAAAAAAAACGGCTTTTATCAATTTCTTAGAAATTTCTAAATATTTGTTCCGAGTGTATGCCATTGCTTTCATTTCGCATAGTATTCCAAGGACCATTTATTAAGCATCTGCTATCAGCTTGCAGTTTTTCGATTCGGTGTGCTACAAAAGCAAAACCGTGCAAAATACTTTTCGAAACTTTTGCTAAACTAAAATGACGCGCTTGCTTTTGAACTGAGGAGAGTTCCGGTTCAGGGGGCAACCGGGGGTTCAAGGGTTGCAGGTTTTTGGTATCAAAGTGGGAGGTCAGTTGGCGTCTTGCAAAACTCGACTTTTGCTTGCATGCACTTTGCACACTTTCCACTCGCGGACAACGCCAAGTTGCCGACGCTTGTTTGACGGTCAAAAGTCAACTCGAAGTCGAGTTCACTTCAAGTTGAATTTGTTTGGCTAGGGCTAGGGCCAAGTGGGGCACCAAAGCATTTGCAGCGTGCAACATTTGCCTCACTTTGCCTTCCCATTCGCAGAGGAAGTCTGGTGATTCATTGCTTTGACGCTTTGACTTTTATGCTCTTAGTTGTTGCTCTTGTTGCTGTTGTTGCTGTTTTTGTCGCTCTTGTTGCTTCTGCTGCTGTTCTCTCTGTGTCCTAGTTTTTTTTTTTTGCTTTCGTTTTCTGTGCATGTTACTTTCGTTTGGCTGCTCATTAAACGGACACGTCGCACTCAATTCAAATTTGAAAGTTGCATTCGCAACAACAGCAGCCCCAGTCAAATTGTGACTCAATTTCATGGTATTTTAATGCTTGTTTCATGCCACAACAGCAACATCAACAACAGCAACCACAATAACCATAAGCAAAAACTGCCTGCCTGACACGCACCACACAAAAATCCGGAAAATATGTTTTAATATAAGTTTGCTGCCAAGCTTTTCGCTCCCCGAAAGTTTTAAGCAACTCTAATAATATTAAGCGTATGGCATAAATATTTAAATTTCATTGTCACTCGCACCAAGGCGCATCGCATTTTTATGCAAATAACGCTGCAATTTATTTGCTGTTGTCACGAACGGAGCCCCTAAAGATACGACTTAAAGACTGAACAAAGTTTTGGAGGGGGCCAGTCGGAAATATTACTAAAAATACATAAATGTATACCTACATAAATACCCTGACTTGAAGGTACTTTCATTTTGTGTAATAGTTGAAATCAATATTAAGTTACTAGCACTCTTTCCATTTACTGAGATCAACAAATATAGTCTAGTCGGAAATATTAACATATATATAAATGTATACCTATATAAATACTCTGACAACTTGAAGGTACTTTCATTTTGTATAGTTGTCGAAATCAATATTAAATTACTAGCACTCTTTCCATTTACTGAGATCTCCAAATGTATCATAGTCGGAAATATTAGCAAACTTTTAAAATAGGTATAATATAAATCCTGCTCGTACTCAATTTTTATTCCAAGAGTTACGAAATCGTTGCGTCTTCTTTTACAGAGATCACTAAAACTATTCGCTTTTAAGTTAATCCTATGAATGCAAAGCCCTTTCGACTATTTTTAGTTACATAGAGCACACTCTGCTTCGGTGTGTGTGTGAGTGTGTGTGATTCTTTTTTTAGCTGCACCCATATTTCTGTCCTTTGTTTTTTTTGTTTATTTTTTTGTCAGCTGTTTGGGGTAAAAACAAAAGGGTCCTTGCGCGAGCTGTGGGGTGCCTTCCCCCATCCTGGTCTGGTCGTTGAGCGACCACAAAGTTGATGGGGCCAACCAAATGAAAACATCAAATGGCTTGTTTGGCTTTAGCTTCAGCTTTCCCTTAGCCAGGTGGCAGCTCCTCCACCAAGTTGTTGTTGTGGTTGCTGGCTGGCTGATAACTTGCCAACTTGTGTTCTGTCTGTCTGTCTCTCTCGAATGTATTCTTTTTTTTTTTTGGCTGTGACTGTTCAAATTATGTCGAGGACGACGACCGCCAAATGGCAGCCAAGGCAAACAAAAATACACACACATGGAGTTGTCGGACATGGACACGGGACACGGACAATTTGGGGAACGTGTGTGGCGCGACATGCCAAAATCGAAAGTAGGCAACAACATCAACATCAATTGTGTGGTCGAGAGGAGGTGGGTGTGGGTGGGGCGTGTCGCCAAAATGGTGGCAAAAAGAAATGAACTAAAATAAATTGTACGTTTCCCGAGCAATTTCCATGCACTGCCTAACCGGCGAACTGGCCACAGTTGTTGGCCTCGTTGCTACTGCTGCTGCTGCTGCTGCTGCTGCTGTTGGCAGGGCATTAAATAAAACGTCAGCTACAACAATGCTAAAAGTGCTAGCAATCAAATAAATTCAAACGTGACCAAAAATATCCACATATTATCCACTTTTGTCGGCTACCCAGACCAGCGCACACCTCGCCCACTCCTCACAGTGGTTTGGCCAAAATAGAACCACAATCCGCACTCGAACCAAAAAAAAAAAAAAAAAGATCGTCGCATTGTGCAATTACGAGTATTTTCAGCCGATTTGCGTCGCGTCATAAATTTTGTTGTATGCAACCAGAGAGAGAGAACGGAGTGGGGGAGGCAGAAAGAGAGAGAGAGAGCTGCCAGACATCATCCACAATGGGTCTAGACTTAGATAGCTAGCCAGACTCTATAACAATTCATTATATACATAAATAATCACAATGGAAATATGACAATATGTTGAGTGGCGTCTAAGCATATTATTGCACCCATACATTTATACAACTATACAAATGTTTGCCAACAGCAGAGTTAAGTCAACACAATCATTCAAGTAAGTAAAACGTTAAAAAGTCAGAGAACAATAGAGAAGTAAGACTATGTGATATATTGGCATGTGTATTGAGTGAAGTACAAGAGTGAAACTAAGCATTCAGATACAATTATAATGTGTGTGTTTTTTTTTAATCTTTGGTAAAATGTCTATTGCAATCTGTTAGATACATTGGGCCACCTTTTGAGCTCATAGCTCTTAAATCAACAAATCAGAGCATCTTCTTTGGTTTAAGAGTTCCGTTTTTGGTTGTAACCACTTTATGGTGCCTTTATCCAGCTCAAGTGTAGCCAATATTTTTCTTCTAGCCTCAGTAGTTTCCGTGTTGTGTGTCTTCCCATGCCACAAAGCATATTATAAAAAAAATATATAATTTATTTATATACTCGTGCTCTAGAGCGTTCACTCTGCGAATAATTTTTATGCATTCTGGCAGCCTTAATTTTTGGTATGCATTTTTTTATGACATTTTCAACGATTACTACAATTTTTATTTATATTTATTTTTTTGGCATTTGCCACAGAATTGCATTAAATCAAGCGCATAAAAGCGTGGGACGGTAGCAAGCGTGGCAATCGTGTCACATTTATGGTATCATAAGCAAATTACTGCATTAACAGGCGAAATATCTGCGCTTGCCCCGAAAATGTGCAACAGCTTTGGCAAGCGTGCAATAAATGGGTAAAGGGGAGGCGAAGTGGGGGTGTCTACTACGTGATGCACTGCAAAGTTTGCCATTTTAATTTGATAAAATAATATTTGCCATGCTAATGGATTCATTCCGGGGGAAGGGAATGGAAATGACATTGCACGTTTTTGGTGTAAAATGTGAGTACTTCAAATCGGATTTACTTATTCGTTGACGTGCCAGCATGCGCTTCATGCGGCTTTATGTGGCATGCAACAACAGCAGCAGCAGCACCTAGAACAACAAGTGGAAGGTAGCACGGACTGACCAGTGATTAAGGGATTAAATACTAGAAGCATGAATAGCATTTAGCCTTTGCATTGTGTGCCCCAAATCTGAGCAACAGTTTGCTACAAGGACAAAGGCAACTGTGCAACTGTTCAACAACAAAAACACTGTCTTCATTAAAAGCTGAAAATAGGGGAAATGAAATTGTCTGGCAACCAAGGCCCAGGTGCCAAAGACAAAAGAAGGTGAACCACCCGGTGCACCACCCGGCGCAAATGGTAAATTCTATTTTCACCACCATGCTGCTGATAAAAATCATTTAATGACAAAGCTCGCGCGCCACACAATTAAGCCATTTAATTTAAATGAAATTAATCATAATTACTAAGCACCAAGCTGGCAAGAAACTGTACACAAATTTTTGGGATGGAAGGGTGTCAGTTGTAAGGAAGGGTGTCAGTTGTAAGGTTAAAGGGGGGAGTGGGGAAGAGAGGATGCTAGTCTGGCACTGATTGACACTTGCCAAACACACACACACCCGAACACATCATATACGTGTGGCAGGTTACGTTCCGGGTTTTGATGGTGCTGACCTCACTTTTACTACCAGGAGACTTTATTTAACGCAAGCCGCAGCAACTTAAACTAATGTTCTGAATTAAAATGTGGCAAAAATCGTCAGCAGTGGATGTGAAAGCCATCGCTAAACTTGCAACCAAATGCGCGATGACACCTTAGATATCCTCACTTGAGATGCATCTGATTGGAGATACTCTCTGAAGTCAAAAGTATCTGTTTTCAATTGTTGAACAACTTTTACTATAATTTGAAGACAAGGGTCTGGAGCTGCGGGTGCCTAATGATACTGTCTTAAAACTAAAAATCCAAAAGTATCTGTTTTCTTTTCTGTTATTCAAAAACTTCTTACGATGATTTAGAAACCCTCTCTTGAGTTGCGTATGCTTAAAAATGCTCTTTCAAAAAAGATACACTCTAAACTTGAGACACACAAACGTTTCCGAACTAAGTAATAAATTATTTGTGTATTTCTTAAATATGCCATTAAGGGGAATCCTTTCACAGTAAGGGTGTGCATATAGCTCTCAATCTTGGGCAGACGATCGCTGCTGTTTCTGTTTCTTTTGCTATTGCGGCTGCTGTTGCTTTTGATCTTTGTTGTTACTTTAGCTGCTGGTGCAACGCAATTTATGAAAAATAATTTAAATATCAAAAGGCTTTCGTTTTAATTACGCGCACAACACACAGAAACAAGAGGCAACACCCAAATGAAAATGGCAGCAGCAAGTGGCACAACGCACAAGGCATAAGGCAAGAGGCAAGTCAAAAGCTGCGGCTTCACAACCAGCTACCAAGTCAGACTCTGCGTCAGATTCGTAGTCAGAGTTGGAGTCGATGCCAAAAGTTGGCTGCAGGGGCGTTGTAGTCACTACTTTAATGCCGTGGCAGCCATTTCCATGCCCGCTGCGTTTAAATAATTAATTAAGATTGATGCAGACTCATTTGTCTTGCGCTGCGCCATTGAGGTACGGAGGCATGCGGCAAGCGGCAGCTGGGGGCAGGATGCGGGCGACGCAAACAGGATGCCAGGCGCGCACTTTGCATTTGCTTTTCAATTTATTTCTGCTGAATGCTGCCAGGCACGCCACTTGTTTTGTTCTTGTTGCTCTTGTTCTGTTGTTCTGTTTTATATCGAAAGATTTTGCATTAGTTTGCGTTAAAATTTCTTTGTTGTGTTGCTGCTAGCATTAGCCAAAAACTAAGTCCAGATTCGCCCAACTCTCAGCGAATTGATGCGTGAACTGACGCAAATTTTCGCCTACCCAGCAGCAACTGCAACTTCCCTTCCAGCACCCCTCTCCCAACACCCATTTCTATCCACATCAATGAAGCTTGCTGCATTTTTCTGTCTGTAATTTTCATACACAGACAAAGTTGCATTTACTGTAATTACGTTGTAATGCAAGCATTCTCCCACACACCTCCCGCCTCCCACACGCCCACCACCCTCTGCGAGTATAGCTTAACACTCAGTAGGCACGCATGAGGGCACTTGCCAATTGGGCGGATTACAACATGAAATGAGTTTATAAACAATGCCAGCCAGACAACGCCAATGCAAAAACCGATAAAAAAAAAAATAATTGGAATTGAATGGGCGCAACAGCCAAAAAAAAAAATAAACAACCAACTTAAATGCAAAGCTCTCATAAGCAGACGCTAAAGATACACTAATAGATAATAATTTAATATTTTTAAATGAAAATTCTGATCAAGAGCATCAGCAGTCGAGTCGATATAGCCATTGTTGATCAACTTTCATCAATATCGGATAGGAGACAGCCAAATTATAGTCCAAAATCTTTATACATGCCGCGCTTGTAAATATCTATATCTATATCTCCTTCTATAAGAAATGAGAGCACTTTCATTCATGCTGACATTTGAGTGAGCAAAATTTCTAAAGGGAAACTTCGTCACTCTACTACAAAAGTTTACCTATTTGCAGTGTTAACCATTTTATCTATTGAAATTCCCATTCACAGCAAATTAAAACTCTTCCGAGAGATACATTTTTAAACTGGTACAAACTTAGTGACAAAGTTGAGTTGCTCCAAAAATAATTCAGCTGCACAACTATATATCTGTTTGGGCGCCATTGTAAGCCGTTAATTGGGCGCAATGTTTTTTATATGCGTGTATTGCTAACTTCTTGATTTTGCACACATGCATTTATTTATTAAAATAATCCCATTTGTCGGTCGATGCATTGCATATCAAAAATTTAAATAATAATTAGTGATGCGAATATCGCTTTAAATGGCAACAACGGCTGTCAAAATTTGCAAATAGCGCAAAAATAATGGCAAATGAAAACATATAATATTAAAAAAAAGCTTTTAACTTCGAGCATTATTATTGCTCTTGTTGTTGTTATTGCTGTTATTCTTCTTATTGTTGTTGTTGTTTTTTGTTGTTATTGGTATTGTTATTGCTGTTATTCTTCTTATTGTTGTTGTTGTTTTTTGTTGTTATTGGTATTGTCTTTGGTATGCGGCTGCTAATGAAAATGAAATTAATTAATTTAAAACAACAATTGGCTGGCTTGGCACTCGCTACGTGGACAGTAAATGCTTGGGGCGTCAATTGCGTATGCGCAATTTAAATACCTTGTAAAACTGTGTTTCGTATATACACCTATATATATATAAATGTATATATATATATATATATATATATATATATATGAGTGTATTTTTGTGTATGTGCATATATATGGGTATTGGTTACGCCCACGCTTTGGCTTTGACTGTCATGTCATGCATATGTAATTATTCCATGGCTAGCAAAAGCGATTCACAGAGCCAGAAAGAGAGGGCTAGACCTATAGAGAGTGAGTGAGAGAGAGCGAGCATATGTCGAGTAAGTGTTTGCGCCATGTAAACAAGCTTTGAGTGTGATTCACCTGCTTGCCAGCTTGTGCCGGAGCTAACATATTAAAAACCCGTTTGCAAAACTTGGCCAAACACTGGTGTGAACGCAAAAATTGTTGCATATATATATATAGATATATATATATATAGATATTTGTATATTTATATTTTTACCAGATCACGTTACTACAAAGCACTGCCACCATGACAGCCAAAAGAGCAAAAAAGGCCACGTACTTAGCCTGATTTACACGTTGCCATAGAAAGCAGCCATCAGCATCCAAAACTCAAAACCCAAGCTCGAAGTACCATACTCGAGAGCCTCACAGCAAAAAAGGGAAAAAAATCTAAATTTGCATCACAAATGTGTCTTTTTCAGGTTGCTTGACTTTGCATAACCCCTTTTCTGCATGCAAAACCCACTCAGAGTAATGGCTTCAATCCCAACCCCTCCCATCCAGACAGAGTAGGAGTTGAGGTGTTTTTGGGATGACTTTATTTCATATTTTTGTCTGGCAACATTTGCGTACGATTTGCATTACAAAGCAAAGCGATGCGATGCCTTTTTTCCTTTGTTTGTATTGGCATGCAAAGTCTAATAGGAGTAAAGGCTGACTGGCTAAGCTGGCTAATTAACGCATCAAAATTCAGTCAAGCACAATTTTGTAGTATGACAATTTTTGTGCAAAATCTTTTAAGCTGCTTTACAGTGTCAATAAAAATGGATGGAAGACGAAAAATTTTCGCATTTCAATTAGTTTTTGAATATGGGCCTACATATCAATAAATATATCTGAAAATATTTATGAACATTTCTTCGTTTGATGCCCAGCAATTTTGGGGGGGCTCTGTTTGTCTTGTTCAGG
The DNA here is from genome assembly GCA_037043685.1 of Drosophila hawaiiensis. Lineage (NCBI taxonomy): Eukaryota > Metazoa > Arthropoda > Insecta > Diptera > Drosophilidae > Drosophila > Drosophila hawaiiensis. The sequence goes on along the minus strand of JBAMBA010000166.1, from coordinate 76,354 downwards.
CAAATGTATTTGCAATTTGTAAACTCAATTGGCAACTGCAGGCGGGCCATCAACATCAAATGGCAGCAGGCAAATAACACTTGCAGTAAGCATAAATATATATCTATCTATATTTATGCATATATGAGTATATAGAGGCAGGAATGAAAATATTTCGATTGGAAACTATGTAAAACAAAAAGCCTTCGTTTGAATATGATTTATTGAATATTTAATGCATATTCGAGCATTTACAATTTGGCAAATTGCAAAAACTGTTTCTGCTGGTTTTGGATTTTGGACTAGACTTTGTCAAAGAACTGGACATACAAACATATACAGACACACATTCGGAAAATACAAACGAAATCCATTTCAATTTTGATAAGTTACTTACCTATTTTTAGTTTATTTTATGGTATACTTTTGGTAAAAAATCTGGAAATCAATGTAGAAATTTATTTATTTAAAAACCATAGCTCAATACACTTTCCTTATTAAATAAATATAAATTTCGAATGAAAATACAGAAAGTTTTTCTTATTTTCTTTAATTAGCTCCAAAAACTTACTCAACTTTCGCTCAAAAGTAGGCAACAGAAAAAACAACAAATTTTTCAAGCGCTTCATTAACTCAACAGTCGCCCTTTTCGTACGTGTGTGTGAATGTATTGGTGACAGACAGTGTGTGTAAGCACAAACCAGTGTGTATGTGTGTGTATGTGTTTCTCTCTGTGTATGCTCTCGAGCTTAATTGCTAGTCAAATTATGCAAAGTATTTTACATATAGTTGCAGCTGTCAAGTAGCAACTAGCCCCCCTGCCCCGCTGGCCCTCTGCCTTTTTTGGCTGTCTGTCTACCTATGTGTCCACATTATTGGCAGCGCATTTGCATTTGTTCAACATACACTTACAAATTGTCGCTTCATTTGTTTAGAAGCTCTCCAATGGTCTATGAAAATTATCCAAAATGGCGTCGCGCGACCCTCCATAAAGTTGATCGAACTCACTACACTCAGAAAAAAAATTTGAAGTCTTTCCATTTCTTAGAATTAGTTTCTTAATATTAGGTAAATTGTCTCCAATATTTAGGAAGGCTTGCCCTAAATCGACAATTACAAAATATACAGATCTCAATTATTTGAAATATATTCTATTGATATGCAAAACATTTCCAAAAAGTAGAAATGCCAATGACGATTTTTGATGAGTGTATCGAGGGGCTGGAGAGGGCTGTTTACGGGAATTTTAAGCAGCGTAATTTCCTCTAACCTATCCCCGAAGGGTGTCACATAGTGGATCAATAGATGAGCTTATCGTTGGCATTACACAAATACTTTGCATATGTAAGTACATAGAAAATGTACAACATTTAAATGTCGTCTAGCGTATACTGCCAATTTCAATATTGAGTGTACTTCGGTGCTATTGTGTGTGTGTTTTAGTGTGTGTATTTGCTTGACACTTAATTCCGATTGCCTTTACCTACACACAAATTGACATTTTGTGATGCACACAACAGCATTCCATGAACTGATTTCCGCACAATTTCCCAAAACTTATAAACAACATATGCATATATATATATAAATATATTTGTCTGACAACTTTGTTAAATACAACTAGTTGAAGTCGTAAACTAGACACAAGCCAAGCACAAACTTTGTCTATCAAGTTCGATGGGGCGAAATCGATTTGTGGATTGGCCACAAGTCATTTGCCATTTCGTTTAGATTTGTCTTTTCGTTTAGATCCTCTGTATTGTATTTTTGTTTTTTTGTAGTTATGAAAAATCAAATAAAACTTTAAAAACGTGCTGTATGTGTGTGTGTGTGTTTTTTTGTCATATATATTTTTGTAGAGATTACAATTTATACATTGTCGTTTTTAATAGCCATAAAGCATTTTCATGTTGCTGAAAGCATGTCAAATAAACAAGTATACATACTATGTATATCTATATATCTATATGTATATATATAAATATATTTATATATGTGTATGTGGAATATACAGTTTTATGCACTTTGAACATGCAGACTTATGAAAGAGGCCTCATCGAATCAGTCGGGGATTCGGTTGCCCCCAGTAATTAAATGTGCCTCTCGGGTGTCATTAGGATTCAGCTGAACCTTGTAACTCACTTCACTTCCCCCTCTACTATCCACCCTTTTTGATTCATTAAAATTTGGCATTGCCATTAATGTTATAAGCATAATTCAGGGCGCCAAAGTACATGAATAAAGGACCGTATTGATTGACTATGGCAACTCGCTGACTTAATTTGCTATGCACCTGGCTGACAAACTTGGAACTCGCGGTACAAATGCACAATCATTTATGCTATATCTGTGTCTGTGCACTCAGAAAAAAAGTGGGCATCAATTGTAGGCATTCGTCATACTTTTGGCACCAAGTGCAGCTCACCTTATTATTCCCGAAAGTAAATTTCTAAAACTGAATGTTGTGGGTTTCTAAAAACCAGAGTTGTTTGTTGTTTTCTTTATATGTACGTAGAAGAATTCTTACATTAGCTTTATTGTTACTTAGATTATTATTAAAAATCAGAGAGGCATTTCACAATAATACAAAATATTTCTAAAGTAAGTAGAAAAAATCACCATATTCTTGGGATTGTCAATTTGGGGCAAGCCTTTCTTATTTTTAGAAAAATGCTTTCTTATATTTAGAAAACATTTCGAAAAACAAAAATATCTCTCTAACTTTCAAGGCGATAAAACAAGTTTATGTGTGATTTTTTCTGAGTGTATTTGTGTGTGTAAATGGCTAACAATAAGTATAAATGTTTACAAGCAATAAAACTAGCAAACCAAATGGCTGCCACACATAATTGTACACTCGAACACACACTCACACACACACTTGCACAAACACACTCATAATGATCTATAGACCGCAAATACTGCTCACATTTGCAGGCTGCACACGCAGACAATACACAAAAGCCTTAATTGTTATTTTAATGATAAAAATGGAGACAAATTACATTTGGTAGCAGGTCACCCAAGAGGCACCAATCCACATCCACATCGAGAGGGGCCATAAAAACTAATAACAAACAATAGCAACAGTTCATTGTTATTGTCTGCCTGGTTGCGTGGCTCTGTGCTCGATATTAGGCCTAAATTGTGCGCACTCCATGTGAACCTACAAATCGGCTCATTCGGCAGATTTATTGGTTTGCATTAGCGCAGCGGAAATCAATAAAACGCTGTCAGTATATATGTGTGACTGGGTGTGTTTGTGTGGGTGTGTGTGTGCGACGATTAATGTGTGCAGCGAGCCGCACAAATTGAGTGTATCTTAAAGACACAACAAAAAAACATATCCTTCCGTAACGAAACTGAACTTTAAGCACGCTTAATAAATAAATAAATGAAGTATACGCAGCGTGAAAAATGTTCGCTGTTCGTTTTGGAGCGCAGGGGGGTGGTTGGTGGGGGGGGGGGGGGGGGGGGGGGCGGTGCATTGCATGTCTGTCGGCTATTTAACAAAATCCAAATACTTGGAATAATTTAACTTTTAATTGGTGTTGAGCTGCAAGTTGACACGTTTGTTGTTGCTAAATATTTTCATATCAACTTTCAGCTTAAAATATAAAAAATGTGTCAACAGACTACAGTTAATAACAGCACATAGAATTATTAATTTAAGTAGAGTTACGCACACCCAAACGAACCAAATAAGTTTCGCTACATGTTTAAAAATTGCATATTTAAAATTTTTGCGTAGCCTTTCCTTTTTTTATTTAATGTCAACTCATATAAATCGACAATAAATGCAAAAAGTATAAAATAAATTAAATTAAATTACAATTACAATTAAAAACTAATATTTGTGCAACATTTGCTAGCTTGCAATCAAGATTGTACAATTTTAAGTGCAATATTGCTATATATCATTTTATTCATTTGTTTGCATATAAATGTGTAACTCTTATTAATTTTATTTACTTTAATTCATTGCATGTAAATTTGTAATTCTTATTTCTAATGCTAAAATGATAATAAAGAAAATCCATTTTATGCCCAAGCTGTTTACCATGTGCTTCGATTTGGCCCGCCCCAACTAACTTTATCTTTATCTTTATCTTTATCCTTATCCAGGCTTTAGCTAAATCCCCTTAAACTTAAATCGTTTGCACTAAATTCGTTGAGGCAACTGGGCTATATTCTAAGTTGCTCGACACTAACGAATTCATTTCACTACCTCCCACTTTATTTCTACACAGGGGTGGAGGTGAGGTGGAGGAGGAGAATGGTAAGGTACAACTAAAAATTGAATAAAAATGCACTCAGCAAAAATGTTGCTGTAGTTTTTGTAGTTCTAGTTACCGTCTATTTCAAGTACATATTTTGTTTGATAAATTGTTTTCCCACGTTCCAAGGCGAAACAAACAGTGGGTGGGCCATGTATAGCTATAGTTGCTACTGCTGCTCCCGATGCGATAACCCTCCCCCAGCCTTCCCTCCTGCAACACCTTCTCTGTTGCCGCTGTCATTGCCCCAAAATGGTCGCCCGGGGAGTCACAAATATGGCAGCGCCTTTTGCCAGACGCCGCCAGGCAGAATTTATAAACGAAGCGCGGCTCCCTGCCAGGCAACAAGACACACATGCCACACACACACACATGTGTGTGTTGTGTATATATGGCTAAAGTAAAGTAAAAGTCTGTCCCAAGGCGGCAAACAACCTGACGACGAAATATAAAAGTGTTAAATAGCCAGGAAGGAGGGATCCTGGCTATATCTCGTAGTCTCCCTGTTAGTCTTGTCCCTTATTGTACTTTATGTCAATCGCCAACTGATATATATAGCTGACACAATTGGGTCATTATATGAGCAGAACAGCTTAAGTTCATTTTACCAACCACAGAGATTAGTATGCACAGCCCAACTGACGTCGATACTTTAATTCCAACCAATCCATACATAATTTGTGTACATATTTAATATACATTTATTTAGGCAGCCCAATAAACCTTAGACCCAAATTAGTTTATAGCAAATTAACCTCAATTACATATATATACTGAGAAACAAATCGTTCTGAATTTAATAAGAAATTAAATCCCGAAAATATTGTATTTTTTTAATTTTATTATAAATATTTTCTATTATCAACAAATAACTGACTTTTAGAAAAAAAATCGTTCTGAAATTCATTTGAATCCTGCCGTAAATTTGTACCTTTTCTCAATTTAAGTTATATTAAATTATAAACTATGTAAAATGTTTGTATATGTGAAATCTTAAAATTGGTATAAGTAACAAATATATAGGAATTATTCTATGTACATATTTTTTACACTTTTTTTCCTGCATTTTGGAAAAATCCACCCCGACATTAAGAAAAGCAAAGCCTACTTTTTACAAAACCACAACCATAAATTTTACAAATTTACACTCTGAATAATAAGGTGAGTTACCATTGTCGCTAAAAGTATAGAGAGTTTCTAAAGTTCAAGACAATATATTTTGCTGAGTGTATATATAGCCTGATAGCCCTTAGACCTAAATTAGTTGATAGCACATGAGCCCCAATATATACAATCATATGTGGGCCACCAAATGTTTTTGGTGAGCAGCTGTAAAAATATTGTGGCAAAAGTGGATGTGTGTGTGTGGAAGTGTGGATATGTGTGATGTGTGTGTGTGTGTGTGTGTGTGTGTGCTGCCAATTTGTGTTTTTTTTTTGGTTTTTGCCAAAGGCAGCAGCTGCATATCAAAATACATATTTGCGAGTCGTTTGAGATTCGAGCCTGGGTCGCCCAAAAATGGCGAGTGTTGATGATGTTTTTTACCGCAGCATGAATGTTATGCGACAAACTTTTTTTAGGGTACACTTATAGATAGACACCACCAGCATCCCTTCTCCCCTGCCACTGACAAATGCAGCAGCAACAGAGAATTAGGTCAGAGCTGATCTGTGGCTGGGGCGGGACTTGGGATGCTTTTTAATGAGGCGCATTTCAGAAGCAGCGCGTGCACTGTCATTGAAGGCGTCTCGCATTTCCGTGTCAGCCATAAATTCAAGCCACTTGAAGTTGGCGAGGGAAGAGGGGGCTGGAAAAGAAGTCGGCAGTCTGCAGTTGAACACCCCATCATGCTGGCCTGTCAGAGTGGCACACATATGCAGGAAATCCAATGCCCGGATGTGCCAGAGGAGGAGCCTCCATCATGCAGTCACCTACGTTACATATTAATATTGTGGCATTCGCAGCCATCTTGCATCAAATGGCTGGCAAAATATCAGCAACAAAACACGACTGCAAAATACTCTGTTAACAATGTAATAACAGCTAATACAGGCTGTGCTTAGCCAAGAAATATTTGTCACCAATCTTTCGAGTGTTTCTGCAGCAGCTGCAAGAAATCTACCAGTAATCATCCTTCTAAAATTTCGGGGGATGTACGCTTTCAGACTTGTTCACATTTATGCCGATCTTTGAGAACATCGCCAACAAACTACCAACAAATTTCAGGGCTATAGCTTTTAAACTGTAGAGAATGTGTGGTTTAATCGATTTGCAATTATCGATTTTATTGATACTTTGTTTAACGCTGGCTCAAACAAGTATATGTTGCACGTTTCAAGACTATATCTTTAAGAATGTCGAGGAAGTTGCCTTCACAAAACCAATATATATTTTGTTACCTGCGCTAGCAGAGTATCAAAACGAATCCCTAAAAAAAAAGAGAGGGTAGATGCAACTATCGACGTTGATGTCCTCGCTGCTGCTGCGGCTGCTGTTGACTTCATTTGTTACGATTGCTTTGACAATGTTGCTGCGTCATTTGATGCTCCTTTGACAACCAGCAACTAGTAACTAGGAAGACATGCCACTTAGTAAAGGGTATTAAAGCGGATTCAAGATTTCCGTGTAAAAAGTACAAGCTGCATACACTGTTAAAAAAAGAGAGGTATAAAACCATTAAATAAAATAAAAATAAAAGAGATATCAAAAGCAAATAAATATTTAGGATAATGAGCTTAAACTCATTTGCAGCTGCAGGTTGTCTAAGCATAATTGTAGTTGATTTAAGAAAATTTAAGAGTTTTCAGTAAACCTGCCAAAATATTTTGTTATTTTAAAGTAGCTCTTCTAGATTACACTCTACTTCATAAGTTGTTTAGTTTAAATACCTTTTCTTGATCCTCATCCTCCATCAGGATAGAGAATATTGATTTGTGTGGCAATTTTTTATAAAAGTTTCCTTATGCTTATCTATTAATAATGATATCAAATGATAATTTAAACAAGGTTTCTAGCTGCCAACACATGTGGCCAGCATTTATAACTCAATTATCCAAGGCCTATTAGTCTGTTTTATTTTCTCTTACACGTAAGTTGCTTCCCTAGGGACCCTCTTGAGTAGAGGGGAGGTAGCCGGTGAGGGGGGCGTGGCATTTGGTAGGTGGCCACACAAATCGATAACAATCAATTGTGTTAATCGAACGCAATTACCTTTCGACGCAACTCAATAAGAAGAAACCCAATTGTTTGTTTGGTTGCTTGTTGAGCTCTGTAATTTTCTTAAATTGAATATTACGCATACGCACCGTTAACATTTCGAGTGGGCCACGCTTAAAGCGTCTCCACCAAACCCACAAACACCACCTAATCAGATACACTCACTCACACACTTACAGGCATACACATTCACACTAACACTTTGGCATTGTGTTGTCAAACACTTTCAATGGGTTTTAGCCAACGGCATTCGAGGACTCAGCGGCCAGCTCACATACCTGAGGCGTATTATCCACTCTATTAACACGATTAGTTACACAAATTCAAAGGCACAAAGCACCACACCAATACACACAAATACAAGCACACACACACACGCGCACACAACCGGAACTAGGAAATGGTAAAAGGAAACAAAACATTAGCTCGACGCGTCGCCTGACAGCCAAGAGACAGTATTGCCTTTCAGTCTGGCTGGCTGGATAGATGCCAGCCTTGAGGGCAAACTTACTTAGCAAATAAACATTGATTAATTTGTTGACAATACACACAAACACACACCAACAAACACACACACACAACGAACTGAATGCGTTTATCTATTCGAACGCCTGCCACCTCTTTGACTATTGAATAATGGCAACGCGCCGCTCGCCGCATACCAAATAAAGCTGCAGCATTTGCGACGAATGCCAGCTGCTGTTTGTAGTAGTTAGCAGTAGTCGTATTAAGGGTATTCCCACACTCAGAAAAAAATGTAAGTGAATTTTAGAAAATCAACAAAATGTTGGCGGCAAGGCTAAGTAAATTATTCAGAAAGTACACTTATAAAATGTAAGTTTGCGGCTTTTTAAACACCGGTCCTTGCAGTTCTTAAGTTCAGGGTGGATTTTTCTAAAATTTTGAAAAATATCTCCAGGTTGTTGTTATCTATGTGTGTACCATAGAAGAAATCTTATCTATAAGATAAGAAACATCTTATTATCTTATCATATATAGTTAATAAACTAAAGTAAATTAATTTGGAAAAAACTGAAAAGAATACAAACTAATTAAGCGCATAATTATTCAACAACTAAATTAGAGGAAGAGTTTCGAATTTTAAGAAAAATATTTTTTTACATTTTGAAATGATTTCTATGAGCAAGAAAAATATTTTAGTTTTCAAGGCGATTTTCTCAAATTCAGGGTATTTTTTTTTTCTCTGAGTGTAATCGTAGTAGAAGTATTCGTAGCAGTTACTGTAGTCGACCGCCGAGCCTCAATAAACTTGGACAAATGTTAAAAGGTTATGCACGCATCGTCCAGCAGCCGCTTTTGACTTAATGGATTTTCGCATTGACGCCCATAAATCTTTGGACACTGAAGTTTTGCTTTTGTCCTTTTCGAGGCCGTTGACAGGTGTCGCCCCAAAGTATGCCCCCTACACTCCTCCTGTATTAAGCTGATCAACAGTTTGCCATTGACAATTACAATTGATTGTGAGTGAGTAATAAAATTGCTCAGTTGGTCTCTTGCCTGATTTGGGGTGAGGGGTTAACCCGCCCCCTTCTCCCCCTCCATGGCTCATTTGTCAGCATCTAAGTGGAATGCGATATAATTGAAGGACCGATAGCAAAGGACTCCGCTTTGCAATTATTCAGTTTCACTTTAAATCAGTTTAAATCTAGCTCACATCTAAACAGACAATCTATTGATGATATATATATATAATTATAGATTATTATGCTGTATGTGGTAACCTCAATTTTGGCTCGAGTTCATTTGTTAATAGCATTTAATGCACTTTATGTTTAAACTAGTTATAGACGACTAATGTATAAAGAGCATTTGCAATTTGCTTTTGTTCAATTGGCGGCACCGCAAAAGCCCCCATTCGAAAGCAATTTAAATGCTCATTACGACTTTAAACAGCAACGGAAATTAATTGAATTGCCGTTTTTTAACCGCAGTACTCACTCACAGATGTATATATATATATATATATATATATATATATATATATATAAGCAAAGGCATCCAGCTAAGCCACAGCCGCAACCGATGCGACACTTGAGCAAATACACATCAGTCCGTAATGAAGAAAATGGGGGTTTGAATTGGGATCAGTTGGGTTTTGTTAGGATTGGATTGGGTTGGATTGGATGGGGGAGTTCGTTAGAGGCAACACGGCACGTCAAATAAAAGCATGCAAAGAAAGGAGCTTAGTTTAAGTCACAAACAACAACAAGAACAATTGCATCGATTGCTGCTTTGCTTATTTCATTAAGCAAAACTTTTGTGCAATGCAAATTAAAGACAACAGCAATTGCTAAACAATACGAGTAGAGAACAAAAGCGCAACGCAACATGAATACATTCTGCACCCGACACTCAATACACACTCACTCCACTCACACTCACTACTCACGAATTGATCCGCTTAGTGTTGATTGCTTGAGCTTTACTTGAAACAAAAATCAACCTCGCCTCCTTACTCCACCTTTTCCGCCGCCTTTACACCACTTTTCCTCCACTTCTCGTCCACCTTTCCTTCACTTTTCTGCGGCTTTTCCTCCTCTCTTTCTCCTCTTTTACTCCCTTGTTGTTTGACGTGTTCGCCGCAGTGGATTAAAAACTACTTGCGGCTTATAGCAGAGTTGCATATTTCGAATACCAAAGCATTAAATCAAATGGTTTTTAAATCCTTGCTGTGCAACGTATAAACAATACATGTGTATCATATCAAAATTCTAATTCTAATTCTGTCAAAACTGATCAGATTTTTAACAGCAATGCCGTTTTGATCATGGCTTGGCCTCTAGAAGAATACTACATTTAAATTTCAAAACGCATTTCTTGATCAAAAAATTATGTCAGTATCCTAGCCCAAAAATTGCTGAAGGACATGCATTAAAACTTCCTTGAGTTACAACGGTGTCAATATTAAATCGATTTTTAAAAGCAAAAATGTTATAATCATCGATGGGCCTCTAGAATAATCCCACATCTAAAGTGGAAAACGTGATTTGAAGTCGAAAATCATGTCAGAAAATCAACCCCAATAATCGGCTAGTCTAATCTTCCCAGTGCCATAACTTTGGCAAAACTGAAACGATTTTCAAAAACACTACTACATTTAAATCTCCAATCGTGATTCTCCCAATATCATGGCTCAAAAATATCTGAAAGATATAACTCTAAACTTATCAGAATCATTTCAAAGGCAACGTCTTTTTGGTTATAATTTGAATTCTAGAATGAAAGTACATTTAAATTTCAAAATTTAATTCTATTCCGAATCCAGTAAAAGTCCTCGACTGTAATTTAAGCTTTCTGGTTTTGAAATTTGAAATTATAACGAGAATATGATATTCTATATCTAAAAGGCACACAAACAGCAAACATAATAATTTTGCGCTGTAAGTTTACCAAGTGCTGATATATTCCAAAGATGACTGCTTTGATTAACCCTTCGTGGCTTGCACATGAGCCAATATTGGTCGCAGTTCCTGGTGAAATTTCCTGAGGCTATAGAGCAGCTCCCTTCACCAATACTCCCACCATCACATTGCGAGGCCTTTACGGTGCCTGCGCCACAGTCAATTATTTGGTTTGCTTTGACATCACCAGGAACTGAGCATATGGGCTAGCTTAATTTATGTGCACAAAGTTAGCTGGCAAGAAGCATCGAAGGGCAACTGCTATAAATTGAAATACTCATATCCTGGCGTACAAGGAGCTAACCGATAAGAGACCGAGACATGCTGCTCTCCCTCCTGCCTCTCCAGCTAACCTCATGCATGACTAAGGATGCCAAAATGACTCCACATTTTGGTGGCACAAAGTGGAAATTACTTTGCATTTGCTGCAAAGCCACTTGAAACGCTTTTCACTCCGCACTGCTCAACTGCGTTTATCTAATGGCCTCGTCTACATTGCGTTGACTTGGCTTGGTCAGCTAACTGCTGAAAGTCACTGTCGCTGATGATGGCCAAATATTTGCGCTGCATTTAAACTCAGTTTGGTTTTTGGCTGTGGGCCAGGTATATGTGTACTTAAACACCCCTTACACACGGAAATAAAATCTAAATTAATATTAAAAATTTGACAAGAAAGTATATTTCTATAAGCCAGTGTTAATAATTTTAGAAAAAAAGTATATCTAAATTTCCATATGTGTACAAAGAACTCTGCAAACATTATTTGTTGTTGTTCATATTTTATTAATTAACAATATACAAACACATTTTCAGATGGTATATATATATATATAATTGAATTTGAAAAGCTTACTTCTCGTTCTCTAATTTAAAAGCGGAGCAAGTAAATTTCATTACTTATTCTGAATTTTAGAAATGATTTTTTTCTAGAAATCAGGGTTTATATTTCTACTATTTAAAAAGGTATTTCTATTTCTTAAGAAAAACATCATATTTTTGGAATTTTTAAATCCAAGTCGATTTTATCTGTGAGTGCAGTTGGCCAATTAAATGCGTTAAAGGCGAGGCCAACTCCTCAGCATGCTCTAAACGAAATTCGACACCCTTTGACATTTGCACAGCCCTCTTCCTCCATCCCCACAAACCCTCAAGCAAACTGCTTTGACTGAGATTTATCGTGTAGGCCGCGACACTAAACAGCTTCCGCCATTAAACAAGAACGCATATTTTTCGCTTTGCCTCATAACTCAAGTCGCAGTTGCTCTTTGGGTTGTTGTTCGGGTTTCTCTCACATGGCGACACACTAAACCAAACTTAAATATAAATTATGAGCATCTTAAAAAGCCACAGCGAAAGGATAATTTTCATAAATATTAGAGTTGCGACGGGGCTGAAAAGCACAGGCAAAGCACAGCTTAGTGCGAAAAACCAAATGCTGTGTGTATTAGTGTGTCTGCGTATGTGTGTGTGTGTGTGTGCTTGTGTGTGTGAATATATTTTTTTTGTATCTGAGGCTTGTTGGGTGTCAGCAGCAGACCTGGTTTTTAGTGAGTACTGGGAAATGTATGGCTGCTTCTGCTTCTGCTTATACTTCTGCTGGTTTCTAATTTTCGTCGTACATAAACACACAATTAAAAATAATATTTTCAACGTGGTGGCAATTAATTAGTCTCCCACACACACACACACACACACACACACTCACAAAAACAGTCAAGCCAAGGTACACATGTGGCCAGCAGCAAGCAGCAGTTGAGAAAATGTGTGTTGTGCCACACCACCACACCACACGATTATTGTGTATGCGTGCCATGTTGCCTTCAAAATGGAGGCCAGCTACACTCAGCAAAAAAATCTACTAATCCAGAATATCTTCCCGAAAATTAGAAAGTTTTTATTGTTATTATAAATAACTTGTATATATTGGAAAAAAATTTTCTTTTAATTAGATAAGCTTGGCCTAAATCCACAATCCCAAAGATTCATTTTTTTAGAAATATTTTCGATTCCAAAAAGTTGCTTCGAAAAAATCCTGAATTTTACCAAGCCACAACCTTAAATTTTAGAAGTTTACTTGCTTGTCGTCATTTTAATATTTACTCAATGTATGAATACAGCAGCTATTAGCTGGGGCTTAAGTTTTACGACAGCTTTGATCATGATAATAATAAGCCCAGCTCACATATCAAACTTTTGGCGTTAGCATATTTTTCAATTGTTTAGTTTTCAGCTGTGACAATTTGCTGTCCATTTCGCTTGCTCTAAAGACAGATGGCATTGTTTTCCACACAACTTGTGAAGCGCGAGTTCTGGCAAAAAGAAAAAAATTAAAATGAGAAGGGAACAACTTGCAAACAAGTGAGTATTGTGTGTTTGAGTTCTAAATGTGGGTGTGGCTGTGGGTCGCTTATCTGTGTGAGCTTCTGAGTACTTAGCTTTGATATATGGTCCACTGTCGTTTTAGTTGTTATTTTCCTTGTTGTTTTTGTGTATTAAAAGTTCATTGCTTGGGCATAAAGCACATGAAATGCTCGACATTCGCGCAGCTTTCTAAACAACAGTTGTTTGAGTTCTGTCGTTGCAGCTATTAAATGCTTCTACTGCTGCCACAAGCCCATAATTTCCCATCCCCTCCCCATGTATGTATGTGTGTGTGTGCGTGTGCGTGTGTGTTATGCAAATTGTGATTTTCGTTGTCGTCCGCACATTTTTGTGGGTCGCATTTGGAATTTGGCATTTGAAATTCTGCGCCAATGCATTGAACGTTTAGATATCTACGCCAAAAAACTCGAAAGTGCATTTTAAATTTGGAATTCTTCCGATTGCGTTTAGACAGAAATATTGATTATTACTATAAAATGCAGCAAAATTGCAAAATCGCTTAAAGGGGAAGCTAAAAGAAATATTAATTAATTAATTAATTGAACATTTAAATGAACGACACAACTCAAAATCAACTCCAAAAAAAAACTTGAGAGAGCGTTTTAAATTTGAAATTCATTCGATTGCGATGAGAAATATTCATTATTGTTTATTAAATTTCAGTTATAAAAATGAACTATTAGAAATATTCATGTATTTAATCAATTGAACGTTTAAACTCGAAAGCCATTAAAAAAAACTTAAAGCTGCGATTCAAATTTGCATTAATTCGGTTGAGATTATGTTGCTCTATTTATGCCAAGCTAAAAAGAATAATGTATTGTTATTAAATGCAGAAAATTGCAGCTATAAACTGAGGTAAGAACTATTAGTTTGTTACAATTTCGTTAATGTTGTCGTAAATTGCTTTCAACAAAAATCGCTTGTTCAACTTTTTAAAGCCAAACGGCCCAAATGAACAATTAACAAAACTTCATTACGCAGAGCTAATGGCAAATAACAACAAAACAAGCACAACAGCAACAACAAGAGGAGCTATAATGACAAACAAGAAATACGCAAATGTGTAAGCCATAAATGATAACAAGCAACCGCATAAACCGCTTTACCAGTCAGCCAGCCAGAAATACAGCCAAAACAACCAGAAACTGGCTAACAGGCGCCGTCGAAAGGTGAAAGCCACGCATCCTGAAAACCAGCCACAATCCACAGCCACGTGGGCACGCACACACACCCATACACACGCACATATCCACACATACTACTGAAAAAAAGAGCTAAATTTTAGTAAACCATAACATTTTCTCAAAATAAGAAAACATTTTTCTTAAAATTAGAAAAGCTTGCTCTCAATCGTCAGTCACAAAAATATGGTGATTTCTCTATTTTATATAAATACTTTATATTATTAAGAAATACATTTCTAAAACTCGAAATTCAAATCCTCATTCTTAGAAAATATCCTTAGATGTTGTCGCTAACAAGAAAATTACTTTGGAGCCAAAACGTTTGTTTTTCTTAGTGTACTTCGCCTTGCCGCAAATTGTTGAAAGCCGCTTATAAAGGTAAATGCTGGCCAAAATACTTTTTGGGGCCCAAAACTAACACACCAAAGTGTGGCGCAGCCAGAAAAAATGAGGGTAACCCAAAACCGAAAAAGTAGCACAGCAACGCCAAAAATTCATAAATAAGAAACAACAACAAAAATAGAAACCCGAAATACAAATAAAAACAACAAACAGTTGGGTTACGCCTCGGGCCTAGCCTGAAGAATATAGACCAAGTAGCGACTTCTGCTTTTATTTCAATTATGATGATGATGACAATATTAAAAGTGAGCTACTAAAAAACTTTACCAAAAGCAAACAAACACACACAGGTGCTAATTAAAAGAACTGAAACTCTCGAGCTCTATGAATATAAATATACATACATATAGTAAAAGCCAAAAGCCCAAAGTCATGGCCAGGCTATCAGGCTGGCGGAGATGTGAGGTGGGGAGGGGTGAGAAGAGCCTGCTGCCGTGTTGTTGATAACCCAAACAGGTCCCCGAGCACACAAATCACATAAATTCCAATTGAGTGCATATTCAACGAGTGGCTTTGGCAAATAAATGTAAATTTACCATGCAACACACTACCAGCTGCTGCTTCGGTTGCTGCCACATGGATGTTGCCCCTTGAATATTGCCTCTGCCTTCGCCTTTGCCTACGTTGCGTATGATTAATATCCCAACATTTTAGTGACCAGCTTTTTACTTTAGGTACTTTTAAATGTAAGCTGCATAGTATCAGTAATTAATTAAAAGATCTTATGAGCTTTGATAAATTATATTAAAATAATATACTCAATAAAAAGATCTAATGAGTAAAGCAAAAGCAGAAATGCAAACCATGATGACACGAAAATACCCGTTCTGAAATTCATAAAAAATTATAATTTAAATTTGCTGTCTCGACTGTAAACAATTGCCATCAGTCGTTTATTTATATTATAATTAAATATAGTAATACAAATATTAAAAGCAAAGCATAATAATAAACCAGTGAGCAAAGATCGTAGCACATCGAAGACTAATGCCAATTATAATATAATATATTGTGGTATATTAAATGCCTACTCCTAACACTAAACCTAACACAATTAATTACAAACATTTATCTTACAAGCTATAATATAATATGTTAAATGCACATTCCCAATAGTAAGCCAAGATCACAATTCTAAGACTAAAGCCAATTAATTATACAAATAATCTTAATAGTAGGCCATACAGCGAATATTACAATTCTAAGACTAACGCCCAAGTTTCCCCATACTGAACCCATAATAACTACATCAAATAGAAAGCCATCGAGAGTTTTGCTGCTAGTTTTGTCGCCCTGGCAACCGCAGTTGGTGCTGCTGCTATCCTGAGTTCGGTCTGATTTCCATTGTCTTTAAGTGGCATTTAAGTTCAAGTATTTCACGCTGGACAAACTTTTGCCAGTCCAATTTGTGGAAATTAATGCGATTTGAGCCCTTCGTTCAGCCCATTGTATAACAGTATAATAGTATAACAATATAACAGTAGCTCAAAGCTATGCATATTGTACTCCCCAGCCATTGACTGTTAACTGTTAACCGTTGACTGAGTTGCGGTTGGCCTGGAAACTTTTCCAGATTTGCAGTTAGGCTGATTCGCCCAGCATTGCTAAGGGCGATTCGAAAGAATAACATATATCCTCCCCCTCTCTGTCTCTCTGTCTCTCTCGCTCTCTCTCTCTCTCTCTCTCTCTCTCGCTCTCTGGTACTCGGGAAGCGTATGTCATGCATGCATAAATATACAAGTATTTATAGTGAAGATATTTATGCCAAAGCAGAAAAATGTGCCAGGAGTGCAGGAGTGGAATGAGGTGTGCTTCTGGCCCAGCAGCAACTGCGACGACCCCCACCCAAAAAAGATTTATTGTGGTGATTTATTTTATTTGTCTATTACTTATTTCCCTTCCACTGTAGTTATGTTTAGCTCTTCTCTCTCTCTCTCTCTCTCTCTCTCTCTCTCTCTCTCTCTCTCTCTCTCTGTGTCTGTTCATCAGTCTGCGTTTCTTACAGCTTATTTATTTATTCATTTTCTAATTTATTGATGTTTGTCTGACCCAGCAGACAGCTGTACCAGAAACTGATGCTGATGCTGCTGATGCTGATACTGAAAACGCTTTTGCCGATTGCCAGATGCTCTCCGAGCCAAGTGGAGACAGCGGAAAGAGCTCAAAGTAATCGAATGTGTTCCCAATTTAACTTTCAGCCCATTTACCAATAAAATAATTAAGTTCGTAAAAACTTTTCTCTACACTCAAAAACGAAATTGCCCCAAAATGAAATAATGTTCGCTATTAGATTAAATAAGTACGAAAAATATTTGGTGAAATCATAAAATACTAATGTTATTATATTGATATAAGTAACAAAAAAGCTAATTTCAGAATTCTTTCTACACACATAGAAAACAACTTCCTGGAAATTAGACATATCGTTTTAAGTTTTAGAAAATTACGCAACCGAATTAAGAAATGCAAATTCCATTTTATAGAGTGACGAACTATTACCATAAAATTATGGCGATTTACTAAAGTTTAGGTACGTTTTTGTATGAGTGTACTCTTAAAATTGGCGCAGAATTTAAAGTTGAAGTTCAAAGAGATTTTCACTTGGATTACGTCAAGTTGAAATGCAGGCGATTTAGCTGCCAGGACTTCTTTTCTGCGTTTGGCTTTTAGCTGTGGCTTTTGGCTTAGGCTTTTGGTTTTGCCTTTCTTGTTGTTGTGGCTCGGCAGCCAAGCGCGAAATTTGAAAAAGAGAGAAAACAAAAATTGCCATTGCTTGGGAGCTCTGGGCCTAGATCTCGGAGGCTTTCTGCTTTGAAAAAAATTTACGCAATACAAAAGCTAATTACTACCACGCACCTAACTCGCTATAGAAACTGGTTGTCAAAGCTGCCATCAAAAACAACCAACAACAACAGCACCAACCAACAACCAGCAGCAGATTCTTCAATAATTATATTTTCTCATACGGCTGCTGGCCACCAGGAATGAACCTTTAAGGCAATTTAGGTTCCAATGCTCTACGTATGGTTTAAAAATTCCGATAAAGACTCCACGTTATTTTTCCACTCTTAACCTTGGTTTTTATGGTACATGTAACTGGCAGACGGAAGCAACTCCAACGCCATATAATTGGAAATAAAAAATGGTCAAATTAGAAAGTCCGTAAAAGCATGAAAATTAATCGATTAATTTTTTGGCTTTCAATAGAAGATATTGTTTCCAGATTCCAGAACCGAAATATTTGTGAGCAAAATTTGTTTTTCGATCAGTAAATAGGCCTCGAATCTGTAAATATTCTGCTAGGATTCCACTGCTTTAAAGTGAATTTCTATGTGTAAGAGTTTCTGGTCTCAGTTACTAAACACAAACATCGCTTTTCACCACTTGGATAGACAAATACACATAACACACAGCTCAGCTCAACTCAACTCACTCAGCAGTCAGCAGTCGAGGCAGACAGGTTTCAGCAAGATGTATGCTTTATTTTCCGCAGAACTGCGCTCCATTTTATTGGAGCGGTTTTCTTTTCTTTTCGTTGTTTATTTGCCTGCCCTTTTTTTTGTGGGTAGCTGTGGTATTTTTTATGCATTTGCATAAAGCGAGACGTGTATTTGCTGGCTGCTGATGCTGACGTTGCTGGTTTTTATTGCACAATTCCTTTCGTCCAAAGTTGCACACAGTTGCATTTTAATGAGTGCACTGAGAGATATAGAAAAGTGGTTTGTGGTTGAGGTTGGGTTCTCTGACACGTGTGCAGACTTCTTTCAATCAGAGACATGTTTGCTTCTACAGTCTATCTACCTGTCTGGCTACCTGTCTGTCTCCCTGTCTGTGTACTTAACAGCGATTTGTTTGTTTATTTGTTGTGATTCGACACGCCCGATTTTCAGCGTCATTATAAAGCACACTTGTTGCCCGGAACAAGCATCAGGACCAAGTCCAGCTCCTGGCTGTCACTTAATTAAAACGTTGAAAAATCAACAAAAGCTGAACGCTGAAATAGAACTTCAAATTGAAGCGCCTCTTTATGGCTTCGACTGGCTGCCGCTGAGCTCCAAATAAATGGAAATTAAAATGGAAAAACGAGGCGGGAAGTGGAAAAACGGGAGAGAGGATCTGGGTCTGAAGTGGGCATCGCTTTTTGTGGAGAGACCCTCCGCTCGGCAGTCTGGAGATCTTATCGCCAGCCCAGAGGCTGATTGTGCCAATTATGGAAGCGAAATGCGCGCGAATCGCCCTCGAGTGCTTTATGCACTCTCAAATCATAATAATAAATTCTAAAAAGCGCTTGCGGCACTGGGCCACAAAATACAACAACAACAATGGAGGGGGAGTGCCATATAATGGGAAAACTGGTGAAAATTCAAGTGGCATTCGGCTTTGTATGAATGAAAATCATTTAAATTTATTGTGCGCTGCATTTCACGCCATGCACTTTTAATCAGGCTGCACAATTTTTGGCATTAAAAAGTTTTCGAGTTTCAGTATATTGAATTTCAAAAAAACTTTTCTTTGTTTTGCTAAGAGAGAGAGAGAGAGAGAGAGAGAGAGAGAGAGAGAGAGAGGAGAGAGAGCGAGAGAGAAAACTATGCTGGCCATTTTTAAAGCACTTTAGCGCAATGAATGGAAAAATTCTGAAAAAGAAAATGGCACAATTATATTGACACTCAAAACTATTGCTCTATCGATTTTAGGTTATGTTTTGTTAATTTATTTGTATTTTTTGCATTGACTTGTGACAAAGCGCCTTCGTTTTCTTTTCATTGTTAATTTAATCAGACTTTAGTTTGTTGCAGCACAATATTAAAATACCTTAATTTATTCATTGAAATTCTACACACGTGTTTCACTTTAATTAAAGCAGATTTAAATGCATACTATTTATTTATTAATGCCATTTGCATGTACCATTTTTTTAATATATTATATTTTTTTGTTGTTGTTGTATTGAGTTTCTGTTTTTAGCGCAGTTTGCGCCTGTCACAAATGACGTGATTGATTGATTGATTGATGATGTCACTTAAAGCGGCGCATGAAATACTCGAAATAATATCATTAAACCCATGCTGCAAACTCGTCCAACGTGCAAATAAATAAATAAATAAATCAAGTATAAAAAAGAAAAACGAAAATGTTATTGTATCAACAACGTAAAATAATTAAATCAACATGAATGATTTAACGCTGCAAATGCAGTTTCACAAAACTTTTCCAACACCCAACTCAGAACATTCGGTGATGACAAGTGTTGACAAGCAGTAAAAAAAAACAAAGCAAAACAAAAATGCGATTGAAATCATATACAAAATGTAGCACAAAGCTGAATAAAGCAAATGTAAAACAAAAAAAAGAAATAAGGAAATGCACAAATATTTGTTTTATCCGAGATGTTTTCGTCCCCGAGCTAATTTGCATAACTTTTTTACGCATCTCCACTTTCAGTTCAAGTTACGCTTTTATAAATTGTGATTATTATTGCGAGTGTGCTAAAACTTTACTAGATTTATTATTATTTATTTATACATTTTCGCCTTTTTTTATTTTAATAAAAAGTCTAGCCCACATTTGAACAATAAAACATAGAATTGTCTGCCAAAAAAAAGTTTGTTATTCGCCGTTTTTCGATTTCAATAAATATCCTGGCAATTGTCAAAAACAACGCAACGGATATTTGGTAGCCAAAAAAATGCATTTAAATAAAAGCCATAAAAACGTGGCTGAAATTGCTGGGTAGAGGATGGTGGGGGAGGGGGAAGGGGGAAAGGGAGGAGTGAATGAACAAAGAGGGTTGTTAAAAAAGAGGCAAAAAAACGGAAACGCAACGAAAGACAGCAACTTTAATCAATATTGAAGCAGCTTTTGAGGCCAATAAATCATTTCATAATCAATTTTGCCGCTGACATGTTTCTCACTGCGTGTGCGTTAGTGTGTGTGTGCATGTGTGTATGTCTGAGTGTGCGTGTGTGCTTGCTATGTGATGCAAAAAGGCGACTCGGAATAAAAGAACCGTGATCGGCACATGGCCAAACATAAAAAGATATATCTTTAGCCACCTTGTGCGGCAGTTGATGTGTGTGTGTGTTGATGTGTGTGTGTGTGTGTGTGTGTGTGTGTGAGTGCAATAAACAAACCACGCACACGCATACAAGACACACATGCATTGTGCAGCAAAGTGAAGTGCAAAAAACAAGCAACGCCAAAAATAATCAACAGATGTTGCAAACAACAGCAAGCGACCAAAAAAATGCCTATCTCGAGGAGTGCGCATGTACGTGTGAGTGTGTCTCTGTGTGTGTGTGTCTCTGTGTGTGTGTGTGTGTGTGTGTAAATGAAAAGCGGAAGTTGAAAGTTCAGTGAAACTGACAGCGGCGGACCAGGCCAGGCCGAGGTCGCCAGCGTCAACAATGACAGCAGCAGCAGCAGCTCTTGCCCCAAAATAGTATGCCACGTTTGGCAGCTACACTCACAAAAAAAAGTACACTGAATGAAAAGCGTTTTGCTTAAAGATGCATTAAAAATGCATTTATTAAAACACCAAATTACAATTTACAATAAATAAAAAACACTAGATTTATTCGATTGTCAACTTAAAGCAAGCCTTTCTAATTTCTAGAAAACTTTTCTCTTGTATTTAGAAATTATTTCTAATTAGAAGAAACACTTTCCAGTTTTTCATATATTTTTTTCTGAGTGTGCTGCTGCTATAGGTGTTGCTGTAGTTGTTGCTGTTGTAGTTGTTGTTGCTGTTGTTTTGCTGTTGCTGTTGCATTGTGCGAACTTGAAGCGGAAATTAAGTGTGACCTCTTCGCGTGGCATGGAAACAGAGCCAGAAAAGAGCGCAAAAAGTATGCAGTCCAACGCGCATATCAATGCCTGCCTGGACGAGTGGACAACTGGACAGCTGGACGAATGGATGGACGGACGGCATTTGCACATATTTGCCAAGTGCAGCGCCAACACTCCATTTGCAGTTGGTGGGCGGAGTTGGGGGAGAGGTCGGCGGGTGAGTTTTCAACCTTTTTTGGCCTGGGACCCATCGGTGATTGTGTTTGCGTGTTGTGATGCGTTCAAAATTGTATTTGCCTAGCATTGTGAATGTGGACGCAACTGGAGCTGCGGCAAGGTTGCAAGCAACAACAGAAGCAGCAGCAGCAAAGCATGCAGCAGCCAATTGGCCTTTGGGGCAATTTGATTTTTTCATTGGATTTGATGAGTGCGTCGCAACTGTTTTTAGCTATCAAAAAACGCTTTCAGTTTTTGGCTAAAAACCCCAAAAATAAAACTACATAGAGTGGTAGCTATATTGCTAACTGGCATGAGAGATCCGAAAGCGATGTAATAAAGCCAGTGGACCACAGCGAAAGCATAAGCAACTAGCTCGCAGAATGCTCATTCGAATGCCATCATGTAATCCAATTTGATTCGCTCATCTCAAATTCGTCAACTGTTCATTTTTGATTTTACGGACGACGAAATTATTTTTCCATTGCTTTCAACACAAAATCCTCTTTCTACATATTTTTACAGATGCGTAAAATAAAGAATGCCACCACTCTCATAAAAATAAATTTCAAACAATACCTTTTTAATTTGTAAGCTTAACTTTTGAATACGCTTATAGAAGAGGAATTATTTTAACTATAAATTTAATTAAAATTAAAAATTAAATTTTATTAAAACGGAGAAGAAAATTAACACAACAACTAATAACACCTTTTTACAAATGTAAACCCTTAATTATGAAAATAATAAATAAAAAAATGTATGGAAATTATAATATCGTTTAGAAAAGTGAAAGCTTATTTAAATTTAATTAAAAGTAAAATAAAATGTAATAAAAATTAAATAAAATTTCTCAAAAAATAAACGACTTATATAAAGCGCTACTTTTTGGCACTTTTTCCGTCAATAAAAAAGCTTTATAAATGTAATTTATAAGGGGAACACTAGACAATAATTTAAAAATAATCATTTCAAAATGTTGCAAACCAATGGTTTGCTTTTCATTTGTAAAGTAAAAAGTTTGTAATGGTGCTATTATCTTATTCGCAACTGTATATATAAATATATAGAAGATATATATATATATATATATATATAGATATTTATATGTGTTTTCTATCGTGCTAAACATCTTGTTTTTGACGACAGGTCTAAGCAGCTTTTCGACTTGTGCCTTCTGCTGTGTGTATTTCAAGCATTACAGATAGTCATCCATCAAGTTCCGGATTAAAACATCTCACAAAACATCAGAAATGAAATTTAGTTATGCTGCCCCTAAACACAGGTCACGCACACTTGCCACACTCTGTGTATGTGTGTGTGGCTGCAGGTGTGTGTATGTGTGTAAATGAAATACGGTAGAAAATGCTATTACCAAGCACAAAGTGCACTGATTAATCAGATTTATTTGTCAGTTTTATTTCGTGCTAAAAGTGTCAAAGAGAATATTTATAAAAGTTTATTAACACTAAGTACTTGCTTCCACACACACACACAAGCACTCACACACTGAGAGAGAAAACGTAGCACATTAGAAATGACCATAAAATACAAACAAAACAGTTGCCAAGAACAACAGTAAGCATGAACAACAAATAATGAAGAACGCAGATGGAAGCAAGTTGAACGTCCTCAAGCGGTCCCAGTAGCAAACTTCAAGTGTGTGGCAGTCTGGCAGTGTGGCAGCAACACAATCTGCGGAGGCGAGGGAGAGAGAGAAAGGAGCCGAAAAAGAACTGCCACAAAATGTACTTAGAACGTCTTTAAGTTCAACATAAAAAACATTGGCGCTTCCAACATGGCCAAACATAAATCCCATCAACACAAACAAAGCGGTAAGTAACCTAAACACACACACACATACATATACTTATAGGTGTGTTTGTGTGAGTGTATGTGTGTGTGTGCAACAGCTAACACTGGCTAGCATATTAAGACTGATTTTGGCCTTAGGCAGTCGTCGGGCAGCTGGCCAGCATATTTAGGCGATTATTTATGGCCAATGGCGACGACGTCGTCGACTCGACTCGACTCGACTCTACTCGACGCGACTTGGTGGCACTCGCAGCGCTACACTCACAAAAAAAACGCCCTGGAAACTAGCCATTTTTTCTTGCTTTCAGCAATAATTTCTAAATATCAGAAAACATTTTTCTCATTGCTTGCCCATCATTGAAACTGGTTTTTGGCCACAATCGAGAAACTTTACTTTAAGCTGAGTTACCCTTGACGAATTTCAAAATTTCAGTATAATCTTTTTTCTGAGTGTATAAGCACAATTGCATGTGTGTGTGTTTGACTGTATGTGGGAGAGCGTGTGTGTGTGTGTGTGTGTGTATGTGTTTGGGTGGAGGCGGCAACAAACAAGCCCAAACATGAGCAAATCGAGAACTTCCACTTGCCAACTGTCTGCTGTTTATTGACGACAACAACAACAGCAGCAACAACAACAGCAGCAGCAACAGGGACAGCAGCCAAACAACAACAGCCAACAACCGACAAAAGTGACACTGAGCGACCCAAAACCGGCAGCCAAAGCCAACCGACTGCCAAATGGGATATACTTACTGCTGAATTTGTTGTTGTTGCCCCCTCGCAACAAGCAGGCTCATGTCCAGTGGCACGACAAGTGGCAGTGGCAAGCAGCAGCAGCTCACATGTTACATAACTTTGGTCACACAGTGGAAAAAAAGAAAGAAAGAATGTAAAAGAAAAGCAGACAAACAACCTATTCAAAGTTATTACAAACTGATTCCCAGAAAAAATTGATCTTTCAATTGGAGCGAAGTGAAAAGAGTCCCGAGGGACGCTCATTATTATCATTATATTGATGGGGCGCATGGCGCAAGCAAGGCCAAAATAATAAATGGCCAAAGCCGGATGAGTGCTAATTTTATTGCTTCAATGTTTAAATAGCAGGAATAATTAAACTTATATCTAAATATGAAAATAATTCAAATATGCCTAATAAATCAAGCGTTATAGTAAGTAATGGAAATAATACAGAAAAAAATGGACAGATGCAGTTGAGTGGGAATTTTACTACTTAAAAATTGAAGTAGTTATTAAAAAAATAAATATATTTAAATATGAATATATGCATAGGAATTTAAGATGAATGATAATTCAAATACTTTGAGATAAGCCTAACATATCAAGCATTTTAAGAAGAAATTATGTTAGTTAAGCAAATGAGAAATATATATATAAAGTATAAATCGTAAACAAAATAGTTCTACATTTAGTTATCATATGATATGCGATACTTTCAACAATAAAACAGATCTATACTAGAAGTATATTTACTAATTGCATATCCTCCAATCTCTTTTATTAAGAAGATGCAGGTTTAACCATACATAGAAATCACATATCATATAGGCTCATAAGTAAAACATATCCACGCTTAACTATATTTAGTAATCGCATAGCTCTTCACTCTCTTCACTCGCTTCACTCTCTCATAGATTAAACGGATCTAAGTCTAACTATATTTAGAAACCAGATAACTCTCACCTTGAACAACCCATGCCACGCAAGTGTATTTTCGTGAAATCAGCCTCTTTTTGCCAAATTAAATTTTGGCGTTTTCCGTTTTATTTCGTTTGGTTTTCATTTGGGTTTGTCATTGTGACAAACGAAAACAACATTTGATATGCCAAACATGTGCAACTGGGACCACTTGGAGACCGAAATTGCCACATCCTCCACACGCCCCATTGCTGCCCCCTCACTTGTCACTGAATGTGGTCAGCAGCGGCAACGTGGCGTATGAGTAACTTAATAAATTTGACAACAATGCCGCACAAAAGCAAACAGGCAGAGTTGTCACCATTTGATGCTGCTGCTGCTTCTGCTGCAGCTACTGTTATTGTCGTTGCAAATGGTTGTTTTTGTTGCCACTGTCGCTGCTGCTGCATATTCAATTTGTTTTCGTGGCACTCCGGCGTGGCTTGTAAACAAAATCCGGCGGAAAATGCGAACAAGCGACGCTTACGAGCAGAGCCAAAGAGCCAAAAAGGAAATGCTATTTTGTCGCATACCACCTACAAATACCTCCCCCTCCCTCTCAGTCCCCCTTGGCCAGCGTTGACAAGCGTGTTAAGCGCCCTTGCCCCCCCCCCCCCCCCCGCCCACCTCACATCCCACCCCCCTTTCCCCCTTTCCCCACCCAGTCAGTGTTTACAAATTGTGTGCAATGTTTGTTTGCTTATTTGTTTGTTGGTTGTGTGTGTGCTTTGTTTGTTGAGCCCCCTTTTGTTTTATTTGTTTGTTTGCGCGACTCTTTGTATCTCCCTGGATTGTGAAAGCACGTTTTATTATCAACAGTTTTAATAAATATGCACAGCCGACCACAAAACGCACTTTGGCTTATTGCAATCGCAATTGCAACTAAAACTGTTACCAAAAAAATGCAATTTTAAAAAATTTCCTTACTGAATCATAGAGTGAGCTTCTGAAATTCAATGTGATTAATTCTTTCCGGAGTGCAGACATTGTAATAACAATCAAAATCAGCTGCAGCTTTGACAGTTGGCCTTGAGAGCATATAAAATATACTAGTTGAGTCGAGTTCATCCATAAAATGAGGCTGAGAAAATCCAAAAATTGTTGGGTTACATATCAGAAATGTTTTTTTTTGATGCTGTCCTCCGGCGCTGATTTGCATTCGCTGTTGCAAATTACAACTCGGAAAAGCAGCTTAACATAAATTGCCAGTCCTGCAACCAACTAGCTACCTATAATGTCAGGTAGCATTCACAGCACAAGCTGTATGTGTTAGTGTGTGTTGATGTGTGGATGTGTGGGTATAACTAAACATTTACATTTCATTAAAACTAAAAACAACACACAAAAGCAGCAGCGAGCACGACACGAAAACGAATACAAAAACTAAACAAATACAGAAATAGAAAATCACACACACACCTACACAAATACACACAAATGCACACCCACACACACACATACGAATAAGAGACACAGCATTTTAGCTGCATATTTTTTTGGGCTAGACAAAATGCCTGCACATTGCCACAACGCGTTGCAAGCAACTACAGCGTGTGTCGTCCGGGCTCTGTGCAAGGTGAGTGCCACTCGAGCAACTGTAAGCTCTCTGCGTATGTGTGTCTGTTGGTGTGTGTGTGTGTGTGTGTGTTGCAGTGCATCATATCGCTTTTTAAAACACACATACTTAACTCGACGTTTTTCACTCAACGAGCTTTTACGTAGCGGCAACAAAGTGTAGAAGTGCAACAACAACAGCAACAACCACACCACAGCTGCCTCTCATCTCTGTCTCAGCTTAAGTGTGCGTGTGTACGTGTATGTGTGTGTGTGTGTGTGTGTGTGTATTGCTGTGTCTGTATTTTATTTTCATACGCAAAAAAGTTGGCCAGCATCAGTCATTCGTCAGTTTGGAATGTGGTTCATTCGGGCCAAAGAAAGACAGAGCCTGACAGAGACAGAGATATTGCATGTGAGAGAGAGAAAGAGAGGGAGAGAGAGAGAGAGTGAGCTGAGTGTAGCGAAATAAATAGTATATTTTGCACGAGTGCCACTCATGAAAATTGCACAAAAAACAACGAGAGGAGACCTGCAAGACCTGCGAGACCCAGACTCAACGCAAATAGGTGTAGTCCATAGTCCATGGTCCCATAGTCTATAGTCCTAGTCCTGCTGCCACAATACTCGTCCTGTGCCTACGACGAGTGTCAGTCAAATATATGAATTGCCCGTTGCCAGCCAGTCACTCACTCAGCCAGCAGAGCATACACTCAGACAAAAAAATGTACCTAAATATTAGAAATTATTTCGTGCCCTTGGAAATCACTTCTAAATGTAAGAACACATTTTTCGAAAAATTAAAAGCGCTTGCCTTAAATCGTCAATCCCAACCAATTGCTGTCTCTTATATTTTCTAGAAATAAACTAACCTAGACTAATGTTAAATAATGTTAATTTTACAAATTAACTTGCCGAATAATAATCTGAGTTTTTTCCGAGTGTATAGTAACAAGAAGTTACTGTGCCAATTTACATGCAACTGCAACTGCTACTTTCGCTGTCCCCCCGCACCCTTTTGACCCAATTGGAGGCTTTTGCTTCAGTGTAGTACATACACACGTACAAAATGCAGCCTAATTACGGCTCATGTTTAACAGGTCTATTCAATTAGATGTAATGCACGTTCCGCAGCCATAACTAAAATGCCAGCAATCAGCCAAAAACAGAAGCCCAAAAAATTTAACTGAAAATAGTTCACAGACATTTCATTCATGCCCTGCCATTGCCTCTGCCCCTGCCCCGCACCTCTCTACAAAAGAGATTTTAATTAAAAAACTAAAACTATTTGCTGGCTTGCAGTTTGTGCCGTGTTAAATTTCCAATTGCCAGTTTGTGCAGCATAAACGCAATTTGTATTTTTGCACATTGCTCACACTTGTCTTTGTATTTATTTGATAAGACTTTTAGTAGCTGTCAGCAACTTGCCAGGAACTTACTTTGAAATATCCTTTTTCTATTTCAAAAGAGTCCACTACCCATTGTAAGTCTCACACTGATTATTCCTTCTTTTCTTATATTAAGCGTCAACTAAAAAAAACTGTAGAAGAAGGAAAATTATTTAATTAATTTTTTGACAATTAGCAGACCTTTTCTAGTTTTTTTTCGATCTGAACGTTGAACTTAAGGCATATATATATAATACATAATATATTTGTAAATACTTTTGGCATATTTACATAGATTAGCTAAAAATAGAGGGGGTAATTGGGTACTTGGCCACTTGAAGTGGCTGATTTGCTCATTGCGTGTTCAGTGCTAATGAGCCTCATGTTGGAAAGAAAGGGGGAGGGAGAGTGGGTGATGAAGTGGGGTGGTTGTAAGTCAAAAGTGGCAAGTGGCAAGGCGCTGGCACTTAGCAGCCAATAAATTGTAATTCGACACGAGCTGCAAGCGACAGAAGCAGCAAAAAGGAGTAGCAGCTCAGTAAGGACATATCAACACACCCGCACACACACACAGACACACACACACACCCATACACATACAGCCCAGCACATTTCTTTAGTTGCTTGTGAAATAGAAAATTAATTTTCAAACAATTTCGTTTGCAGCTCGCTTTTCAGTTGCAGCTGCTGCTGCAAGTTCGACTTTGTCGAAGCCTTTTGAGGCGCATTTTCTTCGCAACGCCTGTTAAATGTCACACATACAACTCGCTCCCCTTTTT
This sequence comes from Drosophila hawaiiensis, assembly GCA_037043685.1. Lineage (NCBI taxonomy): Eukaryota > Metazoa > Arthropoda > Insecta > Diptera > Drosophilidae > Drosophila > Drosophila hawaiiensis. The sequence continues at coordinate 47,256 of JBAMBA010000166.1, read as the reverse complement.
CCCTACCCCATTTACCACCCCCTCACCCCATTGTGTCATTTTCTCTGCTCCCAGATCGCCATTTTTATATTAGTTTTATTTATTTTGCTTTATACCGCACCCTTTTTATCACACGCCCATTTTGCCAGCATACAAGTGGCAAATAAATTCATTAGTGGCGCAAATTAGTTGCATGCAACGGCAGCAGTAGCAGCAGCAGCACAGCATCCACAATTCAACTAGAGACCCAGAGCCAAGTCAAGTCAAGCCAAGGGACACTAAAGTGCTTTCAATTCCAATTAAATTTGCTACTCGCTGCACAGTCGCCAGTTGCAGTTGCCAGTTGCCAGTTGCCACTACCCTTTGCCACGCTTCCTCGCTCCGTGTGCGTGCTGACTCAGGGGCACAGTTAAAGCTCGCTTAAGCGCTCGTTTCGTTTCATCAGCCAGCGGCAAATGAACCCGTTTAGCCCAGCTGCCTGATTATGTAATCAAAGTATTTCCCAGCTAATTTATCGCTGCCGGCCTTCGACTGGCTAATGTTGCATATACACTACGTTAAACAGCTGACAAGTGAGGTGGCAGCCAAAAGAGTTTGACACATGCTCTCTGAAACGAAATCGATCTGAATTTTGCCTAGGGTAAGTCACCTTATTATTCGGCAAGTAAATTTCTAAAATTATTTAATTGTGGCTTACTCAAACCAGAATTCTTCTACTTGTTCTTTACTTACTTATTTAATAAACATAAGTATTTTAATTAATATTATCTGAATTTCAGAAAGGATTTTTCTAAGGATCATTGTCCGCAACTCAGAAATGCTCGCGAAAATGTTAGTCACGAGACAAAATGCTTTAAATCGATTTTTTTCAGAGTGTGTCGGCAAGTTGACTTAAGTGCAACTGACTAAAACTGTTGCCCTCAATCATAGAGCTCAACTTAAAGAGCAGCTCAGTCTCAAATTGCAGCACATTTGTCGCTAACATGCCACATGCCACATTCCTGAACCGTTTTGTGTGCCCCCAAGTCATCTATCAGGAGACAAGCAACCCAAGAGCAAACAGGCAACAATCAGCAAGGAAATGACAAACATGTGTACGCATATGTATATATGTATGTATAGATATATACATGTATGTGTATATATGTACTCCCCACTCATTTGTCAATACACACGTAGTGGCTGCTTCCTTTTCCGCTTCCTTGCGTTAAGCATTTCTCTCTGATCCCTGTGAGAGAGCCCAAAAATGCCTCGCATTTGTAGCCGCATGCTAAAAGATTTAGTCCTACAACAAAAGCCAGAGTCATGTGGAGCAAACAGGAGGGGGTGACAAGGGCAGCCAAGGGAGGAGTCTCTCAAAACATTCGGCAGGTTGGCGCTGTTAAATGTACTTTAAATATCACTTAACGCGTTTAGCGTTGATTTCCAAAAGACCTTGTCATTTTATCTGACTTCGCACATATATGTTTTGCATATTTATTGGTTTGTTGTTGTTGTTGTTGTTTTTGGAGTATACCTTGTTCCCAGCTGGAGCAGCTTGCAGCTTGTTTGTGTGTGCCATTAGTCAACTAATATTAAATTCAATTCAATTTCGTTGCTTACATTTTTTATACATCCATATTGCATATTGTGAAATTAAATTTCACATTTTAATGAGCCATCAAAGCAGCAAAAATAAAAGCAAAAACATTATACCCACATGCAGAAAGCTTAAATAAAAACAAATTTAAAACAAATTCAGCTCGACTGTGAAATACCCTAAATATATATTAAATTCTGCAAAATCACTGTACAATCTACCTTAAGGCTGTGGCTATAAATGCTAAAAATATATATGCCCCACGTGCTTGCCACTTGCTGCTGTTCAGCATTAGGAGAGATTGAAAAGCAAAGCTAACAAAGCCCAAATGCTTAAAGTTAATTTAAATTTAATTAGGACTTTTTTGTGGCATTGTTTTCCTTTTTGTTGGTCTCCAGCGGACCAACTGTAAATTAAAATTGACGCAACGCAAGTTTATTAAAATGCGATTTGCATAAGGATGCGACACAGAAGCTTCAGCTCCAGTTCCAGCTCCAGCTCCAGCTCGAGCTGCCATAGCTCCAGTCTGCCACAAAAGTCAAATGTAAGGCTAAAGCAATGCCAATGAATTTTAAATATTTTCACAGCTCACCAACACAGACACAGACACAGACCCGAACAAGAAGACACACAATCACAATCATACACACACTTACACACACACAGACCCACTCGGAAAAGTGTGGAAAAGTGGAGGAAAATCCAACCGAGCGCATTAATTTTCACTTTTTCGCCTTTCACACGCATTCAAAACTCAATTAAAAGTAGCCAGGTCCAAAACCAACGACCTTTGCCAAACTGGCTTCCTTCTGGCCGAACGTAAAACTGTTTATCCAGTCATTAAGTTGGTAAGAGACTCTTGACTTAAATATATTTATATATATATATATATATATATTGGCAATAGAAATCCACAGATTGATGATTTAAGTTGTGCCACAATTGTTTCCTGCATTTTAATACACCATATTTAAGTAGTAGAAGAAGAGCTCTCAACTGATGACAATGAGCTGAAAACAAAGCCAGCTTTCTTCATCGCCTCTCCGTCATTTTAATTGAAATTCATCGGATTTTTTGCTGGCAGCAAGCCAAACAAACAGGTGGGGCGACAACGAACTATGTATGCCCTAATAAATAACAAAAGAAATAACTGCATAAATAAATAACTATGGAAATATCAGCATAAGCAGCAGAACTTTAAATAAGTAGTTGAAGTCTCATCTATATATTTGAACTTTGACTTTGAAGTTTTGAAGTATTTATTGAAATAAATATGAAATGATCTGTCTGTCTGACTTTTATCAAATTGCAAAGTATTAAAGTGATTTTTATTGCTGCTAAATTTCTCTCTCATTCAAAGGTTGCCTGTTTTATGCTCAAGTTATTGTTGCCAACTGATAAAATGTATAAAAAAAGGGGCACCACACACACGTCAGCGTCAACGTCAATGCAATCAGTGCAACACTGTGGCACTTTTAATTGCTTTGCATAGCTATACATGTATATATATATATATATATATATAAGATCTATATACTGTTGATAGTTGAGAGTTTTTGCTGCCTTGGGTTCGCACTCGCATTTGCTGGCTGCAACAATTGAAGCCATTGGTCGGCAGCTTCCTGCCACAACAATGATGTGGCTGCCGCTTCAACTTGCAGTTATTCTTGCCACGAGCACAACGGAAACGTTGCCTCAATAGTGCAATAACAATCAATTCACCAGGAAGGCAGCTCGAAATTGACCTCCGACCCCTGACCCCCCTCTGATATTAGAGCCGTGACAGGACGCAGATACACACACACTCGCACACACACACATAACGAAAGTGCTTTAAATAAATAAAATAAAACATAAATTGACAATTGTTGTCAGCTTAAATTGATAATAATTATATTTAATTGCATGAAATGTGCCACTGCCACTGTTGCAGTTGCAGTTGCATGTGGCATATTGTCAACGAGTATCTGATCTGGCTAGAAAGAAGCCACGCCCCCTTTCCATTTTTTACACCGTCACGCATACGCCACACCAGGCAGTGCACATAAAAAAGCCATTAAGCAAACAACATTAAAATTAACTTAAATATTGCATAGCTGAAAAGCTCAAAATGCTTTTGGCATATTTGCTTAATCGCATTTGCCGACATGAAAATGGATATGCATAAAATGCATAAAATAAAGTAAAATATATATACAAATATATAAATGTATATGTATATATATATCCCATGTAATTGCCAAAAATGTTTTACATCATGCGTGTGTGTGTGCAATCAATACTCGATTGCGAATTGAACGAATTAATTACAATTTGAATTAATTTTTGATTTCTTTATTTGGTTGCGTATTATTTGTGTGGATTCCAGTTTAAATATAAATATGCGGAATTAATTTGAATTGTTTTGTGCTCATCGAATACTCCAACAATATATTTAAGGCATTCCAGTTGAAATATGCCTATGTAAATATATACATATTTCGCATTTATTGTACATCATTGGCCTTTAATTGACATTTGATATTTGCTGTAGCCTCAAATTAAAAATTTCAATTAAAATTGTGCCACGATAAGATTCTCAAATTACCAAATTTTGTTTGTTTGCATGCGTAATTATTCATATTTTCTGTGTGTGTGTGTGTGTGTCTGTGTATCTTACAGATACGTTTGTATCTGCCAGTCGTTGTCGTTATCTACCTGCATTAATAATTCCATTTCGAGTGCTCTCTAATTTAGCTGTGAGCAGTAATTAACATAGATACAACAAAATTCAATGCTTCGAATTCAAACTTTCAAATGTATTTATGTCCTCTTCAAAGAGCAAAATTGGTTTGCTAGAAAATAATTTCAAATATTTAACATCGCCTGCGGCTTGTCAGTAATTTGAGATCCAAAATAAAATAGTACATGTATAAAAGTCTCTTTATTGAATCTTTCGAAATTTAAATTCATCTTTCTCATTTTACCTAGCCAAATAAAAACACACCACAATCTTTAATTTTTCCTTTTGAATTTAAATTTATTTTTAGCTCAAATATAAGTATTCGTTTTTAGCTTACCCAAAAAAAAATATATACTTATCTTTAAATTTAAATTAATATACATATAGCTCATATATGTGCTAGCCTTTCATTTACCCAAAAAACCCAAAGCAGTTGCCGTTTTTAATTATATATTAAAAGTAAAATTTATCTTTAGGTCATTTAAGTACTTGCTTTTAACTTACCCAAACCCAAAACTCTTCGGCCGGAAAATGTCTCCGTTTTTGGCTTAGTGAACTATAAGGTTTATTATATTTTTTTTGGATTAAGTTTTCACACTTTTGGTCACGTTCGCCAGTCGCTTGCAGCGCTCAATAAATTAGCAGCCGTAGCAGCCACAAATCCACAAACCCACAGACAATGACTTTTAGTTCCAAGTTCCTCCTTCTTTTGTTTTTTGACTGCAACACACAGCGTATTAAAAACTCATTAGGCGACTCTCGAGAGTTTTTTCTCTGCGGTTTTATTATATGCCTGCTGTTTTATTTTACTTTTGTAATTTATGCAAATATCGACCAAGTTTTCTCCTCTTATTTTTTGCGAACCAAAAACTGCAGCGAAAGTAAATCGTTGTGAATCCCACAATACAAACAAAGACGGGACACTCACACTCACACTCACACACTGTCTCAAGGGGCACTTGATCAAAAAACAGTGTTGCAAGTCTTATGTTTTTTTTGGGTTTTTTCTTTCCTTTCTTTGGCTTGTTTTTGGCTGATACGTGACCTATGCCAAGCGTTAAATTCACGCCAAATCTTTATTTTGGTTTACGTTTGAATTTGAAGTTGAAATTGCGCTCACTAACCAAAATACACACATAATACACGCTCGCACAGTCGCACACGCATACACACACATATACACACACGTGTCGACCAAATCCGCTTAAGACAAACTGACGACTGATTCTGTGGCACGCAGCGCAATGCCGCAAGTTGGGGCAACTTGGCCCCAAAAATTGGCGTCGTCGCCAGCTGCTGTTGCTCGGCTGCCACATCGCCTCTATGTCTCTGTTTGTGTCTATGTGTGTGTGTATGGGGGGGCAGCACCCGGACCTGCCACACATTACAAGAGAATGCCTTTTAAGAGAGTCTTGTTCCATTTGCCATTTTGTTTCATTCGTGCTTCTGGCGCAACTGGTTTGTTCTGGAAGACAAAAATGTGTGGCATTGGAAAGCGTCTCAAATTTGCCGCAACTCTCTCTCGCACTCTCTCACTCCCCCACCTCTCTTTCTCTTTTCTCTCTCTCTCTCTCTCTTTTGCTGTGCTCTCTTTAGAGTGCTGCCACTGTTTAGCTCGCCCAATTAAATGGCATATATGTCATGCCCCAAACAGCACTCAACTCCCAACCAGCAACTCTTTGCCCCCGTCCACATTTTGCAGCATGCAGTTTTTTAATTAATCATTAATTGCTGCCACGCTCGGCTGGCAACTAAAGCAAGCAGCGCCATTTGAAGGCTATTCCCAGCTCCCATCTACCATCCACCAGCTCCTCCTCCAAACTGAATGCCAAATAAGCGTCAGGCCTTTGATATGTCCGCTGTATGCCGACTCCCGGCTCTGACTCCCGATTCCAACTCCAACGGCAGCCGCAATTAGCAAAGGGCCAGCAGCAACAACAACAGTTGTGCAACTGTTGCGCTGTGGCAAGTCCCAGTCCCAGCTCCACACACAGACACAGACACGTCCCACGCCGCACACTCAGCAAAAAAAAGTGCCGCTGAATATTAGAAATTCGCCAAGGAAAATTTGCAAAATTGGAGTTCCTCGCTTTCCACAAATCATTGTGGACTTGTCTAAAATTTTGACAAAATATGTATAATTTTCAGTGAAAGAATAAAATATAATATGATATAGAATAATTATTATATTATTATCTTAATATATTATATTATATTATATTATATTATATTTTTGTCACTTATATTAAAAGACTTCAAATACATTTCCGCTCTTTATAAATACATTTCTTAAACAAAGAAAATATTTTCAAAAAATTGAAAAGAAATCACAATATTTTTGACATAATCGATATTGGCCAAGACTTTCTAGTTTTTAGAAAAATTTGATCTTATATTAGAAATTATTTCTACAAATTAATTCATTATTTCTGATTTTAAGCACCGTTTTTTCTGAGTGCAGCAAGTGAAATTGGCTGCAAAACTGGAGTCTATTTCTCAAAGAGGAAACCAACACGGGCTTTGGCATATTTGCAACATATTTGCCACAACGACTGCGGCATTCACTGTACAGCTCATCAGCTTCAACTTGATTTAAGTTTGCCCTTGCTCAGTCTAAAATGTGTCTGTCAATTGAGTGATTTTTTAGTATGGAAATATATATTTTAAATATGTTTTCTATTTTTTTGATGTACTTCATTAAATATCAAATCCCGTCGCATTGCATTGATCTTCTTGGTGCCTCATGCAGCTGTTGCAACACAGTTTGTTGGGACACCCTAGCAGCACCCAACAAACACCACCGTCTGTGGCAGCAACAACTGCCCTAAGTCAACAATTGACCCACGGGCCGCTGCCCCGACCCCAACCCCAACCCCAATACCAAACTCAAAACCAACGCCCTTTGTGGCTGCCCCTCTTTCTTTCTATTTTCTTTTTTGCGGCGTCCCATTGCATGCTACTGTTGCACAAATAGAATTTGTTGCACTCGCTCGAACCCATTGCGAATTTCGCATAATTTTATTGGCTCGCATGTGCTAAAAACTTCGAGGACAGAATCAACAGTTGCTGCAGATCCCAGGCGAGGCGGACTCACAAATGTTGCATTCTGTTGTAGGCGCTGCGGCTTGCCCCATGCCGACATGCCGACATGCCCCAGAGTCGCAGCGATCCCTCTGCGCAAGGGGCACTTATGTTTTGCATATGCAATCAGCCACATAATCAGCCAGCTGCACTCAGCAAAAGAAACCACTTTGAAATTCGACCTAAAAATTACAACGTTTTTGTTGTTTTTAGAGGTTATTGCTAAAAATAAGAAAATATTTTACTTAGAATTAAAAAGAGTTAGAATTAAATCTATAAAACAAAAAATATTGTGTGTTTTCTATTTTCCTTAGAAATATTTTATATATTTCAGAAATGTATTTCTGAAGTGTAAAATGAGAAATCTCAAAAATACAAATGATTTAATATTTAATATAAATAACAAATGAGCTAATATAAAAATTCGATTTAATCACACACATAGAGAACAACGCCTTGGAAATTAGACACACTTTTTCTAAATTTCAAAAAATCAAAAAAAAGTTTTTAAAAAGCACCTGTTTTTCTACAAGCCATAGAACTCAATTTTAGAAATTTACTTGGCGAATAATAAAGGGAGTTTATCTTGCCTCCAAAAATATTGGCAAATTTCAAAAATTCTGTGCGCTTTTTGTGCTGAGTGTGGCGACTTCGACTCGGGTGTATGGCAAAAATGCTAATTAGGCGTAATTCGCATAAAATTCGCAAACATTTGCTCTGCGTGGGTTCAGCGCTGGGGATTCAGTTTGCTACGTGGCTTTTGATTTATGAGCGAATGACGCCTATCAGCAGCAATTCCGCATCCACATCAACATTCAGCTTCAGCTTTGGATTCGGCTTCAGCAGCGTCAATCGTCAGCTCATCCGTCATCGCAGACCACACCAGGAGCAGTTGAAGGGATGAAGAGATTGAGATGGATGCCTCTTCTGCTCCATGCTTCATGCTCCATATTCCATGGCCTGCGGCGGGCAGCCTGATAACTTATTAAGTATATGTGTAAGCTGACGTGATTCTGATACGAGCCACATTTTGTTTCGCTGACTGCCATTTCTGATTCTACTTTAACTACACATTTGTTGGCGGCATTAATCCTTAAGATCGCGCAGATTTTCAATATACAACTGCTTGCCTCGACATCAGTCTCTGCTGACTATTTGTTCAGTTGCTCAACTGTCGTGTTTGACATGATACCTTATGGATTTTCGCTTTACAATACACCCAGACTCACATTTTCGGACTTAAACGTTTTTAGGCATGGGTTGATAACTTTTACTTGGCAGTGGGCGGAAAATGGAGTGGGTGGTTGCTGGCATGCCACTATTATGCGCTGCTACACTCAGAGAAAAAATTATCCGTTAATTTAGAAAATCGCTCTATAAAAAAGCTTTTCTAGTTGTCCGAAAACAATTTTAAGTAATGGAAATCATACTTCTAAAAAGCAGAAACACCAAAACTGCATCTTAGCAAAAATACTTTCTGACATTTATAAAAGAGCAATGAAATTTGCTCTCTCAGATTTACCTGCCGCATAATCAGCCTAGTTACACTTGGCGAGTTTCTCAAATTCAATGCACCTTCTTTTTGCTAAGTGTAGTGGTGAGCAGTTTGTGTTTTTGTTGCGGACATTGTCAGTGTCCATTTCCTGGTCCGCTGAAAGTGTTTCAATGTCAAACAGAAGCGAATCGCAATCCATTAGATTAAGCCAACATTTCCATTCGCGACCACAAGGAAAATTCATGAAAGCTCAGTCTCTCTCTCTCCCTCTCACACTCTCTCTCTGTTGCTGTCTCTCTCTCTCTCTCGCTCTCTCTCTCTCACTCTGCCCTTGGCCACTTTTGTGGTCAATTAACGGACGCTTTTCGCAGCCTCAAAGTTTGCTGTTGGTGTAATTAATTTAAGTAACCCACTGCGTCTGCCTCTCTCCCTGCCCCACCTACCCCGGCCCCCTTCTTGTCTCAACAGGCGACACCTTGAGCCAAACATTCGCAACATTCGCAACATTCCCAATATATTTTCAACATTCCCAACATCAGCTCCAACATCTTCTCACACATTGTCACAACACCTGTCGCCGTTAAACATTTTTGAACAATTTAGCTAATGACTCTTGCCCCCTAACTGCAAGCAGTGGATCCCTCCTCCCCCCTTGCCACTCTCCACGTTGGAGGCGCGACCAAAGCTGCTGTTCGCTAAATATCAAATTAATTATATTCCATGCACTGCAAATTAATCAAGTGGAACGCAAAAAAAGTAACAAAAACCAAAATCAACTCAAACACTTTCGAGCCAAAACTCTATTTAACCCCAAAAACATGCCACACCCTCTTTCCCCGCCCTCACCTGCCAGCTTGGAGTCCATTTCATTAATCACACTCAACACTAGGTGGCGAGGGGAGGAGCAGGAGGAGGAGGAAAGAAACGTGGACAGCTTCTGAATTTAGGGATATGTAGAAGGAGCAGGTGTACGGTAGAGCTCCTCCTCCTCTAGGAGGTTGGGGCATGTGGCAAGCTGAGCTCACTTGTGGCCAATGTCAAATGGTTTTTGGACAATGCTGTTGCAGCTGCTGTTGCTGACTCTGTTTCAACTATAGATTATTTATTATCTATTTTAAGAGATAATGACGAATGGTTAAGGGGTAAAGGAGGAGTGCACTTATTTACATGAATATGACAGTTATTGACAAGATATTTAACTTAAAATTGAGGCTTATTTATTTATTTAATGTCTGCGATAATGTACTGAAAAAATTAATACAGAAACTACAAAATAGTTTAAATTAAATTAAATTTAAAAAATTCAATTTAGATTTTAAAAAATGTACATATCATAATAATTGAATTATGAAAATTAAATATTAGACACAAATAGAAATATTCATTCTGGTTTTTGTCCCAGCTAAGCTTATTTCCTATAGCATACTTTAGGGCATGCCATACAATTATGCCATAAATGCATATAACTAGCAAACAGCCTAGCCGCTTGAAACTTGGAATTTTTATAGCAATGCAATTATGGTACTCACTTTATGGCAGCTCAGCTATAATTTACAGACGCCCTAAAGTATAACACAAACTCTCCAATTTCGCAATAACCGCGCATAGCTAAGTCTGGCACATACAGCCGCTAGAGGTCGCTTACAGCTCACCTGCTGCAAATGGTTTCTGCTGCTAGTCGCTTCAGTCGCACGATCGTCGGCATTCAAATCAGGTGTGTGCGAAAAGTACAACGGATGTAAAGAGAACTAAAAGCTGATAAGCAACGGTAAATTAAAGACCGCTGATATAAATAAAAAACTACAAATATTGAATAATAAAACTGAACCCTTATGTGTTGCACTGTGAGTTGAAAATAAAATAAAGAAATAATAATTAAAATAAACAAAAATAGAATTGAAGCGCAAAATTAAATAATAATGAGGCAATGCGGTATGACAACAGTGTTGCTTATGTGTGTGTGTGTGTGTGTGTGTGTGTGTGTGTGATAAGGTAACAGATAACAGAAAAACGCGTCTTTCACGATAACACAACACAGTTTCAGCTAGCGAATTAGTCAGTAAGCAAAGAATGCCAGCCATCTATTGACAATAAATGACAATAGTTCAGTTATGTGTGTGTGATATATACAAATACGCATATTACATACGAGTACAACACACAGAAGCTTTAAAGACGTTTTAAAGCCGGTGCAAAAAAAACAGAAATATAACACAATTTCAGGCAGCGAATTAGTCAATAAGCAAATAATGCCATTATCAGTGACAACCATCTATCGACAGCAAATGACCATAGGAACGCTTATTATGTGTATGAGTGTGTGGCGTATACAAATACAGACACACACACAAACATATGAAATAATACTTAAATGTAATGGGAGATATGCTCATTTGAGCAGCTTCCGCTGGAAGCAGTAGCGAAAACAGTTTAAACAGAAAATATGCCAATGAAAAAATTAGAGATCAAAATTAGGTTACGGTTAAGAGCAGATATTAATTATTAACATATAAGTATATAAGTAAAACTATACAATATATAAAAAAAATATATACATATATATATTGATATATATTTAAATATATGGATGAATAATTTTAAGCTGCACTGTAAAGAAAAAAAGGAAAAAAAAACACGCGTAAGAGAGCAAGCACTCAGTTTGCGGAATCAAAGCGCAGCGGAACAATAACAAAAAAAAAACAACAATCAACATCAAATTAAATACAAAAAAATTGTTACGAATACAAATCGGAAATAATTTGATTTTTGTGTGCAGCGCTTGAATTATTTGTGTTTAGTTTACGCTATGCTGAAAAAATAGTCAAACATAAATTACGATTGCCCAATAAAATACACTACCCAGCAGCGAAAAGAACCAATGCAAATCGTAATCTCTGCCTTGTTGGCTTCTCCAATTGTCACCAAAAAATTGTCGATAATAGCGTGACACTATATTCCAGCAGCGAACTACGCTTCCAGTTGGAATATGCCGCGACCTACAATTAGTCGCCAACAGGTCGTTGGCCATTAACACACACACGCACACACACACACACACACATGTACATACAGTTACGAATGTGACGTCATGTGAGGCAAATCAAGTGCAATGAATTTTGTGCTTTGTGTTTTTTATCTCTGTGGTCATTAACTTGTTGCATTGTTATTATTGTTGTTGTGGATACCTCCCGCTATCAGCTGTGCACCTTTCACATCGCTAGCGGAAATATTAATAATGCATTTTTAATAAATAACAACAACAAACAAGAAGAAGAAGAAGAAGCGCAAAGACAACAATGCATTTTGTTCAAGTGCAGCCAACACAAAAAAAAAAGATTAAAGCTTTTTTGCTGATCGAACTTGTGATGCTCTTTGAAAGCTTTGAAAAAACAGAAATAGAAATTCGTTAGGTGAGCTTTAGATTCACACAAGAGCCTCGGTTAATACTCGACTAGAGGAGAAGCTTTTAGTTAGTAATATGTAAATTATTATATTTAAACTTTATAATGACTCTCAAATAATATGAAATTAATTAAGAAAATATGTTGCTTGTAAGCAGCTAAAAGTTAAATCAGCAAAGCTGTTATATAAATGTTAAACAGTTAAGCTGTTATATAGATGGTAATCATTCTTAATCTGTTATATAAATGTTAAATCAGCTTAGGCTCTAATATGCATGGTTTTTCAGCATGCCCGCAATATGCCAATTACTTTACTCCAAACAGTAAACTTAAGCACATGTAACTGCTGTATAACAATATTGTTATGTTATTGTTGTTATACACAGTCGCATTAGTGAGCGAAGCTTTTTGTCGCATGTGTCAAGCAACAGCGTGCGAACTACAGTTAAAGCGAAAGAGAGAGAGAGTGAGAGATAGACAGGCAAGCCGACAATGCGCAATGGGCTTGGCCAGTTTCAACTCCGCTGCCCGCAGCCAACTTCACTTACCTCTACAATGTCTCTCTAACACAAATACTCCAACACACGGAGCACATTTCGACGTCGTCGTCATCGTCGCTACCTGTCAGGTGGCTGGTGACGTTAGTCGGCTTTGAGTAGCCGTCGCAACAACAGCAACACGTGAACGCTGCGCAACAATGCGATTATTGAAACTGATAAGCTCCAAATGCGAACAACAACAAAACTAGTAAAAGAAAACTGTGTAAAAATAAAAACTATGTTAAACAAGATATGGTAAAGGCCATTGGCGATATTTGATTAACTAAAAACTGATATGAAATCTATCTTAATTGCAGTTGAAATTTGGTGGCCCCAAAAACTGTACAGTAATTTGACGCAACAACAACAACAGCAGCACACAATGGCCTCCAGCACACCAAGCACACCCAGCACACCCCGTACACCTCCAACCCCCAGCAACGATCTGGACACCCAAGTCAATGTGGAGGATTTGCCCATCACCTTCAAGGTTAGTAATCCGCTCACAAACAGAGCGCAAAAGTGTTGCTCAAATTTGGTAAATGCTCATACACTGCGAAAAAATCGAACTGAAACATCTAAATAAATATGTAAAAATATATAATCTAATAAATTCATTCAAAAATCCATAACTGAAAATCTATTGTAAGAATTCTTATGCAAATTAGAAATTTTCTTTCTAAATTTAGAAAAAATCCACTCTGAAAAAGAAATTCAACTTTAAAAATCTACTCTCTGAATAATAAACTTGTTTACTCTTGGCGAATTTCTTAAATTCTGTTCGATTTTTTTTCGGCGAGTGTAGAGCGGGGGTTCATCAACTTCGTCAGCTCCATTAACTTGGCCCAAAAGCCACAATCGAATCGAGTTAAGCCAGAGTTAAAAAAAAAACACGCACACACATTCGCCACGCCTCGCTGCACACGCCGAGACACCCAGACTGAACCAACTTCCGGTTTTTGGGTGTGCGTGTGGAAAGGGCAACAGGAAGTAATTGTAACCCTCTGTGCTCCCCCCTCTTGCAGGTCAAATACATTGGCTCGGAGCCATCGCGTGGCTTGTGGGGCATCAAATACACCCGCCGTCCCGTCGATCTAATGGTGGGCGTGGCCAAGCAACTGCCACCGAATCGAGTGCTGCCCAACTGCGATCTCAAAGTGTCCACAGCCGGTGTTCAGCTGGAAATCCTATCGCCCAAGGCGAGTATCAACAACTGGAGCTACCCCATCGATACGATATCGTACGGGGTACAGGACCTGGTTTATACTCGAGTCTTTGCCATGATCGTGGTCAAGGATGATTCGAGTCCGCATCCGTTTGAGGTGCATGCCTTCGTCTGCGACAGTCGTGCGATGGCTCGCAAGCTGACCTTTGCCCTTGCCGCCGCATTTCAGGAGTACTCGCGTGTCGTTAAGGAGACAACAGATGGCGACGATCAGCTTGCCACGCCCAGCGATGCCATTACGCCCACACGGCAAAAGTTTGCCATCGATCTGCGCACACCCGAGGAAATTCAGGCAGGCGAATTGGAACAGGAAACGGAAGCATAGCCAAGCTATATATGCACATATATATATGGAGAACGATATATGTTTATATATTTTTTGTATTATTTTTAAGCTTGTGATTGTCATAGTTACTTATTGTTGTTGTTGTCGTCGTCCTTTTCCCAATCAATTGGCAGCTGCCTCATACAGCTAATTGCCCAAAGCCCAAAGCAGAAACTGCAACTGCAAACAAAACAAAACGGATTTTTTTTATACGCGTACACTTAAATTAATATAAACAAACAAACAAAAAAACAACTAATTATTTACGTTTGTATAAATAAATCGTAATGAAATGAGTGAATGAAACAAAGTACATTTTCATATGTTTTACGACTTCAATATGCTTTATTATTATTACTGTCAATATTGGCGATCTTCGATCGATCGAGTACTTATCTGATATTCAAATAATATTCAACTAATCCTGAAATGCTTCAGCTGATTGATAAAATACTTGACTAATATTCAAATAATATTAAACTAATACTTTGCTTAGCTAATATTTACCTGCTTTGCTATTCCGCTTCTTAACTTTTTACAATGATTGCATTTTTTACAATATTTACAATATTGAACTAATCCTTTTCAAATCTGACCGAAGATTTAACTGATATTCACATAATATTATGCTAATATTTTCCTTAGCTTCAAGGTCTCTCTTTAACTTTTAACTGTGATTGTTTTTAGGTTGCTTTTCAGTTGGCCATCTCTAGCGTCCAGGGGCTGAATGCCACTTGGCAAACTCAGACACTCAAACCCGTGCACGATGGAGTTCGCTAACCTTTATTAAATCCAAATCATTTAAAAGAAAAAAACAAACCTGTCTTTAATTTTTCACTATTTTTTATTTAAAGTTTTTTTTTTCAAATTTTTTTCTTATTTTTGTTTGGTTTTTGTTTAAAGTCGAGGATACAACAAGTCTAACGTTAAATTTCAATGCGCGTGCAGAAATTGGCCATAAAAACTAGTAAATCCAAAAAATAAATATTCAACGGGAGAGGGAGGGGAGACGAGAGACGGGAATCCTCCGGACTGGACTGGGTTGGGTTGGGCTAAGGCTAAATGTTTTGCTGTGTGTGTTTTTGTGTTGTGGGCGGGAGGATGAGAGGAGTTGATAGCTTCCTTAGGAGCAGTTCCTCTCTAGCTGGCATCGGCGCGAAACAGAAAACGACGCTTGCGTGCATCCATGCTCGAATGGGATTTGGTTTGACGCAACTCGGGCAGAGAGGCAGGTGGGAGAGATGAGGGAGCAGCTGAGGGAGCTGACGGTGATGAGGCAGATGATGGAGCTAAAGGAGCAACGGAAGATGAAGGATCTGATGAAGCAGCTAAAGCTGAAGGAGCAACTGGATCAACAGCTGGAGTTGAAGGAGATGAAATAGCCAAATCAGCAGAAAGAGCTAAATCAGCTGATGGAGCAGCTTGAGGAGCAGTAGCAACTGCAGCGGGAACAGCTGGAGCAGCATCCATCTCCTCCTCCTCCGGTTCAGCTGCTTGCACTCGCTTATAAATGGGCAGAATAAGTTCCTCCTGTTCCGGTTCCTCAGCTGCAACTGCCGCAGGTTTCACATCCAATTCCGTCTCCGACTCAGGCATCTTCTCCTGCTCCGTCTCCTGCTCAGCCTTCTGCTTAATATCCTTGTTGCTCTCTATCAGTGCCATTGGCGCTGCTGCACCTGGTGTCAGCACCAGTTCCATTGGCGTCAGCTGTTCACCTTTGGGATTCTGATCCAAACGCTCCTTGACCAACTCCACAATATCATCGATGCTGATCGGTGGCATATAAGCAGCTGTTGCCAGACTCTCCTCCTGGTGCTCCTGTCCAGCATCATCATCTTGTTTGGGCGATTCCTCCATCGGCTTCGTCTCCTGGCTGAGCACCTGCACCGGTATTTGATAGTCGGCTGGCAAATGATTCAATTGCATAATCTGAATGATGGGCGAATCCTGCGCATCCTGTGAATCCTGAGTCAGCTTCAGCTTTGCCTCCGTTTTCAGCAGCTGCTCCTCCACAGATGCATCCTTATCCACAATTTCCGGTTCGGGCAGCTTGGCTTCCTCAATGGAAACAGCATCGGCGTCCGTTTCGTTTGGGATTGATTGTTGTTGTTGTTGTTGCTCCTGCTGGACTTCAGCCATGTCCATCTCCGTCTGCAGCTTCTTCTCTGGTTGCTGTTCGTGATTGCGCAGCGTGTTTAAGAAATCAGTGATTAGCTGCTCCGCCTCGGCCGCCATGTGTGGATCGACGGGCTTGAAGCCACCAAGGGATTCTGGGACTTCATTACTATTGCTGCTGCTGTCGAGCATCTGTTCCACTAGAGGATTGGTTTGTGTCATCTCTGGCGTTGAGGGCAGACTCACAGGTGCATCTGCTGGCTTGGCTGCTTCGAGTGCTTCTATATTGCTGGCAGATTGCTCCTCATTGGAGCTGTTACCGGGTTCTATTATAGCTGGTTCTGGTTCAGACTCCATCACAGCTGGTTGGCTGTTCTCCACTTGCTCCACTTGCTCTATCTCTTGTGGCTTCTCCTCCAGCGTTTCCAGTATTACAGCGGGTATTTCCGCATGGCTTCCAAGGTTTCATTTCCTCCACTTTCTTGATGACTTCCTCTGGCTTAGTCGACTCCATTGCTTCGTTGTCTACTTCTGCTTCCGCCACTGCCTCTGCCTCTGCCTCTGCCTCTGCCTCTGCCTCTGCCACTGCCTCTGCTTCTGATTCTGCCTCTGCCACCACAACCTGCTCCTTTTCCAGCTCAGCTAAAGTCTCAGCCACCTCGGAAGCTTGAGCTTCTGGCTCCTGATCAACTTTAACCAGTGTTGGATTCACAAACATTGTCTGCAATTTGAGTGTGGGTTTTGGTTCACTCAGCTCCGCGTGGACAATGGCTTCAGTCACTCCTTGTTCGCTCTCCTGGTTGGGTTTCTTGTTGAAGATTGCTGGACGTTTGCGTATCGAATTGAAGAGCTCGTTGCGTTGGGGCGTGGCAGGATTAACGGGCTTTATGACTTCCTGTGGCTGCTCCTTGATGGGATTAGCCGGCTTTATGCCTTGTGGCTGCAGCTTGACGGGGTTAACACTTTTTAACGTTTCCTGTGGCTTTGCCTGGCTGGGACGACTGCTGAAGCGTTGTGGCTTCATTGTGGGCTTCACTGGCTTCATGGGATTGCTAGCAACTTCCACAGTTGTCTCAATTGGAGCAGGCGCTGCTGTGGCTGCTGCCGCCTTCCTCGGTGGCTTGTTGTAGCTGAGGGCGGGTTTGCGGCGATTGGGTTTTGGTTTGGGTTTCTGCACCTTGACAGGTGGAGCAACAGCAGCAGCAGGAGCAACTGCAACTGGCTCAGCTGGCTCCACAGCCTGCTCAGCTGGTGCGGATGCTTCACTATCCTGATCCATTGACTCACTCTCCATGACAGCAGCTGGTTGCTTCGGTTGCTCCTGCTCCTGCTCCTCCACAGGCAGCCCAAAATTGGCATTTAGCTCGTAATAACGATAGCTATCCTCGCACTCAATGCCCATATCCTCGTGACGCATGCAGGTGAAGGATTCCTTAGTGAAAAACATTCAATCAGTCAATCAATCATAATCAATCAAACAACCACTCACCTGACTAAAAATCGTCTCCTCGGGACAGATGAAGCTCCAGCGGAAGGTGTTCTCTTTGCCATCCGCATAAGTCACCGGCAGACAGACGTGAAAGATCTGGCAATCATTTTCCACATCCGCATAATAACCATAAGATTTATTTGCACACGAGAAATTATCCGTGATATCAGCCCGAATCGAGGTCGCATTGCTGGGCAGCGTTAAGGTGCCCGTTAAAGGAGCAGCTGCCACAGAATGTGCATCCATTTCCATTCCCATTTCCGTTTCCGACAATTCAGGTCGGGATTCCTGCGGTGCAATGTCCTCTCGTATATGCTTCCTCTAAAGAGGGTGGGAAGAGGTGAGCTTATGATTAGCGTTGAGCATTATTCAGCTAACGGTGTTACGTGCTGCGCATGCGCAAAATGTCAAAAGAAAAATAAATAAATGTAATTGAAAAATGTTTCACGCAGCACGTGACTTGTGTTGGAAAAATTTCACTTGTGTTCTAGTTTTTTTGGCGTTAAGTGAAAACTGATTTTTTTTATTTTTGTCCCCCAAACCAACCCCCCAAAAGCTATGACTCTTATGCACTTCGCACCTGGTAGCTTTTTTTGGTCGTAACTTTCGAATGAAATGTTATCACATCGATATATTAACCATATCGGCATTATTATATTTTTTTGCTTTTATTTGAGACATGCATTTTAATGAGTAAAAATATGTAAGCTGTCAAGTTGCTGGCAATATCAGTTTCACTACTCAATTGAATATTACTGATCAACATCTAATGCAATCCACTTTATGCCACTTATGCTTTTTCCGCATCTTAGAAACTGTAATTTAATTTTGTTTGCATATTTGAATTTGGCGCTCTGCTATTATTCTATCTTTTTAAGCATCTTTAATTTGTTTGAATTGTTTGGATATTTGAATTTGGCGGCAAAATATAAAATGGCGTCGTGTTAGTTGTTGTAATTACATTTGTAGACTCTGTTAAGTGCAGCTTATACTGCAGGCGGTAGTGTTAACAGCGCTCGCTTTCTTTCTCGCTATCTCTCTCTGCAAAGGATGCTCGCTGTTCTGCCGGCTGCTAGCCAAAAATATTCGCGGCTTATTGTTCGTATAAATTTTACGCTTGTTGATAAAAAGCTAAGCGTTTCAATACATAATGCAAGCAAATATTATAGCCGAAAATAATGTTGTCTTATTAATTTGAAAACAAAGCTAAGAACTGCCTTAAAAGAATGCCAGCTGCAGCTGTCTAAAAATAAATACAGCACAGCAATAAATACATACGCCTCACCTGCAGTTAGCCGTTAAAAGGCTAAACGTTTGGCATACTAAGTGGCTAAAGAAAAGAAGTCAGCCGCAACACTTATGCAAATGTCTGCAGAGGAAGATGAAGAAGCAGACACTTTGACTTGAGTATGAATGAATGAGTGAATGACTCAACTGGCAGCCATTAATATGTCAGACAAGACAAACATTTTCATTAACATTAACATTTTCGTTAACATTTGCAATTTCCGCTAACAGACACAGCGGATGTTGTCTGCAAATCGGAAACTAATACTGATTCCGAAACGCACCTGATTCACAACTGGTCCCGCGTTGCAGCCGGAAGTGATGAGCAGCATGCCACAGATTAGCTTCCACATGATGAACGAACGTTGCACAAATTATTCAGTTATATATCAATATATCAATATAATACACTCTTTTTTCTCTCTCTCTCTCTCTTTCAATTTAAACTCAATTACACATAATAATCCTTGTCGTGTGTGTGTGTATTGTGTGTGTGTGTCTAATCCAAATGGTATCCAATCCAATAAGAAAACCAAAGCTTGCAACTCGCACACAAGCTGTGAGGCACCGTTGGCTTCCAAAAACTAACTGCGAACGATGAACCAAAGCGACGCCCAATTTATATATTCTCTTCACTCTGATTTATGAAGAATGCAAAAGGCAGAGAAAATCAAACAAATACCACAAACACACACGTTGACACTTTACAGGTGCGTGCGACAGCAACAACAATTACAATGACAAACGTGACGTGTAAATGTGTGGAACACGTTTTTGTGGAACGCAAGTTTACTTAGTGCGAGAGAGTTTACATAGCATAGCATGAGAGAACTTACTTCGCGTGATTGAGTTGATCCTCGGAGAGAGAGCTTTGCTTTGAAAAATGTTAAAGGATTAGCTGTAAATGTTCTTATCTTTTATTTATATACAGCTGTGGTCAAAAGATATTTCAAATAAATCATGAAAATTGAATTTAACTGTAAATATTTAATTACTATTTCAGGTCCTGCACCGCTTTTCTCCCAACTCATAACAAAAAGATGAAAATAAATAAATAAATACTCTAGAATAATGTAGCAGCTGCGAACTTATTAATATGCCAAGCACTGTTAACAAGATCAAAGTTAACAGCAAGATGTTAAAATTGAAGACACATATTTACTTTGAAGAGCCGCTGGCTGGAAAGAGTGCTGGGGAGGGGTAGGGATAGAAGTAGGGATAGGCAGTCAATTTAATAATTAAATACAAATATAAATTTATTACTAGCTCAATAATTTTTTTGTTTATGGAAACTCGTAATTTCCGATGCCATTGGCCTTTATAGCTTTCGCTTTTTTCGCTATACGTGATTTTTGATAGAACAGGGGAAGGGGCGGTGACGTGGGCGGGGATAGTGTGTACCAGTATAGAGTAAAATACTCGTTAAATTAGAAATTCATAATTGACGCGTAATACTCGCGTACGTGTAGCCAAGAGGCAAACACACACACAACACACACAAAAATATTTGAAAGCATTCTAAATTATAATGCGCCTTAAAAAGCCTCGATTGTTTTTGTTCTTTTTTTCTTTGATGATGATATTTCGTTTGTTGCATAATCCTTTGCCTCGCTTCTCCCATTGCTGTAAGTGAGCCATTGAACCCCAATGAATATTTTTATTCATCTTCTTTTTGTCCATTTTTCTTTTTTCTTAAAGAGAATCGTAGCTCATCAAAAAGATCCCACTTGGTACACATAAAATTGCAATCTCACGTCGCCTCTTCTTCTTCCCTTCCTCCTCTTCTTCTTCCACTCTGTGGACAATCTTTCGAGCTAAATCTGTGACAAGTCTCCACTTGGCTCTTGCTGGAGGCACTTTATGGATAAATAATTTCTTGGTAATCAGATGATACCACAATGCACATTAATAATGCCTAGAAGCTAACTACTCAGAGCGAACAAAAAGTTGGAGTGTATGAACCAAGGAATAGAATTCAAAACTTAAATCTTCATTTTTATTATATCAATGTAGGAATGGAATATCTGACATTCAACTCGATTAAAAAAGCGTGAGTTTAACACTGTCTACTTACCGTAGACATTCAAAAATATTGGAATGTTAAATGTTGATAGATTGATTAGAATCAGGCCATTAAACGAATGATTTATTAAGATATTTCTGGCAGCATTGTCTGCAAGTGTACAATAATAATTTCTCCATTTGGTGTCTATGGCAAACAAGCTTTATGCAGACAGCAAATAATCAATAATCAAACACAACTTCTTTCCAATAAAGCGATTACCATATTATATATACACATATTTGTATATGGACAAGTCAGATATGGTATATGGGCAGCTAAATTGCTCTTAAGTAGATGTTAACTCTTCCACTTCGCAGGTGCATTAAAATGCCTGCATGTAGTTTTTGCGCACTTGGCAACAAACCTTAAACCTTAAGCGCATTTTGGCTTAAAGCAGAACCAGCTAAAAACGCCAGACAGACAGACAGACATTTAAACGTGCTTCGATATGAAGCTTTGACAACAGGGCAAATATTCTACAATTGGCAAAAAAGAAATAAAAAAAGGAGAAAACCTGACTGGAATTATGATAAGCAAATTATGAATAGTTGGAGATTGAACAAAGAAGCAGTCGGACTTGGGCATTATTGGAAAACCGACGAAATGCCAAAGTTTAGTTTGGATTTGAATTTGACTTTTCCTTTTTGGCTGCTTTTTTTTAAATGTATTTAATGCAATGTGAAACACGTGTTACTTTCTAAAATGCAAATCAAAGTGCAATGGAAATGGAAGCACTTTTCAAAAAATATTTAAAATATATAAAAAACCAAAAAACTCTATTCCACACGACACGTGGGCGTAGGTAAGAGAAAAACGCTAGGAGAACGTGTCGTATACGTGATGCAGTCACACTTTCTAGTGCGACACATAAAATTCAATTTAAATTCAATTAATTAAATGGCCAACAAATGACCAAAGTTGACAGAAGCACGTCGTCGACAGACAGAAGACTGTCGTTTTGTGGAGCAAAGTGCGCTTAGAAATTTTGCACAATTTTTGCACACTTTGCAACCCTCCCCCAACTTCCAAACTCCCCTGCTTCCTTTTTTTAAGGGGCAATTCTGATTTGCTTAGCATATTTTTGGCACAACACGCACGTTGAATTGAACCGTTATTTCACCGACATCCAAAGCCAACGAGAATTTCAATTGAATTTTTTTGTATGTTTGTGCAAAACCATTGAGAACAGATTGTAGATGGTATCTGCATGATATATGGACGTACGATATTTACAGCTGCCAAAATAATAATAGCACCACTCTCTCAAAAGAAATGCTTTCAAAGGTGTCTTTTTTTTTGTAAATTTGTAGATTTAAGTTGGGAAGAAGATTTTCAATAAAAATGTGAGAAAGAAAAAAAAACATTCTTTAAATGTATTTATAACTGAAATTAAAATAGGAGTACTAAAGAATATATTACAAATCAAGATTGGAAAATGATTTCTTTTCTCAATCATAAGAAAAAATGTCAGAGTGGTGCTCTACTTTTTTCGCAACTGTAGCACTAGAGCTCTGTAGGGTGACCACACCCACAAAACTCGGTCAGCTTTGCCGCCCACAATGGAGCGTTTAGAAAGTGCTGAAGGAAAGAAAACTATACTATTTATTTGCCTCTCTTTCTCTGATCAACATCAATTATGTGGCACACGTTTGCAGACAGGCAGACACCAAAACCAACACCATCAAGTGTGGCTCCCACGCATCGCGTTGCAATCGAATTTTTATGGGGGGCAATTTCATTGATTTTAATTTTGCTAATGATAAGCATTTCTTTGCACGAACCCCACGAAAAACCCACAAATGAGCATACTGTAATCGAGTCAGCTCGACTGCTGGAATACCCTTGGCAAGCGCAACTCTCAACTGCCTCAGTCAACGACCAGTCGGCAACTAAATGCAAACCAAGTTGCACAAGACGAGAGCTCCAACAGCCGAGCAAAGGAAGAGCTCGCAACAAGAGGGAAGGCAACTGAAGTGAAGCCCGATCCGAAAGCACCAACTTGTATTCGTCGATATGTATGTGTATGTGTATGCACACAAACATAGGCATATAAACACACACACACACACCAAAGCGCGCTTCGATCAACATGCCATCTTGCCATCTCTCTCTCACACATGCAATAAGTACTCGCAGCTGTTTATAATAATGAGATCGATATGATAAAATGTTTTCGATTAGAACTTGGGTATTTCTTATGCGATCTTGCTAACATTTGCACAGTTGATCCAAAATATATCAATGTATATTATGTACCAATTTGAAGCCATGTGGGAGCTGCTTTCTACTGCCTGTGACATACCTGTGCTATAAAACAGTATATCCTTTATTCAAAATGGTGCAGGGTATAAACAGCAGCAGTGGGAGCTCCCACTTTTGATAGCTGCCTCTCGATAAGGCGCATGTTGCGGCATTTTAATTCGCTTTCTTTGGGCAACCTCCCCCCCCCCCCCCCCCCCCCCCCCGCCCTCCACCTCTTGCCGCATGTTGCATGTTAATAGCGAGACAGAGAGAGATAGAAAGACGAGGTTTTCTTTCAATTAGTGCATTCGCTTGAGTCTCAAGTCGAGTCGAGTTCGAAGTCTGACTTTAAACAAGGTCAATATCAGTAGCAGTGGCAACTAAAAACGTGTCAGAATGTTGCATGGACCTTTCTTCACTTTCTTTTTGAATCGAGACTTGGGCATTTCCTCATTGGGTGTCGATGTCAATCAAAACGATAACAACCCATCCAATTAATTTCAGCCGTAAATTGGCTTGTTTGTCATTTGTCAAACACAGCAATTTATTTGGCTATTTGCAGCATAGGTTTTTGCCAGTGCCGAAAAATAATCATATTCAGCATTTGAGGCACGTCGTCACCCATGCGAGTCTTATTGTGGCACGTAGCACCTATTTGGTATTACGGAGCAGCAGCACTTCGCTCTAGAATTGGGCCACAAATTAGAATCAGGTGCACGGTCGCATTGGTGAAATTTTCAAATTCCACAAAGAATTGACCGCATTTCAGACTTATTCGCTTTGCCGGCTTACAAGTCATCTATGATAGCTCAGGAAGTCAATATCTATTTATATCTATTGAGTACAGATATCAAAACATGATCAGCATGTTAGGTAAGCTTAAAAACTTCGTATCGGGCTTAAGCTCAGTTTTCGACTAAATAAATTTGTTTCATACTCTAAATAAAAGCACAATTTTTGTTTAATCCATTAGACATTTTTAAAGATTTTAAGACTAGCACAAGAAGTAAATAACTATTTCTATTTGAAGAGCTCTCTATAAGAATACAGTTATAAAAAGTTTGATATAGTTAAATAATTTTTCAATGTTCGTACATTTTTGCCTGCATCCAGTTCAGTTGCTGCCTAAATATTTCTTCGTGTCTCAGTTATTGCAAGGCAATATCCAAGTTTCTCCCTCAGCTTAAGATATTCTATAAATACATTTGTATTTCAGCTCCAAATAAATACACAACATTTTCGTTGAATCCATTACACATTCAGAAAGGCTTTTAATATGGTTCATAACATGTATAACATACGTATTCAATAAATAAATAAATCAAATAAATAACTTACAGCTAATTTGTGCGTCAAAAGATGCAACAATATATATATATATATATATATTTAATAGCTCAGCAATTGCACTTTGTCTGCATTTTTGTTTCTTTTTTAATATAATTGTAATTGTTAAAGCTTAAATTAAGATATTGGGCATTGCACTAAAATCGAATAAATAAATTTCTACTAAGGCGGGGTTACAACTACAATTGTTTTACTGGCATTTTCAGCTAAAATTAATTTCGAACTAGGACTCGAGGGATTATTTAATAATCAGCGTCATAATTGCGATTAACTAAGATAAACGACATATGGTATATTTATGTGTATATGCCGCACATATGTATATGTGGCACGTGCCACACAACTACTACTGCCACTGATGCTGATTGCCGCGATAGGCCAAATGATGTGCATCAAGTTGCGGCTGCTGCTGATGATGCGGCCTATTCTGATAGCTGTCCGTGGAGGAGTCGATGTCCTCGACGGAGGGATCCGTTTGCAGGGATCGCTTCCAGTAGCTGCCCTGTTCGCCCCAATCCTCGCCATGATCCTCATAATGGTGCTGATGATGAGCATGTTCGACATAGACAACCTAGTTAGACAAAATGATCCAAATATGCCGTGGAGTGAGAAAAACACCAAAGGAAATACCAAAGAGACCACAGTTTGTGAGAGTTGTCAGTGTGTGGTTTGTGTCTGTGTGTGTTTGTGTGTGTGTGTGTGTGGGTGTTTGTGTGTGTGTGTATAACAATCAGAGTTTATTTTGGGATGGAGAGGGGGGACGACACTAAATCAGAGGCCAATACTTACATTGTGGATAATATTTTTGGCTACGCTACTTTTTATAACATTTAGTTATTTGTTTTTTAATTTTTTTTTTTGGGTTTGGTTTTGGTTTTTTGGGGGACATTTTGAATTTTATGTACTGTTAGCTGTAGCTGTCCAATTAGTTTACCATATCTGAAACCAAAGAGGTCTGAACATGTTAGCATTTGGACATTTTTTTTTGTTTGTATTTTTTGTGGGTAAATTTGTTTTGAACTGGAAAACGGGAAACCGCAGCTGAAGTGAAACAGTTGAAAACCTATATCTGTGTACTCATATATGTATATATAGTAGTTATTTGTACAATATGTTCTTCAGAGCGAGTATATATATATATAGAGGTAAAGGAGAAAAATAAAAGAAACAGTCAACTGGCAACGGGCGGGTCAACAAACCGTTTTTTGCCGAGCAGTTTTGCTTAAAATTAACAACAAATTTTCATGACTGAAAAAAGGGTGCAGCAGATTTTTGTTTAGAACAAGAAATATTCGTAAATGGGTCTCTTAACCGGAACAAGTTGTTCGTGTGTGTGTGTGTGTGATCCAAAACAAAAAATAATAAACAAATAGGTACACTCTTAATTGGGCGCCCTTGAACTCACCTTGGCGGGAGTACCGCCCCGCTTCACATCGATCCAGAATCGGGCTATATTTATGAGCAATCCAATCAGGGCTATGGCAAAGAATTTGACCTGCAAATGGGCACCCAATATTTTCAGGAGTAACTCGATTTTCGACTTCAGCAGTGAGCCAATCAGCACCAGTTTTGCGAAAGCCTTCCTCTTCTTCTTTTTCTTGCCGCGCGTAACTGTTAAGCAGGGGTTTTTTATCGATTAACTGGTGCTCAAAAAAGAACTAAAGTCTAATCAATAAAAAAGTAACGCATAATCAAATAACGATTTAACGATATTTATCGCTTGGGAGGGTGGTGTTTGTTAGTATGAACTGCAGTGCGCGTAAGTGCGTTAACAGTAACGATAACGATAACGATAACGGCAACGATAACGATAATGATAACGATAACACATCAAGCATCCAAATCAGGCAAACTATGTACAAAGAAAATAATACTTAAATCTATAATCGGCTCTATAACTTATGCAACTGATAAAGACCTGCTTTCAAATAGAAAAAAAAGTTCTTCATAATGAAAACTTGCATTTAAAGGCAAAGCTGAAATCCGCACATTTAACTCACTGTTCACGAATTATTAACCTGTGTGGAAAGAACAAAAGTGATGTATTTTGTCCTCTTCCAAATCGAAATGCATAAAGTAAGTTGAGAAAGAAAAAATACAAATAATTACTATAAATTAAGTTAAAAGTCAAGAAAACATATTGCAAATTGCAAATTCGATCTGCAAACCGAGCTTAAATGGAAAGCACTATTCAAATTCAACCGATTGCATAAATTATGTAGCCGTTAAAAATGAAGTTCAAATGTAGCTGGCTGCTATGACAACACACCGCCACCACAATAAACTGCTTGTCAAGCAGTCCACATGCTGTGCATGACTTACGCGCAGCTGGCTGCTATAGCATGCAAACCAAAAGTATTTATGTAAATTTAACAAACTTAATTATACGCTTGCACAGCTTATTTTAAGTTTTTCACTGCTCTGCAAGTGTATTTAAAATTTGGCAGGCCAAAGTTAAGATTTCTATAGATAGATAGGCACTAAAAAAGTTGTGCTTAGGAAATGGTGCGAGCAAGTCATTTTTGTTTTAAAAACCACACGCAGCAAACAACACACACCTCCGTTACTTCTACCATATTTTGTGGGTTTCTTATGCTTGCGCTTTCCCCCGCCGCCTTCGCCTATGCCTCCAATTTCCGGCACATCCAACAGTTCATCGAGCAGACCAAGTCCCAGTGAATCACTCGATTCCTCCACCTGCCACGTGGCCTGTTGTTGACCCTTCTTCTTACGCTTGCCACGTTTTTGTTTGCGCTTCTTTGCGGGTCTACCTCCTCCTCCATGTCCTCCTCCTCCATGTCCTCCTCCATGTCCTCCTCCATGTCCTCCGCCATGTCCGCCTGTGGAGATGCTCTCGTGTTCATCATGATGCTCTGGCGCTGCTTGCAACACAACCAATGTGGCAGGTTGTACTTGCTGCCCCTTTTTCTTCTTTTTCTGCTTGCGTTTCTTATCTTTCTTGCGTTTGCTTCCGCTTGGTTTTTTGGCTGCACCCGCAGCCTCCGGCTCGCCATCCTCGAGCTCTATAAACTCCACGGCGCCAGATGTGTTATCCTCACTGAACACAGAGGTTGCCACTGGTGCAGCATTTGCTGTTGCAGCTGCTGCCTGTCCACTTTCATTTTCTGGATCATCCTCAGCATCTTCCTCTGCCTCATCCTCCTCAGCATCGCTCGTCTCCTGATCACCGCTATTGGAGGCGTCTGCCTCCGTCTCCTTCTCGTTCTCATCCTCATCTACCGCACCTGACTCTGCCTCTGCCTCTGCCTCTCCCTCTGCGTCTCCCTCTGCATCAGCATCCCCCTCCGTATCCGCATCTGTCTCCTCATCATAGTCAGTATTTTCACTATCATCTGCCGACTCCGGTTTCGATTCGTATTCACGGCCAAGGAAACTAAGCGTGACAAGAAATAATAAAAAAAAGAAGAAAAACCAGATAAATAACCTGAATCTAAGTTTAACTTGTTGCAGTTGTTGTTATTTTTACCCATCCATCGTCTCGGCCAAATATTCCTTCATGTATTTGGTGCCGATCTCGATTTTCTTGAGCAGCGTCGATGGCTTCTCCTTGATGGGCAGCTCCGAGGCGCTATAGCCACGTCTCTCAATTGTTGCATTCAGCTGACGATCTGCTTCAACTGTAAGAAAAATATCCAAAAAATACACACCAAATATGTAAATTAGCTGCATTTGAGATGTATTTCAGAGCTGCAGTTCAAGTTGTCTGTTGAACTTTTCTATTCATTTTTGTTTTTGTTTATTTTTTGTGTTTTTGTTTTTCATTTGTGTCTTTGACAAATTTGCAAGTTTCACTTGCCACTTGCAACGGGGTGAGAAAAAAGACCTAATTATCACATCTTTCACTCGAAAACAAATTGCTAACCTTTCAGCTTTTGCCACTGCATATGGAGTTCATCATCCCAGGCATCGAGAATTCGAGCCGTTTTCTGTTTGGCACAGCCCCAGGGCTCCAAGCGAATGGGACACAAAGCCAGATCCACATAAGGTGAGATATCTGAAAGAAAATCAAATATAATATAATATAATCTATTGAATTAGATTAGAACAAAATATATATTATAACAAATGAATAACAATCTATATTTCATTAGATTGTCTGACGACTTTGATGTCTCCTTGAGAGATTAATTCATGCAAGATTCAGTGGAAATTGGTCTGATTTCTGGTTAGCTTTGTTAGCAGAAGTTGATTTGTTGATTGTTGTCTGTTGGTTAGTTGATTGTTGCTTGGCTGGCAAAGCAAGCGTAAATATTTGAGTGAAAGCCAATGCAAAAGCATCCACTAACCAATGACCACTGGACGGTAACCACACATAAACAACAAGCAGCAGCACCAACAACAGCTGATAACACCTTGTGTGGCGAATGTTTTGTTGTCATTGTTGTTTTTGTTGTTGTTGCTGCCACACTTGCCACATTGTCAGCGACGCATGCCATGTTTAAAACATAGTTATTGCTTGGCTCTCGTTTGTGGTTTTCTTGTGGCAGCCACAATTAAGTGAAAATGTGCAAAACCTAACAATTAGTCAGGCATTAAAAAGCTGCGGCGACTTTAAACATCTTAATTACCCTAATTAATTTCAAATTCAATTGACAACTTATTGCAAAAACAACAATTGTGATTAATTATTATCATTGCGTCGGGCCAACTTTTAATTGCCTCGCTACCTGTTGCAGGTGGCAACTGCACCAACTGCGCCTCGTGATAAGTGAAAATCACTGCTTAATATAAGTTGTACTTTGACCCAAGCCAATATTGTCATTCTGCCACCAGTGTCAAGTGAAAGCTAAACTCTGAAGTCAGCACCAGTCCAATGGGACTAGGATGCACCATTGGCCATGTGAAAAAGAAAAACAATATTAAAAATAGCATAGTCCCATGGATCCATAGGATGCAACATTGGCATTTTGGCCATGTGAAAAATTGTTTGTTTTGCTTGTTTCGTGGTGACATCCAAGCAGATAGAAATCCTTTTACAGTTGTTGTTGCTGCTGCTGGTGCTTGCAACCCACGCGGGAGAGCAGCCAGTAGTACACTCAGAAAAAATCTCACTAAAAATTGGAAAGTTTTCCGTGCTCTTAGAAATGATTGTTGAACATTTAGTAAAATATTTTTCTTAAAATTAAAAAGAGTTGAGCTCAAGCTACATTTCTCGCTAGAATGCTCTCGCGTTACAGTTTATCTGCTATCTTAAATAATGAATAATAAATCAAAAATAATAAACAATAGATGATAAATGATAAACAAAAAATAATAGTTAATAAAGCTACCAAAAAAACAACAACGAAAAACAACACCCTGAAAATTAGACATATTTTAAGAAATGTAAAACCATATTCTTAGCAAGCCACAGCCTTCAAGTTGAGAAACTTACTTGCTGAATAATAAGAAGAATTGAAATTGGCGAATCTCAATGCTTTTTCTGAGTGCAAATAGTAAGTAGCCAGCAGCAGGCAGCTTGCTTCCTCAGTTGCGCTGTGTATGTTTAACATTTGTTTGTGCTTTGTTTTGGCATCTTATAAATGTGCCACATTAAGCCTTGGCACTCGATCGGTTGCCTGTGGATGGGCTGCAACAACATCACTTTTGCTGGGCGTGCAACAAAATCACGCTTTCCTCCCCAGTCGCCCCCGCCCCGAACGACGAGCTAATTTCGGATTACGATTTGAACTTTCACTGCAATTGAAATTTATGCGTGGCCCATGGTTATTGTGGTTGTGCTTGTTGTTATTGTTGTTGTAGTACTTTTTGACTAAGAGCAACAATCACATCCACTTTGTGGGCGTGGTTAATGTGCCGCCTCCAAACTTGATGATGGGTGACGCGTCTCGTCTATTTGCATGCTGAAAAGCAACTTGGCCCATTGACTGGACTGTAAAAATAAACTGTAAACTGTAAAAATAAAAGTGGACTGCACTCTGCGTTGGGCATGTGGGCCAGCTGGCCGACTGGCTAACTGGCCAACTGGCCAACAATTATGTGGCCAGTTGCGGCCGTAAATCTCATTTAACTACAGCCATCGGCAATATTTGTAACAGTAGCTCATAAAATCTGAACATAATTACGCGAAATTCTAAACGACAATCCCCGAAATAAACTTGTAAAATTGTGCAAAGTTATTGAATGTTGCCTCGAGCTGGGCACCTTTTAGTTAGAGTTAGTCGGGTCTCTAGTTAGCCTGGTTCGTAAACTAAAATGGGGCCCTTAATTAGTCACTTATATTGGTAAAAGGTCTAGCATTATTTATCTTCCATAGCTAAGTTATGCAAATGAATATGGCATATGGCTTTGCTGTCTTTGAGTTTTTTTAGAACAAACAACTGTTTTTTTCTTCTTTTTTTTAAGAATTCTTCATTGAAATAGAAACTTGTGTCCCAACGTTGCATTACCGTTAGCCAATAAATGTGTGCGCCAACAACAACCACAATAACAACATCAACAACAACAACAACCAAAATGCTACTCAATAAACTTTCACTGGTTTCGATCAGCACCCGTTTTTTTATTTTTTTTTATTTCTGTTTTAAAGAAGCGCAGAAATCCGTGAACAACGTGTTGCTAACGTGTTGTTAGCTACGCAAATCCAAACACACACAACCTGAGCTCTCTTTTAACCACATTCAATGTCACCCAATACGAGATCTGATCGAGTTAGTTGCAAGCCAAACTAGGCAATTGAGCGACTTGCCAGCCAAGCAATTAAAAAATGAAATTTCATTTCGTGGAAGAAAAAATAAAATAAAAAACACAAGCAAAGAAAACAAACAAAAAAAAAACAGCAGCAGACAGTCCGTCATCATTTAGTTTGTTTAATTTTTTCTGTACATTTTAGTTTTTTTTTTTTGCGCACTGAGAAATTGTTGTCAATGCCGGCAACGCGGAGGCAGATTTGTTTTTTTTAGTTTTCCAGGGGCCAACAAAAACAATAACCCATCCAAACAAGACAAGGTGTAGCCACATTCACACACGCGCACGCACCTAACCACACACACACACACACACACATGACGGTTATAACCCAATTATGAACAATTTTCAGGTTGTTTTTTGGTGTCAACTCCCCACAAAGACGCCTCGATTCTGACTCGGCCTCACTTTACAGGCATTGTTTTTGTTTCTGCTTGTGTTTCTGTTTGTATTTGTGTTTTCTTGTGTTTAGCCAAGTGGTCAACAAAAAAATCTGGCACTATAACATGACTTGACAAAGATATCATTTGGATATTGTCTGCTTAGCTTACATTGTTGCGCTTTTGCTCTCTGTCTTTGTGGGGAGTCAAACAATTTGAATGGGTATGCAAATACAAGTTTTTAATTGATTGTCCGTCATAGAATTTGAGATACTCTTCTGATTGGCTCGGACAAAATTGGCCTACAAATTAGTTAGTAGTAGTTTTTGTTCTTTTTAGAATTTTAATTTATAAGCTATGCAAAAATTTTTGCAAGTATTAAATATTATTATTATTATTTTGTAAATATGAATATTAGATAATAATAACATAGGTAACAAAAAAGGTAATATAATTAATCTTCTATGTTAAAAACCCTATAAATTAGGCATATTTACTTCTTAGAATGCCACAAATTTCAACATTACAATTTTACTTGCTGATCAAAGAGACAAGTTACACTTGGCGCCAAAAGTACGGCGAATTCCTAAAATGTAGGACGATTTGAGTGTAGCTTAGTGTTAAGTCATTAACCAGGTAGACCTGCTTTAGCCACACTCAGCCCACACCTAAAATCCAATTAGGCTATTTGCACTTTTACACTTTTCCAGAAGAGAGTATTTTGGCTTCGTTGTGTTAAAGAGCATGTAAGGCATGGATGTTCATGGCTTTTGTCATGCCTTTAACTGCGAGCTCTTTAATGACTGCACACATTGTGTGAAGTTTGCTTCTCGGCACACCTGACACCCCTTTTTGTGCCTAGTCCTCAACAAGTTCTGGTTTTAGTTATAAGTACTTCATACTTCATACTTCACACTCCATGACCCATATTACATGGACTAAGTTGGGTTTTCTGTTGTTGTTTTTATGGCTTCATGGCAAGTGTCGACCTCGAGCTAATTGCTAAATGTTCATTGCTGATTATGCCAGAAGTGGAGCTATGCACATCGGAGTCAAAACAAGGGGGAGGGGGAATGCGAATGAGCATTGAGCATTGAGCATTGAGCATGTCACCTGCTCTAAAAAGGCCCATCAAATTCATGTATTCCACGTTCTGCTGCACTGCCCAAGAAAGTCAGCGTTAATTAGCCATGTCTGCTTGGAGTTTAGACCTGCACTCGTTGGCATTGTCTAGTAGATGCCCATATTAAGTGAGATCAGTCTCTCGGCTCAGCTCTTAAGTGATACTATGATATAATGGCGCTAATAAATTGCAATGCGCTCTCATATTTAACTTAATGAGCAAAAACCATAAAACAAAATAGTAATAATAAAAATTTAAATTTCACTACAATAAAATGAAAAACAAAAAAAAGAAAAAACAGACTCAGCAATAAACTAATAAACAAAAGTTTTCACTTACCATTCAGCTGGCGAGGAACTGGTGTCGTTGCTGTTGCAACTGCCACCGGCTTGTCTGCCACAACTGCTGACCACGCGGACTCCAAGGGTGCGGCGGCAGGCAGGCTCCAGGCATGCAGCAGTGGCAAACAGAGCAGCATCAGCGGCATCCAGAGCCCAGCACCAGCTGAGCAATGCTGCCACTCCATTTTTGGCAATATGTCCAAACGCTCAGGTTTCTATTTGTTTTACCGTTTGGCGTTGAATCGGTTTGTTTTGTATATCTTTATATATGGTTTATAGTCGTCTATTACACCTATCGACACGCACAAAAAAGAACGGATCTTTGTTCCATATTTGTTAGGAGTTCCCGCAACGTTTATCTTTTTTCCAATAAATATTCAATAATCTGCTACGCCGGCGTAGTCCGGGCACACACACATAAATACACTCGCACACACACGCAGACAGCTGATGAGCGATCTTAACACGAGCAAGTTCAAGGTAGGATTGAGCCATGACGCGCATACGTAAGAAGTTTTATACCAAAACCAGCTGCAGACTTCGACTGCGACTTCGACTTCGACTTCGGTCTAAGAGCGCATTGTGAAAGCTGGCTCAAACTGTTGGCTCTCTGTGGAAAGTTAACTGTGTAAAGAGCCAAAAGAGCAAGCGCTGAGCTCTCGCTGCTTGGTTTTGGTCAAGGCGGTTTGCATTTTCGCATTTTTGTGGCCCATGTGCGGCATGCATATTGTTTTGCCAATTGTGCAGTTGCCTCAATTAGGGTATCCACTAAATGCATATCGAGCGTCACACCAAATGATATGCGTGGAATCAACCAAAAGTGATGAATGAACTTAAGCGAATTTTCTGCATTTGAGCAGAACAAAACTGTTTGAAATTTGGAATTTGGCTTATAACATATAAATTCCATAAAACAATACTTTGGCTGAGGAAGAATGTTATCTGATGTTGTCTCAATTGGGGTCAATCAATACCTATTATCAGAATTGACTAAAACTAATAACTAAACTTGAGAGATTGGCAGCATTTCTTGCATTGTCAATTGTGTGTCAATTAGAGGAAAAAACTGATAGAAACAGAAAAGAAAAATTTTAATTTGGCTTGTAACACTTACACATTTACTTATTTATTATTAAATATGTATATAAATATATACATATATATATTTACTTTAGCTGTAATGCTCTGCCGCATTAAATGGTATTCAAAAAAGTCAATAATTAAGAGAATAGTTTTCACATGAAGTATGAGCAGAAAGACTAATAGAAAGGAAAAATTGATTTGCGTTGCAACTTAGGTATAATAATGATAATTCTTTCGTTAGGGAGAATGCACTCTATTGTTGAAACTGAGCCCTGAACTTAAGATAATTGTCCGCATTACATGCCTCTTTATTTTAAAAATATGGAATAGGCGAGAAAATTGGATTTGAGTTGCAGCCTGATTATCAAAAACAAAAACAAATTTAGCTAACGATTTCGATTGGAGTGCGTAAAATATAAAGTAAATATAAAGTATCTCCAAGTTCATAAGGTCTATATATTCGTGGAGTTGATCTAGAGGATTTCTACTGTCTCTCCGTCTCTATAAACGGTTCCCAGAGACTAGAGCTAAAAGACTTCAATTTTGGAATATAAGCTCTCCCCTACAAGCTTAAGCACAGACATATTAAAATGCAAACACCCAATTAACCGGGTGGAGTATAATGATGCTCCACTACGTTAGTTTGCTACCGATATCGAACTTTTTTTTTGACAAATTAGGAGGAATGCACTCTTACCAAACTTTTCATTTAGCACCCATTTAAGCGCCGTACGCATTGCATAAATAGTTTGTTAATTGAATTAACGTCGTGTTTGGGCAATTTAAACAGTGTTGCATCACTAACAAATTCTCTGTATCAAAAAATGAAAGCTTTCCAGTGTTTGCAGCCCTTCCCAAAAAACGCATTTGGATAGTTGTTCCTTTATTGACCCCATCAATTAGCAGGCTAATGTGATTTGCGTGTAGGCTGACTTTTGGCCCTTTTCTTTCAGTCCAGTTAGCCAAACACATATTTTTGCGCCTGCTCTTAGACACCTGTCACTTGATTATTTAGCTGTCTTTGATGAGGTGACAAAATGAAAGTTGCCAAAAAAAAAAATAAATGTTAAAAATTAATAATATTTAAAGCGAGGAATCGATGAAACTGGGTGTGCTCGGAAAGCACTCAACAACACTCACATTTTGATTACGAAATTGCAAAAAATGAAATAAATAAGAGAAGTAAAATTAGCAGGCAAGTCACGTGGCCTAAACTCGCTTAACGATTTCACTTTCATGCCAGCAGTGTGTTGCCAATTAAATCGAGGAATAGGGCAGCCACAAAAAGAAGATGCCGTCTGTCTGACTGGCCATCCTCTTATGTCCATGCACATGTCCAATTATCATGTTAGGAAGAGAGACACGCTGTTGACAACGTCAATTGTAGCTGGCTAGCCCAGTCCCAGTGTCACCATATTGTCAACATCTCCAACGGCATCTCTAAAGACATCTCCAGCGACATCTTCTATCAGGTGCAATTATCCACAAAAGCTGCCGCTGCTGCACATGATTTGTGGCTGGCTGGCAAAATCTGTGGAATGAAAAACCTTCATCGCATTTCAATAATCGCATTGCAGCTGCCCGTTGATTCGCTGTTCGTTGTTCAGCAGCGTTAGAAAGCAGTGAAATTGTTGCGGTCAGCCGCAACTACTCTTCGATTTGGCTCCAACAACTTGTAATATATAGCCACGCACTTGTCCATTGTCCATTGTCCATTGTCCATTCCACTCTGCCCCACACGCCAAATACTGTGTATCAATTTCTAACTTGGGGAAGTGACCATTTATCTCAAAGCCACAAGTATAGATGTCAACAGCTTACAGCTTGTGCCAAACTCAAAAATATTTTTGTTAAACATGAAGTTTCCTTTCTTTTTTACTTCTTAAATTAAAACCAATAATATCAATTTATAAATGTAATTCGTCTTCTATTAATTAATTAATCCAAAATATCTTTATATTTGATTAAACAATAAAAACCACTACGGTAAATTTTGGTTCACTAATTTTCCACTTTAATATCTTTAAAGTCTGTAATTACAAATTTAATTTGTAATGTATTTTTCAATTGGGGAAGTGACCATTTATCTTGAGGTTTTGCTACTTGTGGCTTACAAATAAAGATGTCAACTGCTTACAGCTTGTGGGGAACTGAAAAATGTGTCAATATTTGATTATGTTTGAATACAAAAAGAAGGTTATTGATTTGAGAATGTTTCATTCTTCCACTTCAAAATCTTAATTTAAAACCCTCAATCTCAAAAATGTAATTTTTATTGTATTGTATAAATAATAACTATAATTACTAAATGAAACCACAAGTATCGATGTCAACAGCTTTCATGTTGTGTAAACAAACATCCCTTGAACTCATCTCATATCAAAAATAAATAAATTAAAATCTTGTGTTAAAATACTAGCTGAAGATTGTTCAATCAGCTAGTCATATATGCTTTGTCTCTTCTTGATATAAGATTGTTCGTTTATCTAGCTGGTATACCTTCTTTTGCTACTGCTTAGGGTATTAAAATTCAAACTGCACCATTTTTTTTTATTATGACTAATTAATTGGCGCGCTTAACACCAATCGTATAATAAGGCAAGTCTAATGCGCTTTTAAGTCTTATTTATTTGAAAACAACAAATCTATACATATATTTGACAAGCCGAAGATGAAATACCCTTGCAGATCGCATTTCAGCTGCTAATATCTATATTTAGTTATTAGTTGCCAATCAAGAATATGCCTTATAGACTGCTGAACTAATAGCAAAAAGACTAATCAGCTTGCCAATTGGCTTTCAGAAGGTGGTTTGTTGTTGGTGTTGACATCTTTTTCAGGCAGACAAACAATTGTTGGCGCTCAACTTGCAGCAACATTTCATGCCTGCCTGGCTTGTCTGCTTAGCCTCATCTTAATTGACAGCGTAACTGCAGTCGATAAATATTTATGCGTCGTCATACATTTGTTACACTTGTCAGTTGAGTTTTCATAAACATATACGAGTATCTATAAATAATACTTTTCAGGTTTAGCGTTACATTTAAATGACTTTCTTCAGACGCATGACAATAACGCAAAATATTTTTTGCTTTCGAAATTATTTAGTTACTCGATGGTTAAGTTTTCAAAGTAAAGCAGAAGATTTCTAATAAACAATGTCACTGGACAGAGCAGTACCTGCTGTCTAGGAATCTCTTTTTTCTAAATAGTCAACATTTACATTTGATAGCCAATAATAGTTATAGTTATAGTTTAGTTAGTCAAATGTTATTGCCTGCAAATTGGTGCATAATTTTCATATTTTTTATTTGGATGGCAAGCCAAAGCAACGTAAATTAGGCAAATAATCTTCTCGAAGGCGCACTGGATACAAAAGACTTAAGACACAAACTTTGCAACAAAAAGTGCTGAATACTTTTCAGCTGGTGCTTAAATATACGAAGATATGAAATTGTCTATGCGAAATGTTGCATACTTTTGTGCGATTTAAAACAGTTTGACAAGCTCTAAGCAGATAATTATGAAATTACTGATATACTGTTTGGGATACAATAAATCTAATTAAATTTACATTTTTGGTATTCTTGCCTTTTGTGCAAACATGAAGTTTAATAGTTCAAATTTAATGGAGAGCAAATTTTGGTTAAGTTTCGCCCACACACAAAAAAAACAAGACTATCGCTGAATAATACCCAAAATTGGATATGTCTTTATTTTTGTTAATTTTGCTTTCCGCTTGCCGTTTGCCATTTACCTGGAGCTACTGTTGAAGCAACACCACCAACAACAACAACCACATTCTGTGTACGTACATAGATTCATGTATCCAGTAACATGACTTTGACTTCCAATTCAATGTTGGCGATAATGTTGATGATTAGGCAGTAAAACGTAAAGTCAGCACACGCCCATTGTTGAGCTAGGTCCCAAAGAAATCGCTACGATGGCAGCATGTCAAATACCCAATTAATCACATGCTCTAAAGCCGAAACCGAAGCCAAAATAGAAGCCAAATCCGAAGCTGAAACCGAAGCTGAGCCGCTTGGGAGCTCATGCTGGGAGGCCACTTTCTTCACACATCAATCACATGGGGGCTGGAATCTGGTTGTCAGGCAATGCCGCTAATTATATCAGCTACCTGAAACACCAAGCAATTGAATTGAGTTACTTCTTTTGTTTGTTTTATATTTTATTTTTATAATAAATAAGTTACAGACTATCAATTATTTAAATACCTCAAACTATTTCATTTGAAATATTATCAGAAATTTAATTTAATTGTATTTTCATAATAAATACGTTACACGCTATCAATAATTTCTTGTTGCATGATATTAATTTTATTTTGATTTTACATTAGTTTTAATTAAATTAAATCGATCTCCATCTGGTTGATTGTTGTTTTCATATTTTATTATTTTATTTTCATAATTAATAAGTTACAGGCTATCAATAAATTAATTAACTAAACTATTACAACTTATTCCATTTTAGTTGAATAGAGTTGCTTCTTCTGTTTGTTATTAATTTTATTTTCATAATAAATTAGTTACTGGCTACCAATAATTTAAATTAACTAAACTATTTCAACTAGTTCCATAAAGCTGCTCCCCGAAAAGTCGCTGACTAAAATCGTGCTCGGTGGTGGTTAGCCAAAGAAGAACAAATCCGCTCAGAGTATTAAAGTCCGTGCCGGATACTTTGTGGGCAGCAGCGACATGGGATCCGTAATGTTGGGCAACTCGGCGGTGTATTGTTCTGATTGCTGACTGTAGGCACCGTAGGGATCCGAGCGACTGGCCCAACCACCCTGCGACTCATAGTTGTAGCTCTGACCCGCCAGCTGTGCCTGGGTCTGAGCATTGCCATGGATGTGCAAATGAATCTCCTTGGTAGGTGGATGGGGTCCAGGTCCGCCCGAATTGCTCAGCCCTGTGGCACCCCACGACTCCTTCGAGTGCGGATTCCAGCCGGGATAACTGAAGCTCGGCGCCGTATGCTCATACTGCCCGAACAGGCTCGTCTTCAGCGTCAAGAATTTGCCGAGAATGGCGAGGGCATTCATGACGACCAGCACCTTGAGCAGGAACAGCGATTTCATGCCAATGGCCACCAGGAAGGCAACCATGGCTGAGAGCACGCCAAACTTGAAGATTATGGGCACCAGCGCCATTTGCAGGCGTCGAATCTTGCCAAATGTGCGACCCTCTGCAATGTGGAAGAGAAATTGTTAGAAATTATCGAGAATGTCTAAGCGCTGTAGTAAAGTTATTTTTATAAAGTCTTTTGTTTTTAGCAGCAAGAAAACACTCTGTGAATTTAGCATTGCTGCCAAAAATTATCAAAATGAGAAATTGGTAAGAATTGTTATGCGTCCAGTTTCAAGTTCGTTGCCTAAGTCTTTTGTTTATTGCCAGCTTCAACAGCCAAAAAATACTCATTGAACTTGGCATCGCTGCCAAAAATGAGCTTGGCATTTCTTCAAATGCTTATAGCGATAATTTCGTCAACAAACAGAGCTGAACGCGAAAGTCTATAAAAAAAACGAACGCCGCAAATAAGAAATAAATAAAAACATAAATATTTTCTCAGTCTTTAAAGATGCGTGTGCGTTTTTTTATTACTATTTTTCATTTTTTGTTTAAATAAAATAATTAACGGGAGTCTAGAAGAAATGCGGAAAGTGAAATTACAACACGGTGTTGCGATGAGCAGCAAAAAATACGAAAAAATAATAATAATAACTCCATTTCAGCGACTCGTATATCAGCTGAAGAGAGCCAAGCTCGGAGCTGAGCTAGAGAAAAAGATGCTAATTGTTAACACATTTTTAAGCAACTTTGCTGTCTGTTATTGTTTTTTTTCTAATCATGTTTCATTGAAAACGAAAGTGAATCAATCAAGTTGATTAGACTGGCTGCTAATCGGATAAGGGGGTTCACATGCGTAATTCAATCATCGAGCTACTAATTGGTGGGAAAATGTGTTAGAGTTGTTGTTGTCATCGTCGTTGCGTACTCACCCACTTTGGCCGGCTTCTCGTCGTCATCGTCATCGCCGAAGAGACTTTCACTGAGATCTGAACGCAGCCAGCTCCAAAGTGAACGCACCATGCCCCAAACACTTAGATCTGTGGCATCGACAGTTGGTTTTATTTCAGTTGTGGTTGCAGCTGCTGCAGCATCTTTATCAGCTGCTGATGCTGCCGCCTCCTCCTTCTCGTCCTCCTCCTCCTCCTCCTGCTCCTCCGTCTCATCGTCTTCATCCTCATCTTCATCGGCATCTGCTTCAGCATCAGTTTCAGCATCTTCATCATCTTCCGCCTTATCAGCTTTATTACTGTTATTCTCAGCTGGTGCTGCTGCTGCTGCTTTCTACTGCTGCCGTCTCAGCTTTGTCTTCATTATGGCTATTGGCATTAGCCGGCGGCTTTTCGGCTTTTTTGATTATTTTGGCGCCCAGTGCGCAGCTCAAGAAACACAGGGCCAACAACAAGGCCAACAGCGAGCGACGCGCACTTGAACTCTTTGTGAGAAACTGAAAGTAAACACAACAAAAACATTTCAGAGAAATTATTCAAGAGTGTGAGCAGGTGTGTGTGTGTGTCTCTTGAGTGTGTGTGTGTGTGTGTGTAACTGCATTGTTCAGCAATGACATCAAAAAGCCGCCTTTTTTCAACGCATTTCTTCATCATACGGAAATTGCGTAAACGAAAGACTTAAGCAGCGAACCAGCTTTAAAATACAGTACTTTGTAACTGAATCTCCACTGTACATGTTGGCATGTAATAGCTGTCAAATGCTTTTCAGAATGCACAACTGAAACTACTTAGACTACTTAAAATATTTTATGGCCACATTTTGCTAACAATTTCCATTATTGTCGCCGCTTTTGAATCACAACTTTTGCGTCTTTTATGTAATGCACAAAATCTGTGTCAACACATCCCCAAGTTATGAACTGCTTTTGCTGTCGCTGTTTGTTTTCGTGGTCAGCAATTTGTATGTTAATATTTGCGCTATGTAAATAACTGCAAAAAAAACCCCCTAACATAACTTATGAAACGAAAAAATCACACACCTTTTATCTTAGGGATTTGGCAAAACCTTTTGAGCAACAGATGAGAAAGTGAAATTCAAAAACCAAAAACTGTTTTCATATCTTAAACAAGAATTAACAACAAAGAGCATTTTTCAAAGTAAAGATTTATTAAAATTGCCCTAAAGGCCCTCTTTTAACTTTTTAATTGCTTGTCATTCCATTTCTAAGATTGTTTAGATAAAAAAAAACCACAAGCAGTTTTTTTCTAGGCTCAAACTCAGCTCACATTGAAAGTGAAGACTTATTAAAATTACCCTCCATTAACTCTTTATTGGCTAATAATTCTGTTTCTTAACCCTTAGAGACCCTCACTTGACTTTAAGCCATATTTAAACTCCCAATTAACTCTTAACTGCATTGTCATTCTATTTCTTAGATCGTTTAGATTAGAACCAACAATAGAGAGCAATTTTTATAAGAAAAGCTCAGCCTATATTGAAAGTAAAAAATACCAAAAATTGCCCTTAGAGGCCCTCACTTGATTTGGAGTCAGCGAGAAGCTTATTTGAACCCTCGACTATCTCTTCATTGTTTAGTCATTCCTATTCTATTTCTATTATTCTACCAGCCCAAAACCGAAAGTCATCGCTAAAGGGTTTTCCATTTCCAAGAGCAAAGTAACAATTATAATTAAAGACCAGTAGACGCCGCCT
Source organism: Drosophila hawaiiensis (assembly GCA_037043685.1). NCBI lineage: Eukaryota > Metazoa > Arthropoda > Insecta > Diptera > Drosophilidae > Drosophila > Drosophila hawaiiensis. The sequence continues at coordinate 4,974 of JBAMBA010000166.1, read as the reverse complement.
GCCTAAGAATTTATTTATTTATGATTTCTAATTCGTTGCTGGCCCCGAAAAACGTTAAAGTTTCCCCTCGAGCGTAGCTTCTTTTTGAACATCACAAAAGTTCTGTCATATAACGGTTGACTCCATTCCAAGTAAACAAAATTAATCAAATTAATTAGTAACACAACAAAGCAAAGAATTTCGCAAATGTAGAGTCAACTCCGTTGGCTTGACATAATTTGTGAAGCGCTTTGTGTTATTCAATAAAATAAATGTAAGCATTCAATTGTGTGAATATTTGCTTTCAATTCTTTTGTGTGAATATTTTGTGTGCCAAATAGGCTTTGGGCTAAATCTGTTTGCTAACTGTTGTGGTCGAAGTCGTGCTGCGTGACCTTGATTTAATATAATAAGTTAAATAGCTAGCATACCTCAATGGGGTATTTTAATTAATCAAAAATAACTGCAACTGCAGTAAAATAAAACGAAATGAAATTTCACAAATGAAAGGCTTTTAGCATGATGCAAGATTCGCATTAATTCGAGATTGTGTTTTCGTTAGTAAACATATATTTATATATTCAAACACAGAAGTGTTTTTGTATTTTATTCGATATTTATTTAGAAACACAAGTAATAAACGATATGGACAAGATGGTTCACAATAAAGGCCCATTTACATATTTTCAGTTTAGACTGACTAATTTGATGTGATCGTATTTTAAAATCTGTTTTTCCGACTCAGTTTCGCCATTGTTTCTTCTCGTCAAATTGCATTCGAATTTATCGCTCTAGTCTAACTTAATTTGCATTTGTCATTTGAGTGAACCTAAATTAAAAATTCAGAAAATCACATCACAGGAGGAGATACGGAGAAATTTTCATCTTGCTATACTATAAAAATTCGTTATATAAATATTTAAGCAGCTACAAAAAAGTTCGCCAAGAAAAATGGTGTTAAGCACATTAAGTTTATGTTAAATTTGCCAAGTTGTGAGGGAAGTGTCAGTCTTCGTTTCAGTTCATTTTTGTTTACTTCAATTTGTGTGCGTTTATTTAAAATTTAGCACTTTCAAGTGCGATAATGAGTCAAATTGTTTTTTTGAAATGGAAAGTGCTATCAAATGAAGCCTTTCAGTTGTTGTTGAAGAATTCACTGCGGTTACTTGTATAATACTCTATTCTTCTATTTAATAAGTGCCCTAATTTGTGTAATTATGATAAGTATACATATATATAATTACGTATATTATTGGCATTGCATAAATCACTCTCGATTCAGTTGTACAAACAAACAAACAAATTTAACTAGTTTATTATGAATAATACAAATTAAATTCCATTAGATTTTTTGTTACATTATTAAAAGCTTTGTGAACAGAACAATTTCATAAATTTTCGCACTTTGTTCAGGTTTAATCAATTTTCCATACCTTCCGTTTCTTTTTGTAACCTGAACCCATCAAAAATGATTTACAATTTCTAAGGGTTATGTGAAAAAGTATCTAAGGCCCAAAAGGCAACATCTCCCATCCCTCGCAGTATATATCTTCTGGTTAGCAGCTGCAGCCGAGTTGAACAAGCGGATCTCACTAGAGAAATTTGTCAACAAAACTAGAATATATATGTATATTTGAACAGCTGGGTTCACGGTATATCGCAGTTGAGCTTACTCAGAATGCTTACTAATTAATTACTGGTCCCTCAAACTTTAATGACCACCACTGTCGAAAGACAGTCCCATAAAATTATAAGCTTGATTTGTTGCGTCCTCATAAGGCTATAATAATAGCCATAAAATGAATAAAAATAATAAAATTATCTTTTAGGGTGTTGCAAAGCTGATGCAGTTGGGGCACGTGTTGTTGTACGGGGTATCTACAGATGCATAGATGTTATTACAGCTAACAAGCTGAGCATTATCTAATGCGAGTATGTAATGTGGCCATAAAAGTCACAGTTCATGACACAAAATTCGAGTGACCGACAAATGGAAAAACATATTAACAACAATCATAAAACCCGCTTAATAACAGAGCACTTAAAATACATTTGACTGCAATTGAATTGAAAAGACTGGGGCCAGGCCAAAAGAAAGTTGTCTTTTTTTTTGGCAAACAAAAAACATATTGTAAGCGGGAATAGAATTGTGCGTTTTGTCAATTGTTGTGTTCATTGTGAGACTCCTCTGAGCAGAATTGAGGTAAAACGGCCACGGAGCACGTGCTGAGCATGTGAATGCCACATTTTTGTTTTGTTAATTTTCTACCACTTACCAGCATGATAATACGATTTTGGTTGCAGCTGGTCCGATGTCCGATGTCCGATTGGATATATATATGTGTGTAATTGTAAGTGGTTTCACAGTGGTAATTTGCTGCTGGTACTTTTATTATTTTTCGAGTGTATCCTTAATTATTGCATTGAACTCTTTGCTGTAAATTTAACTAACTGAATGCTTGAGCGACTTTCACGCAACAAAAACACCGCACACGCAAATTGTTTAAAGCCAAGGAGATCGTATCGAATCTGAGCGATTTTATATTTTGATCTTTGTTTTTTTTCTGTTATTTGCCTTTAGCGCGACTGCAGCGCTTGAGATGTGCCCGCTGACTGCCACTTGGCAGTCGTTTTGGCCAGCAGGTAAGGTCTGGTCTGGACTGTGTCTTGGACCACGGCAAAATCCACTCTCCACGGAGCAGTCGCTGCTGTGGCGCTTCTTCAACGTGTTTGCTTTGCAGCGACAACTCTCACAACAACAAATGCTGTTTTCGCGTGCGCTCGCCTACGACATACCCTGCACTCATGTTCTAGTATATATATATATGTGTATATATTTCTAAACTTCCGAGCTAAAACAGTTTTGCACACTCAAATCTGCGCAGGCGTGGAAGTCATAGTAATGGGATCAATTTGAGAATTCGTTTTGGATTATAACTTGGGTGTTTCCCATTAAATTTCAATGAAACTTGAGCAGTTTATCAATAATTAAAATTGTAGGTTTTATTGCAGTCGGAAATCGATAAGTATCGATATTCGCAGTTAGTTGGAATGAAATAAAGTGAAATAAACTTGTTATGCACGGGGTATACAAGAACTCTTATTCTACATTTTTATCTAGCTCTTATAGTCTCTGAGATCGGCTTATTCATACAGACAGACATGGCCACATGGACGCGACAGTGGCTGCTTATCTACATTACGGACTCCGAAATGCTTACATCTGCCTGTTGCACATTTTTGCATTATAACCATTATACCCTATTTACTCAGGGGTGCAGGGTATAACAACAACCACTACACACGCAGCGGCTCTCAGTTCCGATTTCGTTTTCAACACTTTCTTCACAATTTTCCCCTAAAACGGCGGCAGCAGCAGACGATCTCACACCAAAGCCAAAATCTCCTCTCCTCTCGTCTCCTCGGCCCCTCTGCGCCGCTCTTCTCTTCTCTGCTCTCATTGTTTGACTATATTACGAATAGTCGTGCAATGGGCCAGAGCATAAAAAAGCTTTTGCGCACGTGACGTCACAGCCGCGTATTTGACCCAAGCAAAGCCAAGCCTAAACTTGAAGTCAGCCAACCCAACCCAGCACAGCTTGACATAAGCCACATCAACATCTATATGTATATATATATATTTATATATATATATATATATAACCCTGCTGCTTGGCTCGTTGTTGCTCTCACGTTTCTCATATTTGCGTTGCAACATATTTTAACTACTTTGTCGATTTGTTTAACTATACAATTTTGTATGTGGCACTCCTTGAAACTCCTAGAAAATTTATTTGTTGACTTAGTATGATAAAAAACGTTGATATTTTAAAATGCACTCGGACCGAAGCCGTTGCTTTCGAAAATCGGTTCAGTTTTGCCAAAGTTATTGCTCTGGAAATTTTAGACCTATGATCATGCCCTATTTTTGGGTTGGGATTTGGGCATAATTTGCAACCCAGAACAAAATGTTTACATTTTAATGTAGTATTGTTCTTTAGGTCAAGCCATTTTCAAAACAGTTTTCCTTTTGAAAATCCGAACAGTTTGACTAAGTTATGGCACTAGGAAGCTTAGATTTATGCTATTTTTTCGGCTAAAATTTTGACATGATTTACTCCCCAGAACCACAGTGCCAAATTTAAATGCATTTTTGTTCTAAAGATCGAACCATGGCCAAAATACTCTCACTCTTCAAAATCTCTTCAGTTTTGACAAAGTTATGGCCGCTGGAATATTTTGACCAGTATTTCGAATTTCATCTTAAAGTTATAGAATACTATACTCTTCCAAGAAAGGGTATTACAAGTGCGTCGATTAATTTGCTTATCTTTCTCGTTTCTTGTTTCGAACGTAACCTGTGCATATTTACCGGCTACCTTTTACCCGCTCTGTAGTGATTGTTTTGACCCATTTCTATGTCAAGCCGACTCGCTCCCTATCTCTCTCTCTCTCTCTCTCTCTCTTCCTCTAACTCTCCCTTTCTCCCTTTTTCATGCTGTCCATTGAGCGCTACATTCACTTAAGACCTTTTCAACTGCTTTGCATGATAATGCTGCGTATTCTAGCGGTTTCTGATAAGCAATCCTATAAAATATAGAACACAATGATAATGACAAGAAACCTAATCCAAACAGACTTGATTTATGGGGAAACCCAATCGCATTGATACGATTGCTTACAGTTATATAGAGCTCTGATTCGGGTGTTAGAGAAATATGGGTCACTCAACTGATTTGCCTAAGTTATGGCCAACTATTTCTTTCTTTGACTATTACCAAGTTTAAAGTTCGTTGCTCTTCGATCCAAAGTGTGTGTTTTAACAATTACATAATGGAACTTGCTGGCTGCCACTTGGAAGTGGGAAGCCGGCGTGTTGAATCCGTTAAGTACACGTGTGGTAATCGCGCCGCACCTTTCGGTCCTAAAGTCATGACCATGAATGTGGCCAAGTCAAGTCAAGCTAAGTCAACGACTTAAATCTGGATTTGTCTA